>CM053596.1:19393048-19405922 GCA_028646575.1 Pseudocheirus occidentalis | reverse complement strand
CATCCCCAGATCTTTTGACTGCAGAGCCATGCTCTTTCCACTGCACCTCCTCTAGGATAAGAAGGAACAGAGTAGCTGAGGTCTGCACAGTGGAAGGATGGCCCACTTCAGGAAGATCGCAGATGTACTCAGATATTGAATAAGGAAACACTTCCAAACAATCACAAGCTGTTAGTAAAAGTGGAAGGAGAGAGTGAGCTTCCCTGCTCACTGGAGGTCTTTAGGCTGAGGCTGGATGCCCACTGGGCAGGAATAGCATGGAGGGGATGTCCCAGTATCGAGCAGACTGGTGGCTGATGAGGTCCTGCCCAGCTCTGGAACTATATGCTCTGGGTCTCTGACAGTCTGTGAGGTGATGGAATTATAAGCTGAGGCTCAGCTAAGCTCTTACCCACTACCAGAAGCCCTTCCATAATTATATTCCCCCTTAATTATAGCGCCTTCTTTCTATATCTGTATAATCTTATTTGTACAGTTGTCTTTCCTGTTAGACTGAACTCCTTGGGAACAGGAACAGTCTTTGGCCCCTCTTTCTGTCCCCAGAGCTTAGCACCATGCCTGGAACATGGTAGAAACTTAATAAATGTTTTTTGATTAAGGAACCTGGGAACAAATGACCATCATCCCCAGATCAAAAAGCAGCCGGTGGGGCCAGAATGGGTGAAAGATGTCTCAGTGAGCAGCAGTCTCTCCAGAATTCTGGACTTGGGCATTTGGGGACTATAAGAAGAGAGCTGATGGTTTACCTGGGACCTCCTGGGATAGAAGGGGTCTATCCCTTCTCCAAGGAATCTTCCAGTAGCAGCAGAAGGATCTAGTCCAGAGGGCCATGCTGGATGATGGTGAACCCCTAGGACAAAAACACCCACATGGAGCATTGCTTCTTCCAGAAGGGCTGCATTGGGGGAGAGGACATGAGTCTATAACCCAGGGCATAGAAACACGAATGCTTCCCTTTAACAAGAGACCCCATGTTAAGTGCTAGAGGGAAAGTCTCTTTTCCTGAAGGGAAAGGGGATTCTGGGGAGGCAGAGAGAGAACCCAAAAGGGGTGTTGATAGGGGGAGCTCCCAGATGAGGAAGCTCCTTCCACCAGTGCCCCAAGGTGGGGAGAGAGAGAGACAGAGAGAGAGAGAGAGAGAGAGAGAGAGAGAGAGAGAGAGAGAGAGAGAGAGAGAGAGAGAGAGCACATAGTGGGTCCTAAGAAGAAAAAGGGCAGTTAGGTGGCACAGAGTCATCTTTCTAAGTTTAAATCTGGCCTCAGATATTTACTATCTGTGTGACCCTGGGTAAGTCACTTAACTCTGTTTGCCTCAGTTTCCTCATCTGTAAAATGAGCTGAATGAAGAAGGAAATGGTGAACCCCTCAGTATCTCTGCCAAGAAAACCCCAAATGGGATTATGAAGAATCAGGTGTGACTGAAATAACTGAACAACAAAGGGTTTCTGGGGAGACCCTTCTACTACAGCCAAAGCCCTTCTTGGGTCTGCTCATAAGTGTGACCATACTGACCCTGACCAATCTCAGGGTGTTGTAGATTGAGCTTGAAACTGGCAATGGGAGGGAGAGATGGGACATACAGGAAACTTATGGTGCCGGTAGCCCTGAGGAATTCTTCTGAGCAGAGCCTGCCCTCTTGTGACCAAAGTGGGTATTGTTTAAATTTTGCTTAAGCAGAGATGGGAGCCTCATTACAGTATCACAGTTTAGAGATGGAAAGACCCCTGAGAAGATCAGGTCCATGAAAAGAAACTGGAGCCCATAGATGTAAACAGACTTGCCTCCCCCCCCCCACCCCAGGGTCACACAGCTGGTAGGGATCTTAGGCAGGATTTGAACTCAAGTCTTTCTGACTGTAAGCCTGGTGCTCTGGCCATTGGGTCACCTGGCTTTTTGTGTAGAAAAATAATGACAACACTTTCACCACTCTATAGAGTTTACTGATATCAAAGCACTTTCTCACAATGACCCTGAAATATCAGTAGTTCCAATAGGATTCAGACAGTCTTTCATTAAGAATAATCATTATTATCAAAGGGACTAAACCCAGGGTTTCACTGAGGTAGGGGAGCTCACTCCCCCAATGATGAAGGTCAGTGACTTCCTTGAACCTCTAGGCTCACAGAGCTTTCTGGGCATCTAAGAGATCAAGTGACTGGATCAGGGTCATGCAGTGTGTGTTTGAGGCATTACTCGAACCCAGACCTTCCTGGTTCCCCAGCCAGCTCTCCATCCATTGTACCAAAGGTGTCAAGCATACAGTAATTGAATGTGGTCCACAACACTCCAGAGAGGGGCTTAACTAGTTTAAAATGTAATTGGTAAATATTTAACCAAATAAATACAAATGCAATAAAACATAAGCAATATTACATTTTAAAACAAAAGTCAATATGGACCCACAGTGATGGTTAGTCCTGTTTAGTAACCCCCCCTCCCTGTGCTTCCTCTCTGATAATATTATATTAATATCTGATATTTACATAGAGCAATTGCCATGTATCAGCAGGTCACCCAGCCAGGGTGCTGGGGACAGCACATAGTAGGCACCTATTTAAATAAATACTTCTTGAGTTTATCCTCACAACATCCTTGTGGGGTGGTGGTCATTTATATGGCCTCTCCCTCTTTAGAATGTAAACTCCTTGAGTTTGAGGAGTGTCTTTTGCTTTTCTTTGTACCCCCAGCACTAGCACAGTGCCTGAACACATAGTAGGTGCTTTTAATATATGTTGACTGATTAAAAACAGTTCCTGCCCTCAAGGAGTCACAGTCAAGTAGAGGAGGCGCCCTGTAAATTACAATGAACATATGATATAACTATGCCGAATATATAGCAGCTGATACGGGAAGGGAAGGCATGGCAGGTTGGGGGAAGGAGCTGGAAAAGGCCAGGGTCAGAAAGTGGGATTTGAGTTGAGTCTTGAAGGAACCAGGCAAGCTAAAAGACCAAAGCAAGGGATCAGATGGACTAGAATTAGCTGAATGGTTTGACTCAAAAAAAAAAAAACCACTTGGTAATAATTTTATAATTAACCTGGAAAAATGTCCAGTGGAGTGCTCTAGTGATCTGTGCTGTTTAATGATTTCTCCCAATATCTTAGATGCTTATCCAAAATGCAAATGACACAAAGCTGGTTTGAACAGCTAACACACTGTCTGACAGTCAAGATTTGGGAGGATCTTTGACTAAGAAGACGAAACAGAATAGAGATAGATATTGTCTACAAACAAAGAGTCAATTGTCACATTTAGGTCCGAAAAAATCAACTTCACCAGTACAAGGTGGAGATGCATCTAAATAATAATGTATGTGAAAAAGATCTGGAAGTTAGAGTGGACCAGAAGCCCTCTATAAGTTATGTGTGATACAACAGCTAAAAAAAAAAAAACCCGAATGCAGTCTCAGGATGCTTCTTTTTAAAAAGTATTTTGTCTAGACCTAAGAAGATAGAAGTCCTACTTGGCTCTTCTCTGGCCAGACTCCATCTGGAGGACTGTGTTCAGTTCTGGGCAAGACATCAATATGCTGGAGAAGGTCCAAGAAGGCAGGGCAGTCTGGAAGGCAAAGGGTCTCCAGTCTGTGCCATATGAGAATGACCTGAAGAAACAGGAAATGCTCAGCTTGGCTAGGAGAAGGCTCAGGGGGAACATAACAGTCTTTAAATATTTGAAAGGCTGTCACTCGTAAGAAGAATTGGACTTGTCTTGCTTGGCCCAAAGGGGCCGTTACTAGGAGGAATGGGTAGAAATCACAAAGGGGCACCTTTGAACTCAGCTTGAGAAACAACATCCTCATAATTCAAGCTGCCCCAGAGCAGAATGGGCTGCTCACAGAGGTGGTGATGAGCTCCCTGACCCTGGAGGCCTTCAAGCAGAGGCTGGGTCACTTTAGAGGCAACTTTTGATCAGGTTTTGGTTGTCTGTCTTATGCTTATGCTTATACACCCCTTAAGAGCTCCCACAGATGAGTCCGAGTCCATGAAAAAAGCCACATCTGCCTTTCAGGCTTCTAGGGATGGTATTGGGGGGTGTGTGTGTGATTATTCTATAATGCTATGAGCTTGAGCCCCCATCCAGGTGTGTTTTCCCCAATGTTAATAGGCAAGTAGCAAGGCAATCAAGAAGCATTTATTAAATATATACCGAATGCCAGGCTCTGTACTAAGGACTGAGGGGTTAAATTCAAGCAAGCAAACAAATAAATGAAAGCAAAAAGATTGTCCCTGCTCTCAAGGATCTGATATTCCAATGTAAGAAGGTAGTAGTGTAGGTAGAAGGGAGTTGGAAAGGGGAGGGGCAGAGACATCACTTTGTCCTGTGCTACTGCCTTGTTTGTGTATAGTTATTTACGTGTAAATTTGCATCCTCAGAGATCCTTGAGGACTGTTTTTTGTCTTCCTTTTTATCACCAAAGCTTAGCGTACTCCTTGGCACATTTTTGTTTGTTCAGTGATTTTTCAGTCATGTCCAACTCTTTGTGACTCGATTTGGGATTTTCTTAGCAGATATACTGGAATATTTGCCATTTCCTTCTCCACCTCATTTTCTAGATGAGGAAACGGAGGGTGAAGTGACTTGTCCAGGGTCACACAGCTAGTAAATACCTGAAGTTGGATTTGAACTCAGGTCTGCCTGACTCCAGGCCTGGCACTCTATCCATTTTGCTGAACAGGTGCTCTGATTGGCACACAGTAGGCACTTAATGAATATTGATCAAATCGAATTGAATTGATTGGTGGTAAAGTCTGTAGAGTCATAAACATAGCCAGGAGGTGGATGAATGAATGAACCACCAGTGATTGGCACGTCTGGTTCATTTAATGAATTAATGTCACTTAGCTCTTAAAAGGGGCATTTACTGTAATATTTACAGCCACGAAAATAATTTTTCTTAAGCAAGCCTGACTGTGTCACCTCCATATATTTCATAAAATCCCTATTACCTCCAGGATAAAATACGAAATCCTCTGGTGTCAAGTCCCAATTCAGATCTTAACTTGGACTGAAAGCCTGTCCCAACATCTCTTAATCCCACTGCCTTCTCTTTGTTTATGATTTCCTATTTATCCTGTAAATAGCTTGCTTTGTATATTTTTATTTACATCTTGTCTTCCCTCATTAGACTGTAAACTCCTGGAAGACAGAGATTGTCTTTCACCCTTCTGTGTAGCCCCCAGGATTTGCTCTGGAGGTAGGGCCCCAGTGTTTAGCACCATGCCTGGCATGCAGTTGGAGCTTCATAAATGCTTATTGATTATGAAGACAGAGCAAGGATAGAAGTGACAAAGCGTTTTCCCCCAACACCTGGGCTCACACGTAAAGGAGTTACCACACAGCGGTCACCCACCAGATTCACTCCAGGATTTGGCGGAGTTCTGGTGGTAGAGTCATTTCTCAGTGGTGTCTGACTCTCTGTGACCCCATTTGGGGTTTTCTTGACAAAGACGCTGGGGTGGTTTACGTCCTTCTCTGATTCATTTTACGCTTACCACGTAACTGCCCAAATATTTATTACACACCTACTATGCGCTGGGCACTATGCAAAGAAAGACAAAAATCAATCAACATTTATTAAGTACCTACTCTGTGCCAGGGTATAAAAAGAGGCAAAAGACAGTCCTTGTCCTCAGGGAGTTTACAATCTAATGGAGTATTTCACTCTTTGTGTTTGTATGCCAGGCCCTTAATAAATGCTAATTTATTAATTGATCTATTTCTTGGTACTAATCTTCTAGCACCAAGCTAGGTGGCGTAGTGGATGGTGCCAGGCCTCTTCCAGGACAGGACTCCTTGTTGTCGACCCCACCAGTCCCAAGGGCCCCAAAGAGACTCCCAGAGGCCGTTGAGGCTGTTTTAGGCTGGATGCTACCTCCCCTCCCCACCCCATCCCCAGCTCTCCAGGCAGAATCATACATAGATTTCCCCTTACCTGTTTCTATCCATGTTAGACTTTGCCACCGACCTCCTAGGTTCCCAGAAAGCTACCCCCATTTGGGTCACCCTTCTTGCCCCTGCTCCTGGCTCAGTATATGGAGTTCTCCAGGTCTTGGACCCCCCTTCTTGGTTCTCTAGGGAGGGTTCTGTGAGCCCCCAGGATTTGCTCTGGAGGTAGGGCCCTCCCCAGCCTCCTGAGTCTGACTCTTTCAGAAGGCTCCTCTATGGGCCCAGCTGCTGGTTCCTGGAGTTATGCTCTCTGCAGTCCCAGCCTCATGCCTTAGGTTCTCCATGCCCTCAGCCTCTGCTCTGGCTCTGAAGGCAGGACTCTACCCAGTCCCTGCTCCTGGCTTGGAGGGCCAGCTTCTCCCTCAGCCCCTGGCCCCTCCTCTGAAAGCAGCTCCCTCCAGGGTCCCAGCCCAGGGAAGAAGGCTCTCAATGGCCAGTTAGCTGAGCAGAGCTTCTCACTGTTAACTGTCTTCTGGGCTCCCACCTCTGATTCCTCCTTCCAGCTCTTCTGTTTCCCCTGGAGGCACTTTCCTGTTACCAATTAACTCTCTCATTAGTGAGAGTCCTTAATGTATATAAATAATCATTTGATTCAGACACCGAGAAGGCAGCAGCCTGATCCCCAAGAGACCCCCCCCTCCCCTAAAATAAGGAGGGGGAGCAGTCTATCACAGCTGGCTTGTTAATCCAGCCTATTCAGCTTCCTGGTTAAGGCTTTGGCCCTCATGATCCCCCAGGATTCAATTCAATTAAACAAGCTTTTATTGAGAAAGGTAGAGTGTGGATATGGAACAAGCCTTGGGGGCAGGCAGGCCTGGGTCTCTAACCTACTGGCTGTCAGACCCTAGACAAGTCCTGAGACCTCGAAGCAACACCCCAGCCATCCTCCCAGGCCATTCTGGCTAAGCAGGAGCTCATCTGCTTTGGAAAGGGGAGTTTTCTCATTGGTCTATCAGTTGACCAATAAACATTAGGCATAAGTGCCTATTATGTGCCAAGCAGTGTGAATAAGATCTGGGGATACCAAAGAAGACAAAAGAGAGTCCCTGTCGTCAAGTAGCTCACAGTCTAATGGGAGAGACCTGTAAGCAAATCTGTGAAAAGCAATCTATATATAGGATACATAGGAAATGATTAGCAGACTGGAGGTACTAGGATGAAGGATTCATTTTGCCAAAGAATCACAGTTCCTATACACAACAGAACAAAATTCTGGTGCTCAGCATGGGAGCGGGGACATGTAGAGGCGACCCTTTCTCCCACCAAAACAGTTCCTGCCCTGAAGCTGACATCCCACTGCTCACCCTGCTCTGCTTCATCTCAGAATGAACAACTCCACCCCAGCCATGGGGATTCTGAAGAGTTTGGACCCAGAAAACCATGGTTTGAGTACTTCCTAGCCGTGTGACCCTGGGCAAGTCACTTAATCGCTCCCTGCCTCAGTTTCCCCAACTGTAAAATGGGGATAATAGTCGCCCCTGCCACATAGGGCTGTTTGTGAGGCTCAAACGGGATATTTGTTATTGTTCCTGTTGTTGCTTGTCCTTAAGACCGGTGATGTCTTCACTTGTGAGTGAATTGTAAGACAGCTTAAGTAGGACAGAGCTGCACAAAGATGTCAGCCTCACTCTCTTTCCCAGACTCATCAAAGTCCAGACACCTGGTGACGGCCCGGGATGCAGTGGGTGACCTGGGCATCTTCTATGTTCTCAGCACCCCGCAGTGCCTGCTTCACGGCCGTTGGAACAAATTTTTCCCATCCACCCATTTGCCAGATGCCCCCTTTCTATATAATGCTATAATAAGAGTAAGAGTTACCATAATTATTATTTCCATTCATGAGACACTTGCTAAATATTGCTGATTAAAAGAAAAAAGGAACGTAAGGCAGAGGAACTCAGCTACGAGCTCCTTGGAGTGCCCTCCCTCCTTGTCCTCCACCTCTTGGGAGCCCAGGTTTCCTCCAAAGCCCAGCTCCTACAGGGGCGCTCCAGCTACTAGTGCCTCCCAAATTACTTTGCATATATGGCATCTTATATTTACTGTTACGCAAACACCTTCTTTCTCTCAGTAGAATGTAAATTCCTTGCGGGAAGGGACTATTTTGGGGGTGTTTTTGTCTCTGCACCCCAGCACCCAGGAAAGTGTACTAAACACATAGTAGGTGTCTAAAAATGCTTGCTAAATGAAAGAGTGATTGATGGAAGAGGGGTGAGAACTAGAGAGCCCACACCGCCAAACAGTCAAGCCTTAAGATGCAGGACACAGCAGTGACCATTGTGGAGGAAACTTTCCTGTTTATGAGAAGATAAGAAAATTGATGACAGGTAAAGCTCCCTAGTTCCCTCTAAAGAAGCCAGCGGAACAAGAATCAATCACTGCCCTCCCCAGCTGCTCCTGTAGCAGCCATGGCCATGGAGGGAACTTTCCCTTGTAGGAGACAGGAGAGAAATGTATGACAGGGAAAGCAGATTGTGATGAGCCACCCCCCCCCTTCCCTGCTGGTGTTGTCTGTGACCTTGGCTGCTTGGCGAATCAGGGGCCGAGTAACACGTCTGGTTCCCTGTGGTCTCATGTAGTCTGGTGTTGCTCGAGAGCTGTGATGCTGAGCACATCCAGGAGGGTGTCTGAGCGGCGATGGCCCATACTGCACCTTCCGTCTCTGACCCTTTGCAACAGAGCTCGCTTCCCTCATCAGTGGGTAAGACAGCCCAGTTGTGGGAGCACCGTCCGGACCGAGAGGGATTCGACATAGGCTGTGCCTGAAGTGCTGTCCCTCCGAATCCTAGAAGTCCTTCCGTAGCTTCAGAAACATTGTATCATTCTGTCATCACAGTAACTTTGGGAAGGAGGTGCTACTGATTCCTCCATTTTGGAGATCAGAAGACTGAGGCAGACCAAAGTTGTGACTGGCCCTGGGGTGCCTGGAGCCACCTGGGTGCGCTCTTCGGGTGCGCTCTTCACCGAGTGCCTTAGTAGGCTCTCCAGTCTCATCCCACCTTCTTGTAGCCTCTATTCCAGCTCCCTAAACAGCGGTTCCCCTATACACAACATCTCCTTCCCCTTCCTAACTCCTGATGTTTGCACAGGGGTGGCCTCTCCTCACTCCTGTCTCCTGGACTCTCATTTCCTTCCAAGTGAGGCTCAGCTGATGACTCTCCAAGAGCTGGAAGCTCCTTGAGGACCCCTAACATAGTGTCTAGTATACAGTAGGCACTTAATATGGGTTTATCACTTCACTTTGGTTCCTATATGATTTCGACTACCCTAGAAATCTCCCTAGCGTGCTTCAGCTGAACCTGAGACATTTGTTGTAGACAACCGGGTCCTCATCACCCCATGGTGGCTGAACTCCAGGATCTCTGGAGAAATGGGAAAGAGCTGGGCTCCTGGCTGTAGAGCCTTCTTGGCTTTTACTTTTGTGACGGGTGGGGAGGCACCTTGGTGCCTCCTTGGTGACGAGGATGCTCATTTTCCTTCATAGTGTGAGATACATCCAGAGCTCTAGGGATGAGGTTTGGACAAACTGCTTGGAACCACCACCCTTCCAGTCCCTTGGAAGGGGTTTCATTCACATCCCAGGCACCCCCCCACCCAACTCTTCCTTCTCCTTCACCTCCCAAGTCTAATGCCTTGACAAGCCTTGGCAATTCTGGAATCCATCCTCTCTATCTACTTCCTCCTTCAATCGATAAGCATTTATTAAATGACTATAGGGACGGCTAGGTGGCTCAGTGAGTAGAGCACTGGCCCTGGAGTCAGGAGGACCTGAGTTCAAATCTGACCTCAGACACAACACAAAAACTAGCTGTGTGACCTTGGGCAAGTCATTTAACCCCAATTGCCCTGCCCTCTCCGCAAAAGCAAAAAAAAAAGCCAAACAAACCAATACATACCTACTATGTGCCAGCACTAGGCTGGGAGCCAGGGATATAAGGACAAGGTAAAAATACATTCTCCATCCTCAAGAGACTGATGTTCTCATGATTGGGGAGGGGCTATGTTGTGTAGACAGAAAGCCATATACCGATGACTGGGGGAGGAGGAAGGAGAAGCATTAATGCTGGGTGTTGGGGAAAGGATCTCCACAGGAGATGACCCAATGACTGGGCCCCTCAGAAGCTAGGAATTTCAAGAGACAGGAAGGAAGGAAGGAAGGAAGGAAGGAAGGAAGGAAGGAAGGAAGGAAGGAAGGAAGGAAGGAAGAAAGGAATGGATGAAAACATTTATTAGGTGAAGAGAGGAGGAAGTACATTCCAGGCAAGGGAAACAGCCTGTTCAAAGACAGATAGGGAAACTGAGGTTCAGTGAGAGAAGGCCTTGCCAAGAGTTACAGTGAATTAGCAGTAGAGCCCAAGGACCAGAACTGACCAGACCAGTCTGACTGCCACCCAGGGGTCTAGGGAAGTGTTTGGGACCCTTCTCATGTCTCAGATTGGTTCACCAAGTCACATGCATTCCCCAGCCCCCACACTGCTCCTGCCACCCCCAAGAGTGAACCAGTGACCAAGGGTAAAGTCCTCAGGGAAGACAACTGAGGGGAAGATAGGGAAGAGAGTTTCTCCAGACCTACCCTCTCAGAAACACCCTCCATAAGTGTGTGGGATTCTGACTGTGCCAGCACTCTAGGACACTCCAGGGAGGGTGGCAACAGAATCCATAATTAGTCCCGGAGTCTCAGGAGATTAAATTCAACAAACATTTAGCAATGTTTTTAAATTTTATTTAATCACCTACATTTTCCCATATAGCCTTACTTTAACCTTTAGTAAAGAAGGGAAAAAACAGTTCAATAAAACTAATTAACACATCAACAAAGGAGGAGGTAAGGAGGAAGTGTTTGTTGAACTTGGGGTATGGTCAGTGCAAGGGTGTGTCCAGGTGAGGAAGAGAGAAAAGGCAAATGTAGCTGTTTTGCAGAGTGTGGAGGAGCAGTAAATGTATAATAAGACTGAAAAGACAGAACAGGGACAAGTCTCAAAGAGCTTTAAGGGCTAGCCTATTTCTATTTCATTCTGGACTTGAACCAGTTCTTGCTGCCCCCAAGATCAGTTTTCTATCCCCCTACGCCTCTCTCATAGACCCTTCCAAAAATGCACTCGAGCAATCTGTCTTGTTGCACCTTCACAGATTCTTGCACACATGGTGAGGAAGGATCCTGGACAAGGACAGGGATAGCAAAGTAACCTGAGGGTGTGGGGGCACAGGAAACGGTGGGTGGAGAAGGGAAGGGAAGAGAGGGCACGGTGGTGGGTTATTACAACAGATACCATCTCTGGCTGGGCCTCAGCGGCTCATCTTCCCCCCTCTTCCCTTTCCTCCCTCCCCAGGGACCATAGGAGGAAGGTTCTACTCAATCCTCCCAGACTGAGGACGATTTCTTTTAAATATTCTCAGACTTCTCCTTTGCCCCATCACCTTCCAGCTTATATTGAAATGAGCAGGACTTAGTTAAGTAGACATCTCAGTGAAATAGTCTGATATTCTGTAAAATTAAAGAAATCAAATAAGCCCTGAATACCCAAGCTGAACCAGGGACTAGCAGGCTCAGAAATTAGCAGGCCAAAACTGGGAATTAACCCAAGATAGAGCTAGTGTAGACAGAAGAATGCACTCAAAAAATCCTGAAGTAGTAAAGCAAACACTGTTGCATCTGACCAAGGGACTCCCTTGAGTCTGCTGCTGAGACACCGTCCCTGGACATCACTGCCCTCCAAGTACCCCTATCACCAACCCTCACACTGATGTAAGTCTTGGACAGCTTCTTCACTCACCACGGCTTCCTCTTTTTTTGTGCTGGGATAAAGGCTAGAGAAGAACTGGATGTCATAGCTGGAAGTGAAGACACGGGCATGTTTGAAGGCAACGAGGAAGGAACCAAGAGGTTGGAAGAGGTGAACCAGGAGTAGCAGGAGATTCCAGAGAGAGAGAGGACGCTTGTGGATTCACTTGTTAGAGAAGATAGAGCAGAGCCAGGTGAGTGTAGAAGGGATGGAGGGAAGGAGAGAGTGAGGCATGATGCCATAAAAGGGGTTTTGAGATTATGAGAAAGAAACTGAATGGGGATCTCATGGTGAATGGCCTCAGCCTTCTCAACAGAGTAAGAGACCAGGTCTTCAGATGGGAGGCTTGACAGGGAAGAGGTCTGCAGTTGCTTCTGGGGGAGTCAGATGGGGAATCAATTAGGGAGGAATGAAAGGACTGCCTTGCTGCAGTGAGGGCCCAGTTCAGGTTGACTCATAAGGTACCCAGAAGGGACATAGTAGACACTTATTGAAATGTTAATTGATTGCATTCACTTGTCCTTGCTTCTGCCCCCAATAGGCTTATTTTGAAGCCCAAGAAGGCTGCCACATGAGCCTCTCTAGGCAGCTCTCTCTCTTTGCAGACTTCCACAGCAGCCTTGCCCCCAATCTCTGATCTTCTTCCTACCTCATCCTTTCCTCTATTTTCCCAATATCCCCTTATGTATTGTGCTCCACTATTAGAATGTAAGCTCCTTGAGGGTAGAAATTGTACTCCCAGCACTTAGAACTTTGCCTGGCACACAGCCTAATAAATGGGTCTTTTTTTTCTCCATCATAGAACAGTGTAATAGGGAGAAATGACCTATAAACAAACATGATGTTGTTATGAACCAAGTAGAAATTAGCAAGTTCTAACAGAATGACCATGGAAACCAATTGAAAGTTTTAAGGAGCTTTAATAGAAAATTAATTTAGCCATGGCGACTGACTCTCATGCCAATCAATAGAGAAATAGAGAGCCAGCCCCAATCCAAACATGCACACCCCTTTTATACAATCTAGTCCCATTGTCAATTGATCACAGATTGATTACAGAAGAAAACCAGGCACAGGGATTTGCTCTTTGTAGTTAGGGGAGTGTGAACTCCTTTTTGATGGGTGAGGTAAACCAGGGGTTTGTA
>CM053596.1:19364332-19392948 GCA_028646575.1 Pseudocheirus occidentalis | reverse complement strand
TTAGACATGGGAACCAGAGATTGCAATTACCTTAGGATAGATCAATTAATATTTGGACACGGGAACTTAGCTTAGCCTTATGGCTGAGGAGCTAAGTACAATTGTGAATAACGGGTTTGTCATGAGAATGAGTTTCAGGTACATAGGAAAAAGTAAACAACAAGACAGATTGCTTGAGTGCATTCTTCTGTCTAGCATTGGCTCTATCTTGGGTTAATTCCCAGTTTTGGCCTGCTAATTTCTGAGCCTGCTAGTCCCTGGTTCAGCTTGGGTATTCAGGGCTTATTTGATTTCTTTAATTTTATAGAATATCAGACTATTTCACTGAGATGTCTACTTAACTAAGTCCTGCTCATTTCAATATAAGCTGGAAGGTGATGGGGCAAAGGAGCAGTCTGAGAATATTTAAAAGAAATCGTCCTCAGTCTGGGAGGGTTGAGTAGAACCTTCCTCCTATGGTCCCTGGGGAGGGAGGAAAGGGAAGAGGGGGGAAGATGAGCCGCTGAGGCCCAGCCAGAGATGGTATCTGTTGTAATAACCCATCACTGTGCCCTCTCTTCCCTTCCCTTCTCCACCCACCGTTTCCTGTGCCCCCAACCCTCGGGTTACTTCGCTATCCCTGTCCTTGTCCAGGATCCTTCCTCACCACGTGTGCAAGAATCTGTGAAGGTGCAGTTGTTAATGTCAGCGTCAATGTCAGTGTCAGGAACAGTATGTGTTTGTGTATGTCTGACCAGGAATTCTAAAATGGAGTGGTCACTTCCAAGTTTTCCAGCATTCCTACATTAGTGACCGGTCCACCTTCTCCCAAAGCAACTTCCCATAAGGCAAGCCAAGAAGTGGCTAGCTGCTCCGCCCCCCAGAAGGGGCCCACTGGGGTACTCCTTCAGGGATTCACCATGCAGCCCACTAAGCTATGAAACAAGTGCAGGGATCCATTCCAGGAACTGGGGGCAGCCTCCAGACAACGCATGTAAGAGGCCGGCAAAAGACGAGGCTGATTGTCATCCGGTGTGTCCCTTGTGAAGAGAAATATATGAAATAAGGAGAAAGGGGGCGTGTGGATCGTAGGCACATGTTGGTTGGGTTGAAATGCCAGGCTTCGATTGAGGATGGTCTCAGAGCACGGAGTGTGTGGCATGATTTGGGTGTTTTCTAACCCCCCTCTTACTCTTCAGAAAAGACCCAGGACTATAGTGAAGGATCCCCAAGCCCCTTCTCCCCCGATCACCCCCCCCATCTCGATCTTCCCCCCACTTTTTAATACTGCCCCATCTCAGGGTACTGCCTCAGGGCAATGCAGCTGCGCGCAAAAGGGCTTAGGGACTACAGTTCCCATAATCCTTTGAGGCGCACGAATAGGATTCCTCCCCAACCAGGCTAAGCGCCTGCCGCTGAGGCCTCTGGGAAAATGGATTCCGTGAGCTGTGGGGGAGGGGCCCAGTCGGGTAACTTCTTCTGCGCAGGTGCAGGTACAGCCTCGGACCGACCTGAGCTGCGTCCTCTTTGTCGGCTCGGACCCACGGCGTCAGGTGACTGCGGCCCCCGGGACCCAGGCGGCCGAGCTGGGGGAGGGGGGGTCTGACCCCCTTCCCATCCCTGTCCCCTAACCCTGACCTTTCTTCAGCCGTCTTTCTCTCTGTGGGAGACGGGGGAAGATGAGCCGGCCCCGCCCTGCCACAGGCGTCACCTGTTGTCATGACGTCACCACCACGCCCCTCCCCCATTCCCTCCTCCACCCACCGCTCTCCCCCTCCCTGAAGCCTTGGGCCTGGTCCCCGTCCCAGCCCCCTTCCCAAGCAGGGCCCTTTCTCCCCACGTGTGCCCAGGTCCGTGAAGGTGCCGTTGTCAATGTCAGCGTCATTGTCAATATCGTTGTCAGTGTCATGTCAGTGTCAGTGTCAGTGACAGCTAGTCTTTGTGTGATTTGTGTTCGTATCCCGGGCCCGGGGCAGTGTAGGGCCCGGCTAATACTTGCTCAGTGTGAGCTGAGTTAAAGTGTCATCTTAAATGTGATTTTATGGATGCGTGAGTGTAGGCGTGTGTGCCAGTGTGTGTTGGTGCCCTCCTGGGCATGTGCAGAGACATTCCTCTGAGAGTCCCTTTCCTGAACTCCATCCCCCTGCTTGCCCAGTCTGTGTGTGTGAGGATTTATTCTGATTGTAGGACATCCTGTGTAAGACCATGATAGGGGGGTTGACAGTGGGGGTGGGGCTGAACAGAGTTGTGAGTCTTCTGGGGATCCGACAGTGAGGGTGGACTGAGCAAAGCTGTGTCTTCTGGGGGTCCAACAGTGGGGCTGGGGCTGAGCAAAGCTGTGAGTCTTTTGAGGGTCTGACAGTGGGAGTGGGGCTGAACAGAACTGTGAATCTTCTGGGGGTCTGACAGTAGATGGAGGGGTGCTGAGCAGAGCTGTGAGTCTTCTAGCTGGGCAGAGGCCAAGTCTGTGTGTGTGTCAGAGGGGAGGCCTGGCATGTCTGACAAGGTCCTCCCTGCTCAGCATGTACATGTGTGTTTTCAGGTATGATTGTACAGGTGAGTCAGCTCCAGGAGCTCTGTGGGTGGTCACTTGAGATCAGTCCATCTAAGGACTTGCTTTCTGTTTTCCAGGGTCTTGACCAAATCCTCAGTTCACCTGAATTAGAGCTGTGCTTATCGAACTAGCGGCTGGATCCCTTCTACTGACAAAATCTGTGAAGCATCAAGGCCTGGACCCCTGCTTAGAGCCCCGGAACCAGGCTTCCAGCTAGTGAGACACTGCCCTAAATACTGGGGATGGCTGTCCCTCTGAACTCCCACGTCCTGGGTCCACAGGAACAAGTTGGGCTCCTGAGTCTGAAGGTGTTGGATGATATGCCTGGGGATGAGGAGTTCATCCATGGAGGAGAGGTCCTCGATACGGACTATGATGCCTTCTGCCACAGCCTCACGGACGATCTGGGAGATCCACACGAGAGGGCAGAACAGTTCCTGACCATCATGCTTGGAAATGTGGAGACCTGGATGAAATTACAGCATCTGGAGCCCAGTGAGGAAGTGTTGATCCTGGAGGACTCGCCAACCCAGCTGCTTGAGAAGAGAGGTGAGGCTTCATCATGGTGACCACCCATGCCTCTGGAGCACTCTGTCCTAGACCTTTGACCGCTGGCAGGTGTGCAGGGTGCCTTGTGTGCACCATCTTGTTTGACACTAACAACAGCCGTATGAGGTAGATGTGATTATAATCATCCCCATTCTGCCCATCCAGAAGCTGAGGCTCAGGGAGACGAGCTGGCTTGTGTCAGACGCTTACTTGCATCACACAGCTAGTAAGTGTCTGAGTCAAGACTTGAACCCAGCTCTTCTTGACTCCAAGTCTAGTGCTGTATCCATTACTCCACACTGCCTGCCCTTAACAGAAGGAGTTTGGGGGAGAGAGATAAAAACATCCAAGGGAGGAATGAGGCACCATTTGCTGTGGCGGGAGAGTTGTCCTTAAACTGAGTAGGGAAGAGGAAGGATGCTCTCCATGGCTTTAAATGCACTGGACTCAGTGAGGGAGGTTTGGGGTCTCTGCCCCAGATCCTTAGGGCTTCACTTCTGATGCCTTGTTGGGGAGCACAGTCTCCAATGAGATCACACTGTTGTTATAGATGGGCTGCTTAGACCAGGCAGGATGTTTGCTGTCCTGGCTTTGAATCCGTGGTCTGTAAATTTGACTTTTTCTGGATGTAACCCTGTGGTTACATTTTATGATTCCTGGAACCATGTGCTTTTTATCCCCATTTGACAGATGAGAAAACTGAGACCCCATAATGAATTTCATAAGATAGAGATTGGCAGAAGCAGGAAGAGAGTCCAGGTCTTCTGACTCAGAGAAGGAGTCCCAGCCCTCTGCAGTCTAACCTGTACCTGTCCTGAAATCCCTTTTACAAAACCCCAACAAACAGATTCCAGCCTTTGTTCAAAGATTTCCCATGAGGGGCAGTTAGCTCACCACCTTCCCTGGCAGTGTTCCACTCTGGTAGAGCTCTCATGCTCATGGTGTTTTTTGCCTCTTTGTAGCACCTACCCTGTGCTCTTAATTCTGCCTTCTGGGGCACAAGCAGACCAGCCAATCAGTAAACATTTATAAAACACCTACTGTGGGCCACGCCCTAAGTGCTAACCCCTCTTCCACCTGAGCTCCAATCCATCACACTGAAAACAACAACCCAAAGGCTCACATCTTTTCTCCAGGCTGAGTAGCCCTAATTAATTCCACAAGGCTTCTGATTTCACAGACCATAGGCCCTTCTCCACTCTAGTCATTCTTCCATGTATCTTTTCCATCTCTGCAACATTCTCCCTAAGACTCCTTGTTGTGGTCCCTTCCTAAGGCCATCTGAATTCTCTGATTGTAAAGGGAATGTCTCCTGGAGCTAATTTCTCCAAGGAACCAGAAAGTTAATTCCTCATTTATCCCATGAGTCATGGGGGGTGAGCAGAAATATTTTCCTTCATTAAATGAAGAGGTGCCTAAGGCATGTTACAGTTTAATTTTAGAATCATTTATTCTTAGAGTTGGGAGAGTCCCTGGAGGGCAACTTGCCCAGGGCTTCTTAACCCTTTGGAGGCCAGTGAATAGCTTTCAGGATCCCCATGAACTTGGAACTTTGAATACTTTGATGTCTAATTTATTTTATGTATTTAAAAACACAATTCTGCGAAGGGTTCCATAAGCTTCACCAGATCGCTTGCCAAAAGGTCTAGGCCACATAAAAGGTTAAGAACTTCCTTACCCAAGCCTACCTCCTGTAACTTATCCCTGACTGGTAATGGACCCTTCTGCCTTGGCCTGCCCTTCGAGTGACAGGCAGCTAACACTTGACCTTGAACAGTTAGCTCCTTCCATATTTTTTTAAAGACTGGATCTCTTGTCTTGTCTATGCCAGAAGTACATTTGCCTCTTGTGAATCTCACTGCTGATCCAAACAGAAGCTTTGACAAGCTCTGTTTTCAGCCTTCACCAGGGCATGACTCCTTAGGAAGCCTGGTAGCTCCCTACTCTTCTCACACACATATGTACCCCAACCCTCACTTCCAGGTGGTGACTATACTGGTGCTAGACTTAGTGCTGGCACCTGATTCACTTTAGCTCACCTGCAACACAGAACTCCCAAGCTCAAGTGATCCACCAGCCATGCCTCCCTGGTCACAGAGATTACAGAGGTGTGCTCCCACATGTTTTTGGCAATTACGGTGGGGTATATGGGGTGTTCAGGGAGGACCAGCACCTCTGGTGGGAGGGCTGCCAAGCCCTTTTCAGGGCCACTTATCTACCTTTGGTGTCCATCTGTCACCCAGCTCTTACCTGTGGCTCTAAGAATCTGTAAGTGTGTACAGCGGCCATACTTCGGTAAACTGCCTTGGCAGGTAGGTTAAACCAGGTTGAGGATAGCTAATGGAGCCTCAAACTCTTCAGTGAATTAGGGGGTGTCTACCCTAAGAAAGTGAAGATGTCCCTCTGCAGAATTGGTGGATGAGAACAGTCTGTTCTGAAGGCCGTGGAGGCAGCTGAAGCAGGCACCATTGTTATGGCATGGATTGCTTCGCTGTTGTGTTCCCTCCCCTCTGCATCAGTTCAGACAGGTCTTCTGAGGCTTTTCCAAAACACCCCAGGGGTGTCTGCACAGAGGGAATGGGTGAGGCTGCCAGAGGAGAGAGCCTAGAGAAGGGAGGAAAAGATCCGCAGAGCATGGGGCCCTCTCCCTGTTGAAGGCAGCCTGTGTCCACCACTGTTTCTTCTTCTCCAGTATAATGCCCTCAGTTGCTCCCACCAGTCTCCCTTTCTATCAGTCACCAACTCTGCTCCAGATGCTATTAGATGCTGAAAATACAGACAAAAGTGCAACAGCCCCTGCCCTCAAGGGACTTATATCCTAGCTTCTAGCCAGTGGTTTCCATCAGCTAGAAGTGGCCCAGCTTCTCAGGCAGGGCTTGTTTGGTGCCTAGAGCTGCCCAGAGTACTTGGATTTGTCCTAATCAGTGCAGGGGATGCCCGAAGGACAGAATGGAGAGGGCCTGTGGGGCAGACAGAGGGCTGGTCTTGGAACAGGAAGACCAGGGTTCGAATCCAATCTCTCTCTCTCACACACACACACACACACTGTACCATCTAGTCATGTGACTTCTCTGTATTCTAGGGAACTCTGAGGTTACAAACTGCACAGACTGACCCAGAGCAGCTCCTGTTTGGGTCCTGAACTGGAGTCACATCACCAGCTGGTAGGGACAGAGGCAGGTGCCACCTCCCAGGCCTGAACTCCATCTGTCACAGCTCCTTGGGCCATCTGGCTAGTGCCAGGGCTGGGGAGGGCACCTTGGCCTCCATCTCCCCCCCTGGGCAGAGGCTGGGCAGTACGGCTTGATCTCATTGCCTTTGTTTTGTCTCCTAGATCTGCTGTGCCAGGACTTCACTTTTCATGAGGAGTGGAACCCTGATGAGGAGATAGAAGAAATGTCTGCCGAGTTCCTGGCCTCCAGATCCCAGGTGAGGTGGAGCTGATTCTCTTCCCCAAAGTGCTGCCTCCATGCCCACCCCACACACAATCTTACCGCTTTCACTGAGCCCAATGCCATCTCCTTTGTTATGGTTGGCACCATCCTTGATCCTTCCCTAGCCCTTACCTGCCCTTCCACCTGGCCATCTCTCATGCCTGGCTCCTCCTCCTTTGCTCACACCCTGTCTCTGATCCCTCGTCTCTCCAGTCCATCCCCATAGCAGCCAGGATAACCTTTCCATGACACAAGTGTGACCCTCAAGAAGCTTCAGTAGTTCTCAGTGTCTCTGGGATCAAACACAAAGTCTCTGAGGTCCCAGGTACAGGAAGCCCTTTGTGATCTGGCTCCCACCTGCCTCACTAAACTTATTTCCCATCCACCCTTTAACATTCTCTGTGCTCTAGCCTCCTTGATCTGCTGGCTCCTCCCCTGGCTCAGCATTCCATCTCCTGTGTCCAATGCCTTTGCCCAGGCTATCCCCCGTGCCTAGAATCCACCCCCTTCTCCTTTCTGCCATAAAAGATTCTCCTGCTCCTTTATGGCTCAGCTGAGGCTTCACCTCTTCTGTGAAGCCTTCCCTGCTTCAGAATTCCCTCCCCCTGCCAGTTGTTAACCTGTCCTTTCTCCTCACATCTGCTTGCATTGTGAACATACGTGTTCCTTACCCCCAGGAGAACGTAAGCTCTTGAGAACAGGGGCTGTTCCATTCTTTGTCTCTGAATCCCCGTTTTCTGGCCCAGTGACTCACATGTGGCAGGAAAGCAATTTATAAATACTTGTTGAATCGAAAGTGTTCCGTGGCCAGCAATGGCAGGACCAGCTCTGGAAACTCCACTGGTGGTCTCCAGTGGGCCCATATGTGGAGAAAGGCAATGGGGAAGAAGCTGCAAAGAGAGGGCCTTGAAGGCCCAGCCCAGCCGTCTCCTTGGACCTTTGGGCCAGTGTCCTTCCTGACCTGTCCCTGCTAGCTGCGTTCCAGCCTCAGCTGCCCCTGGAACGGCCACCCCCACCCCTTGGACTGGTTCCACCGGAGTATTTTCTAGGCCTTTGTGGATGTCAGTCCCTGTCCTCACCAGCTTGAGCATCATCACCAGTTCCACAGCTAACATAGTGTTTGGGGTGTGTAGGGGCAAGGAAGGGGAGGATGCGACAGGACTATCTCGTGTTTCAGGAGCCAGTGACATTCCAGGATGTGGCCGTGGACTTCAGCCAGGAGGAATGGGGGCGGCTGGAGCCTGCGCAGAGGGACCTCTACCGGGATGTGATGCTGGAGAACTATGGGAATCTGGTCTCCCTGGGTAAGGACGGGGTGGGCAGCACTAGGCTGAGCCAGGAGGGGGTCCCCGGCACTCAGAAATGGTGTTGGGAGGCCTCTTTGTCTCCATGGTTACTCTGTAGAGTGTGGCTGGGTTTGGTCCAGGGGTCGGGGACAAGCCAGCAAAATTTGCACTTTGGTATTTGTACAGTGCTTGCTGTATGTATGATCTCATTCTCTATGTATAATCTCCTCACAAAGGAGAGAGGGCTAGCAGCATGCCCATTTTAACAGATGAGGAAACTGAGGCTGAGATTGGCCATAATTTTCCCCGGGTGACCCCACTGGATAGGGTCCACCTGACTGCAGGCCCAGGGCTCTGTCTGCTGCACCACCGAGCTGCCTGCTTTCGGGGACCTCGTTCTCTTGGTGGCCTTTGGAGAGCTGGGAACGGGAAGCTTCCTTTTGCTTCTTCAGAGGCTGTTCACTGATCCATCCTTCTCTGCGTGGAGAACTCCGTGGAGGCCAGATCCCCATCCTTTGGCCACGTGCGCCCCTGGCTGGCCACCCCCTCCTTCCTGCAGAGTCCCTGCAGAGTGCTTTGGGCCACCCTCCAGACCTGCAGACCACAGGCTCGGGATGGGGGAACTTGGAGGCGACACAAATAGCCAGGCTCCTCTTCTCTCACTCAGAGGGCCCAGTGTATATCTGGCAGATGCCACAGTTGGGATCTCTCCCACCATCCTGAGGTGGGAGGGCTTCCTCCCCTGGAGCCCTCCAAAAGGCAGAATCCAGAGATGTCAGAGTTGGCTGGGGCTTCAGAGGCCTTGTGGGCAAGAGGCCGCCCCTCCAACATCCCCAGCAGGGGCTCAGCCGGCTCTTGCCTGGAGACCTCCAGGGAGAGGGACCCTGCACCATATGGGGGCAGAGGCCCATCCCATCCCTGGATGGCATTTGTTGTTAGGAAAGTTTTCCTGGAATCAAGTCTCTGTAAATTTCACCTGAAATTGGGGGCCAAACAGAACAGCATACATAGAGTTTGACATATTTGTACTCCAAACTACTTGTGTATCTGTTCCATCTTCCTTTGCCTGCTTCAGATAAGTTCTTTAAATTCTCAAAGACGATTGTCGTGCCCCCCACCATGTGTTTACTGCTCCCCATTTTCTTCAGTGGAGCTTCACGATTGATCTCCACTGGGCTGCTCCCCTCTGGTCACTCCCCAGCTTATCAACATCCTTTCTGAAGTGCGGGTGCAAGAAGAGGTGTAGTACTCTAATGTGTTCTGGCAGGACAGCGTGCTAGGGGACCTTCACCTTCCTTGTCCTGGACCCGGCCTTTCTTTTCCTATAACCTGAGATCCTGCTGGCCTTTGTGATTGCCCAAAACTATACTGCTGTGAGGTATAGCAACCAAAAAGCATTTCCCTGGTGGGAGGGTCCCCGCCATCTCCTCCCTGGCACATTTGTAGATGAGGATCTCCCATTCTTGCTCTCTGCCATCTAAGCTGGAACCAGGCTTAGGGCTTTTCTGACCTGCCTGCCTGTTTGGAAGTTCAAGTGAATACATGGTTTCCCCTTGCTAGACCTGAACCCTGTTTTCCATCCTGGGGAATTGATGTGGGAGCCTCACTCGTCTTCAGTCTGAAGGGCCTAGACCCAGCTCCAGGCCCCTGGCCCTGTTCTTTCATTCTCCATTGAGGATCCCCAAGGACTCTGGATTAGACTTCCTTTCCGATGGCCAAGGAATATTTGCTTTAACAAAGTTAATCATTAACTCAAGTCTGTGGTGCTGTCAGGCTTCACAGGGCACTGCCATCACAAAAAGCCTGGGAGGGGGTGGAGCTCAGTGTTCTTATCCCTGTTTTACAGATCAGGAAACTGAGGCACAGGACAGTGATGTGAAGTGACTTTGCTCAGATCATACAGTCAGAGGTAGAGCTAAAATTTGAACCCAGATCCTTCTTCATTCTTGGATGGACATAGGGATGAAGTTAGAGCCTAACTGTCTCTGCATCCAGGAAAACAGAGAGCCATGCCCCAGGCCCTGTCCAGGCTTTTAGCACTCTCCCAGTAATTCCAACAGAGAAATCTATTTTCAGACAGGCCCTGAAGGAGTGGATTTTTGTTAATAACTTACTGTATGCAGAGGATACAGAGGAGACAGCCCCTCCCCTCAAGGGGTTCACACAACACATGTGCAGAAGTCCCATGGTGCTTAGGGGCAGAGGCAGAGTGGGTGGGGACGCCTCCTCTTTAGTGTTGATCATTTTCTGTTTCTGATGTTGAGGCATTTGGCAGGGCCAAGCACGTTCTCTTCTGGGTCCTTGGGAGCCATCCTTGCAGCCTGTGCAGGGGCAGCTTCTCCAGGTGATGGCCTCTGGCTGTTCCCGAGGCTCTCGGCTTCAGGACCTCGGGGACGGTCTCCATCAGGGTTTTTGGGGAGATGGTGGTTGAGGTGGTGGCTCTAGTTTGACTCACCTGGCCCATGCTGCCTCCTGTCTCCCTTTCAAGGTGTCTCCCTGCTTCAGCTAGGCTGATCCTACCTCCTGCCCTGGGAGTAGCAGTTGGTTGGTACTTGGTGGGGATGACTGGCTGACTGACACCCCCAGAGGATGGCTGTGAGAGTCTGGGGGCACTGCCCCTCCCAAGGCTCTTGGCCTGTCTGCCTGTTGGTGACTTTGGTGGTGATAAAGAAAGTGGCTCCTCCACAGTGATTTCCCCCTCAATGATAGCTCTGGGTGCTGGAATGGAAGCAGATCTAGGGGTTTGGGCAATGCTGATATTCCCAGGACTCTTGGGTAGGGGTTCTGGGCGGTGTCTCTCAGGGTCTGATCCAGGTGATGATGGCTGCTTCCTGCCTCCCTCAGGGAGCCCTTGGCTCCTTACTTTACAGGGCCCCCAGAGGAGAGCAGTCAGGATGGGGAAGAGTCCCAAGTGGGTGACAAAGGAGGAAACTGGGCACAGTGAGCCTGGAGAAGAGAAGGTGATGCAGGAGGGGTATGATAAGCTGTTCCAGTATTGCAGGCCTGTCATGTGGAGGAGGAGCAGAACCAGGAACAGGGGTCAGTTTGGGCTTGATGTTGATAATGAGAGCTCTCCAAGGTAGAGCTGGCTGCCTTGAGAGGCCAGCCTCCAAGATACTCTTCAAGCAGAGGCTGAAAAGCCACCTGCTGAGGTTGTTATTTGGGATTGCTTTTGTGTTCTGGCTTGGCCTGGCTGGGACACAAGGTTCCATCCCACTCTCAGGTCTTATCATTTGGGTACACTTGGGCCCTTGACTTCGAGGCCCAAGAGATTACATCTTGCCAACTGTTCCTGCCTTCTCTCCTCTATGTCTAACATCCTTTTCCTTCCCTACACTTCTGCCTGCTAAGAAACATTCCATTTTCAGTGTGATAGGTTTTTTCTGGGTCAAAACCAACCTTCTAAAAAGGGGCTCACAGGGTGCTAATTCTGCTCTCAATTCCCTAGGGCAGAGAGACCAGAGGCATAGACTTAGGGTGTATTGGGCCCCACCTAGACCGAGGTCCCCAGAAGACTCCTCCACAGAGATCTGTTTCTCATGAATGGCTGATAGTTTATGGATAGGGATTTCATAAGGTTCTAAGAAACGGAGTAAAATCACCCCTTTGGTCACAGAATCTCCTTTATGGACAGTTTCATCTGTCTTTCCTTCAGGGCAGATGGGAAATCAGCCCGTTGATAAATAGCCTCTGGAACTGAAGGTGAGCCCAGGGATGGGAGGCCTCTCTGACTCCCAAATGCTCTACTCCTGCAGAAGTAAGACACCTGCCCTCCCCTCTCCCACTTCTTGGGACCTTCAGGCTTCTAGTAGTAAATAAGTTGTTGGGTGTTTGTTTTTTAATAAGGTCTTTGGTACATATCTACCATGGTGAATCTGAGAAGAAGGGAAAGGAATTTAATTTTGGGGGTGGCCTTGACCAAGAGACCGAATGTCACTCAATTCTGCTTCCAGGGAAGGAGTTACCATTTCTGTTTTCCATCACCTGCCCCTTGACCTGTCTGTGCTCCCCTGGTTTCCAAGATACTTGGGGTTCCTACAGCTTTCTCAGCTCACCCCTCAGAGCAGCCCTTCACAGTTGTATGGCCCCATACCACTCCCAAGGGTTTTCCTCCCATTCTCTCATATGATCTTCCCTAGACCTTTAAGGGGGAGGGGGAGTCCTTAGGCCACTCACAAACAAAGAGTACCAGCTCATTTAATTTCTGGAATACAATTGATGGAGAGTCAATCCAGGAGCATTTGTTCAGTATTTACTACATGCCAAGTGCTGTGCTAAAGAAAAGGGATGTAAGTATTAGCAGAAATAAAGACAACCCCTGTTGTGAAGGAGTTTACATTCTAATGGGGAAGGACGATAGGTGAAGATGGGCTGGGGGCTGGGAGGGGGAGATGGTGGTCCTTGCCTCTTCGGTGGGTCACGAGTGCAGCCTGGAGAGGCATGGAGGCGAAGACTGAGCTCAGGAGGTCTCCTTGCCCATTCGCCAGTCCAGGCCTTCCTTACTCAGGCCTCAGCCACGCACGGTGTCTGACAGCCTCTCCAGGGAAGGCTCTTTCCCAGTTCATGCCCTATAAGATAGATCCTCATTGCACCTTAGCTTTTCTAAGCCCTGAACCCCATACCAGTGTTCACCCTCTATGGAGCCCCTCCAACACTGAGCACTCCAGAAAATGGAACACTCCTGTGTGACCTTCCACCAGTATACTCCATGTCAGATTCATTATGTCGGCTTATTCTGTCCATGAAGCCATTCTTACTAGGCTGGCAGACAGGCAGCATCTTTGGATCAAGGTTCTCAGGTAAAACATCCCCATGACCCCATTGCCATTGATCAATGGACCTTTAAATTTAGATAATGACTGTGGGGGAAACCAAAGGTCAAGCATCAAGCCCCCATTTTACCCAGAGGCCTCTCCCGGGCCTGATCTCATTGCTGATCAGCCTGACAGATTTGACTAGCTCCATTTCTGACCTGGGAAGGTTTGCAGCTTCCTAGCCTAGTGGCCTCCTAGCTTCCAAGGGGCTAATATAATGTTGCCCACTGCAGCTCAGAATTCCCAGCCCCTAGGATGACAGGAGTGTGCCACCACCCTCAGGAAGGCCCCTCATTTAATCAGATTCCTTGTGAGGTGATATTAAGCAGACTTCTACCTGCCCTGCTCCCCCAACCATTGAATTTGGACGGTAGTTGGAAGAGGCAATGAAACAGAGGTCCCTGAGTCCCTGGGGGTAGGCCTATGCCTAAAGTCAGGTCACCCCTGAACCAGAGGACAGCATCTCCAAAGGCAGGAGACTGAAGAGCTAGACCACTGGGCAACCCCTCTGCTGAACTCCAGTAAACTCTATCACTTCTCAGCAAACACTAGAAAGTGGGAGGAAAGAAAGGAAGGAGGGAGGGAGAGAGAGAGATGGGTGACCAGAGTAAAACCAACCTAGTTAGCTCCCAGGTCCTCTGATGTGCTTTCACACACTGCATACTTTTGGATAACTTCAGGGGAGCCTTATAAGTCTCTGGCATCAAAATCTATCAGCCAAAGCTCGCTTCAGAACCCACCAAAAGTACTTCCCTTCGTTGGTGTCTGACCTTCTTTATAAGACATTGTTTTCCCTGTATCTTAGTCAGTGATTGAATTCTTACTTTCCACATGAGAAGTGTGGGTTAATTTTTAAATTTATCTATTTAGTTTTCCCTGGGGAGATTTTTCCCTCCATCCTAGGGCAGGGATCATGTATTTCTATTGGGAACACAAAAGGGTGCTTCCTTGCCTGCTTGATGGGCCAGCCGGTATGTAGGAACCTTCCCTTCTGGACAAGTCTGTTTCCACTGTTCCAAGGACAGTGAATATCTTTTCCTTTCTATAAAGTACAGGGCACACAGTTTGGCACAGATTAACTATAGCACTAGTTCCCACGGATCTTTTTCCCTTGTAATTTTACAATAAAGTGTTATTCAGACCTAATCTTGACTAAGGTTCTCTTAACTCTCCTATTTGTTTCCCTGTTGAGTTTGATACATTTCTACACCAAACTACTTACACATGTGCATTCAACCCTCCTTTGTCCACTTCAGATAAGAATTAGGGTCCTCTGATGCCTGTTCCTCCTACCCCTTTCTCCATTTTTTGCATACTTTTCTCACACATTCCAACAAAGAGAAAGCAAATTCTGCCCCCTTTTCCCTCCTTTCTACACTAGTGTATTCCTCTTACCCTTCCTTCTATTTTCCTTCTGAAAACACTCACAAGAGAACTAATCCCTCTGTTTTTCTTATTTAACTTTGAAGACATTAAGGTTTTCAAGGAACACTTCTTTCTTCTCCTCCGTTACAATGTTAGCACTGCATGTTCCTACAGCTCCTTCTAGTTTCTTAGACACATTAGCCTCCCCAGGTTTCTCTGGACTCATATGTCAGTAGTCTTCTTCAGCTCTGGTCTTTTGATCAGGGACGTTTGAATGGCCTCCATCCCATTAAAGGTCCATTTTTCCTCCCTGGTAGGACATATGCTCAGTAGAGCAACCATTCTTAACCTCACTGCCCACCTCCTTGGGATCCAGCTTCTTAATTATATGATGTGCTTGCTACAAGAGACAAATCCACCCATCTTTTGGTAATCCCTATTACTTTTTGGTAAGCTTGCTTTTCTGAAGACATCCCCTAGTCCCAGTCAGTTTGTAGCTAGCTTTCCTTCCTCCCTAAGTACCAGGCTAGGAACTCTTCCAAAAACGTTTTTCTTCCCTGGATCCTCAAGCAGGATGGTGAGGTAGAGATGTTCCATAAGCACATCTATGGGCACTTGGAATATTGGAGCTTAGCCCTGCACATGACAGGTCATGTGTTGTGAAATACCCAGAGAGATGAAGAAACCTGTCCAAGAACTCCAGTGTCAAACGAAAGCTCCCCTAACATTAACAGGGCTGATACAACCTTAGAAAAACAAGCTTCCTGGCAAGTAATGGGGGTCTCTTTTCCCATGAGCAGGACTTGTGGTGTCCGAACCTAATGTCATCTATCATTTGGAACAAAAGAGAGAGCCATGGATACTGGATCTACAGGGAACTGCCAAGACAAAGGTACTAAAAGACACCTGTCCAGGTGAGTGGAGATCAGCCAGGTGGCACATCCTTGGAAGGTTAGCTGCTTAGTGAGTGCCAGGGCTCCTTTGGAGATGTTGATCGGGGAATCATCAGTAAATCAACTCCCTCCTGTGACACACTCCCTTCCCTCCACCCCTACCCCCACCCCCTGACCCTGAGATTAGTTCTGTTCTTGTCTGGGAAAAAGTTCCTTCAGTGTCAGTGTTTTCTTAAGAGGTCAGTGATGTCTAATGTTTGCTTGGCTTCTGACCTCTTGAGTTGCCCCTACTTCTTTTTGCTTTCCTGTCTGCTTCTTCATTTCTGATGGCTAGTCCTCCCACCTTTGTATATGTCTTGGCCTTTCCATTCCTACCTTGGTTGTATTTCCTGCAGTACCTAGCATCTATGTCTGTACTTGAAGGATTCACAGTTTTGTGGGGAGGGGTAGGCGCTTCCTCCACTGATCACAGCCACTTTGTAACTTGGCCAATAGCCTTCCAGAATTGCTGTGATTGAAAGATTCATCATCGCCTGGAGATGCATTGCTGAGGATGCTCCTCAGTTCCACAGAGGCTGGTCCTTCGGCAGCTCACCACCAGAACCTTCCCAGTGCCACAGACCCTCCCAGAGGTGCCACTGGCCCAGCTCCGCTCAGACACCGCAGTGAGGCAGGCCCAACTTTGGTCATGTTGGTTACCTCTGCTCCCTTTGGCCTGGAGGGTAAACTCCAACCTCCTCTTTAGGCTGGCCTCATCTTCTGTTCTCCCCCAGCCATGCCCTCCCTTGGTCTGCTGACTTTTCCCCTACACACATCTTCTGGTCTTGGCCCTTTGTGTGTCCTGGATTCTCTTGAGCCTTCTGGTCATGAATTCACAGATCCCAGGTGGAGGTCCCTGCTCCAGTCATTGGGGTCCTAGAAAAAGTGTCCTAGCGTCTGCCTTTCTAACATACCCATCCTTCACAGTCTGGGCCCCTCTGTGAAGGTTTCCCTGCCTACGGCAGGTCCTCATCCTGAGTTTCCATAGCATTGATGGTCTGTAGGAAGCCTGTGCAGAGCCCTTGCTGCCCTAGGCCATGGTTAGCTGCTTGGTACTTGTCTTTATTTGCTCTTAATCATGCTACCTTTACTTACCTTTACCTTCTAGGGTGGTCTCTGCCCCAGTCCCCTAATCAGAATGTAAGCTCTCTATTCCTGGGGACTGAGTCATTCTCTGAGCTTGTCTCCCTAGAGCCCGTCACATGGTAGGTGCCTGATCAGTGTGTGCTGATTGGTTGGTATGCACCAGCTACTAGGCACCAGCCAATCAATGGGTGTTAAGTGCCTGCTGTGTGCCAGGCGCTCTACCAGGCCTAGGAGTACAAGGACTTGGACTTCTATACTTGAAGGACCCCAGGATCGGGCACTATCTCCATTCAGATCACCAGCCCTCCGGCCACCAGTCTTGTGAGTGACAAAGTCCACAACATTGGCACCTGGTGCCCAGTCTTTCTGGGATGGGCCTCTCTGGGCTTGGCTGGCATGAGCCAGCTTTGGGGAACAGCAAGCATTCTCATCATGTTAGAGCTGGAAGGGGTCTCCGAGATTATCTAGCCTGACCCCTCATTTTACAGATGAGGAAACAGGCCCGGGGAGGTGAAGCGACTTACCCAAGTTTACCAAGACAGACAGCAAAGCTGCGATCTGAACCCAGGTCCTCTGCTGAATTTCTGCTGCTCCACAGCCCTACCCTCTCTGCATACCCAGCCGGTAATGCTGCTTTAATCGCTCATAATCACACATCTAAAAATGAAGACACTGGAGGTGGCAAAGGAGAGAGTGCCGAGCCTGGAGTCTGGAAGACTTGTCTACCTGAGTGTAAATCCGGCCTCAGACACTTCCTAGCTGGGTGACCCTAGGCAAGTCACTGTACCCTGTCTTCCTCAGTTTCCTCATCTGTAGAATGAGTCAGAAAAGGAAATGACAAACCACTCCAGTATCTTTGCCAAGAAAACCCCAAGTGGGGCCACGAAGAGCCAGACGTGACTGAAAAATGACTGAACAACAAAAATTCTTCGTCGTTTCTTGTCCCAGTTCATCCCTCCTTCAAAACAAGCTCTGAGCATCATCATTACATCAGCGCTGTTTTGGCAAAGTCCTTCACTTGCCCATGTTACAATAGCCAAAGAAGCCGCAGTGAACATGGCCTGATTTTTCACAGAAAGGGCCCTGACGTGGACGTGGTGTCTGATAGAGAGGCGCAGAGCCAGCTGCTGTAATAATGTTTAACAGTGTGGGGAGGAATATTTTAAAGAAGGTAACAAAATTAAGTTAGCATGTGATTTTTTAAAAAATACCACACCAGGCACAAAGATGATCACCATCCTACATTTGTTAGTTCCATTCACATCTCCTTTTACTGTTCTATATTTCACTTCAAGAGAATACTAATATCTTTCTGTGTGTTTGTGTGTGTGTGTGTGTGTGTGTGTGTACTGAAATTCACAGTGGATACAAAAGTCTTCTAACACTAAAAAAAGAGTAATAAAGTGAATGGGCATTTTTTTGCATCCCCTGACTAATTTTCTGTCGACCAGTCTATTTTCAGTGAGATACTGCCACAGTGTTGATTGATTAATGATTTGTAGCCAAATTCTTTTTTAAAGCATAGTTGACACATGAAAGTTTATACATTTGGCAGTTTGTGGAAAGGTTTAGAGGAAGAAAAAGATAAAACTCTTAACAGGGGCTAAAATAAGATTTCTGACATGATCAAAAGACAAGAAGGAAATGAAACAAAGGTGATTGATCATTCCCAAGCTGAATAATCAGTTCCTGAATGGCTAACGGCCATAAAAATGCCATTTGCCAGAATGTGAGGGCATGCACCCTTCTGGCGTAATTTAAGTGTGTAGCTAACTAAGAGTTAAAGCAGATCCTTCTTGTTAATTTATTGAAAATCTTGCCAAAATTTAGGGTTACATTCTCTTGATCCTGTTTGGCTAGATATTAGATGATGTAAAAGAAGGTAATGTTAAGTTTCAAATCTCCAGGACTAGTCCACTGTGTGGAACAAAGGACTTCATAGGAACTGCAGGTCAGAGAGCAGGTAGGTGATCAGGACAGCTCACACGAGGCATTCCTAACAAGGAAACCCTGAAACCGAGGAAATCTCTGCTTCAGCCAGAAGGCCCTTTATAGAATGCCAAATGAAGGTCTGTGGAGCAATGTCAATGGTTAGCACAGGGGTGGGGAATCTGTGGCCTCGAGGCCACATGTGGCCCTCCAGGTCCTCAAGTGCAGCCCTTTGACTGAATCTAAACTTCACAGAACAAATCTTGTTCTGGATTCAGTCAAAGGGCTGCACCTGAGGACCTGGAGGGCCACATGTGACCTTGAGGCTGTAGGTTCCCTGCTCCTGGGTTAGCATAATGGATTACAGAGTACATGGTCAGAATTAAAGTCAAATCCCAACCTTGATCTATATTTTCTCAGTCTAGCTTTAGCCTCTCTCTGTGTGATCCCCTAACACTGCCTGTGTGACTTTGGGTAAGTCACTGAACTTCCCTTGGTCTCAGTTTCCTCACCTGTACAATGAGCAGGCCTCTGAGGTCCCTTCCAGCTCTTGATCCCTTTTCATGGTTTGGATTAGCTCTCCTTTCACTTCTCTTTGCTAATTTTCTTGATTTTGCTTTCCCCATCTTCTCCCAAAAATGCAGAGCTACATTTGACATCTGTGAAAGACTCATACCTAGGCAGTATTTTCAATTTTATTTTTATTATTGTTATGGCTTTTCTTTCAGTACAAGGAAAAGAGAATGTTTCTGTTTTTCATTTCTTTCAGACCAGAACACCCAAACCGAGAGCCAGACAAAGTCATCTGCTTCAAAAGAAGGCACTTCTGAAGAAGAGTCTCTTCAGGAGTCACTAATGGAAAAGCCCACAAAGGATGATCCCTTGAACTCCAACTTGAGAGTAGCCAATCAGTGTGAAGACAGGTTTAAGAGAAAAAAGGAAAGAAACCAGGAGAAACCCTATGAATGTAATGAGTGCAGAAAAGCCTTTAATCACATCTCTGCTCTTTCTCGGCATCGGAGAACTCACACTGGAGAGAAGCCCTATGAATGTGGTGAATGTGGGAAGACTTTTAGCCAAAGCACATGCCTTACTGTACATCAGAGAATCCACACTGGAGAGAAACCCTATGAATGCAGTGAATGTGGGAAGACCTTTATTGACAGCTCGACCCTCATTCGGCATAGGATTATTCATAATATAGAGAAACCATATAAATGTCATGAATGTGAGAAATCTTTTACCTACTGCTCAGCCCTTATTCGACACCTTCGGATTCACACTGGAGAGAAACCCTATGAATGTAATGCATGTGGAAAATCCTTCAGCCACAGCACGTGCCTTACCCAGCATCATAGAACTCACACTGGAGAGAAACCCTACGAATGTAATGAATGTGGGAAAGCCTTTAGCCAGAACTCATCCCTTTATTACCATCAGAGGACTCATACTGGAGAGAAACCATATAAATGCAATGAATGTGGGAAAGCCTTCAGTTACCATGCATCACTCACTCAACATAAGCAAACACACACTGGAGAAAAGCCCTATGAATGTAGGGAATGTGGGAAAACCTTCAGTCGAAGCACGTATATTATTGAACATCAGAGAATTCATACTGGAGAGAAACCCTATGAATGTACTGAATGTGGAAAAGCCTTCAGATATTGCTCAGCTCTTACCCAACATCAGAAAATGCATACAGAAGAGAAACCATATGAATGCCAAGAATGTGGGAAAGGCTTTCATTTCTATTCAGCTCTTATTCAGCATCGGAAAACTCATACTGGAGAGAAACCCTATGAATGTACTGAATGTGGGAAAGCCTTTATCCGGAGTACCTGCCTTACCCAACATCAAAAAGTTCACACTGAAGAAAAATGCCAAGAAAACAGTGAGTCAAAGAATGCCTTTGGCCAAAGCTCAGTCCTTCCAGAAAATCAGAGAATTAAAACTGGAGGGAAATCCTATGAATGTAATGATTGTGGGAAAATCTTTAAGTATTACTCAATCCTCGCTCAACATCAGAAAACTCATACTGGTGAAAAACCCTATGAGTGCAGTGAATGTGGGAAGACCTTCAGCCGGAGTACATGCCTTACCAAACATAATAGAACTCATACAGGTGAGAAACCCTATTTATGCAGTGTATGTGGGAAAGCCTTTAGTCAAAACTCATCCCTTACCGAACATCAGAGAATTCATACTGGAGAGAAACCCTATGAATGCGATAAATGTGGGAAAGCCTTCAGCCGGAGCACATTCCTTACTCGTCATCAGCAAACTCACACTGGAGAGAAGCCTTATGACTGCAGTGAATGTGGAAAATCCTTCAGCCAGAGGTCATCCCTTTATTACCATCAGAGAACTCACACTGGAGAGAAACCATATGAGTGCTTTGAATGTGGGAAATCCTTCAGCAGGAGCACATTCCTCACTCAACACCAGAGGATTCACACTGGAGAAAAACCCTATGCATGTAGTGAATGTGGAAATACCTTCAGTAGGCGTGCAGCCCTTAACAAGCATCAGAAACTTCACACTGAAAAGTAATTCTAGGTACGTAATGAATGTTTATTCAGACACACTTTGGTAGATGCCCAAATGACAAATTGTCACAGGGGGGATCAAGTGATTTTTAGAAAGCTTTTTACACCCTTTGTTTCTCTCTCCCTGTAATGCATGTTAGTGGTGGTAGTAGTGGTGGTGTTTGTCCTTTTTCGAAGAGCATCAGTGGCATCACAGGATGAAGTCTTGACTTGCTCGTGAATTGGATCTGAGTGAGGCAGAGTCGCACAAAATCGTTAGCCTCTCTCTCTCTTCCTGAGTCATCAGAGTCCAGTGACAAAACAAAAGTCAAGACGATGGGCAGTGGCCCAGGATGGCCTTGGCATCTTTGCTGCCTAACCAGCTCTAAGCTCTCCACGGCACTTGTTTTGGGTGCCTTTATGGCCATTGAAACTAACTGTTCTCATCCCCCCAATTCCACTGGGGAGAGTCTCCACGTACTTGGAGTGGACATCCCCTTACTTTACCAACAGGTGCAAGGCCTCTTGGTTACCCTCAACCTGGTTTAGCCCATCTGCCAAGATAGTTTATCAGGGTGTGGCTGCCTTGCATGGAGCCACAGGTGAGAACTGAGTGCTGAGTGGATGAGCAGCCCTGAAAAGCTGAGCATGCCTCCTGCCAGAGGAGGCACCCACACGACCTCATGTCCCTGCTCCGACACCCCCCACACCCACCGCTCCTGGTGGTGACCTTCTCAGTGAGTCCAGGCAGGGAGCGCCGGTCTCTGAAATATTAGTCACCAAAATATTAACTTCCTTCTCTCCCCCTCCCCAACAGAAAAAAAAGAAAGAAAAGAGAAATCTCTGTTGAAACAATTAAGTAACATCAGTGTTGGAAGTTAAAGTAATAGGTAATGAATCATTAATTTTCTACCCATCACTTGACTTTTCCTTTTCTATTTAACTTATCTAATCCCCAAGCCCCAGGCATGCATCTGCTTTGAAAAACATAGCACACAAATAGAACCCAAGAGAAGACCCCTTCCCAGCCCCCTCTGTGTGTTGCTGCAGCAAGGGCCCCCCACAGCCCTCTTCTCTATGTCCCAGTCCCTTCCTTTCTTGCTCTCTTCTTTTTGGTTCTTACAAGTATTCTGGGATCAGTTTAAGGGGGATGGGCATGTGACCTTTTGACCAACTTTCCTCCCACTTCCTTTTTTTCTGGCTTATTTCCCTACATCTTTTCTCTTTGAAATAGGGTCTATCTCCCACCTTTGCAAAGAAGCCAGAGAGTGAGAGAATAGACAGAGACCAAGAAAGAAAAGCAGGTTTATTTCATCTTGGTATTTGACATGAAAGTCAGCAGACAGACAGATTATTGGAGTATTTTGCATGATTATGAGTAAGCTACTTCTCCAGGGCCTCTATGTGGCCTTTGCCAGAAATCAACGGGGATCCCCCCATCATGAAAGACTCCCTTTGGCAAGGGGCTTGGACTCTAATGAAACTCAAGGTTGTGGTTGGCATTTGAGAATATCTTATTCTGTATTCTCGACTTCCTGTTCCCACTCCTGGCCACACCTTATGTCCTGCACATTTCTTGGCTAGGGTTCTGGCTTGTTTCTTAACCCCTGCATCTCCATCTGAGTTTCTGGCCACCCAGCTGACATCTGCCCTGGCTGCTCCAGTTGGCCAGAGGGATTTAGAATCTTGGTTATATATGGTTCATGGCAGACAAGAGCTCAAGCAGAGTGGCCCCTCTGTCTTTGGCTGAGGAATTTAAGGCTCCTGTGCAAATGCTGGGGACACTCAGGACAAACAGATTTAGATGTGAGCCGCCAATAGCCCTGGCAGCAGGCATGACCAAGCAGATGGAACTTGGTCAGCAGATGGAAGTAGTCAGGACCTTGGAATGTCCTGGCTGCTTAGTGAAGGCCCGTGTAAATGTGTGTCCAAATAGGGTGAAAGAAATGGGGTGCTGTTTGAGAACAGTAGATGTGGCAGGGACCTGGGAGCTCTGATGGACAAAAACTGCCCCTTGTTAGCCACCCTGCTCATGTCCCTGGACAGGTGGTAATGGGGCATCTTCCCAGGATCTATCTGTCTAAAAGGAGTTTGCCCAGAAATGTGGTAGGACCTCCCATCATCAGAGATGCAAGGATGGGACCCAGGTGACTGGAACACAGAGCTCCTGGTTCATGATAGAGAGAAAGGGAAACATTTGTGTGAGGGAGGTTAGGAGGAGGATGTCATTTCTTCTGGGCAGTCGTGTAGTACAGTCTGTGTGTGTGTGTGTGTGTGTGTGTGTGTGAGAGAGAGAGAGAGAGAGAGAAATAGAGAGAGAGAGAGAGAGAGAGAGAGAGAGAGAGAGAGAGAGAGAGAGGAGAAAGAGCAAGCATACATATAAACAGCCCCTGCTGGGATAAACTCCCAGGATTAAAAAGACTTTCAAAACAAGGCCACAGGCTCACTCCCAAGACTCCATCACAAATCCTGCCCCTGCCCTGACCAGACTGCAATTTTATCACTTCATCGTAGGAAGGAAACATGATAAACTGTCACTTATAGACCAGCAGCTGACAGTACATAGGTAAACTCAACAGGCCTTGACAACTGATTGGATAGGGAGGGTGAGAGAGTGAGTAGGCAAGGGTATGCATAGGCTGGGTGACTGGGAAGATGGGGGTGCCCTCTACTCCCTCTCTTATCCATCTGTCTCTATCCCTCCCTCTGGTCCTCCAGCCCTGCCCTTATCCCAGCCCCCCATCCCTCAGCCCCCTGCCCTCATCAGCCCCTCCTCTTCCCTCTCCCTCTTCTCCTGCCCTCCCCAATGAAGACATGGGATGGACTATGACCTTTGTAATGAGGCCTAAGGCCCAGGCTATGCATAGTTCAGTCCAATACTCATTATGTGGGGGGCTCTGGGCTAGGTTCTGATGTCACTCTGGTGTTGGAAGATCTGCGTCTCTCCAGCCACCAATGCCTGCATCCTTCCTGTGTCTTCCTGTCTGAGTGTGCCAGAGCCAGCTCTGGGAGCTCTGGGGATGCTCGCTCCAGCTCGCTCCTTCTTTACTTCCCAGAGCTCACCTTTGGTCTTTGTGTCTTTCAGGGTCTCTTGTCGTCTCTGCCTTGACCCTGAATTAAGAGTGTGACTGAAGCTGCTGGATTTTCTCTAATGAAGCCCCTTTCTGAGACCCTCAGAGAGTCAGGTCCCTCTTGAAGAGATGATGTGCCCCAGACAAACTCCTAGCTGGGGAAACACTGGTTGACAGCTGACCCCCAAAGACCCAGCTCTGGCTGCCTCCCCCTCTCACTCCCAAGCCCTCTCCCCCGGCCCAGCTCCTGAGAGTAAAAATACAGGTTGATGTCTCTGGAGATTGGTTTGTCCTAAGAAGAGGCAGATGACTCTAAAACCTCTTGCTGAGGGATGCCTCCAGAGCCTAGCACAGAGCACTTCCTGACTTTCCAGCCCCAGGAGGTGGAGACCTGGGCAAAGTCCCTGCATCCACAGCCCAGCGAGGAGAGGGTTTGACTCAAAAACTTGAGAAGAGGTGAGATGTATAGATGGGCATAGGGAGGGCATGTCCAGGGCATACAAGAGGTAAACACCTGAGGTTGGTGGGGATGGACCTTAGATAGAGTCTCGGAAATGAGCATTTCCCTGACCTCAGTCTGTGGTGGGAGGGAAGGAAAGAGAAGGGGGAAGAGAGAAGAGAGGAAGGGGGAGGGAGAAAAAGAGAAGGGAAGAGAGAAGGGGGAGAGAGAAAGGGGGAGAGAAAGAAAGGGGGAGGGAGAGGGGGAAGAGAGAAAGTGGAGGGGAGAGAGGAAGGGAGAGAGAAAAGGGAAGAGAGAGGAAGAAAAATAGGGTGGGAGGGGGAAATGGGAGGAGAGGGAGGGGAAGAGAGAGAAGGGAGGGGAGAGTGAGAGGAGGTTTGGATTCTCCTCTTGACCTCTCTGCATCCCGTCCTCCCCCCTCCACATGTACCATGATGTCCTCCTGAAGCCATATTTAGGAATGCATGGTTTCTTCATTGAGACTGGTCCCCTGCTGGGAGAGATGAGTTGCTCTGGTTTCTTCCCACCTTGGAAACCTCTCCTTCCCGGTGCTTTTGCTGTTCAGACCTTAAATGGATGGCTCTCCACCTGTCCATTGGGGATCCCGTTTCTCTCTTTCCCAGAATTATGGGAGGCGGGTGAGCCTGATGCTATTAACCCCTTTTACAGCAAAGACAAGTAAAGCTACTGAATTTCCTGAGACCATGAGACAAGTTAACATGATTGGATCCAGGAAGCAGTTCCTTTGTGTAAATTCTCTCCATTAGGGCCATCTGTGACTCCTCACAGAACTGAATTGTCCTGAGAACCCAGAAAATGGATTCTTGACACATGTTCGGAGAGGGGGGGGGAAGAGGGAAGAGATATGAGAAGGAATGTTTTCCTTCCCTAAGAGAGGACGTTTACTGTTTGAATCATCTGCTCTGAGGGACCCTGGATGCCATCTAGGCCCTGTCCCTGGTAGGAATTCCCCTACACATCTCCTAAAGGCACTTAAACCATTTTCTGATTGACTCTTTCTGGGGAAAGGAAGGTCATGACCCAAGACTGCTCATTGCATTCTTGGGGTAACTCTGTTAGAAAGCTCTTCATCCTGAGCCTAGAGTGGGCCCTTCGTCACCGTCGCCCCCTCCCTGGTTACAGCCCTGCCTTGTGCCACCTCCCAGAAGGGATTCTGCAGGTGGGAGTGTCCACCATTGGCAGGGACCAGGCTCCCCTCGATGAGGTTCCACGACACAGGCTCGAGCCTCAGGAGGAGGAAGCCCTTGTCCCACTTACTCATCCCTCACTACAGCAGAGCTCATGAGAGCATCGGCTTCATGCCGAATATTGCTCCGACCCATGCCAAAGCTGCATTGAGGGCGTTTCCCTCAGTATGGTCCCCGTTACTGTTAATTTTCGGTCAGTGTTAGGTGATGTCAAGGTTGGGACACGGGGCATGGGGTCAGGAAGACCCAAGTTTGAGCCTGATCTCGAGTCTCCCACCCAGCCTCAGTTTCCCCATCTGTAAGATAGGGGTAATAACAACAGCACCTACTTTCCAGGGCAGTCCTGGGTATCAAATGAGAACAAACACTTCAGGTGCTATAGAAAAGCTAGCTGTTATCGCGATCATGTGCCCAGGGGCTTCCCCCCACCCCTCCCCTTCCAAGCTTGGCTAACTTTTGGTCTGTTCCAGTGAGGTCATCAGTATAGATATTCCTGATACTGACCAGCAAATTCCTAGCAATCTACAGTTTCCCAAGGGCCCGGAGATGAACTGACCTGCCCTGGGCTCCTCAGCCGGCCAGTCTAGGGGCTAGCCTCTGCGCTAGCCTCTGCTGCTCGCTCCAGCGCTCTTTGGCATCCTCCCTGATGGGGAAGAGAGAAATGGAAGGAGGGACTTTCCCCCACCACCCCATCCCAGGGCTCTGAGGGAGTTCATCCTATTTAGACCCAGAGAGCAGAACTAGGACTAGTTCCTGGAAGGTGTAAAGAGGTAGATTGCTGCTTTGGGTAAGGAAAAAACCTTTCTAATAGAGTTCTCTTAAAGTGAATGAGGCAGCTGCTTTAGGTAGGGAGTTCCTCATCACTGAAGGTATTCACGCAGAGCCCAGATGGCTCTAGAAATGATTCTTGTCCTGGTTCAGGTTGGATTCAGCAGCCTGTGAGGGGCCTCCAAGCAGCGACTCTGCCCTGACCTGTTTGAAGGCTATACAGGACAGTCCAGTTGACCGAGGGGCCCTCAAGCCCTGTGCCTCCCTAGGCTCCACGGCTGGGCTCCTCCAGGACTCTCCCTGCCTGGATGAATGGGCCCCGCCTTTGCCAAAACCAGGGCCCTGCATCTGGAGAGGAGGGCAGTGCCAAAAGCAAGTGCCTGGATGCTAAGGCTGAGCTGGCCACAGCCTCAGACACCTCTAATGGGCAGCTGCTTTCTCCATCTCTCGTTAATCAGACAGCGGCCCCTGCTGGCCATAGGCAAAGTCCAACCCCCTTCTCAAAGATGTACCAGAGGTAGGGGGTCCTGGGGTCCCATGGATAGATTTTAGGGGGTTGGGTCTGTAAATTTGAATGTAAAAAAAGTGCATTTTTATTTTCACCAGCCTCTAAGTGAAATTTGGCATTTCCTTCAATTATAAATGTTAAAAAATACTCTGAGGAGGAGAGGCCACCCGATGGCCAAAGGGCTTCAAAGACCTACCACAATGGTTGAGAAGCCCTGATAGGGGTACTCCTGCTTGTCAGTTATGGACACGCGGCTCCTCTTCTCAGCATCCAGTAGAGTCCAGACTCCTGATCCTGGCCCTCACAAGCCTCTGCGGCCCAACACCACCTTCCTTTCCAGGTTCCTGTCATGGTCCTTCCCTTTCTACATTGAGCCCACCAACCCACAGGACTCCTCCACCCCCCCTGGGGCCGCTCAAATGCTCCATCTCTCTGTTGGGCCCTTTCTGTGAGTCTAGAAAGGCCAAACCAAATACTGTCTTCAAGAAGGCTTTACCACTGGGTAACAGCCTTCCCTCTGGCCTCATGCAGCACCATGTTCTAGGATTCTCTAATGCCGAGATGGTGCCTGAGACTCCCCCAAAATAGATGGCCGTATAATCTGACAACATAAAAAAGCATCAGTGACGTGCAGTGTTAAAACTAAGTCAGTGTGCGGCCAGGAAGGATCCTTAGGTGTAGCTTAGTGGTCCTGTTTCTACTTGAGTTGGATGCCATTGCTCTAACGCACTTGTGTGATATTGTGTGCTATGGCTACCTGTGTTGGTGTCCTAGCCCTCAACTAGACTGTAAGCTCCTCGAGGGCAGGGAGTGTGTCCTGTCTAAACATTGTATCTCCCCTGTGCCCAGCACATTTCTCAGCACACAGTCGATATTTAATAAATGTTTGCTATATTATCGTGTTTTCATTTGTGCTCCATAATCTGTTTCTGAAGCTTTGAGGTCACAGATACCAGGTCTGCTCTGGCTTGTGCCTCTTAGGAGCACTGGCACTGAGCACATTTCAGGCTCTCATCTGGTGGCCCTCAGTCCCTTTGCAAGCCCCAAGAAAGCAAGGAATGAGACACAAAACAAGAAATACAGAAGAGTTATATCCCAGCCAAAAGACAGACAGGAAAACTTTTCCCAAGTACCTCTGAGCCTGTGTGCACCCTGGGGCTGAGACCCACCCCATCTTCTCAAAAAGAATTTGGCTTTCTTAGGGAGTAGGCAGCCCATCCCTCTGGTGATCCCTAACTTCCCCTGGGATTGGCCATCCTGGGACCACCCCCAAACCAGGGAAAGGACTCAGGTTGCTGCGCATCCAAGTGTCCCCAATGCCTTAAACGGCCATTTGGGACTTCTAGCACCACTGGTTCTGAGTCTCCCCAGTGGGGAAAGAATTCATGGTCACCAGGGAGATGATCCCCTCCCCAGACATGCACAGTCCCTATGGCTCAGAACAAGTGGGCACCAGCTTCTGCTGGCATGCCTTTGCCCCTCCAGTCAGAGCCCTCGGTTCTCCTGCCCTGAGCTCTCCCTTCAGGGCTCTGTCACTGGCCACTGCCTGCAGCCTGAGCAGTTCCCATTAGCCTGGCTCTTGCCCTAGACTGCTGGGAGCTCTCCTGGAATGAGGTTGCCTTCAGACACCTTTCCCCTGCCTCAGAGCTCCTGTCCCCAAATCACACTAAGTGACATGCCCTGCTACTGAGGCTGGAGTTGAACTCGGGTCTTCCTAACGCCAGTCCCTGCCCTCTAGCCACAGTTACTGGGATTGACCTGCAGCAATGGGAACGGGTATTTGAAGACCTTCCCTGCCCCTTAGTAGACCTTGGGGGAATTTGAAGACCTCCCCTGCTTTAAAAGTGAACTCTGAACCCTGATAGGCTGAATGTAGTCACATGGAGCCTGTAGTGGGAGGAGTTTGCCAAAGGATAGAGGAGAGCCACAGGAAGCTGGGAGCCAGAGTCAGGGAGACAGTGAGGGAGGGAGGTGCTCAGACAAGGAGAGAGAGGTTTGTGAGTAAATATTGATCTTGTATTGGTTTGTGGAAAGGCCAAAGGATGCTGTGGCTCTCAGCGTTTTTGTGGTGTCTTAATGTCTTTATTGCTGTGATGGAATCGGCTTACTGGTTTTGGGATTGGGTTTTCTGGTGTCTAAAGAAAT
>CM053596.1:19345405-19364232 GCA_028646575.1 Pseudocheirus occidentalis | reverse complement strand
AGCAGAGGAGGTGGAGGTGCTGGCTCTTGCTGGTCTCTTGTTTGGCCACAAAGGGCAGGAGAGTTAGAGGGCAATGGTTAGTTGGGAGGGAGGGGTCGAGTGTGGGCAGGTGTGTGGGCAGGAGGGAAGGAGCCCTTAGAGAGGGAGAGACTGAAGCTAAGTGAGAAGTTATTCTCTACACTCATTGCAGCGCCAGTCACCATGAGAGGAAAGAGGAACTAAAAAGGTCCCAGCTGATGTTCAGCCAAGCGCAGGGGGCTGAATCCAGGTGATGAGCCTGCCGGGAGGCTGAGCCTGGAGGGAGTAACACCTGGAAAGGGAGACTGGCTCGAGGATGGCTGCAGGAAGGCCCAGATTCTGAGAGGAAAGGGAGAGGGAGGAGAGCCTCCCAATATGACTAGGAGCTTGTCTGAAGATGAGATGGACTGTCCTGCCAGTAGGAGGGAGGGAAGAACTTGAAGTGTCAAACCTGGTTAGAGTGTGTGAAGGAGGCTTGGAAAGGTAAGGAGAATCTGACTGGGAAGGCCCTATTTCAATTGCCAGATTAATTTTCCAGTCCTTCTCCTTGCTCACAGACCTTCAGAGGCTCCCTACTGCCTCTCACATAGAGGAGAAGGGACTCCACAATGCTCATGGCCCTTCACAATCGGCTCCACTCCCCAGCCTCGCCTTCCCATCTCCTGCTTGCTCAATCCAGGGGTGATCATCCACACCCCATGGGAAACTAGCCTGTGGTCTCTGAGGTAGCTGAGGAGATGGCACAAAGGATTCTGGGAGTAGTAGTTCAGCAGGTTGCTTTTGCACAAGCCCAGTGGCCCCATGAGGCTGTCTTCTTAACTGAGAGGTTACTTGGAGCAGAGTTTGTGTGCCTGGGGTGGGGGATTTGACATGGAGACCCCAAACCTGATCCGGTGTACTCAGCGCCAGGCTGAACCCCAGAGCTGCCCCTGCCCTTGCCCTTCTTCCTTCTCCTCTCTCCTTCACCCTCCCTCCCCTTTCACCTCTTCTTTCTTCCCTCCTCCTTTCACAGCCTCCATCACCCTGTCTCCTCCTTTTTCTGCTCCTTATCTCCCCTATCTTCTTTCCCTCTTTCCTTCCCCTTCTTTCCATTCCATCTTCTCATTTTCTCCCTCCCCTCTTCTCCTTTCTTCCCTTCTTCTTTCCTTCCCCCTTTCTCTTCCCCCTTCCTATTTCCCCTCGTCCCTTCTTTTCCTCCTACTTCTCCTCCCCTTCTTCCTATCTTCTCTTCCTTTCTTCTTCCTCTCCCTCTCCTCCCCCTCCTTCTCTTCTCATTCCCCCTCTCTCCCTCTTTTCTCCCACTTCTCCCTTTCCCTCTTCCCATCTTTTCTCTCCCCTTGTTCACTCTCTCCCTCTTCACCCTTTTACCATTGTCTCCCTATCACTCTTCTCTCTCTCCTCATTCTCCCTCTTCCCTCTCCCTCTTTCCCTCTTCCCTTCTTCCTTCTCTCTTTCCCCTTTTTCTTCTTTCTAACCCTCCCTTCCTTCTCCTCTCTTTTTCCTTCCCTGAGATTCCAGACATTCTCCTTCCTTTTTTTTCCTCAAAAATTCTTTATAAATGTAAGCATTGATGATTACTATCTTCCTTCTCCAGGCTCACATTGGAATGTGGGTGTGTCTGTTTATGGGACCCTGTGCTGGGTTTGGAGCCCATTGGGGGAATTTGGCTCGGAGATACTGGGTAGGTTGGGCAATCTCTCTGTCCTCATCCCTTCAAAAATGAACTGAAAGTTGGGGCCTTAGAAGGTCTGTATATAAACCTTGCATCTGAGGACAGTCCTCCCACATTGGTAATTGTGTGTCTTCTCAGATACTCACAAGTACATGTTTTCCTTGACATGCCTGTCCTTATGTCTCCATGTATGACCAAGCAGCTAAGAGAGCTCCAGGACTTCTGTGAGTGTTTGCTAGAGATTCCTTTTATTTGGTGCATAACTTGCAGACCCTTTCTTCTATTTCAGGGTGAATTGCCCATCTCTTCAGGGTCCTAGGACTGTAACTAAAGATGCTAGATTCCCTCCAGCAAGGCCCATTTCAGAATGTCTGAGTGTTAAATCCTCACCATGCATTCCCCCTAAAGCAAAATTCCCATCTGTGAATGATACTGTTCCGTTGTTGGAGGATGTCCATTCCAGTCACCTCATAGGACTGAGTCAACCTCTTGGAAGTAAAGATAAAGGAAGAAGTTCCTGGAGACCAGGGATGAATCCTAGGGGGAGACAAACTGGCCTCTCACCAAGGCTTTGGGGCAGGGTCCAGAGATACATGTGGAAGAGCAGAGCAGGCCCTTACCATTGGGCCTGGGAAGATGGTGACCTGGGTGAAATCAGTGTCCAGAGCACGGTGAGCAGGCTTTGCTCTTAGAGGATACTGTATTCATGAAAGTGGAATGTAGGAAGATATGAGGAAGAAAGAAGAGAAAGGTGGAAGAAGGTGAAGGATTATAGATTTAGCCAATGCCATCCAGACATGCCATGTGCAGACAACTAACCTTGGCTATCTCGTCAGGGAGAATGTTCTCTATTGAGATCTTGTTCACAGTAAGGGTAGGTGGGCTAGGGGAAACCCTTCAAGTGTTTTTGTTATCCTGGCCTTAAATCACTAGTATCTAAATTTAGCTTTTCATGTGTCATAGCTATGGCCTTAAGCACAGGCAAATTATCTCCTATTACAAATAAGGGGAACCAGGGCTACAGAGACACATTAGAATGTAAGCTTATTGAGGACAGATATGTGTTTTTTGCTTTGGATCCCTATCATAGTGCCTGGCACTTACATAGCGGGCACTTGATCCACTTGCTACCTTGTCAAGGAGGTTTTTTCCTATAAGGGACTCTGGACTCACATGGACCAAGTTTTATCTTCAGGAAGCCTAATCCCAAAAAGAAGAATCAACCTTTTATTTTTCTCACACTTTCTGGCTGATCACTCCCTTCCCAGAATTTCAGGGACAATTTCTTCCTTCTTTCCTTTTTAATTTTTTTTACAATTTATTTTCTGTCCCAAATTCTCTCCCTCCCCCACCTATTGAGAAGACAAGAAGCACAATACTCATTCCACTTATGACCTCATGCAAAACATGTGTCCATATCAGCCTTGTTGCGGGGACAAAAAAATAAAGTGGAAAAAAAGTTCCATTTTGCACTCAAGTATCTGTCACTCCTTTCTTCGGAGGTAGGTAGCATTTTTCATCATAAGTTCTTTTGAATTGTTGAGGATCATTGTATTGATCAGAGCAGCTAAGTCTTTTAGAGGTGATCATCATCACAATATTGCTGTTACTGTGTACAACCTGGTTCTGCCCGCTTCACTTTGCGTCAGTTCATATAAGTTTTCTCAAGGACAGTTTCTTAAACATAATTTAGAAGTTTAAGAACTTCTCTCTTCCCCTCCCAGTCTGATTTTTTTTTTAAATTCAAAGGGCCTTCCCTTGACTCACTTCTTTTTTAAAAAATATATAATTAGAGGTGTGTAGGTGGCACAGTGAATAGAGAACCAGGCCTGGAGTCAGAAGGACCTGAGTTCAAATCCAGCCTCAGACACTTAATACTTACTAGCCGTGTGAGCTTGAGCAAGTCACTTAAACCCAATTACCCTGCCTTCCTCCCTTCAAAAAGCAAAAAGCCCAAAAAACTATATGTGTGTGTGTGTGTGTATAAAATGTATTAATTTTTTAGTTTTTAACATTCACTTCTGTAAGATTTTGAGTGTTAAATTTTCTCCTCCTCCCTCTCTTCCCCTCTCCCCAAGACAGCATGTAATCTGGTATAGGCTCTACTTATACATTCATTTTAAACATATTTTCACTTTACCTTGACTCACTTCTGAAAGAGGCCTATTCTCTGAATGGGTGTTAACCTCACTCAAAATAAGAACCTGAAAAGGTAAAAAAATCCAAGGTCTCCCATTGCATCCTGGGTCATCTCCAGTGGTCCTAATTGATATCTGACCACTGGACCCAGATGGCTCTGGAGGAGAAAGTGATTCTGGTGACCTTGCACAGCCCTCCCTCACTTAAAATAATTGCAAGTCATGTCATCATCTCCCCGATGTCATGGTCCCCTCAAGAATGAAGGATAAACCACAACCTCCAAAAAGGGTTCTTTCTAGAAAGGTATTCATTGTACAAGATAGTGCTATAGCTATAGGATAGCTATTTGTTTTCTTCACCCAAAAGAAATTCTCGAAACACAAAATTTCTTAAATATGCATTAACCGATACTCAAAAATGTGTATCCTGGGAGATCTATGGGACTACTTCCATTTGCCTTGGATTTATAATACCCAATAATAACTTTTATTTAATAATTTTTGGAGCATTGCTTACTGAGCCCATCATATCTGGCTACCCATAAGATTGGAACCAAGTTGCAACTCTACAAAGAGTACATTAATGTACCTATTTTCCCATAGCCCTTCCAGCATTTTTCATATTTTTTATTCTACTTTTCCAACCTGAAGGGTTTAAGGTAGAACCTCAGAGTTGTAGATAGATAGACAGGTAAGTAGGTAGGTAGATAGATAGATGGATGGATAGATGGATAGATAGATGGATAGATAGAGAGAAAGACAGATGGATAGATAGAGAGAAAGATAGATAGACAGACAGATAGATAGATGGACAGACGGATGGACAGATAGAGTGTGTGTGTGTGTTTGATGACTTGGATTTCTTTGTGGGAAAGCTCCTTTGACCATTTTTCATTTGGAGAATGACTTGTATTGTTATAAATTTTAATTAGCTTCCTATACATTCATCTTAGAAGTCAGACCTTTATCAGAGAAATTTGCTTGCAAAGATTTTTCCCCCAGTTACCAGTTCCCCTTCTAATTTTAACTGAATTGGTTTCATTGGTGCAAAGACTTAAATTTTACAAAATCAGAATTGCCCATTTAATCTTTTTTGCTATCTCTCCATTATTTGATGAGGAACATTTTCTCCTTCACAGATTTGAGGAGTAATTTCTTCCTTGCTCCTCTACTTTGTTTATGAGCTCACCCTTTATTTCTAGGTTATGTACTCATTTGAAGCTTAGCCTGGTATATGGTATGAAATATTGGTCTACACCCAGTTTCTGCCAGAAAGAAGCTGCTCTCTAGGTTTTCTTAGAAGTTTTTGTTGAATAGTGAGTTCTTACCCCCAGTAGCTGTGGTATCTTTGGGATTATCAAGCACAAAGTTACTGTGTTCATTTACTTCTCTCTATTGTATGCCTAATCTCTTCCATTTATGACTTCAAATTTGCGTGTCTTCCATTTTCCATTTTTTTTTCAGCTAAAGAAAAACAAAATTTATTAAAGATCCACCATATTGGGTAGACTTCTAAGGAGTCTGACCATTGGCTACCATTTTCCATTTCTTAAACAGTATTAAATAGTTTTGGATGACAACCACTTTGTAGTTTGAAATGTGGTACTAGTAGACCTCCTTCCTTTCAGTTTTTACCCCTTTATATCCCTAGAGATTGTTGACTTTTTTGTTCTTCCAGATGAATTTCTTCATTATTTTTTCTAGCTCTATATAGTAATGCTTTGTTAGTCTGGTATTAATTTGAGTAATCATTATTTTTTATTATATTGGCTCAATTTTCTCAGGAGCAATTAATATTTCTTCAGCTATTTAGAGCTGTCTTTATTGTTTAGAGAGTGTTCTGTAATTATATTTGTGTAGTTCTTGTGCATGTCTTAGTAAATAGATGGTATCTGAATTGCAGATATGTTCATGTCATCCCCTACTCAATAAACTCCAGTGGCTCCCTATCACCCCAAAACACTGCTTGGTATTTAAAGCCCTTTATTACATAGCTCTCTCCTGCCTTTCTAGTCTTCTTCTATTTTACTCCCCATCACATACTCATCAATTCATCCCTGGGCATCTGCAGTGACTGCAGGGACAGAGTTTGGTATAATCATCAAATAAACAAGCCTGGAAGAACTAGCTAACACACTGCCTAGCCGAGAGATACTCCAAAGAGACAGTAACAGGTTAGAGATTTGGCCTCAATCTAATAAGATGGATTCAATAAGGATAAATGTAAAGTCTTGCTCTTGGGTACAAAAAATAAACTTCACCATTAAAGGAGTCATGTATAGACAACATTTATTCTGAAGAGGATCTGGGTGTTTTTGTATACTGCAAGCTCGGCGTGAGTTAGCATTGTGATGGGGCAGTCCAAAAAGACTAGTGCCATCTTGGGATGGAGGGCCATAATTTCCAAGAACAAGGAGGTGATGATTCCACTGTTCTATGCCTTTGTCAGACCTCATCTAGAGTACTGGGTAGGTTAGAACATTGGGAGGACATTGATAAGCCAGACATGTCCAGAGGGGGAGAGCCAGGATGGTGAGTGATCATTTTTGAGAATCATTGGAAATTTGTCATGCCTTGCCTGGAGAAAAGAAAGCCAAGTTTTCAAGTATTTGAAGAGCCATCATGTTGAGGAAGGATTGGTTCTGTTCTGTTTGGTCCCAGAGAGTGGAACCAGGTACTATGGGGAGGGTTGAAGGTTGAAAAGAAGTGAATTTATGTTTGACGTCAGGAAGAAATTTCTAAAAATTAAAGTTGATCCTAAATGGAGTGGGCTGCCTTAAGAACTGGTAGGTTCACCCTTTAGGCTTGTTATTGTGGGGACTCCTTTGGTGTGTGAGTTGGACTAGATGGTCAGTGGTGTTTCTCCTGGGTCTTAAATTCAGAGATCCTAGATCAAGCAGCAGTGCCCTTGTCCTTGTCCCTGGGAAGCGTTGAGCACAAAGTGTGGTCCTGGCAGAACATAAGCTACTTATGGGCAGGAATTGTTTCATTTTCCCCCCTGTTTATCTCTAGCATCTAGCACATAATGTGGGCTAAGTGAATGTGATGGTGGGGATTGTTACCTGTAGCCTGGTCTTTCTCTCTCTGTCTCTCTTGGCCCCTTCACTCTCTTGTAGTTCCAGCTTTCCAGGACTTTACTTTTTACCAGGAGAGGAGCACAGAGAAGACAGACGCACTTGCTGGGGGGCTCCTAACAGCTAGACCCCAGGTAAGTTGGCATTTTATCTCATCCCCAGAGTGCTAAGTCCATTCTAAGAGGGTAGACATATTACCCTCCCTTTGTATAAAGGATCCCTATTGAAGGATGTGAGCCACCTTCTTCTCCCGTAGGAAACAAGACCCTTCCTGGTAGATGGAGGACTCCACAGAGACATTTCTTCACTCATCTCAATCCCTTCCTTCAGGTTCTCTCCCCTTGACCTACCAGTCTCTAGTCCTACTACTCTCTAGCCGGTGTTTTGGATTGACCTCAATGCCACATAGCCAAAGGAAGCAGTTTTGTTTCAGTTGTGAGGGAGACCAGAAGCCAGATTGAGAAACCTGGGGGTCAGGAGAGAGGAAGCGCAGATACCTTGTTTTACAAAGCTCTTTACGTGGCTTATCTCATGTGATCCTCATAACTCTGAGGGACAGGTACTATTATTATCCCCACTTTACTGGTGAGGAAACTGAGGCAACCAGAACTGATCGATCTCTCTCTGGGCACTGTCACCATCCAGTTCAACAGGACTCCTTGTTTGTGAGTAGGTCAGGCTACAGGAGATCCAGGAGGACTTAATACATCTCTAGTGATTAATCTTTATTTGCATGCATATCACGTATTCCCTGGAGGGTTGTAGGTTCCTATCAATTTTCATCAATAGAATTAAGAACAAAGCCTTGTCAATGTGTAACAGCACTTGTTGAGTCCAATGGAACTATACAGTGACTTGGAAACTAGATTACTGAACTCTTCCTCTGGACTCCAACTGAATCAACATTTATTTCTGTTATCCCCTATTAAGAATAAAAAAGTAGGCTTCTATGGCCTCCAAAGCCCCTTCAGTGTTAAATCTGTGATCCCTCAGTTCAAGCTGCCCACTCTTCTTTCATTTCTCCAAAGGCTATCATTTCTGCTACCATGTTGGGTAGAGTGCAGGTGTGCCAAGGTGATAGTCGCAAGTGACCCAGGTTCAAATCTTCTTCTCATAGTAGCCAAGCTATCATGGCAAGTTACACAATCACTCCAAGTCTCAATTTTCTTATCTCTAAATATTCAATACAATCTGAGGTCTCATTAATTTGGGAATTTTCTCTGGTACCATAACTCAGAGTCCAGCCATGTCTGCCTATTCCATATGACTCTCATCCACATTCCTCTATAAAGTTTGCCACAGAAGTAAGGAAAGAGAGAGTCCCACCCAATATACTGGAAGCCTTCACTGATTTCTTGTGGCATCACAAGGATACCATTGACATAACTCTGGCCATCCACCAGCCATCTGTTCCTGACCACAGAGCCACATGGCCAGCCCATCTTCTCTTCTTCATGATGTCCCTTCCTCCTCATCTTCTGAATTCCTCTTTGTCTATTTGTAGCAGCCAACACATGCTCACCATTGTCTGTTGTGTGACCCTCATCTTTAGTTCTTCAGAGAGGCAAGGGTGCTTCATGGCTTGCTGCCATATGGCAATACCACTAAAGTGTTTGTCTTTAAAAGATGGATCTTTGATTTCATGGGAAGCTTGGGCTCAAGCAAAGAATTTTGCAATTTTCCCAAAGCAATCCAAACCATTCTTTTCTTCCTTCTCAGTTCAGCCCAGGTCATTGCCTAGCTCTACTGTCTGTCACAGATACACATACCACTGGACAATATCTAGAGGACATCAAGTGAAATGCTTGTTGAAATCTAGGCAATAAATATTCTTCATCCACTTGGATGGACCAAACTCCTTTGAGTGGTGGTAGATCTTTTCTAGGAAGCTTTGTGATGTCGGAGGACTCTTCTCCAAACAGAAGCCTCTGGAGGACCTCATCATCCACAAGAACTCCCTCCTTAATCTAAACTGTGCTGGACCTCCTTCATCACAGGGATGAATACTTTTGGCAAACAACTCTCCTGATAATATGTTTTATGTGATGTTCATTTTCATTGGGCCATTGCACAGGGTTATTTCTCTTGTAAGATCTAAAGAATCTTGATGTGTGAGTGGGAGACACCTTGCCCTAACAGACTGTGCCTTGTTCTACTGAATCAAGTGCTTTTCTGTAATCAATGAACAAGCCCAATGGGATCTTATATTCTCTACATTTTTTTAGTTAATTGCAGAATGGCAAACATGTGGTCCATTGTTGAATAGCTCTTGTGAAGGCCTGCTTGTTCCCTACTAATACACTTATCAAGTAGGCCCTCAATTGGTTTATCAATGACCTTCGTAAAGATTTTGTATTGATGAGAGAAGAGGCATATGGTTCAGTGGTGACTGATGTTCTTTTGGTCATCTTTTGGGCGGGGGGAGTATTTATAAAGTCCAAGACTTCCCTGTGACTTTAGTATCTTCTCCTTCAGATACCATGTATAACACCATGACACTCTCACACTTGAATCACCTCTGACATGGATCCACTTCAACTGCTTTTCCTATTTTTTGTTCCCTTCAGTGCTATTTTTATCTCCTCTTTAAGCACCCCAGAACCTGTAATGTTAGAGTCCAGATGTGATGGTTCTGATGCCTTTGACAAAAAAAAATTTCTTGAAATGATTTTTGCAAATCTTTTCTTTTTTTTTCTGTTTGTAGTTCTCTTTCCATCTCAATCCTTGAACACCCTGGGGGTGACTTTGCCAAGCTTTTGTTACATTGGTTTTATCCTCCACCATTTCTGTCTGTCTGATGAGACAAAGCTACTCATTATTATCCATCATTATTCTCCTTCAGATTTTACAGGCAAAGTGTTATTCTCACTCAGTGCTGCCTTTAGCAACCACCTCCCTCTGTACGTCAAGGATGTCAGATATTTGCTGACTGAGGTGCTTTCTGTTGTCCATTTCCACCTAGAACATTTCTTAGTACTTTGTTTAAATAAATCATAAATAAATTTAAATAAGTCTTTTTAATCGTGCATAACATTTTTTTCATTATTACTCTTCTTGGTTATTATAAGTTCTGAAGAGCCTGTTGTCTAATTGTGAGTAAAGAGCTGACTCTTTTGTTGTCCAATTGTCTGACTTTTTTTTTGCATTTTTTTTGGAGGGGTAAGGCAGGGCAATTAGGGTTAAGTGACTTGCCTAAGGTCACATGGCTAGTATTAAGTGTCTGAAGCTGAATTTGAACTCAGGTCCTCCTGACTCCAGGGCCGGTGCTCTATTTACTGAGCCACCTACCCTCCCCATCATGTCTGACTTTTTGTGACCCCATTTGCGGTTTTCTTGGCAAAGGTACTGGAGTAACTTACCACTCCCTTCTTCAATTCATTTTACAAATGAGGAAACAGAGGCAAAGAGGGTCTGTGCCCAGGGTCACACAGCTAGTAAGTGTCTGAAACCAGATTTGAACTTGGGTCTTCCTGACTGCAGGTCAAGTACTCTTACCCACTGGCTGTCCCAAACTGACTCTAGGATAACTCTCATATCAATATTAAGTCTTCTCCTGCCTTTTAAGATGTAGTCACTTTGACTCTTCTTATATTATTTGATGATTGCCAAATCTAGTTTCAATCAATATGTTTTTTAAAGAAAGTATTTATGATTTAAAGGTATGAGGCTTCTGTATAAAGTATAAGTCTTTGAACTTTCACATTTCTTTCTTTTGTCAAATTATATTTTCCCATATGTATCTCCTTATCCCACAAGGAGGGACATTGGGGTTGTCTGGTGTCACAGTGTATGCTGATTTGATTTGGAAGGTCTTATCAAGTTCTTCATCCATAAAACGAGGATAAATTTGGCTGTAATACCTACCTCACATTGTTGTAGTGAGGATCAAATCTACATAAAGTGCTTTGATTTTGTTCATGCAAAACCTGTTAAAATTTATGTAACTGTAATTGTGCATTTTATCTTTTATGATCTCCTCTATCCTTTGCTTGGTTAAGAATTCTCTCCCTAACCATACATATCAAAAGTACCTCCTACATTTCTCCTCTAATTTTTCTTTTGCAATCCATACCTTTTCTTCTAATTTACGCTGCATTTTTTTATTTGTGCAAACATTTTTAATTTTTGTATATTCAAAGTTATGCATTATGTCTTTTATTATTTGCTCCTCATATTGTGGCAAATGAAGAATTTTATCTACCATTATGAAAGATACAACCTTACCTTCCCTAATTTGGGGAGGAGGTGACTTTTTATGTTTAGGTTATACATCCATTTGGAATTTATTATGGTATTATGGTATATGGTCTCTATATGGCCTGAACTAATTTTCCACCAAATTGCCACCCAGTTTTGCCCAAAATTCCAGTTGATTAGCTTTTCTTTTTTTTTTTTTAATCCAGTTCAGGGTGGTTTTTGATAACTGCTACTCATATCATTTGAGTTCGGATAGTACCAACCCCTCCTTTCTTTGCTACTTTTTCAGTGATTTTTCTTGACGCCCTTGTTTTGTTCCTCCTAATAAATTTTATTATTCTGTCTAATTCTATAAATATCCATTTCATTGCCATAGCATTAGATTTGTAAGTTAATTTGAGTGGCATAATTTTTATTTTGTTGGTTCATCCCGGCCATGAAAATGGAATCCTTCTTCAATTATTTCTCTTTATTTTTGTTACAATAGTTTTGTTGTTATATTTGCTTAAGCCTTGTGTAAGACTTGCTAAGTTGACCTCCAATTATTTAATTAGTTTCATTAGTCTTTTAATGATATTTCTCTTTCTTTCTCTTTTTGCTGAATCTTGTTAATAATACTTAAACATTAATGGTTTTATGGATTTATTTTGTATGTGCTATTTTGCTGAATTTATTTAGTTTTTTTTATTAATTTTCACTTTTATTCCCTAAGGTTTTTGAGTAAATGATCATTTCTATAATTAGAGTGAGATACAATTTTGCTTTTTCTTTGATAATACTTATTTCTTTAATTTCTCTTCCTTCTTATTGCTATAGCAAGCACTTCAAGCAGTATGTCAAATAATAATGGTTGTACAATAGCATCCTTTTTAAATTTTTTATTTAATTAGGAAAGCATTTAGTGCTTCTCCATTACATAAAATGCTAGAAGATGATTTTAGATAAAATGAATTTGATCATATTTAATGAAAAAGCCTTTCATTCCTGAGCCTTTTAGTATTTTTTAAAAATAAATTATGATTGTAATTTATCAAACTTCTTTTCTGTATCTATCAACATAATCATGTGATCTTGGTGATTTTTAAAATTAAGATTTCTTATGTTAATTGTTTTCCTAATGTTGAACTATCCTCGCATTTGTACTGTAAATCTTCTTTGGTCATAATGAGCATGTTTTAAGATATACTGCTATAATGTCTTTCCTATCATTTTAGTGAGTATGATCAATACATAACAATATCCATTAGTGATATGGGTCTCCAGTTTTCTTTTTCTTCTTAATCCCTTCTTGGTTTGAAAATCAAAGCTACATTTGTCTTATGTGCTTTTCCTTCCCTTTGTCTGTACTTCTACTGTCCTCTCTAGCCACATCTTAGAACCTTGGAATTAGAATGAGTTTTGAAGGTTGCTTAGTCTGTTCTTCCTTGGAAGTTTATATAGTCCAGCTTCCCACAAGATACTAGATTCCCTTCAACAGCAATAACATTCTAAAGGTGGGAGGAAAGTTGGTAGAGCTTTGACAAGGAAAAAGGTATGATTAAGAATGCCTTTGGTATTTCAGGGATCCATGTTATTCAAGGATGTGTCTGTGGACTTCACCCAGGAAGAGTGGGAATGGCTGGACCCCGATCAGAGGGATCTCTGCAGGTATGTGACATAGAGAATTACAGGAACATGGTCTCCTTAGGTAAGGATCACTTCCCACTCAGGCTTAGCATCAGAGGATATTAGCCGCAAGAGTTAATATCCCTAAAGGCAGCACTGGGTGAGAATAAATATTTTCCTGTAAAATCCGATGAAGAATAATGATGGATGATAATGAAAAGTATTGTCTCATAAGAAACAATGGAGGATAAAACCAATTTAACAAAGGCTTGGCAAAGTCACCCCCAGGGTGTTCAAGGATCAAGATGGAGAGTTACAAACAGAAAAAAAAATAGAAAAGATTTGCAAAAATCATTTCAACAAGCTATTTTTCCTATCAAAAGCAGCAGAACCTTAATGATAATAATAATAATAATTATTATTATCCCATGAGTGTGGTCCCTTGAGAGTTCAGCTGGCTTTGGTTTGGAGATTCAGTGATCAGGCATTCTTAATCTATTCAATGTAAGAAGAGGGTATTTCTGTTGTGTGTCCCCCAGAGAATGTTTTGTGCTTTGTAGACTGGGAAATGGGCAACTTTCTAGTGTTTCCATGAAAGCCGTTCTTCTGCCATCTTTTCTTACTTTGAGGTTTCTGTGGCTCAGGCTAGTTTTCCTCATGGTCCTCCCTGCAGGCAGAGGTATCCAAACTGGGGGTGGAGGGAGGCAGGCACTTTCCCAGCCTGCTGTAGGTAAGTGACTTTTATCTGTCTGAGTTTGCCTTATCTCCTTGGCCAGCCCCCTCTCCATGGTAACCAGAACATAACTAAGGCAAAGTGATCCAGGTTTTGCTTTGGGCTTTAACCTGAAATTTAGAAGGAAAGGAAGATTCTAGATGGTCCATTTCTCAGCCAGGATGAAGTCGGGCTGGCCCTGCCTGCTGCTTCTACCTGTGGGAGCCTCTGTAATGGCAATGTCTTGGGGCCTGTACCCACAGGGAGCCAATATACATCCCTCACTCTAGGGCAGTGGTTCTCAACCTTCGTATGTGGGCATATCTGCATGTTGGCAGATCTGCCTGGAGATGGATAGAGGAGCCATGTCTTGATTCCTAAGACCATTGGAAATATGTGTTTTCTGATGGTCTTGGGTGATTCCTGTGAAAGGGTCATTTGACCCCCAAAGGGGTTGTGACCCACAGGTTGAAAACTGCTGCTCTAGGGTGATGTCCTGGAAGCATACTCTCCATGCCCCCTTTCTTCCCACATCTGAGGTCTCTTCCCCAACCCCTACCCAACTAAAATTGTCTTTAAACATTAGTTTGAGAATGCTTCTCATGCTCATGTCACTGGGCACATTTTGTGGTACTGGCCTTGAGTGTCACAATGACCAGTCAGGACTGAGTGGGCTGTGGGACTCTGTGCCCCTCCAGACCCCTCTGTGCCAACCTCAGAGCTGCCTATGCTGTTCTCTCTTCCTTGCAAACTTAAGTGCTGGGACTGACCTCTGAGATGGATCTTTTTTCCAGCACAACAGAACAGTTTTCCACAAATGGGAACATTTATTCCTGACAGCTGTTTTATTGGGTGGCTCTTTCACACTGTCCCAGTGTTCTCAGTGTGGCTTTTTTTTTTTTAATTTGATCCCTGAGGGCACTGAAAGTACATTTCCTGATCTAGGAGAGGCCAGACACTGCCCACACTGTGTATCAGGGATTTTCCTGTTCTTTCCAACATCTTGGCTGGAGGCTTCTATAACCTGACTGTCTAGAAATTAGGGGAATGTGGGCAGTCAGTCTCCTTGGCTTCCCCTTGGGTAATCTGGGCACTTTTTTCATATGGGGTATTCTTTTTTTTTTCTATTTATACAATTTCCAAAATAATTTTTATTGTCAGGATTCTGTACTTTAGTTCCCCTTCTCCTGTACAGTCTTGGTACCCCGGAGTCAACCAGTATGCTGGGCAGCGATGAGACCGACCTTTCTTCCAGCTGGAGCATCTCTTCTAATGGTTGATGGTTTTCCAATATGCTGGTGATTACCTCCTCCAAAGGGATGTTCGACAGGATTCATGGCCACACCCCGGACACGAGGCCAGCAGTTTCTCTTGGCCTTGTATTTGTGATAGCCACGACCTGCCTTAAGTATACGTTTATCAATATGACCTCCTCCAGCAACAACACCAACCACAGCTCTGTTAGCAGAGGAGATCACTTTCTTAGAGCCGGAAGGTAGCTTCACTCGTGTTTTCTTGGTTTCAGGATTGTGGGAAATCACTGTGGCATAGTTTCCAGAGGCCCGGGCAAGCTTACCCCGGTCCCCAGGCTTTTCTTCAAGACAGCACACTATGGTTCCTTCAGGCATAGTGCCAACATTGCCAATGTTGAGCTGAGCTTTCTTACCACAGTATACAAATTGGCCAGTATGGATGCCTTCAGCAGCAATGAACAACTCTGTCCTCTTTTTAAATCTGTAAGGATCCCGAAAAGCTACTTTTGCAAGAGGAGCCCCTCTGCCTGGATCATGGATTATGTCCTTTATGATACCCTTAATGTAGCCATGCCTCTCAGCGAAGTTGACAGCCTGGAGCTTGGCGGCCCCTTTTCTATGCTTCACGTGAGCCCAGAAGACTGAGTCGGCACCCTTCCTCTGACCACGGATCACTCACCCCATCTCGTGTGGTCTGGCTCCGAACTTGCTAGAAAGAGCCATATGGGATATTCTTATTAGTGTGGGACTGTTCTTCATCCCCTAAGTCTTTAGTCTGATGCTTGAATCATTTACTCATCAAGGGATCCCATCTCTAGGGTTCTGAATGTACTTTCTCCTTTTTCGTGTGGGATCCTCAGTGATTCCAGATCAGGTTCTTCTTCTGGCTGCCAGGGACAGCTAGAGGCCCTTTCTTACAGGAAGAAGGCACCTCCATCAAAAAGGCCAAGAACTATGCCTCTGTACCACTCCCCATGGAAACCTCTGCAGGGTGCAGCTCATAATTTAGTGGAAACTGCAAGAGTCAGAGCCTCCCAGTTAGCTCTGAAAAGGAGAGAAGGACTCCTGTTTCTCATTCTTCCCCTTGTTAAACTGAGCTGATTCATTTTCCTTCTGGATTTTCCCTATTGTTAATTATTCTCTGCCCTAGGAAAGGGACATCCTTCAGGGAAGTCCATAGAGCTGATAAAAGAGGGCCCTCCTTCAGGTGCCTTTCTTCCTTATCACAGAAAACTCAGAAAAAGGGGAATCCTTGTGTGTCCTAGAGGGAGGATACACAGGAATGTCTCTTTTAATTTGCCTCCCAGAGTCTTGGTGAGGGCCGAATGGGATTATGTCTGCAAAGTGCTTAGCACGATCTCTGCTGGGCATACAGCAGGTGCTAAATTAATGTTTGTCCCCTTCCCCACCACCTCTGACTTCTGTGATCTTTTTTTTCCATTCTGATTGTATTTTATTTTTTTCCAATTACATGTAAAGACAACTTTCAACATTCATTTTTTTTTAAGATTTTGAGTTCCAAATTTTTCTTCCTCCCGCTCCCCAAGACAGCAAGCAGTCTCATAGAGGTTATACATGTGCAATCATGTAAAACACATTTTCACATTAGTCATGTTATGAAAAAAGTAGAACAAAAGGAAAAAAAACATGAAAAAAGTGAAAATAGTATGCTTCAATCTTCATTCTGACTCCATTAGTTCTTTCTCTTCTATAGTCATTTCTAAGGGATTTATTTTCCTTTCACAGCCCCACTTATACCCCTTCTGATCCTTCCCCTTTTTCAAATAAGTGTCATTTCTGACCTATAAATATTTTATTAACAATAGAACATTTCAGCTATCTCCATCTCTACTTCCATCAGGCAGTCCATGAGTATGTTCTCAACTGAGCTTCCGCTTGGGGCTCAGAGATGATTTGGACTTGATCTGGCAGATACAAGAAGAGTGGACCATGACCCTTTGCACCCTAGGGCAGCTGGGAGTTTATAAAGCTTATTCTGTCCTCTTTGTCTATCCATCCATCCTAGAACAATCCTTGAATAAATATGCTCATTTCCAAAGGGAAAAAATGCTGACTCCTTTTGTTGATTTAGAGACAAACGAATCTGGGAAATTGTGCACTACATTATGAGAATAGTTATCTTTTATGTACATTCCCAGCACATTCTCCTTTCATTATCTCACCGGACCCTACACTGGACATTCCATCTCCCCCTCCAGAATGTACTTCCTTCTCCAGTCGGCCTCCTAGAATCCCTGCCTCCCTTCAAAGCACAATTCAGATGCTGCCCCCGTACCCTACCACTCCTGAGCTCCTACCTCCCAGTTCTTAGAGCTGTATTCCTTTTACAATTTTCTGTTTGCTCATCGGTGCACATCTTGTGACGCCCACTCCAGCAAGCTCCCTTAGGGCAGACACTGTCTGGGACATGGCAGGCTTCTAAAGTCTATTGAATGGAATTATAACCCTGTAGATCCCATCCCATAGTTCAGTCTCCTGAGCCCCAAGGCAGCAAGAGTTTCAGAAAGGGCAAAACAAAGCCACCAAGGTCCAACATTGGGTACTAGCCCATCATCCCAGGAGAGTCAGAGATCTGAAGCTAGGGTAATTACTATTTGCTTATCCCTTATACATCAACTATTTCAAGAAACAAATTCAACATCTGATAAGGGTTATCTTTTTGGCTGTGGGTAGCTATTGCTGCAGCTGCAGGTTTTTACTTTGATAAGGGTTATCTTTTTTGGGTCAGGATGTATAGGACTTACCTATACCCACCTCAACAGGCCTCAGGCGTCCCCGGCTGCCGCTTACTCTGGGAGAAACAGCTGTATAGAAGACTCAGGACACAGGACTTGCTTCTAGCTTTTATTGAGAGTACATTCTCTCCGGTATGGCTGGATCTGCTCATCCTTTTCCTCTCCCCTCTCCTCTCCTCTCCCCTTGCTCCACCTCCAGGGCCCCTTGGGGTCCCTCCCCTGGCTATGTCCTCACCACAGTGACCCAATCATGCACCACCCCAAAGGTGGAGAGGTCATACGTCCTTTTCCACGTATGCCTTCCTCCGACATGTGCAATCCTGCTTTTCGCAGACAGGCACAGTCCTTGCATTCCACCCCCAGGTGATCACGTGCACTCCTGTTAGCTGAGGATCGGTCCAACCCATCACATCTCACAGTGAAGTATCAACGACCCTCCTTAGGAGTCTCCACCCCACGTGATCTCACAGTGAAACATCAACGACCCTCTTTAGGAGTCTCCACCCCATGTGAGGTATCAGAGACCTAACATCTCCTTTTTCTTGTTTTGCGGGTGACCGCCTAGGGGGAAGAGATCAGCTTTAAGATGTAAGAGGCTACGTTTCAGGACCGTCAGAATCCAACGTCACATACAACAGAGAATTACTAATCCAATACACAAATATATACCTGAAGCAAAAAAGCTTATTAAAGATGTCCCAGACACTTTCCAATTTAACCAAGATAAAAATCATTAGCCATAGAAGAAGACATAGTACAATTATTGACAAAAGAATGAATGTCTCTTACTAACAGTGCCAGCTGTTCTACACTACTGCCCAAAACCATTGCCCTTGTTCATCCTGTTCCCTTTCGTGTGCTGGTGTCAGCTCCGTCCATTTCTTTGCTGTCACTCGAGTCACGGTCATCACCAGTCCCCATAAGACGAATATACTTACCAGGTATCCATTTCCCTTTTGTGTCCTCTGCTCCATCTGGAATAACATAAACATATCCTGGCCCTCTTATTAGTACCCTCCCTGGCCCTTTCCAAGACCCACCCATATTTTTCCAACTTATAAGGCCTTTTAACGGGCCGTGTCTAACTGATTGGGTACCATCAATCCTTTCCCATACATGCCAGAATCTTATAGTTGGAGTTAAAGCCTCCTCATCAAATTTTAAATAATTATATGTGTACAGAGCTGTGTCTAGTTGTGATTTTGCTAACCTTCTGCAGGGGCTTACGCCCACAGGATCTTTTTCTCCCTTTTCTTGTCTTAGGAGGATTGTTTTCAGAGTTCTATTAGCTCTTTCCACCATTGCCTGACCAGTAGGATTATAAGGTATACCAGTAATGTGACTTATTTGGAACTCAGCGCAGAAGCGCTGGAACCCTTTGGAAGCATAAGCCGGACCATTA
>CM053596.1:19323231-19344905 GCA_028646575.1 Pseudocheirus occidentalis | reverse complement strand
TAATGAGTCCCCCGTCTGAACGCTAGCCGCTACATTTACTGACGGAGAGGGACCGTACAATGCTGCTTTTACCAGGATATAAATTATAAAGTCCAAGTCCCTTACGGTACCAGGATTCTCCTTTTCATATGTAGCCAATTGATTTCCTACTACCACCCAGCGCCTAACATCCAACCCAGTGTACTCTACCCAAGGGGATGTCTTCCACAGTAGTTGTATAAATTTCATGCAGTCTTTCCCTTTCACCTTAACTCCTTTTCCCTTTACTAAGCTATAAACTTGTCTGGCATATACATCTGTGTCACTGGGTCTCACAATGGGCAAGCTAAATGACTGCCCCATCTTCCTCAACAAGCTTCTTGCTAATATAGCAAGGCTGTACAGCTCTTCTGACCCCTACCCTACCGACTTTCAGGTCCCTGTTCCCTCAGATTAAAAGTCTGATGCTCTACCCACTGAGCAATCCTGTCCCTGTTCGGGTGCCACTTGATAAGGGTTATCTTTTTGGCTGTGGGTAGCTATTGCTGCAGGTGCAGGTTTTTACTTTGATAAGGGTTATCTTTTTTGGGTCAGGATGTATAGGACTTACCTATACCCACCTCAACAGGCCTTGGGCATCCCCGGCTCCCGCTTACTCCGGGAGAAACAGCTGTACAGAAGACTCAGGACACAGGACTTGCTTCTAGCTTTTATTGAGAGTACATTCTCTCCGGTGTAGCTGGATCTGCTCATCCTTTTCCTCTCCCCTCTCCTCTCCTCTCCTCTTGCTCCACCTCCAGGGCCCCTTGAGGCCCCTCCCCTGGCTATGTCCTCGCCACAGTGACCCAATCATGCACCACCCCAAAGGTGAAGAGATCATACGTCCTTTTCCACGTATGCCTTCCTCCGACATGTGCAATCCTGCTTTTCGCAGACAGGCACAGTCCTTGCATTCCACCCCCAGGTGATCACGTGCACTCCTGTTAGCTGAGGATCGGTCCAACCCATCACATCTCACAGTGAAGTATCAACGACCCTCCTTAGGAGTCTCCACTCCATGTGATCTCACAGTGAAGCATCAACGACCCTCTTTAGGAGTCTCCACCCCATGTGAGGTATCAGAGACCTAACAAACATCCCTTTGGGACAGTGACCTGTGATCACTTGTCCATAGGATGCTCCTAGTTAGGAACCTCTTCTAGTGATGTAAATAGTCTTAGAGTTTCCTGGGCCACAAAGGAATGAAGTGACTTGATCTAACCTGTAGGAGTCAGATGTGGGACTCAACCCAGGGCTTCCTGACTCTGAGGCCAGCTCCTTATTCCCTAGGCCACACTGCCTGTCTTGACTTGACTTAATTAATTTTTAAAATTAAAAAACAGATGCAATTCAAATGAACAGGTTAGATATAGAAATATTTTAAAAGTTCTTGGCAGGCAAGGAAGGACTCTTTATTCACCTCAATGCCAAGACAAGGATATTCCCACAGTCTGAAGGCTTAGGTGGGAGGTCTTTCCACTTCAGTTAGGGTACCATATTCTTTCCACTTATCAAATTGCCAAAAAATATTTTTTCCCTTTAAGAAAAGACCTCATCTGTTGGTGGCATGAGGTAAGTGAGAGGCATTGAGGGTATCTTAGAAAAACTAAGACATGGTCTCTGCTAATACAGAGCAATTTAGTGTTTTAGGGAATTTTCTAGGTGGTACAGTGCATAGAGCACCAGGCCTTGAGTCATGAAGATTCATCTTCCTGAGTTCAAATCCAGCCTTAGACATTTACTAACTTTGTGACCCTGGGCAAGTCACTTAACTATGTTTGTCTCAGTTTTCTCATCTGTATAAAGAGCTGGAGAAGGAAATGGCAAATCACTCAAGTATCTTGGCTAAGAAAACCCCAAATGGGGTCATGAAGAGTCAGACCCCACTGCAAACAACTGAAAATCAAGGCCAACCCAATCAGTGTGACTTGACCACCAACAGATGGTTGGTAGCCCTAGCGTCCCTTGGTTTCTCCCATAGGGTCATCAATAAAGTTAACAATTATATAGCACTTCGGAGGTTTTAAAGTGTTTCACATATGTATTCGGCTTTTAAACATTCAACTCATAGGTAACAGGATGAGTCCTGACACGTAGAAGAGTTGGATGCTATGATGCTATAATGCTACAGAGGGTATGAGTCCGTGCTAGAAAGTGAGAACAACACCTTTTAGGAATGAGTGCCCAGCTCCCTCATCCACACTCCTTAACCTTATTATCACCATGCTATAGTGTTATAAATGATGAAAAATACATCTCCCTCATTAGTCAGTTATCCCCAAAGCCCTACTATGGTTTGTAAAAACTGGTGAGATTTTTTTTTCTTGGAAACTTTCTCTCCTTTTTCAGTATTGAGACCCCAGTCTCACAGGCTTAAACAAATGTCAGTATTACTGGTTATATAATGCATTAACAGTATACACACGTATATGTACTTGTATGTATTTTAACAATATGAAGTCACGGAAGGATGGGAACTCAGTCTGACAATTCAGTTCCTTCAGGATGGTGGGTTTAGTTTCTTGAGATGTCTCTTCAGATATCTTCTCCACAAAAGAAAAGCTAAATTCAGTTCTGTCTCTTTCGATTCTCAAAGATGACAGGTAACATTCATAGTCCCCCAGGCTAATTTTCTCTCACAGGTAACTGACTATCCAGGTGTGTCAGACAAGAATTTCCTCTTGGTCCTTTTGTCAGTCAACTCAGAGAGTCCTTGGAGATGAGCTAATTAATCTGTCATAGATATTCTGTGTGATGGCAATTGATTTGTTGCTCCCCCAAGATTCTATTTCCTTCTCTTTCAGAGACAATCACAGTGTCCTAAGGCTCTGAGAGAAAGGCTTGTTACACACACACACCATCCTCATTGCAACCAATACTGTGGGTGTTAACTGGTCCTCATCTTTGACCCTCTCCGTGTCCTAAGCCCCTGTGTCCAGTCTTTTGCAAAACCTGGTTGTTCGTGCTTCCACAATACCTCTCTTGTATATGCCCTCCTCTCTAGTTTCCACCCTCATCACATTTTCTTAGGGTCACATAGTAACAAATGGAAGGCAGTTTAATTGAACCCCATCACTTACAGATCCATCCCAAAGAAATCACAGAGCTGGTATTTGAACCCTGGTCCTGTAACTCTAATCCCATTACCTTTTCTACTGTGTCATGTTCATTTATATTGTAATAGCCTCCTAATTGGTCTTACTTCAAGTCTTAGCCACTTTATAATCCATCCTCTAGACTGTGCCAAAACTATCTTCCAAAGCACAGAGCATGGAACTCCCCTGCTCAAGAATCTGGAGGGGCTCCCTATTGCCACTGAAATATGGTAGAAACTCCTTTAGCTTTCTTGGCAGCTGTGTCTCATGGCTGACTCATTGAACTTGCTCACTTGTTTCAGTCTTATCCTCATTTAGGGTTCATGACCCCATTTGGGGTTTTCTTGGCAGAGATACTGGAATGATTTGCTTCTCAGCTCTTTTTCCTTCTGAGCTCTTTTTCCAGATGAGGAAACTGAGGCAAACAGAGTTAAGTGACTTATCCTGGGTCACACAGCTAGTAAATGTCCGAGGCAGGATTTGAATTCAGGTCTTCCTGACTCCAGGCCCAGTGCTCTCTGTACTTTGATGCCACCTACCTGCCCTAGAGTGCACTAAAACCCCAACATATTTTTCAGACCACCATCTGCCTAACCATGCCTTCCCCATCTTGCATTTGTGAAAGTGATATTTTTGGACACAGATGTAAGACTGCTCCAGTCTACTGCTGTAGCTGCCAGGATCTTTTTGAATCCTGACTCTACTCCAGGGTACAAGCCCTCCCTCTGAGCTGTGTGCCACCCACAGATGTGACAGTCATGCCCTCCATGCTGTGACTTCAGAGTAAGGCCATCCTGCAGCCCTTTGGTGGGATTTCACAGCCTTACATCATGGCAAGTGTTTGCTGGCAGCTCCTACCTTGGTTGCTGTTTTGATGACCATGTATTTCTTGTGCCCTTGAGTTGGAAGCAGGATAGAGATATGTGACTCCTCCCTCTGCCTCCTTTTTCACAGATAGTTAGCTCCTCTTGCAGAGATGACCCTTCATTTCCTAGAGGTGAGGTTGTTTCTAGGCCAAGCAGCAGAAGGACATTAGGGTCACAGATTTAGAACTTGAAAGAGCATCAGACCTCTTTCAACGACAACCCCTATATTTTACCAATGAAAACACTGAGGCCTACAGAGATGAAATCTTTTGCAAGGTCACACAACTAGTAAGTAGCTAAGGCATAATTTGAATCCAGGTCTTCATCTTTCCAAGCCCATCTGTGCCCTCTCCATGGTACCACCATTAAGTAACACTGGCTCCTCCTTAGCTTTCTAACATACACCTAATGAGGGAAACCAGAGTCCCTCCCTCTAAACAGGTTTCTTTCCTGTTACAAGTCAGGTGAACCTTTTCCTTCTCTTTAAGAGTTACAGGTCACAGAGGGTGACTAGGTGGAGCACTGACCCTGGAGTTGGGAGGACCTGAGTTCAAATCCAGTTTCATACACTCAACACTTACTAGCTATGTGACCTTTAACTTAACATTTCACTACCTTCCCCTGTCCAAAAAGCAAAAAAAAGGGGGGGGGGAAGAGTTGCAGGTCACACAGTCCGGAACTGATTGGTCATAGTGTTAACTCTCCTGGCTGTTCCTTTGGCCAGCTGCCCCATTTTCATAATACTGTATTTTTCAGACTTCACTCACTAAGAATCATTTTGCTTTGCCATCTAACACCACCTGTTCCAAACTTAACTTTGTTCTCTGTCTCTAAAGGATTCAGCTTCTTAATTATTGACTGTACTAAACAACAGAGGCAAGTCCCTCCATCTTTGAGAGAATTTCCGATGACTTTTTGATGATGTTTTCCTGAAGATGGTGACTGTTGCTGATTCCTTCAGCCCTGATCCCCACAAAGACACCTTTCTAACAACCTGCCAGTTCAGTAACAAGTCTAGGAGCTGGTGAGGTGGTTGAAGCTAGACTATTGCCACATGAGCTCCCATGCTATCAATGCCAAGAAGAAGGAAAAAAAATTCTTCAAGAATGAACCAAAAAAAAGCATTTAAATGCTTCCTCTGTTCCAGGCTTTGTGTTATGTGCTGGGGATACGCATACAAAAGAGAGACAGTCTTAGGCCTCAAGGAACTTATATTCTGTTGGGACATGACAATATGTATAGGGGAATGGTAAATAGAGAATGAGGTTTTTGGCCTAGAGAATCACAAAGATATTGAGTGGAGCCATGGGTCAGTGAATTGATATTCCCTTTCTAGAAATTCCTAGTTTTGGAAGGGGAGGAGGATTACAGAGGAAAAGGATGCTTGGTAGCATGGCAAGAAGACCTCTATGAACCATTTGGAGAATAGGAGTGGGAGAAGAGCATCACTTATTTTAATAGTTTCCAGAAAAGAAACTGCATTAGAGAAGCAAACTTAATGGTAACTGGAATTTCTTTTCATGAGCAGGTCTTGTAATTTCCAAGCCTGAGGTCATATTCCATTTGGAACAAAGGAAAGAACCCTGGATATCTGATCCACAGAACACTGACAAGAGGGGAATCCCACAAGGTACTTGTCTAGGTGAGTGAAAGCAGCATACGGTCTCTGGAAGACCAGCCAGTCATTGAGTGTTGGTGAACGTTTTGAGAAGTCGATCAGAGCTTTCTTCAGAATGCTGTAATCTGCCTTTCTTTCTGATCCTTTGTTCCTGTAAACTTCTGGGTTAACCTGTTTGCCATCTCCTTAATGAGATGCCCAAATGTAGACCTAGAGTTTGGCTTTCTAACCATCAGAGCTGTCCAAGGGTAGTAGACGAAGGGCTTTGAGCAGAAACTGGACGGCCACTGTTGTAGAAGGGATTCCTGTCCGGGCACAGGTGGGACGAGTGTCAGCATTTCTTAAACTATGGGTGGGGGTAGGAAAGACTTGGTTATAGTAAAAAGTTTCTGAAAGTTCAACAACCAAAAGTTAATTAAAAATCAGTTGCCGTTGAGATATGGCAGAAACTCCTTTAGCTTTCTTGGCAGCTTTGTCTCATGGCTGACTCATACTGAACTTGTTCACTTTCTGGCAGCCTTTGCCCGTGTTGCTTTGAGCAACTTCACTGCAGCCTTGGTTCTGAACATAAAATAAGGGCACTTTGTACTGAGAATGGCCTCAGGCTAGACAGCACCAGTGAGCACTGCTGAAAAGTGAACCGGGCTTGCAGGTGGTACCTTACAGTCCTGGGTTTGTGATTCTGGAAAGAGCAGTCTATCCTCCCAGACTGTATGCCCTAACCATTTGTCCCTACATGCCACAAATTTTTAAGAAATATATCTCATATTTATATAACTTAAAATTTAACACACTTTCCTCTTAAAATCTCACCTTCATTTTACATCTTGGGAAACTGAGACCCAAAGAAGAACTTGCCAATGACCCCAGAACCTACTGAGAATAACAGCTACCTATAACAAATGAGGCAGTGGAACTCAGGCTCTCCTGGTCCTAAGTCCAATACTTTTCTCCCCTATAACATACTATCTCTCTGGCTTTCGCAATCTGTTAAGTCCTTTTAGTCGAGGACTTAAGGATTGCAGAATCCAGAGGGATAGTATGTTATAGTGACACCAAAACTGCACTTTTAAAGGTCACCAGAATCCATAGGTTTTCCTTATTTTTTAAAATCTCAGATAGCCTGATATTGGGAATCTACATTAAAATGTAAATTGGGACTCTACATTAAAATACTCTCAGTAGTTCCTCATGTATAGCTTATTATATAATGGGACAGTGTCTTTTGGGGTGGGTAGTTGGAGGGGGGAAGGTAGGAAAATTGGGGTTAAGTGACTTGCCCAAGGTCACATGGCTAGTAAGTGTTAAGTGTCTGAAGCTGGATTTGAATTGAGGTCTTCCTGACTCCAGGGCTGGTGCTCTATTCACTGTGCCACCTGGCTGCCCCAGGACAGTTTGTGGGACTAGAGTTATAGATCTATGGCCTACATTTAGTGCTTTCCTTTCGGCAAACCTGGCTTGCTCCCCTGTCCCTGTACTGAAACAATACTTAGTTACTAACAATCTTCTAACTCCTTTCTTGATTCACTCAGTCTTTTTTTTTTCCCTCTGCAGTCTTTGGCAAAAATGACAGTTAACTCTTGTGGTCTCCTAGACTCGTTCTCCCTCTCATACAGTTAACTGTCCAGTTCTCCTTAGGAAAGAATTTCCCCTTAATCTTCTCAGAAATGATAGTTAAATCACAGACTTTCCCTTTGAGAGCAAGTAGATTGTCAACCCTCCAAATTCTATCTCTTCTTTCCAAAGGAAGCAAAACATCTTGTGCTAAGAACTCTCTTTTTTGATTCTAGAAACTGGCATTGCTAGAATTACTTCCCTGCTGCAATTCTGAATAATCCTCCCCTGTCTCATCCCCACCCCCACCCACCTCATTGTTGTTCCTTCTGCCCCAGAAGCAGATGCAGCTGTTCCTCAAGGTCTAATCCAGAACCGCTGTTCCTTTTCCTTTACATTGCCTCTGTTGGCAGTATTTTAATGACCCTTCAAAGATCTCTTATGTGCAGGTGACTCCCAAATCTCCATCTGTCTTCAGTCTTGACTTTCAGTTGTAGATTCTGAATTGTTTCATTTAGATGGAAATCTAAGCTAGGTAGTCCAATGGCTAGAATGCTAGACCTAGAGAGAAATAATAATTTGTCTCACATTAATTATCATGATCTAATAATACAGATGTATCTTTGGCTTTCCCTTTACGTTAAATCATCCACTGGAATTTATTAAGCCAGGCACTGTGTTAAATGCTGGGTTTGCAAAGAAAAGCAAAAGACAGTCTCTGCTCTCAAGGAGCCCACAGCCTCAGTGGAGAAACAAGATGTAGCTACCTATTCCTATAGAACTTTAAGGCTTGCAAAGCACTTTACCAGTGTTCTCACTTTATCCTCACAACAACACTGGGGGGAGGTGCAAGATGGGGGAATGTAATAGTTATGGGGATTTGAAGATCTTCCATGCCCCTTGAACTTGCTGGCGTAGCAGGAAGGGATGGGGCAAGAGGAAGCCGGAGTCGGTGCAGTGACTGGAAGCAGTGGTGGCTGTGGTGCAAACTCCTTTTCCTTTGAGCCAGCCAGAATTTCTGCTAAGTACTCCTGCTGAGGACTGCTGGGGACAGGAACTGGGGGGGGGGGGGCCAGAACTGCTAGGAGAGAACTGTGTGGATGCTGAGCAGTTGCTGTGAGTGAGGAAAAGAGGATCTTTACCTTAAGTAACCTGTTCTGTTCTGAAGGCTTGAGAATGTGGGTGTTTACTACATTAAATACATGTGTCAACTCCATAACTACTGTGATGGCTTTGACTTTCTGGTTTGGGGACTTAGTTTTCTGGTATTTGAATAAATGTGCTAGCTATGTCCCCCATGCAGAGAGCCTGTTACATTTTGTGATTAATGACCATATCAGCATATTTACAGTTACTCTATAGTAACTATAGCATTGTGAATACTGCATTGTTGGTACATTTGGTGACAAGGGTGGGATCACAACATGTCAGGCCTTGTTTTGGAAGCAAGGGAGTTTTAGAGGGAGAAATGGCTATCCCAGGATGGGAGGATTTGCCTTATTCCTCTCTAGACAGAGAATGGGCCAAAAGCACAGGACCCTATGAAAACTGGGAACCAAGGCTACAAGAGGGAGAACCCAGAGATTTGGAAAGATGTTTGCAAGGAATACCCGTAGAACCAGGCAAAGAACTGGCAGGAGTACGCAGGAGAGGCTAGGTCCTGCTAACAAGTTACGTGTAAAAGTAGAGATAAGCTACTGGAGGAAAAAGAGTCGGCTGGTTTGCCTCAGGATTCTTCTGCGCCACAGCATTCAGAAGAGCAAGTTGGAGGGTCTCAGGTGGTGGAAGAACAAGCTACTGTTCATGTAGCTAAAAGGAAGCAAAAAACTAGCAGAAGGAATGTGCATGCAGCTTTTGTACAGGCTGGACAGAGTTGCCCTGACAGCTGCCAGGAGAATGTGTGTGAGGAGAATGGAACGTTAGATAAGGAGTCTTCTAATGCAGAAGTTCTCCCCCTGTGAAGAAGAAGACAGGAGAACCATCAGGGCCAAACAGAGTCCAGGGAGATACTTGAAGATTTCATTCAACAGGAGGTTACCGATATATTGAGTAGATTCACCCAAAGAATGGGAGAGTCTTTAGTGTCTTTGATAGTAAAAATCATTGATGAAGGCGCCAGAGGAATAGCACTGGACAGCGTGGATTGCTTAAAATTCATAAGCATCAGTCAGAATCCTTTTGTACACCAAGCTTTTAGGGATCACCATATGAGAGGAGGCCACAACAGAACTAATCTGTTAGCTTTAGCGGCAGGGGGATGCAAAGAGCAGTATCCTACCTGTGTGGCCTGGTGGAGACACACCCTGGTACTCACTTAGAGACTGTACGAGAAAGCTAAAGGAGGAGGTCATGAAAACTGCTATCATGCTTGGAGGTGCAAATGCATATCATGATACTCCCCCTAGGAGTTCCCCATAGAAATATAGTGAAGACAGCTACTCCTGCTTATAAGCATCTAATTTTGACTCTATTAATTGCAGAAATAGGGCACCTATTATAGGTGCTGGATAAGATTTCACAGTTAAGTGACTTAGGGGAATGGGGAAAAGATAAATTTCCTTGAGAGTAAATAGCCAGAGGATTCAAAGACAAAGCAGATTGACAAGAAGGGAACTATTTACTGCTCTATTGAGAGCAGGGGTGGATTTTAGAAGAATAGATGGTATTCCCACTGAAGAGCTGCAAAAGATGTACCAAGAAAAAGTACTTAACATTAGAATGACTAGGGAAGCAGGAACCACCCCTACAAGTACTCCTGAATCATTATATCCAAGTTTGCCCCACCTTCAGGGAGAACAGGAAATAGGCTGAGCCCCAGCCCAGATTAAAGAAATATACTGAGACTGCAGACCCCATATTGGTTTAACCATATATTGGAAGAACGGATCAACTGCTGTAACTAGGCCCAGAGTGGCTGATAGCACAGGTTCTTAGGTCTGCTTTTCTAAAAGAAAACAACTCAAAATGGGTTAACAATCCTACTTTAATCAAACATATTTACCTAGTTAAGGGGGTAAAGTCAGCACCCTGAACTTCAGAGAATACAAACAGAAGTGGCAAACAGACAAAAAAAATTACAGACAGAGAAAGAGATCAGCAGACAGGCTTCCAACCATCTGACCATTACATCCATACCTAGTTAGTTACCAGAGAGGGAAGCACCAACATCTGGGTTTTCAAAGCCTGGGGGCTCAATGGCTACCCAGAGTCTTGTCTCGCCAAATCATACAACTCTTCCCGAAGTGAGCCCCAAATCAAAACTTCACATCAGAGTAGAAATAGCCTTCTCCTGGGTCAGAGAATATCATAAACTAATCATAGAGTAATGGGGTGTGGTCATTCCTGAAAAACAAGCCTCCCCCCACAGGCTCCACGTGACCACATTCAGCCTATTAGGGGGCACAGTATATTTTCAAATCAGGGAAGGTTCTCAGATTCACTTAAGCCTATCAAGGGACAGGGAAGATCTTCAGATTCCCATTACAGGAAACTAGGGCAGAAAGAAGTTAATTGACTTGCCCAGGGTCACAGAGCCAGTGAGTATCTGAGGTCAGATTTGAACTCAGGTCTTCCTGACTGCAGCACACTCTCAACTGCACCACATAAATTTCTTGCTTTAATATAAACCTTGTAATTTAAAGTAACTGCTTATAATTTTTTAGAAGCCAATCAATTAGTGTTTGAAGTTCAGATTTCTTATGTCAAATGAGGACCCTTGGGTGCTAGAAAGATTTCTGTCAGACAAGTATTATCTGAGCAGCTGCTCGATACAGCTAATGCTTATGTATTTCTCATAGATCTGATCACTAAACACAATGCTAAGAGATCTCATTTATTCAATTCAACTTTTTCCCCGTCTGGAAAAGGGACTGGGATTCAAATCAGGGATAGGAAGTGTTTGAGGTTGTCATTCTTTACAGTTAACTTCCCTGTCCCCACATCCCAAAACCTTCCCTCCTGCCATTCATATTCGGTTTCGTTTGTTGCCCCTCCGTGTGGTTTTTAACCACAAATCATCTAGAGAGAAGTTTCCAAATTCTTTTACTTGTTCTCCATCCTGGTTCCTGGACATCTTGAAAGATGTAAGACACGTTTTTGCTTTCCTCATCTCCAAATGGATCTAAAACTGGTTATTGGCGCAGTGCGTAGAGTGCCAGGCCTGGAGTCAAGGAAAGCCTGAGTTCGAATCCAGCCTCACACACTTACTAGTTGTAGGATATCAGGCAAACAAACCATTTAATGCCGTCTGCCTCAATTCCTCATCTACAAAATGAGCCGGAGAAGAAAACGGCGGACCGCTCTAGTGTCTTGGCCAAGAAAACCCCAAATGGGGTCACCAAGAATTGGGCACAACTGAAATTACTGAACAACAAAAACAATTTTTCATAATCAACAGTGCTAGGTTCATAAGATTTAGAGCTGAATGATGTGATCTTACATGTCTTCTGGTCCAATTCCTTCATTTTACTGTCTAGAAAACAGGCCCACAGGGGTAAAAAAAATTCCCAGACCTAACACAGGTTATAATATTTTAATAATATTATAATAATTTATTATAATAATAAATTATTATAATAAATATAACAATATTTATTATAATAATCAGTAATAATATAATAATTATGGGGAATTTCCTGGCTCAGTAAGTCTTTAAGCAAGATTTTTCATACTGGTTGATGTCTGGATGAGGAATAATAATCAGTATATAATAATAAAATCAGTAACAATTGCATTTATATAATGCATCAAGATTTGCAAATCACTTTCTATGAATTATATCCTCACAACAACCCTGGGAGGTAGGTATTATTGTTATCATCATTTTACAGATGGGGAAACTGAGGAAAACAGAAATGACTTGTCCAGGGTCATTTACATAGCTAATAAATGTCTGCAGCAGGATTTGAACGTGACTCTTGCCAACTCCCCAGTCCAGTGCTCTCATCTACTGTACCACCCGACTACATAAAAAGGGTGAAGATTGTACCCCAGTCCTTCTGATTCCAAGTTCACTTGCCTCCCTACTATACCACTGTTGCCTTGAAGAATGCCCCTTTTAATGTCGTCATATAATAACATGATTAATACTGTTAGCACAGCAGAAAAGGCAAGCAGCTGAAGCTCAGGATCAGAAAGAAAATAATTGTGTCTGCTTCCTCAGTTTTCAAATATTTGGATGATGTGGGCCATGGGGGAGGGCTTGTTCTCCTTGGCCCAAGAGGGCCCCATCAAGGAGCCATGGTAGAAGGTAGATAGAGAGAGATAGCGACCAGGCTTTGTAAGGGGAAAATATATCACAGTTAGAGCCATCCCACATTGGAATGGGTGGCCTTCGGGGGCAAGGGCCTTTCAACACTGAAGGTCTTTAAGCAAAGAATAGATGACCACTTTGGGTTGAAAGAGGGGCTCTTGGTAAGGCCCAGGGTTGGACTCAGTGGCCTTTATTCCCTTCCAGTTTTTTGGTTGTGTGATAATCGTGAGCCTGCGTTCTGTAGCCCTGATCTGGTTTGATGCTGCTGCTCTCTTAACTGCTTACAGTCACACCAGCCAAGTTCTCCATTTCTGTTCATGCAGAGGGGAACCCTGTTGGGAGTAGGGGTTAGGAGAGAGGGGAATTGGGTCTGTTGGTTTGGACTGGGGGGAGGGGAAGTTTCCCTCTTGGGCTTCAAGGGTTGCAAATCACTCTTTTCTTTACGACTACCTGAGAGAAAATGATGTGAATATTATCTCCATTTGACAGGTGAGAAAACTGAGCCTCCATGGATCCAAGCATTTGGCCCACATCTACTCAGCTGTCAGGCTTCCAGGCCAGATCCCGAATCCAGCTTCTCTGACTTTGGAGTGTTTGGTTCATTTCTTTGGGTTTTCCAGTGTGAGCAAAGTAACTGAACAGAGACACTCACTATTGGGGGGTGGGGAGAACCTTCTGGATTTTAGATTTTTCTGTGGCTTATGGAGTGTGTGACCTGAGACCCTTGTGGCACCTTGGCACCCCCTGTGTTGAACATCCCACTTCCTGGTCTACAGCATGGCCTTTGTCAGACAAGTGATCCTTTTTCTCCAGATAGCAGTTTCAGTTCAGGGCAGCAGGGAGAAAATATTTAACAACCCAAAAGTGCCAAGTCCCATGAATAAAGGTTTTATGGTGTGTGTGTATGTGTGTTGTGAGCCAACTCTGTCCAGCAATCTCAGATGAGCACTCCAGCCTGTAATGGGTTTCCCCATGTTTTATCAAAGTCATTCTACTCATAGACTTTAGGGTTGGAAGGGACCTTAGAAATAAAATCCAAATCCATTAATTTACAGATGGAAAAACTGAGACCTTCCCTAAGGCATTAAGTGACAGAAAAGAATTTGAACCATGATTCTCTGATGTCAGATTCAGTGTCCTTCCCACCCGCCCTAGAATTGTGCCCACTCAGCTTCCTAAGGTCACCAGTGAAGGAAGGAAATAAGCAGTTATTAATGTGCTTGGCATTGTGCTAAATGTTTTATGAATATTATCTCATTTGTGTCTCATAACAACCCTGGGAGATAGAAGCTATAATTATTATTCACATTTTATAGTGGAGGAAACGGAGGCTAAGAGTTAAACGACTTGCCCAGGGTCACACAACCAGGAAGTGTCTGAGGCTGCATTTGAACTCAGGTCTTCCTGCCTCCAGGCCTAGCGCTGTATCCACTGTGCCACTGAGCTGCTCAAATCCAAAGACTTTCCTTCACATTTCTTGAGCCCTTGAAATAGATGAACTCAAATGGCAAAAGAGGCCCAAAAATCCAGTGAGAAGAAGAATGCCTTAAAAACCTGAATTGGCCAGATGGAAAAGAAATTTTAAAAACTCACTGAAGAGAATAACTCCTTCAAAATTAGATTGGAGCAAACAGAAGCTAATGACTTTATGAGAAATCAAGATACTATAAAACAGATGCAAACAGATGGAAAAATAGAAGGCAATGTGAAATATCTCATTGGAAAAACCACTGACCTAGAAAATAGATCCAGGAGAGAAAATTTTAAAATTATTGGACTATCTGAAAGCCATGACCAAAAAAGAACCTAGAAATCATCCTTCAAGAAATTCTCAAGGAAAATTGCCCTGATATTATAGAACCAGAGGGCAAAATAGAAATTAGAAGAATTAACCAATAGCCTCTTGAAAAAGATCCCAGGGGCAGGTAGGTGGCACAGTAAATACAGCACTGGTCCTGAAGTCAGGAGGACCCGAGTTCAAATCCATCCTCAGATACTTAACACACACACACACACACAAAACTAGCCATGTGACCTTGGGCAAGTCACTTACCCCCAATTGCCCTACCTTTCCCCCTTCCAAAAAAGCAAAAGAAAATAAAAATAAAAAGTTCCCCAAAAGAAAATTACTAGGAATATTACAACCAAATTCCAGAACTCCCAGGTCAAGGAGAAAATATTACAAACAGTCTGGTTGTGGAAACAACCAGAAAACACAAGATCTAGCAGCTTCTACATTAAGGGATAAAAGGGCTTGGAATATGATATTCCAGGGGTCAAAGGAGCTAGGATTAAAACCAAGAATCACCTACCCAGCAAAACTGAGTATAATGTTTCAGGGGAAAATATGGTCATTCAACAAAGTGGAGGACTTCCAAGCATTCTTGATGAAAAAACCAGAGCTGAATAGAAAGTTTGACATTCAAATATAAGAAGCATGAGAAGGTAAATAGGGAAAAGAAATAATAAGGAATTTAGCAAAGTTGAACTATTTACATACGTACATGGAAAAATGATAATTGTAACTTATGAAATTTTTCTCAGTATGAGGATAGTTGAAGGGAATATAAATGTGTGTATGTGTGTATATATATATATGTATATATGTATGTATACATACACATATGTCTATATAGGAGGTATATATGTGAGTGTGTGTATATATGGGTGCAGGTATACGGAGACAGGGCACAGAATCAATTGAATAGGAAGGGATGATATTTAAAAGGTGAAATTGAGAGGTGGGAGAGGAATATAATGAGAGGAGACAGGGAGAGACAGAATGGGGTTAATTATGTCATATAGAAGAGGCAAGGGATAACTTACAATGGAGGGCAAGAACAGGAAGGCAAAAGGGAATGGGTCAACTTTACTCTCATTGAATTTGGCTTAGGGAGGGAATGACATACACTCTAAATTGGGTATCTTGCCCTACAGGAGAGCAGGGGGGAAGGGGATGAGAAAGGGGATGATGGAGGGGTGGACAGATTGAGGGGGAGGGTTGTTAGAAGCACACACTTTTGTAAAGGGACAGGTACAAAGTAGAGAATAGAACAAGTTGGGGGGGCAGGATAGGATGGAGGGAAATGTAGTCAGTCTTTCACAATATGTCCATTGTGTTTTGCATAACTACACATATACGGCCTGTATTGAATTGCTTGCCTTTCCAGTGGGAGTGGGTGATGAGGAAGGAAGGGAAAGGATTTAGAATTTAAAGTTTTAAAATAAAATGTTTAAAATATATAATAATAATAATAACAATTATTATTATTATTTACATGCAACTGGGAAATAAGATATACAGGCACTGGGATAGGGAGATCCATCTTGTCCTTCTGGAAAGTCAGAGGAGTCATAGGAGAGGATACAGGAGACAGCAGATTGAGGGAGGGGCTATACAGTGAGATTGCTGTTTTCAGGTGGTAGGTAGGGGAAAGACAGGGAGAAAATTTGTAACTCAAAATCTTGTGGAAATGAATGATGTTAACTAAAAATAAACAAAATTAATATTAAAAAGAAAATAGAATAGCCTTTCACAATATACTATGAAAATGTTTTGTGTAACTACACACGTACAATCTATATTGAATTGCTTGTCTTCCCAGTGGGGGTGGGTGAGGAGAGAAGAAGGGAAAGAATCTGGAAATCAAAGTTTTAAAAACATATTTAAAATTATTTTTATATGCAAATGGGAAATAAGGTATTTAGGCACTGGGGTATAGAAATCCATCTTGCCCTACTAGAAAGTTGTGGGGGGGAAATAGGGGAAGATACAAGAGAGAACAGATGGGGGAGGGGGTATTCAATAGGCTCACTGTCTTGGGGTAGGGGAAAGACAGAGAAAATTCGTAACTCAGAATCTTGTGGAAATGAATGTTGAAAACTAAAAATAAATAAATAAATTGAAACAAACAAAAAACTCATTTGTTTTTAAGCGAACAGCTCATGATGAATCCTTCTTAAGCACAGAGGCTCTCTGGTCCATTTCCGAGGAAAGCCTGGCTTCATTAAAACCTGTCTCTTCCTCAAATGTAACCCAGCGTGCTCTATTTGGAGTCTGGCTTGTTTTCCACTCATGTTTTGATCTTCGTTGCATACGCTGGTTTGAATATTTTGTGCACTCCCCTAACTGGTCATCATAGTCACCAGGTTGGGGTCCCCAGAGGGTGGCTTCTACTTAGCCTCAGAGCTCTCAGTCTGTATTGTAAAACCTTGTGGGGTGGTGACCTGCCTGTAATAAATAATGGTGAGGAAGCTCCCCCATCTTAGGTCTGATGGAGGTTATCACATATAGAAAATATAAGGGAGGTATCTTCTGGTCTAGCATCTTCCCAGAGAGCCAGGGCCCAGGAATTGGATTTAATAGGAAGAGTTCTACAGATAAACAATAGTAAAAGAAAAAAACAAAGTAAAACCCAAAGGGGACCCATGTAAGGCATGCACGTGTGGCCAAAGAGCTAGGCTCTGATGCCCGGCCCTGGAAGTTCTGTCCCTTTGTGGACTCCTCCCAGGACACAGCCTCAGTGATGGTGAGTACCTCTGCTGCTCCGCTGGGCTGGTCCTTCTAGGTGGGGTATCTCTGCTGAGCCCACTCCAGACAACTGATTCCATGCCAGAGCAGACCATTTTCCCCTGAGCTTCTGGTTGTTTTCTCTCCCAGACACCAGCAACCTCTCCAGACCTTGCCAGGTTTGAGGCCCCCAGCACTTCCATCTCAAGGTTGTTGCTCAGGCTCCAAAACAGAAGAGCAAGCACAGAAGAGACAGGGGTATCCTTGTGCTCACAGCCATCCACCTAATGGCCTGGAGGGAAATAGGTCAATTCCCTCAGTGGGCTCTGAGGAAGGCAACTCAGAACAGCTTTATCTCTTCACTGGGGAGAAGAGAGGAGGAAGGGAGAGAGAGAGAAGAGGTGGAGGGAGAGAGGGAGAGAGAGGGGGGTAGAGAGAGACAGAGGAGAGGGAAGGAGAGAGAGGGAGAAGAGGCAGGATGGAGGGAGAGAAGGAGAGACAGAGACACAAAGAGAGAGAGAGACAGAGAGAGAGACAGAGAGCACATTTATTAAGTGCTTCCTATAATGCCAGGCACTGCACCCCACAAATATGAGGGGAAAAGATGGTCCCTATCCTCAAGGAGCTTTCATTCGAATAGGAGAAGATAATATGTAAAAGGGACCTGGAAAGGGGGAGGCTTCTCTCTAGGAGGTAGAGAAGTCCAGAGAGTGAGCTGAGCTGAAGGGGAAAAAAGCACGGCCAAGGCACCTCACCCCTGGCTAGAGACTCGCCCTCTGGAGCATACGACTTCAGCTCTTTTGTTGTTCTTCCAGTTTACATCGTTAATATTATGTTTTCCTGGCTTTTCGTTCATGGTGTATCAGTCCACCTGGGCCTTCCTACGCTCCCCTGAATTCATCATAGACACCGTTTCTTACGGATCACCAATGCTGGCCCACCATTTAGCCATCCCCCAATCAATGACCATCTGCTGTGTTTCCAGTATTTTGCTACCACAAAAAAAAAGTATTACCATAAATATTTTGGTGTATGTGAAACCTTTTAAAAAAAATCATTGGCCTCTGGGGTATATTTCCAGAAATGGAATTTCTCGGTGAAAGGTTATGGAAGTTTTACTCAAACATTGTTTGCATAATAATGATGATGTATAAAATGGGGCAGCAGACAGAAGATTAGGTTTCTATTTGGAGTCAGGAAAGCCTGAGTTCAAATCTAGTCTCAGACACTTGCTAGCTGTGTGACCCTGGGCAAATCACTTTAACCTCTGTCTGACTCAGTTTCCCCAATTGTAAGACAGGAATGATTATCATCAGCTCCTACCTTTCAGGGTTGTCATGGGGATAAAGTGAGATAATATTTGTAAAGCACTTTAGTACAACGTCTGGTCCATAGTAGGTGCTATAAATGCTAGATATTATATTACTGTTGTTCAGTCATTTCAATCTTATCCAACTTTTTGTGATCCCATTTAGTGTTTTCTTGGCAAAGCTACTGGAATGTTTGCCATTTCCTTCCCTACTTCATTTTACACATGAAGAAACTAAAGCAGTCAGGGTTAAGTGACTTGTCCAGGGTCACACAATTAGTAAGTCTCTTAAGGCCACATTTGAACTCGGGTCTTCCTGATGCCAGACCTGGCATTATGCCATGTAGCTGCCTTCTATTACGATTATTTCCAATTTTCTCCCCAATCTTACCACCTTCTTACCACCATCACTACCACCATCAGTCAGTAACCTCTCATGATTGAGATTAATTCAATCCATGTTTATGATCCGATCAAGATTCTGGTGACTATTGTCTACAGACCTAAAAGACACTCTTCTTTCCTCAGTGAGTTTGATGACTGATTCATGATCTTTCTTCCTCAATCCTGCCCTTGTATTAGGGGATTTAATATACATATTGATACTTCCTCAACCATCCTAACTTCTCACTTCCTTAATTCATTCATTTCTGATGACCATCCCACCTCTACAACACACAAAGACGATCTTGATATCCTTCACAAATGCTCCAATTCCTTGTTCATGAACTCTGAAATTCCCATACCTGATCACAATTTAAAAGATCTTTCCCTCTGCCTTACAATCCTTGACCCTGTTATTTGTCTACCTTGGGACCTCCAATCCCTCCACTCCCCTTCACCAACTACACTCCCCCCTGCTAACTAGCATCCTGTCACTCACCTTCCTTTCATGGATAAATTCCTTGAAAAAATAATGACCTTCCCTTGGTGCCTACACTTCCTCTTTTCTCATTCTCTTCTAAACCTACAGATCTGATTTCTGACCCCATTATTCAACTGAAACTCTCTAAATAATTGCTTAATTGCCAAATCTGATGGTCTTTTCTCCTCGTCCTTGACCTCTTTGTAGCCTTTGATACTGTTGATCACTCTTCTCCTCGATACTCTTCTGTTCTTCCTGGTTCTCCTCCTGCTTGCCTGACACCCTTTTTCTCAGTCTCCTTTGCTGGATTTTCTTCCAGGCCAAATATGCTAACTGTGGGTGTCCCCCAAGGCTCTGTCCTGGACTCTCTTTTCCCTCAGTACTATTTTGAACGGTGATCTCACGGGCCCCCATGCATTCCTTCATCATCTCTCCACAAGTGATTCTGAGATCTTTTTATCCAGCCCTTACCTCTTTCCTGATCTCCTGTCTCACATCTTCAACTGCCTATTGTATTTCTCAAACTGGATGTCCCATACACGTCTTAAACTCAACATGGCCAAAGCAGAAATCATTATCTTTTCCCCCAAACCTTCCTCTTCCTAACTCCTCTATCACTAATGACGGCATGACCATCCTCTCAGTCACCCAGACTCACATTTGTACTCACCTCCCATATCCCATCTTTTGATAGGTCCTGTCAAGTCTACCTTAGTAACATCTCTCCTGAGACCGCTAGGTGGCGCAATAGTGGATACAGCACAGATCATGGAGTCAGAAAGACTCATCTTTATGAATTCAAATCCAGCCTCCAACATTTCCTAAGGAGGTGACCCTGGGCAAGTCACCTATTTGCCTCAGTTTCCTAATCTGTAAACTGAACTGGAGAAAGAAATGGCAAACCCCTCCAGTATCTCTGCCATGAAAACCCCAAATGGAACCAAAAAGTGTCAGATACAACTGAACAACAACAAAACACATCTCTACCTTCTTCTGTCCTTAGACAATGCCATCATCCTGGTGCAGATTCTCATCACCTCAGTCCTGGACCACTGAAATAATCTACTGGTTGGTCTCCTTGACCACTCCAGTCCAGCCTCTACTCAGCTGTCCAGCTGATCTTCCTAAAGTGCAAATCTGGTTATATCTGATAGGATGTAACCCCCACCCACCCACCCTACCCACATTCAATCACCTCCTGTGGCTTCCTATCACCTTCAAAATCAAATAGATAACCCTCGGGGGTTTTGGCCCTTCATAGCCTGGTCCCTCTCCCACCTTTCCACCCTTCTTACTTACTTACTCCCTTCTAAGTACTCTATGATCCAGTGGACATCAGCCTCCTGGTTGTTCCTCACACATACACCACATTCCATCTCCTCATTCAGAACCTTTTCTCCGCTTCTTCCCAACACCTGGAATGCTCTCCCTCCTCATTTTCACCCCCTGGCTCCCATCTCATCTCAGCTAAAACCCCATCTTCTACACAGCAAGCTTTTCCCGGTCTTCCTCAATGCTAGTGCCGTCTCTCTGAAATTACCTGGTTCATCGCGGCTCTATATTAACGTGTTGGTGGTTTGTCTCTTCCATTAGACTGGGAGCTCCTCGAGGTCATAGCACAGAGCCTGACACATGGTGGGTGCTTTATAACCGCAAATTGACTTTCATCGGTGAAGAGAATTCCTCATGTGGGAACTCTCTTTACATATGCACATTGGCACTGGCTCTGCAACTTTTACTTGTAGGGGTGCTTAGTGTTAGGGGGAGGTTAAGTGACTCGCCCAGAGTCACTCAGGTTATCGGTGTTAGGGGCAGAACTTGAACCCAGGACTTCTTGACTGAGCACGGCTCTCCCTCCTCTGGGCCATCGCTGCCTCTCAAGCCTTTGAGTAAAATATGAATCCCCGGGAGCCAAGCATGGATCCCTCAGTCATCCCATTAGAGACTTCCCTCCAGCCCACTGAGAAGTTTTCTTTGGATTTGTGCATAGAGCGGATAATGCAGACGCGGACTTCCTTCTGGGTTGTTAGAGATGCATTTTTAGTGTCCCAGGAGAGCTGTCTACATAGGGAAGAGGTTCGCAGAATCCCACCTAGGTTTAGAGCTGGAGGGGACAGTCTCAGCCAAAACCCCACCTCCACCCGCCCTGGGTGTACGGGCTCGCCCTTCTGACTCCCTAGCCCAGCATTGAGGCAGTGCGCCTGCGCCAGAGTCCTCTGGACTTCACTTCCCAGCATCCTTAGTGCTCAGCCTTACCCACGTGGGACGCAGTCCCCCTGCGGAGGCTTTGACAGCGCGAGGAGGATTCTGGGACCAGCCTGGACTCATCCTTTGAAGCTGTTCCTGCGCAGGCGCGGCGGTGCGGGCTGCCAGAGAGAGCGCTGGACCACGGTGGCAGCAACCGAGGTGACGCTGGCGGGGAGCCTTGGGCCGGGGGGCGCCGGCTCGCGGAGACAAGAGAGGTCCCCTTGCCCCGTCATCTCCTGACCACCCTGCCCCCAACCCCGTGCTCCCCCAGGTCTCCCCCATAGACCCTCCCCATCTCCATCCCCCCATCTTCCCCATCTCCATCCCCCCATCTTCCCCAT
>CM053596.1:19237961-19322731 GCA_028646575.1 Pseudocheirus occidentalis | reverse complement strand
CCCTTTTTCTGTCTCCCAACAGTCTCCCCCATCTTCCCCTGCCCCATCTCCATTGCCCCCCTCATCCCTCCCATCCCCTAGATGTGCCTCTTCTTCCCTTTCTTTCTGTCTCCCCACTTCAGATTTCCTTCCTTCCTCAAAACCTCAAAACCTCTTTTCCCATTCTCCTTGCTCCCCAAACCATCTTAGGTTCAGTGATTCTGTATTTGTGTGAGTGTGGGTCTTGGGACCTGGGAGGCTGGTAGCTTGTATGCTAATGCCCCTGAATCCACTGGGCGCTTTGACTGTCAGTAGAGTGCCAGACTGGAAGTTGAGAAGAAGCAGCTTCAAATCCTGACTGAAGCTGGCTCGGCCGTCTGCGACCTTATTGGTAAAATAGGGAGAACCCTTGCAACCAGGCCCAATGAGATCATGTTTGTAAAGAATTTTGCAGATTCCAAAGCCTTGTGTAAATGTTGGTTATCTTCTTGTGGTGAGAAAAGGGTTGTGGTCTGAGGAAGAGTCAGTATGCAGCCTTGTGTCCAGAAGAGTGAAGGAACCATGTTCCCTGGTACCATATAATAAGTGTGTGTTTTCTCCAGAACATGTGCCCCCATCTTCATGGATAAACACCACAGAAACTCTATTGTTCGGTCATTTTTCAGTCCTGGCTAACTCTTCTTGACCCCATTTGGGGTTTTCTTGGCAAAGATACAAGAGTGATTTGCTATTCGTTCCCTAGCTCATTTTACAGATGAGGAAACTGAGGCAAACAGGGTGAAGTGACTTGCTCAGGGTCACCCAACTAGTAAATGTCTGAGGCCAATTTGAACTCAGGAAGAAGAGTTTTCCTGACTCCAGGCCCAGCGCTCTATCTACTGTGCCACCCAGCTGCCCCCTGCCCCCTAGCTGGCCAGCAGAAGCTCTATGGGGGCTTAACTGAGATCCCAGGAAAGCTGCTGCCTAACACTCATCCTGTGGATCTTTTATTTCTTTCAGGGTCTCTTGGCCACCTATGCAGGGTTCTGGAGGGTACTCAAGGCTACTGGACCCCTCCGTATTAGCCTGTTGATCCCGGGTTGTTCCAGGGAGTTGGGTCCCTCTGGAGCCAAGCTTTCACCCCAGAGAAACTGCTTCGGTACCGGGTCATGGCCATGTTCCTGACCCCACAGGGACCAGCCAGCCTCCTGAGAGTGAAGGTGGAAGAAGGTGTTCCTGGGCAGCCTGAATTCTTCTTGGGAGAAAACAGAGCTGCCCCTGGGCCCTCTGGGCAGTGCTTCAGGACAGGGCCCCAAGATGCATGTGAAAGTACAGGTCCTGGGTCAGAGCTGCCTTTATCTGCTGTGCCTGTGAGGATGGACATCTGGGCGAAGGCCCCACAGCATCTAGACCACAGTGAGTACAGCCAGACTCTGATGCCTGAGAGCATCCTGGGAGTGAGAGCTACGGGGAGGAGGGATAAAGACCCAGGGCTGGATGAGTGGGCCATACACGTAAGGAGGGAAGAGGCCTGGGCTCTATGAGCGAGAGCCCTAAGCATTTGTTAAAGCTCCCCTGCCCTCTAGGAACTTACATTCTGTTGGAGGAAAACAAACATGCGCCAGAAAACAGAATGTCCTGCAAGGGTGCTATGATGCTAGAGCTGAGGCTTGAAGGAAACAATCCATCATTAAATATTTATGAAGCGGGGCAGCTAGGTGGCGCAGTGAATAGAGCACCGGCCCTGGAGTCAGGAGGACCTGAGTTCAAATCCAGCCTCAGACACAAAAACCTAGCCGTGTGACCTTGGGCAAGTCACTTAACCCCAACTGCCCTCCAAAAAAAAGCAAAAAAAAAATTATTTATGAAGCACCCACTATGTGACAGGCGCCATGACAAGTGCTAGGGATACAAAAAGAAGGGAAAAACAGTCCCTGCCCTCACAGAGCTTACAATCTAACAGAGGAGACAGCACACACACACACACACGTACCCTTACATACACTCACATGCACACACACATTCACACACACAACACTGTCACACAGACACACACACACACCCTTACACACCCTCGCATTCACACACACACACATATTCACACACACACACACACACACACACACACACACACACACATACATACATATACGCCACAAGGTATAGACAGGATAAAGGGAAACAATGAACAGAATTCAGAGGAGTGGGGAAAGCCTTCCTGTACAAGATGAGATTTTACTTAGAACTTACAGGAAGTCAGTAGGCGGACTTGGAGAGGGAGAACATTCCAGGCACGGGGACATCTCAGGTCACTGGGGCTGGGGGACGGGGCCAATCTCCCCACCCACTTGGAAACCTCATCTGCCAAGAGGCTTTTTTTTGCTGGACTGGCTTGAAATCCTATTTGGCCCTGGTGCTTCTGTGATTTGTGATTTCATTTTGTTCTTCTGGGAGCTCTGTGGTAGATGCTGTGACCTTTTTTTCCTTTAAAAAAAAAAATGAGGGAACAGCAGCTACAAAGTGAATTTCATGAGATCCCAAAAGTTAACACTGGATCCAGGAAAGGAATCCAGGCCACTTGATTCCTCAGCCTGAGCTTCTCCGTTAGGGTGCCCAGCCTCTTTGGGGAGGTATTTCTCCAGAGGACTCAGAAAATCCTTTGAGTAAGGAAGATGAAAAATTAGATTTCCTTGTTAAAGGAGATGGTCCTGATTTTGTCTTTGGCCATGACTCGAAGCCCTGATCCTTTTCCAGGTTCATTTCCAACGTTCAACAGACATTTAAATGCCAACTATGAGATCCTACTGAGAGTCTAGGAGGAAAAAGTAGAAACCTGGAAACATGAGGGGATCTGTTAACAGCTGATGGATTTCCTTCTGTATGTCAGAAGGCAGAGATCTAGCTCTCTCTCTTTCCAGGCTAAACCTTCCCCATTTCTTCAGGCATCTCCAAAGGCAAACTATTCAAGCCTTGTACCATCCAAGTTGCTACTATCCCCTGGAGGTGTTCCATTTGGTCAGCAGCTTCCTTTTTTATCTTATTTTTATTGATATCTTTGGTTTTTAATCACCTTCACTTCTAAATCTATCTCTCCCCCTCCCCAGTGAGCCATCCCCTGTAACAAAGACTTTTAAAAAAGAGAGAGAGAGAGGAAGAAGGCATTCCAACAAAACCAACCAACACAACAGCTGGGTCTGACAACAGCGCATATGGTATTTTTCACCTGTAGTCCCCTCCTTCTGCAAAGGAGGGAGAAAAGTGCATTTCTCAACTTTTCTCCAGGGCCAAGCTTGGTCATTAGAATTATTCAGCATTCTCTTTTGAGTTATTGTACATCAGGGAGTGGTTTTTTTAGGGTATGGTAGTCATTATGTGCATCATTTTCTTGGTTCTGCTACCTTTACTGTGTATCAGTTCATGTGAGTCTTCCTGTGCTTTTCTGAATTCTTCATATTCTTCATTTCCTATGGCACAGAAATAAATTGCATTAGTCAATGTCATTCTTATGACTTGGTACCTAGGACTGTGTTCAATGCTTTAAAACAAATTTTTGCTCTCCTTTGTTGTTACTCCACAGACAGATCTGCAGACATGCCCTCCTCTTCCCAACTCCTTCCTCCCTTCCCAACCCCAAGCCTTCTCTGGTAGCAGAAAAAAAGTTCAGCAAAGTCATCCCACATAGCAACTGACCATGACCTTGGGTCCATAGCCCTTGAGATTTGATCCAAGCAGTATGGGGTACAGCCAGCCTGTTACTTCCTATCTGCTGGTCCCCAACCTTGACTCTATCCAGTGGCATGTTCAGATCACCAGCCTGTGGGGACAGAGTTACTAATTCAACCTCTGTGGGATGGACTATGCTCTCTCCCTCAGTCTCCTGTGACTGCCAGGGCCCACGAGGTCTTGCCAAGGAGGGGAGCAGGAGTAGAGGGGAGCCTGGAGTGGTTTGTAAGCCCCTGGAGGGCAGGGGCTCTATAGCACCAATGTCTACCACAGTGCCCTGCACATGGTGAGGTGCCTCCATGACTGTATGTCTTACAGCACCCTTCTTCTCTCCTAGATCTTCCTTTCCAGGACTCTGCTCTTCATCGGGAGGGAATCCCAGAAGAAGAAGGGCTTCTGACAGCTAGATCGCAGGTGAGTCAGTGTTTCTTCCCTATCCTGAGGTGGTGGACACACATCTGTCCACTCCTGAATGAAGCATCTCTTCCCAGCCAGGCTCAGGACTCTGATTCCCTGGTAGACGGCACACTCCGTGGGGATCTTGTCTCATGCCCTTCCTTGGGACTTTTCACCCATTCATCCTTCACTCATTCACCCTGCAGATATTCCCATGACTACTGTCTGTGTGCCATTCCTGCCCTCAGGGAGCAGGATTCTCATTGAAGAGGCAGGCAGAATCCTATTAGATAATGACTGACCAAGGGCTTGTGGATAAGTGCTGGGGTGATCGCTGTCCATGTGTGAGTGGAGGGTCTGGCAGAAGCAGGAGGTTTGTGTTGGGGGCCAGTGGAAGAGAAGGGGTGCGACTCAGAAAAAATGAGGCTGGAAAGATCTCAGAAGGTTGGATGTTGTCCTTGAGGTGTGAGGCATCAAGGATCCTCTGAAGATTTTTGAATTCAGTGAAAGCAATGTCTTAGGAAGAACTGGTAACTGAGAGGACCTGTTGCTCAATTGCTGAAACCCTTGACAACTATGCAGACATTGGGATGGTGCAGAGGAGGGCAGCTTATCCCACTTGGGACTCACTCTTGTTCTTCACCCTTGTAACTCCCTCCCATTGACCTTGGTTCTGCCTTTTAGAGCTACATAGGAGAGATGTGAGCCTCTTCTGTTCCCTCATCATGCCTAGCATAGGCCACTGGGGAAGGAGTTTCTAGAACATGAGGGAGAGGTCACAAACTCAGAGTGAGGCAGCCAGGGCTAGAGAGGTGTATTTGTGAGCCTTCCATGAGGTTGTGTAAACTTCGAAGGATAGAGGCAGCCCTAGGAGGAAGCCTTTATTGGGGAGGCAGAAGGAGCCAATGAGGAGAACCAGAGTAGACCCATGGCCCACACACCTAGGAAGAGAGCATTCCAAGAAGCAGGAGGCATTATTCAAAGCCCTTCAGGGTGAAGGAGAAATGAAGACTGATAACACTGGTCTCTGGATTTAGCCAATGACACGGGTTAGTGGGGGCCGGGTACCAGGGCACATGAAGAGTTAACTCAGCAAGAATGACCAAAGAGAAACTGGCCATTTACCAGAGGGAACAGCCGGTGGTCCTAAGCTCTGTGTGAGGCAGAGACTGAGTATGGAGGCTGGGAACAGTGACACCCTGAGGACAAGGGCAACATTTGGTGTCAGAGAAAGGGAGAAAAAACATTTCTATTTAAATTGGGGAGCGACTGTTGCAACAGTGACCTTCCTTGTTGAGTTTAGGGAAGGGGGCTCCTGCTGGTCTCATCTTCTAGGCCTAAAGTATTTTGATAAAACTCCCTCAAGAATGACATCTCCCTGGTGGCCCAGGGATTACCAAATCATTCGCTGGAACAGGAGCCTCGTGGGACTTCTCTCCTTGGAACTCCTACCAGATCCGGTATCTAGGATGTTTCTTCTCAGTCTGTCTGGGAGATCACGTCAGATTTGGGAAATAGAGACTGTTCATGGGGAAAGATGAAACTCTTTGTTCTGAGAGTAGAGAGCCTTCATGGGCCCTTGTCCTTGAGGCCAGAAAACAAAAATGTTCCTAGATTATGTGGCCCTGGATGCTAAGAACGCTAAGAAGAAAGGCTATGGTGGTATCTGAAGGGGATTTCTGGACTGTTCCCAGGAAAGCTGGTTGGTGTGACAGGCCAGGGAATGTCTTTGAGCCTAGAAAGACGATTGGCTCTGGGGCAGAGTGATGCCTCATTAGGGATTTCTGTGAAGAGCCCTGTGGAGAACCCAGGGTTGTGTTGAGGGTCCATGCATGTGATTGAGTGGGAGTCCAGCTTCAGAGCGCCTCAGCTGCCCCCAGGAGGGGCTTGGTTGGGAAAGGAGCTGAGGCTCACTAACTGGGAAGGAGAAAGGATGACTTTGTGGTTGGGGATTGGGCTCCAGGTCCAAAATTTGGAAGAACAGCAGTAGCTAAGATGGCCAGACTTTGCCTTTCCAGACTAGCTTTGTGAGGTAGGTGCTCCACGTGTGACCATCCCCGTTTTACAGGGGAGGTAAGTAAGGCTCTGAGAGATGGACTGGAAAGTGTAGCAGGTAGGACTGGAACCCAGATCCTCGTGATTCCCATTCTCTGTGCTGGCTCTTCTCTCTTTCTTGGCTTTCCTGGCGGGTTCGTCCTGCCTTCTTTCTACAACTTACGCAGACCCAGAGGATCTATCTCCACTCCATGCAGCTCACTTTTCATTTGAAGGATGTAATAAATTCAGCATGTGACTTTCAAAGCTATCCTGCTTGTTTGTGTTTCCTTCCCACCTTCCTTCTGCTCATTGAAAAAAATGCTTCAATGGTCCTCTTTTCTTTTCTTGCCTTTTTATTATTATTATTATTATTATTTTTGGATAGGCATTTGGGGTTAAGTGACTTGCCCAAGGTCACACGATTAGTAGGTGTTAAATGTCTGAGGCTGGATTTGAACTCAGGTCCTCCTGACTCCAGGGCCAGTGCTCTATTATTCACTGTGCCACCCAGCTGCCCTTTTCTTTTCTTTTTGACAGTTCTTCACTATCTGCCATCTCCCCCTACAAATTCCCACCCCCACTCAGGAGAAGCAAGAACAGGCCCTTGTCTTGGCTGTACCTGAAAAGCTATGTCCTGTGAGGCCTTTTGTCACGTCCATTGCCTCTCTCTCAGCATAAGGCAGAACAGGATTCCATGAGGCCGAGGCCGAAGGTTTGGCATCAATGGTACCTTTAATCAAGAGCCTCAGATGTCATTACAGTGTTCCTATGTCATTAGGGTGTTCCAGAATCATCAGCAGGGATGCCAACATCTTTGAGGGTGACAGAGAGGGTAGACAGAGGCAGCCAGGAGCCAGGCACAGGAGTGCTGAGGCTGTTGTTGCCAGCAAGATGGGTCTAGGGATCAGGGCCTGGAGAGGATGATTTAAAAAAGAGGACCTAGAGACCCGGGAAGTTACCCCATATGCTTGTTGTGGGGCTGAACCTCATCCTCCTGGTCTGCCTGAGAACCCAGGACAGAAAAGAAAGTAAGGCCTCCTCTGGACTCAGGTAGGAAGTCTAGGAGGAGGTTACAGAGAGCCTTAGCATTGAGAAAGCACTGTCCAGCCCCTCTGTGAGGGTTACTATAATGACTCATCTCCGAGACTGAGGCACAGAACTTACAGAACTCAGTCAGCCAACTACTGGGCAGGGGGAGGTGGGGTCAGAAACCAAGACTTTCTGATTCCGAGTTCCTTCCTCCTCTCCACTGCACCCCATCTACTTTGTGAAGGTGAAAAGATGTAGGGAACAGGGAAGAAAGAGGCAGCAAAGAGGGGAATTTACCCACCAAGGACGAGGTTTTCTCCGGGCCACTGGGAAAGGGCTTGGGGGATAGGGAGGAAGCTCAGGCCCTGCAATGCTACGAGTGTTAGCTTTGGGTGCATGATGTGGATTGGGGAGATTATGGGGGCACAGGATAATGACCACATTGGAGAGTAGCTCTTTACCAATCTGTGTTGAGCCTGAGTCCCTGGCAGGCTTTCTCCTGACCTCGGGCTCCCTCCCACAGCAGGGAATCAGGCCCATAAGAGGCTGTCTGGCCATTCTGGGGTGATCTTCCTGTCACTACTCCCATGTCAGGCTTTTCCTGCTACATCTGACTGAGGGAGGAGCTCCCTCCAGAGCCAGCTCTGCCCCTTTTACAGACAGTACCTTTTCCTCAGTCCTCATTCTCTGTGACCTGACTGCCTGGTCCCCCAAATCTTGCTCAGTTCTGTCACTTGTGCCCTCATATTATTCTCCATAGTCTACTCACACTTTTAACCCTGTACACACCCACCTCACTTCCCATCTGGACTGTTATAATGGCCTCCTGTCTGGGCTCCCTGCCTCCAGCCTCCCCACCCAAATCTGTCCTCCACAAGGCTGCCAAAGAGATTTCCCCAAAGCCTACCTCTGATGTGGTCCTCCCAGCACCCAGCACTGGATAAATTCCAGTGGATCCCGCCCCTCCCCTCCCTTCTTCTCTCCTCTCTCCCTCTTCACAGTCTTTTTCAATGCTATTTCCTCTTTATGCCCTCTTAATGTGGACATGCTTCAAGTTCTCTCCTTTAAATTGTTTTCAGTCAATTCATCTTTGTAAATCCCTTACCTGGGAAGCTCATCCACTCCAAAGGATTTGATTATTCTCCTTATTTTGATAACTACCAGCTCTTCAAATGCAGATTTGAAGAAGTCCAAATTCTTCAAATTTAAATCTCTCCCCTGAGTTCATTTCCCTGTTGCACATCCAACTACTGCTTCACATTTGACTTGTCTAAAACTGAACTTACAGCTTTTGGCCTTAAATTTTCCCCTCCTGATTCCTTATTCTGTTAGTGACGCCCCAGGCTCCCCGTCATGAAAGTCTGAAATCACATCTCCTGTTCTCTATACACATCTTGCCATCATCTTAGTTCAGGCTTATGTTGATGTGGTTAGCCATAAAATGTTGAAGTTAGGGGTAGAGGTGCTAGAGACCCCAAAATACCGACACACCGGGTCCTGCCAAATAAATTCGACTCAAGTCTTCTCAGCCAGAGAAAAGCAAAGTTTATTGAAAGTTTGCCGTATTGGGTAGACTCTTAAGGAGTATCTGTAAGGCTCGCATTGGACAAGTGGGCCAGAATCATCTGACACAGAGTAAGTCAGTGCTAGGTTATTCTATGGTGCTCTCACACCCCATGGAGGGAAGATGGGGTCTTATATACAGAAAGGCTGTGGGAGGGATCTAGGAGTCGTCCAGAGGAGGAGGTTTGGGAAGGGTCTCTAGGAGGAGTCAGATGAAGTCAGACTCCAGTAATGAGTGATTAAGGGTGGAAAGTTGCTGGAGGCTACCTGGAGAGGACCAACAATGGTGGGTTAGGCCAGTTCAAGGGAGAAACAAATCTGGGCCAGGGAGGATCAAGGGTGGGAAATTGCCAGACAACAGAGGGCCAAAGACTTGGTCAGAACCGAAACTTAAGACCCATGGCTTCAGGCAAACACCCTATCTGGGAACATTCCAGGAGAGTTCAAGGGGGTTCCCAGAGCCTGCACCTCGTCAATATCACCTCTTACCTGAATAGATTCCATATTGGCCGTCCTCTACTCCTTCCTTCAACTACCAAATTCATCTTTTTAAAAATTCTAAACCTAAAGTCTTCATAAATAAGTATTTCCATAAACCCCAAAAGAAAATTATATATAAAATCCTGGGTTTCTATTTCATGCCTTTGGGTTTATAATGAATTTCAAAGCTGTCTTCCTTGTCTGTGCTCCTTTCTGAATTCCCTTCAGTTGTCTTCTGTGCATTTTTAAAGGGTTCTTTTTTTAATTAGGGGAGGACGGACTGCCATCACTACTGGTACTCCTCCTCCATGCCCCAAACCCACTCAGGGGTAAAACAACAACAACAACAACAACAACAATTTCCTAAGAAGTAAGCATAGCCAAATTTCCAAAAATGCAGGACCTGACCCTTAAGTCTAACTGCTCTCCCTCAGGACTTTGGTAACATGCTCCATGATGAATTCTGTAGAGACATTCTTGGTTATTATATTGATTGAAGTTCTCAAGTCTTTCAAAGGTATTTTTCTTCATAATTTTCTTCTGTGAATTGTTCTCTTGGCTCAGATCACTTTACTCTGTATCACATACTGCCCAGGATTCTCTGCAGTCATCTCTCTGTAATGCACTAATATTACAGTACATTCATAGATTCCAATCTGGGCTTCCTCCTTAGATTCTAAGCCTTTTCTTTCCTTCTTATAAAGTACTTAACAAACGCTAAACTCTCCCCTACTCCTTTTTCCAAATTAGGACTTCAGCTGCGCCTTGGAAGTATCTCATACTGTTTACCTTCATCCCACTGCCATTTGTTTCCCTGTCAGTAAACATAAAAATAAAGTACCCACTATGTGCCATGCCCTGTGCTAAGTACTGGAGCTTTCAATTTAATGGGGGAGACAACAAGCAAAAAAAAAAAGTACAATCTATAGCTAGAATAAATAAATAACAGAGGGAAGGCACTAGAATTAAGAGGACTTCTTATAGAAGGTAAAGTTTTAGTTAGGACCTAAAGGAAACCAGGAAGGTCAGGAGTCAGAACAGGGGAGGGAAAGCATCCCAGACATGTGAGAGATGGATGGTTTTGTTCACTGAGCCACCAAGAGGCCACAAGCACTAGATCAAAGAATATATGTGGGGAGGTAAGGCATAACAAAACTGTAAAGGTAGGAGGTGGCAGATGATGGAAGGCTTTGAATGCCAAACAGAGCATTTTGTATTGCTCCAGAGGTAGTAGGGAGCCACCAGAGTTTATTGAGCAGGCTGGTGACATGGTTGGACTTGGCCTTTTAGGAAAATCATGTTAGTGGTTGAATGGAGGATACATTGGAGTGCGGAGATATGAGGCAGGAAGACCCACCAGCAGCTGTTGCAACAGTCCAGGTATATGAGGTGATGAGGTGGGGGCAGGGCAGTGTCAGAGGAGAGAAGGGGGAGTATTCGAGAGATGCCACAAAGGTGAGATCAACAGGTGTTGGCAACAGCTTGGATATGGGGGCTGAGAGAGGATAATTCCTAGTTTGAGAGCCTGGGGGACTGGGAGGATAAGGGTACCCCTTCCAGCAATAGGCATGGTAGGAGGGAAGGAAGGTTTGGGGGAAAGATGATGAGTTCTGATTTGGAGATACTGAGTTTCAGGTATCTACTGGACATCTAGTTCAGGATGTCTGAAAGACAGTTGTGAAATGACAAGTCTTAACAGAGTGACTGCAGAGTCTGAATAAAAAGTTTTTAGGCACTTTATTTTGCCAGCTGGGGCTGTCCCAGTGCCAGTCTTTAAGGGAGCAGCCCTTTAGGTCAGGGCTGCAGAATCTTTTATACAGTGCAATTTCATTATTTGGCTTGCGTATCTACCTAACATAATTTGTTACTAAGCAGGTTATTATGCAGGTGCAAGCAAGCTGTTACTAAGGCAAGGGGGGTTGTAGGGTAAGTGGAGGGGCACAGGGCATGACGACCGAGCAAGAAGAAGCATGAAGAAAAGTACAAATTACTCTAGGCCAGTTTCTTGACTCCTATCTTAAGTCCATAAAGTTTTATTTGGCTGGTTTCTAATTTCATAAAGTATCACTTAACTGTTTCCTGGCCATTACAGTTGGACGTGCAAGACTGGGGGACGGCAGAGAGTTTGGGGCAGGAAAGGTGGATTTGAGAAACCTCAGCGTAGAGATGATAATTAAATCCATGGGAGCTGATGAGATCCCCACATGAAGCATTCTAGAGGGAGAAGAGAAGAGGTCCCAGGACAGAATCCCGAGGGGCACCTACATACAGTTAGAGAGTACATGACCTATATGAAGATCCAGCAAAGAAACCAAGAAGTTACTATCAGAGTGGTAGGAGGAAAACCAGGAGGGAGTGGAGGCCACTCATCCCTTCCCCATTTGTTCCCCTGTTGAATTTGACGTCCTGTATTTCTCCATCAGAATGTTCGTATGTGTGTGTTCAACACTCCTCTCTCCATTTCAGATGGGAGAGTGGCTCATCTGCTTGCTCCCCTACCACCCATTCCATGTTCCCACATTCCCACACTCTTGTGCTCACCCACCCCAGTTACACAGCATGTTCCACCCCCTTCTTCCTCCTTTCTACATTAGTGTATTCCCTCTACCCTCCCTCCTCTTTCCTCTCTTAAGACCCTCAGAACAGAACCAGTCTACTCCCAGCATCCTCTATTCTCTGAAGGGATACTTGTTCCTCTCCCTCTGTTAGAATATTAGTTTATCATATAGACAATTCATATAAGTTTACCTTCCTCTTGATTGCAACTGAAAAGACCCATTCATCTCTTGGTCTTTTATGTTTGAAAATCCTGTCATTAAAGATCCATTTCCCCCTTGTAGTATTATACTCAGCTTTGCAAGGCAGTCTGTTCTTGGTTCTAAGGCTCTGTCTTTTGCCTTTTGAAATATCATATGCCGACATCTGCTGTAGTTTATAGTAGAAGCGGTCAGTGGACTCTTCTTAGCCTCACTTGGCACTCGGATTTCAGTAGATCTGAATGTTCATTTACGAGTTCCTGAAATATGGAGTCTGCACTTAAAAAAAAAAATCATAGTTTTTAGAGAGTCCAGTGATTCTTTAAGTTCTGTCTCCTTGACCCATTTTCCAGGTCAGTTGTTTTTAATATCGAGTATCTTTACATTTTCTCTTATTTCTTCAGTCTTTTGGTTTTAATTCTAATGTTTCTTGCTATTCCGTGGAATTATTGATTTCTGTTTGATCTGTTTTGGTTTTCAGGGATCCCATTGAGTAAGAACTGTTATAATTCTCTCCTCCAAGACTTTTTTTTTTAAAGAACCTTTTGCTTTATTTCTTATAAGTATTTATGTAGTCCTTATGGGAAACCTATTTTTTCTTTGAGTCCCTTCATACAGTTACTTTCTCCTAGGCTAGATTTCTGGGCATCTTTGATTTTTTTCAGAATTTTTTCTACTTACTGGTATCACATTGGATTTATTCATCTCTCTAGCTTTGGTTCCTGAATTAGGTCTTTGTGCCTGGGCCAAGCTCCGCCCCTTGCAGCACTTTTTGGATAGGGTTCTTGTCTCTACTTGGCCTCAGCCTGGGATACCCTGGTGCTTAAGCTGACCTCTACCTCCTGGAGTAGAGTGCCCCTGCATCTTTGAGCTTTTAAAGCACTCGTTCTTCCAGGGTCATTGTGGTGTCTCAGGGGCTGTCCCAGACTAATCCCTGACATTCTCTAGGGCTGCCAAGGAAGCCTAACCACTCTCAGGCTTTTGAGGAGGAGCCTTGCTGACTCCAGATGCAGACTTGATGACTACCCATTTCTCTGGCCAGTCTTTGGCCTGCTGGGAAATTGCAGATCTGTTTGCTTACCTTGGCCCTGGCTTTGCTGGCAGGCTCCTTTCTGACCACTCTGGGGATTCTGGGTGACTTTTTTGTGCAATTCTGGGGTGGACATGGCTACATTTGCCCTAGTTTCTCATTATAATTCTATCTTCTTGATTATTATTCGATTTGGAGTGAATTTTAGATTTTTAGAGAAGTCGGTATTTGGGAGCTGGGGACCTGCTTCCATTCTGGCGGCTCTCTTGACTGACACACTCACCTTCTTAATGCCACTTTTCCAGAACTCATGCTTTTGTTTGGGCTGCTTCTCACGTCTGGAAAGAACTCTGTTGATCTCTGTCTCTTGAAATCCTACCCCTTTAAGGCCTGGGTTGGCTACTACCTTCTCTAGGAAACATTTTCGGATTCTCCCCTGAAAGGGGATCTCCTCGATTCTCTAGAGCATTTTGTCTGGCTGCCCCCTTTGCCATTACAGCCAATAAGTCCCCCCAGACTGTTAGCTTCTCAAAGGCCGAGACCATATCCTTTTTCAGTGTTGCCATCTTGTGCCATTGAGGTACACTGAACCCCCACTGCCTCTGAACAACTAATGCTTTTCATACCTATTGTTAATGAGCCATCTTTGCTTTTATTATTATTGAGTCATTTCAGGCATGATCAACTCTTCATGACCCCATTTGGGGTTTTCCAGGCAAAGATACTGGAGTGGTTTATCATTTCCTTCTCCAGATCATTTTACAGATGGGGAAACTGAGGCAAATGGAGTTAAGTGACTTGCCCAGGGCCACACATCTAGTTAATGTTTGAAGCTGAATTTAAACTCGGGTCTTCCTATCTGCTTAGCTGCACCTAATTAACCATAACTTCTCTTCTCCTTATGAAGTAGATTTTTAAAAATCCAAACATAAGACTTGACATTTCCCCCTATTAGTCAAGGTGTGTACTGTTCTTTTCTCTCTGCTTTCTTTTTTTCTGAATCACTCACTTCATACATGTATCTGTGGGATCTTCATAATCATCCTTCTTTATGGTGCAGAAATCACAGAAAGCGCCTGAGGGGCTAGTTAATCTAATCCCCCCATTTTACAGTTATGTAAACTGAGGCTCAGCAAGTTTTGATAACTGCCCAAGGTCCTCCCGATAGTAGGGTTTAAACCCAGGTCCTTTCCTCTAGAGCTAGTGCCCTTTCCATGGTGCCACAGCCTTCCAATATTCCATTATACTCACGCCACAGTTTGGGAAGCCATTGCCCCATTGGGCACATAGTATGTTTCCAAACTTTTGAACTAATATTGGTATGAATAATTTTGTACAATTGGTCTTTTCTTGCTCTCAGTAACTTCCTGGGGGTTTCAGCCCAGTAGTGGGCTTGCTTAGTCACAGGGCACGAATCACTGTGTAATTTTTCTTGCAAAGCGCCTGATTGCTTTATGTAATGGTGAGGCTCTTTGGGTTGTAGCTTCTCCAGCCTGCATGGATGCTTTTCCCCCTTCCTGGATGGACATCTGTCTCGTCCACCTCGCTTTGCCATAGCTACAGCTCTGGAGCAGGGAGGAATCATGCGGGCTGGGAGGTGGCTTCATCTCCCACACAGTGAGAACCTTTCTTCTGTGGTGGCATAAGCAGGAATGTCTTTGGTGTTTCAGGAATCAGTGGCATTCCAGGATGTGGCTGTGGACTTTACCCCAGAGGAGTGGGGCTACCTAGACCCTGCTCAGAGGGACCTTTACAGGCAGGTGATGCTGGAGAATTACAGGAACCTGGTCTTCCTAGGTAAGGACAGCTTTCCTCCGGGACCCAGGATCACTCAGTCTGCTGGGGTAAATTTGCTTCATTGCTGACACTTGTGGAGCCTATTGAGAGCACAGCTAGGTTTGGTCTGAGGGTTCAGGGGTTTTCAGCTCCCCATTGCCAGGAGGATGGTCTGTGCTGTATAGGGTTAGAAGTTCATCTTTCTCTGGCCCCCATGGGTCAGGCAGGGCTTCATCCTGTGTGGACATGGGGTCTTGTTCTCTTTCCTGGGCCTCTATCCCCAGGGACACAGACTCACTCAGAGCTTTCTGAGACTGTCAGGCTTCCTGTCCCATCCTTTGATTCCTGATTCATCCCAATGAACTCTGGGGTAGCTCTTGATCCCCAGGACCAAGAGGCAAGTTTGGATCTGCACAGATGGGGGAGCTGCCTTCCTGGTGGCTGTTAGATCAAATGCCCTTCTCACACCTTCCCAGGCTTCTCAGAGTCTTTTACAACTGGTCCCAGGGAACCCTGGAAGCACATTTTCTGATGTAGAAGGGGTCACAGCTTCTCAGCCAAACCTCCCACTCAAAGGCATGTATGTGCACATAGTAGGGCCCTTGCTAACCTCGCTTTTCCTCCCTCTCAGCTGGAGGCTTTTAGACTCTGCCTGTCAGGATGTCAGGGAGGGGAAAGCTCCTGTGGCTTCCTTTGCCTCCCTTCAGACCATCCCACCAGAAGGGTATTTCCCAGGGGCCTTTACTCATCCCCCAGCTTTTGGCCTGGGGCTCATGTCGCTCACTAAGCAGTGATACTGAGTGCCTCTCATCCCATCCCACTGTTCTCTGCCGCTTTCTCCCGTCTCGATCGGGCCTCCGTCCCAGCAGTCCATTTGAACCTCTTCCTTATCTCTTTCTTAATTGGGAGAGAACACAACCACTTATGCTTTGAGGAGAACAGAGATTCTGTTTCTGTCCCTCCTTCACAACGCATTCCCACATCCCTGAACTCCTTTCCCAGGCCCTCACCCAAAGGTTCTGAGAGATAACATCTTAGCGACTTTTTATGTCCCCTTCTGCTGTTAATGCCCTTCTTTCTTACAACTACCCCTCCGTCTTCCCCCTGGAAGTAGAGCCCTTTCTCCTGCTGAGGACAGGCTGGCCCTGTTGTAGTAACCCTTTTTGCATGGCTATCTCTCTCACACTGGCCCCATCGCCACAGGCTGTCTGCTTCATCCAAGGAGGTGAGGCGGTCCTTTCCCAGCTGGATAAATTAATTAATTCCAAATGTTCACACAAACTATTTGTGGCGGAGCACTGGGAGCTCACGTCGGTCCAACCAGCCACAATCGGCCACAACATAGTGATGTCATCTCGGTCCTCTTGAAGAATGAAGGACAGCAGCCAAGTGAACCCATTCATTTCCTTACTAGATGTTCACTGCTAGTGAGATTTTCTCCCCGGGACAGTGTTGTCCTGCAGGGATACCCATAGGTCAGACGAAAGAGCACTCGCCCTTTGTTCTGCACCAGGGAAGCCCTCTGAGATGTTGGGGAGCCCTTGAGGATGGGGGCATTCCGGAAGAAGCGCTCATTTTGGAGGGTTCTCTTACATGCGGACACCCGTCTTCATGGCCCTCCTCCTGCCCCTGTCCTGTCCTCCTTCCCTTTCTCAGAGCCACCAAAGTTAGTGAGTTGGTCTGTGTCAATCTTCTGTCCCTTTATTGAGGAGCCACTCAGGGTGGGCAATGGAAAACATGACATCTGCAGTCGGGATGTGGGTGGGACTCATCTGCTCCTTGCTTCCTGTGCCATTAAGGGCAAATTGTACGACCTTTCTAGGTCTCTGTTTCTTTGCCTGTAAAATGAGGGGTTGGATGAGATAGCTTTTGAGGTCCATTCAGCCCCTCATTCTGTGACCCCAAGATCCATGGGAAGGCCACTGGCTGAACCTCTGCTTTGAGCTTACAGCAGGGTTGGGCACAATGTGGTCCCTGTACCTTCCCTCAATGAGCCTCTGGTTTAGAGGAGTTTAGTAGTTCCTGAGCAGCATTGAGAGCCAAGGAGAGAAGAATCCCACTTTCCTGGGGCCTAGCAGGAGGGGGATAGTCCTACTATTATCTCCTCAGGATCTCTTTGCAAATATACCAAAGTCTCCCCCTCGTCCTTAGCCTCCCCCCCCAAAAAAGGGTCCCATTTGTTTTTGGCAAATGACCCAGGAAGACTAGAGCTTGCGTAAGAGTGTTGTTGCTGGTGGTCACCATGTGTATGGTGCTTAAGGGTCTGCAAAGTGCCCATGCAGACATCTCACAGGCCGCCGTTAAATCCTGAGCCACAGAAAAGCAAGGGCCGCCAGGAAGGAGAACCAAGTCAACCAAGGTCCAGACAGCTCTGGCCCCAGAGGCCACTGCTTAAGCCCCTTTGGGCAACCATTAGTCAGCTGAGATGTATGTCCCACCTGTTTCCAAAAACAATTTGTTGTGGCCAGTTATCTTTAAACATGCATTTAAAACAAAATGAATGAAAAAAAAACTTGGGAGCTTACCACCTACTAGGGAAAGAAGCAGTTTTTATAGGGAGAGACTTTGGGCAAACAAGCAGGGCCCTATTACTCACCTCAATACTAACTTCAGCACATCCCTCAGCATGCAGGAAAGGTCTCCTCACCTTCCTCAGGGACCCTGCTCTCCTTCCCTCCTTCAAAGAATTTCCTCTGCAAAAAAAAAAAAAAAAAGCCTTGATCTTGAGGCAGGATGGCTAACAAGGGCTAGGCCACAATAGCTCATTTGAAGTCTAGAAGTAGCCTCCCCAGGGGCCTTGGGGCTCCCTGTACCCCCAAGGCATAATCATCCTCTGTGTATTGATCTGTGATAGAATCTCACTAGGAGGGATTAAAATCCAGGTTCATTTTTCTACTAATACATTTCATTTTTTTCTATGGGAGATTTCTCTCCCCATATTAGAAGAAAGGTCATATTTCTATGGGGAGAGGCAGAAAGATTGCCCCCAGTGTCTTGGATCTAGATACCCAGTGGGTCAGACATGAGCCTAAGCTCTTTCCTTACTGGCCTGCAGGGGCATCTCCTTTCTTGTTATAAGGAAGCAGGTCTTCTTTTCTTCTTCAGAAGATAGAGGCCACCCCTTCAGCTGCCGATTGTCAAAGCGTCACCTTTCACAGACGTGGCCTTGTTTAGTCTGCCATTCATTCACCAGCTTTTCATCATGCTCTGTTGTTTGGAACTAACCTTGGACTGGGAATCTCAGCCTTATAGCAGCAGTTCTTCTGATCTTCACCAGGCTGCCTGCTTCCTGGTGGTCTGACTTCTTAAGTCCCTGTTGTACTAACTGCCAGACACTTTGGGTGAATTTGTTATTTGGAAGTAGAGTCTGGTCTTTTACAGACCGTGGATGCCCAGATGGGCAAACCCCTCTAAGACCTCTGGTGTAGATCAGGAGTAGCATTTACTTCTGTAGCTGCCAGAAATGTTAAAGAGTTTTTGAAACAAACTTATCAATTAATAATTGAAGTACCCTTTCCCATGAGCAGGACTTGTGGGTTCCAAACCCGATGTCATCTACCATTTGGAACAGAGGAAAGAGCCGGGGAACCTACATGGTATGGACAAGAGAAGAGTCCCAAGAGGTCACTGTCCAGGTGAGTGAGTGTAGCCACGGGAAGAACAGTTGGTCCCTTAGGGCCGATGGCACCTTTGAAATGCTAATCAGGGACCTCTCCTCAGAATGTCAGCATCTGCCCTTATCTTTGGCAGATGACATTGACAGATGTCACCTTTTTATAAAAATCTTGCTTTTTGCCTCCCCCCCTTTATTTCTGAATATATCCCTCACTGGTTTACTGTCTTCTTAATGGGATGCCCACCTGTAGTCCCAGAGTTGTGGTTTCCTGACAATTAGAATTATCCAGAAGAGGAGATGGCTGCAAGAGGTGCGGGGGGGAAATCCCCATCACTGGCATTTCAGGGGTGCCTGGTGGCAGCATTAGAAATCATCAGAACTCCTGTCTCGGACCCTTCATAACCTGTCAGATTGCCTCTTCTCAGTACTAGCTGTGGGCCCTGTGAGGCTAGCTCCTCAGACCCTGCCATCATCACCCACCCCAGCAAAGACATCTTGCCTTGGGCAGAGTGCCTTCAGTCACCAGTGCTTAATGTCTGTGTCCATTGTTGACTTCCCCCTTGAATGACTGGATGGACAGGTCTTTGAGCCATTACTAGGTCCCAGGTGCCATGCTAATGCTAAGGATGCAAATACAAAAAAAAAAAAACAACAAACCCCTGCTCTTGAAGGGGGACAGCCTGTACAAGGAATGGTGGCCAACAAGGGTTGTTTCCACTGGGGATGTCACAGGATTGGTGAGAGGAGTCACTCAGTGCCCTTTCCAGTATTGCTGAGATCAGTTTGATTCCCTTTCCCAGAGTGAGAGGTGGGAAGCGAGGTGGAAGCATGGCATGAAGATGGCAGGCAGGTCTCCATCGGGCTAGTTATGGTGAATGCCCACCAGGCCAAAGCTGGGGAGCCCAGGGCAGATCTGGGGTGGAGCACAGGAGCTCTGCTGATCCTCTCCAGTCAAGCTCTTGTGGCCTTATGGACTCTAATCCATTGCTTGTCCTCATCTCCCGTTTCTCCATAGACCTTGGCTCTCCCAGTCTTAAGGCCGGACGACAACTTGTCAGGAATGTTGTAGGAGGGATTCTTGCGGGGTGGGAGGTGGGGGGGGGGGGTATGAGTTGGACCAGATGGCTACTGAGGTTCCCTTCCAACCCTGGAATTCCTGTGATTCTTTGTGGGATGTGTTAACCTGATTCTTGCTGAGTATCTGAATTCACCTGCCCCTGCTGGTGCTGCTTAGCCAGGGAAGGGTGGGCACCGTTGCTCCCACTCACCCCCGGAGCTTCCATATGCCTTTACTCTAAGTTGAGTGTAGAGGTCCCAGCATCTGCATTCCCAGACTAACCAGTGATACAAAGTCACTCAGTTCTCTTGGTCTCCTCCTAGACAATGGGCCCACAGACTACAGACAACACAGTGGCCTGGCTGCTTGATTTTGTACAGCTGGAGAGCTAAGAATGGTTTTAAACATTTTACAGTCAGGTTTAAAAACATAAAGACCCTCACAGGCTATACAAAATCGGTCGGCCAGCCAGATTTGGCTCATTCCATCACTAGAACAGAACATTTTTCTTTACAGACTCACAAAATGTCAGAATTGGAAAGGAAACCAGAAACCATCTAATACATACAGTCCCTAAAAAGAGGACACCCCACACACCCACACTACATATCTGGCAAGATTATACAGCCTTTGCTTTATTGACCCAAGTGCGGGGACCCCCACGCTTCCTGGGCAGCTCATAAATTCTTCTGGGACAAAAACCATAGCATGGATGCTTTGTTGATTTAAAAAAATATGTCCTGCCCTGCAGACAATAGCAGTTTAATGGATTGAGTCCATTTTTTAAAAAAAATTATTTTTAAAAGTCATTTTGGTGCCATATCTGACTAGTTGTGGAAAATGACAAGTTGGCAAGTCAGAAAGAGGAGGGCCCTACTCTGACTCACCATTGATTGGAGAAATGCAAATTTGCAAAAATTTTGCAAAATGCAAAAACAAGTCTGAGGTACCACCTCATACCTATTACATTGGCTAATTTGCTAATAGGACAGAAAAGACAAATGACAGATGTTGGGGGGGGGATGTGGAAAAAATGAAGCTTTGACGCACTGTTGGTGGATTTGAGAACTGATCCAACCATTCTGTAGAAGAATTTGGAACTGTGCCCAGAGAGCTATAAAACTGCATGCTCTTTGACCTAGCGGTACCACTGCTAGGTCTGTATCCCACTAGAGATTTTAAAAAAACCAAAAAGGAAAAGGACCTATATGTGCAAAAATATTTATGGCAGCTCGTTTCTAGGAATAAAAAATTAGAAACTGAGGGGATGCCCATCAATTGGGGAATGCCTGAACAAGTTGTACTTTGTTATTATGATGGAGTACTATTGTATTTTAAGAAATGAGGATCAGGACATTCTCAGAAAAACCTGGAAAGACAATACAGGCTGTATACAAATAGCAATATCGTAAAATGATCGACTTTGAATGACGTAGTCAGGGGTGGGCAACCTGCGGCCTCAAGGGCACATGTGGCCCTCTAGGTCCTCAAGTGCAGCCCTTTGACTGAATCCAAACCTTACTGAACAAATCCCCTTAATAAAAGGATGTGTTAGCCATTCCCAGCAATAGCGTAATCCAAGGCAACTCTGAAAGATTTATGATGAAAAATGCTATTGATCCCCAGAGGAAAAACTAATGGTATCTGAATGCAGATTAAAGCATACTTTTTAAAAACTGTCTTTGTTTTTCTTCAGGGTTTTTTTCTCTGTGTTTTCTTTCACAACATGACTATCATGGATATATTTTGCATGACTATATATATACATGTAAAACCTATATCAAATTGCTTGCCTTCTCAATGGAGGGGAGAGGGGAGAAGATTTAGAACTCAAAGTTTTAAAAACAAATTTAAAAAATTATTTTTACATGTATCTAGGGAAAAATAAAATACTAAATAAAAGATTAAAAATTAATTAGTTAAAAAAGAAAGAGAAGAACCCAGAAAATGTTTAGAAGTGGGCAGTCTAGGCAGAACAGTGGCTAGAGATCCATGGAGTAGCCAGAGTGAGGAGAAACCCAGGTCCTGAAGGTCCAGGCATGGCAGAGAGGGCAGAAACAAGACCTCCAAACTGAGGAGATCCCTACCTTAAGCAGAAAACCCCTCTGGGGTGGAAAACAATCCCAGGGTGAGGCCAGATGGGCAAAGGAGGCAGTGAGTATGTTAACCTAATGGAGTAGAGAGTCCAGGGAGAAGAAGTAAGTGCTGATCCTGACCCTGGTCCAGATAATCCCTCAGGGGCAGCTAGTTGACACAGTGAATAGAGCACTGGTCCTGGAGTCAGGAGGACCTGAGTTCAAATCTGGCCTCCAACACTTAAGACTTACTAGCCATGTGACCTTGGGCTTAACCCCAATTGCCCTGCCTTCCCCCTCAAAAAAAAAAAAACCAAGACAGATGATCCCTCAACTTTCCCACATCCTTCCTCTCCTAAAAGAGCCAACATTCTTTTTTTTTCTTAGAGTAATTCCTTTTATTTATTTTTCTATTTTTAAAAATATGGTTTTATTTATTTTATTAGATTTTTCCAGTTACATGTTAAAAAAATTTAATTCATTTAAAAAAGTTTTGAGTTCCAAATTTTCTCCCTCCTTCCCCTCCTCTACTTCTTAAGGATAAACAATATGATATTTAATATACATTTGAAGTTTTGCAAAATATATTTCAGTTTTAACTCATCTTTCTATAGGTTTATCTCATATGCTATATTGGTTCCCTCTACACTTCCATCCCCTGCTTATTTTTCCTCCTAGTTTTTCCAAGATTGCCTAATTGCACTGAATGAATTTCAGAGCTGTGAAAAACATCCTCCGCCTAGGCATTATTTTCAGTTTTATTATCCACTTCCACCCTTTTCTTTTAACACAATGAACAATGTATATATGTATTTTTTTTCCATTCCTTTCAGACTCAGAGACCAGGCCTGATGCCAAGGCTTTAACTCCAAAGCAGAGAGTTTCTCAAGAAAGCTCTTTCCACAGGCTGATAATAGAAAGACTCCCAAGGAATAATCCCTTGTACTCAAAGTTTAGGGGACAAAAAGGCAGAGAAAATGAGGGCAGTTTAAACATAAAGCAGAGAAGTCAGCGGAAACCCTATGAATGCAGCGAATGTGGGAAAGGATTTGCTTACTGCTCTGAGCTCATTCGACACTGGAGAATTCATACAGGGGAGAAACCTTATAAATGCAACGAATGTGAGAGAACCTTCAGATACTGCTCATCCCTCAATCAGCACCAGAAAATTCATATTTTAGAGAAGCCTTTTGAATGTAGTAAATGTGGGAAAGCCTTTAGCGATAACTCAACCCTCCTTCGACATCAGAAAATTCATAATGCAGAGAAGACGTACAAATGTAATGAATGTGGGAAGTCCTTCAGCTACTGCTCAGCCTTGACCCGACATCAGAGAATTCATACTGGAGAGAAGCCCTATGAATGCAGTGTATGTGGGAAGACCTTTGGGTACTGCTCATCCCTAATGCAGCATCACAGAATCCATACTATAGAGAAACCCTATAAATGTGATGACTGTGGAAAAGCCTTTACTGACAGCTCAAACCTTCTCCGACATCAGAGAGTTCATAATGTGGAGAAACCTTACAAATGTAATGAGTGTGGGAAGTCCTTTAGTTACTGCTCAGTCTTTATTCGACATCAAAGAATTCACACTGGAGAGAAGCCTTATGAATGTAATGAATGTGGGAAATCCTTCAGCCACAGCACATGCCTTACCCAGCATCAGAGAACTCACACTGGAGAGAAACCATATGAATGCAGTGAATGTGGAAAAGCTTTCAGCCAGAACTCATCCCTTTATTATCATCAGAGAGCGCATACTGGAGAGAAACCATACAAATGTAATGTATGTGGGAAAGCTTTCAGTTATAATGCCTCCCTCACTCAACATAAGCAAACACATACTGGTGAGAAGCCCTATGAATGTAGTGAATGTGGAAAAACTTTCAGTCGAAGGACATACCTAACTGAGCATCAGAGGATTCATACTACAGAGAAACTCTTTGAATGCAGTGAGTGTGGGAAGTCCTTCAGCCAGAACTCATCCCTTGCTGAACATCAGAGATTTCATACTGGAGAGAAACCCTATGAATGCAGTGAATGTGGGAAAGCCTTCAGCCGGAGCACATTCCTTACTCGTCATCAGCAAACTCATAGTGGAGAGAAACCCTTTGAATGTAGTGAATGTGGGAAAGCCTTCAGCCAGAGACAATCTCTTTATTACCATCAGAGAACTCACACTGGAGAGAAACCATATGAGTGTAATGAATGTGGAAAATCCTTCAGCCGGAGCACATTCCTTACTCAGCATCAGAGAATTCATACTGGGGAGAGACCCTATGGCTGTGATGAATGTGGGAGTGCCTTCAGTAGGCGTGCAGCCCTCACCAAGCACCAGAATCTTCACTGCAGAGGGTATCTGCAGTGAACTTGGACTGGGCTTCATGTTGATTTAACATTTTGTTCATATTTACAAGTCAAGATGTCACAGACTGGGACGCTAGGTCTGTATAGCCATGGTGGCCTGTGTCCCAGGACTATCTGTGTCCAGTAGTCTTTAAACAGCAGGCCTAAGCCTGGGCCCCACCCACCCCAGGTTGGCAGCAAAGGAGGGCAGAGTCCGGACACCCCTGCCCTAGTGAAGTCCAGGTTTCAGGTATAGTTCTACAGGTGGATTAGCAGTACAGTGATTCACCCTTCTGATGTTCGACATCAAAGATTGTGTCCTGATCCACAAAAGATTTCATCATCTCAGCTTGGAGCTTTTGGACCAAGTAGAAATTACAGTGGCCAAGCAAGGGGACTTTGGGTTTGACAGACAAAAAAAAGTTAACATGTCCACAGGAGATTACCTTTCAGGCAGACAGGGTGTATACCAATAAAGGTTTTGATTTTTTTTTTAAGGAAAAATCAAGATTGAGGTGATTCTGGCAAATGATTGAATGAAAGAACATGCTACGAGATTTGCTGCTTTTGTTGGAGTATTTCTCTTGGAATTATATATTTAAGTCATCTCTATGTAGTCCTTTCAAAATAAATACCTAAAACCATTTTCTCATCCTTGGTTCTGCCATGTTGTTTTACACAAGAACTTCCTTTCTATAGATTCTGTTTAAGGTTTTAAAAGAGGCCTCATTCTTAGAGGGTGTACATATCAGATACAGCTGACTTTTTTGGAACTGAATATTTGAAGCATTGGTTCTCAAACTCATTTTGGGTTGGTTTTTCTATAGTATGTCCATGCCGCCTTGAATAAAATAAAGGGGCGTTTTGTTTGTTTTATTGGTAAAGTGTCCCAGCTGGGAGTTTGTGAGATAGATCTCTTTTCCCTTTGTTTCCTTTCTCCTTAACGCCCGAGTTTCAAAGGGGCCATCTATGCCCTCTTGGACCCCTCTCAAGGATCCCCTCTACAAACAGACCGAAAAATGACCCTCTCCTCCCCAGCTTGAAGACGTCTAGTGAGCGAACACACCCCCTCCGGAGGTGATCCATTTTATTTGGGGATGCCTCCTATTATAAGAAATTCTCCTGAAAGAGAGCTAGGGTTTCCACCAGTTACATCTGGCATGAACGCAGCACCCTTCAGCATTCTCATTTCTCCCACCCGGGCCTCTGCGCTCACTACCCACCCAGAACGGGGTCCGGGGGGAACATCCGGGCCTCTCTGGCGGGGAGACCCCGGTCTCAGGTCTCAGGTACCAAAAACTGAAATCTTTACTGAAAGGAATAGCGATGCTCTTTCAGGGAACACGTGGATCAGCCTCTGCTTTTGTGTCAAAGACGTCTTGTAGCTTTCACAAAGGGATATTGATTGAAAAGCTGGGGCAAGAAGGGAAGTCACAAAGCATCGCCCTGTCAAGGACTACGGGGCGAGCGGGCTCCTGGACTACATTTCCCAGAATCCTTGTAGATGGGCACATCCGGGATTCCTTAGTCTGTTCCGAGAAAATCCGCTCTCCCAGGCTCTGGACAGGGCCGCTGAGATCTCTGGGAAAAGGAAAATGAGAGACTCCGAACCCTGGAGGATTCTGGGATTCGTAGTGTGTTGGTGACTTTCGCGCAGGCGCAGTGTCGGGGGGCGGGGGGAGTGGGCTGGGATTGGGCGGGGGGGGGGGGGGCGGTAGACTGTCCTCGTCCTCTTTGTCTGCACTGATCGCCAGCGTCTGAGGTCACTTCGGCCCCCGGGTGCCCGGCGGGGTCCTGCCCCTCCCCTCCTCTGGCCCACCTTGGCCTCTGACCCTGAACCCCACGGTTCGGGTAGCCGAAGCCCGGCCTGGGGAGGGGGACGAGGAACTGCAGCTTCGGCCCCCAGCCCATTCTCCTTCTCTTCATCCCCCCTCCCCCAACTATCTTTTACCTTTCCCTAATTTATCCTCCCCTTCCCTAGTTTGTCTTCCCCCTCCCCAATTCATTCCTCCCCATTTCATCCTCCCCCTCTCTAATTCCCCCTCCTCTTCCTTAATTCCTCCTCCCCTTCCCCAGTCTTTTCCCTCCCCATCTCTTCTTTTTCCTCCCCTTCCCCACCTCTCTCTGTCACTCCTACACTCTCCTCTTCCCCATTCTTGCTCCCACCCACCCAAGCTTGGGTTTCCTCCTCCAAGCACATATGGAAGTCGTGGTGTTCTTGTCTGAGTGGCCAGTTGTGTGACTATATCCTACAGGTGTTTGCTGTGGAAGTGTGACTCTGAGGAAGGGCACTGGGTTCAAGAGCTGCCCAGGTCCCTTCTGATTGTGAGGGAAGGGCCAAGACTAGAGCAGTCTGTGTGTATGTGACATTTGGCACAAGTGTGGTCTGTGTTATGTGAAGTCTTTGGGGTTAAACACGTGCACATAGGTCTTTGTGCATGAAGCCATAGTTCCAGGAGCTCTGTGGACCTCCCAAGAGGTCATTGCTGCCTACCTGGTGCCCACCTGGGGGCCCTTTGTACCTTGCAGGCTTTCAGCAGAAATCAAGAATAGATCTCCATGACCTTGGCTGCTGGACCCTTGCAGCTGATGTCTGTTCTGAAGAGCCCAGGCCCTGCAAAGGAGCCATCACCAGCTAGATAGACCCTCCCTAGCCCTCAGTTGGGTTATGGCCACTCCTCTGTCCCTCCAGGTCCCAGCTCCCCTACAACAAGTTGGGTTCCTGAGCCCAAAGGTGGAGGAAAATAACCTTAGGCCTCAGGAATTCCTCCAAGGAGGGGACCCAGCTGCCCCTGGGACTTCTTACCAGGGCTTCAAGACAAAGCCCAGGAATCCACGTGAAGGAGGAGAGAGTGGATCAAAGCAATCCTCAGCCACCTTGCCTAGGATGGTGGGGACCTGCCAGAGGCCAGAGCATCCAGAACATAAGGATTTGATCCAGGTTCTTGAGAAGAAAGGTGAGACTGACAGAAGAACAAGAGAGGTGGGTGGGGGGTTGGGAATGCAGATGGATGAGTAGATGGGGAGGACTGGTCTTGGGAAGGTAATGAGGGACTTGGGAAGATCTGGATTCAGGTCCTGCATCTAAAGTCCGCTTAGCCTTTCAGTATCCTACTCCCACAACCAGACAACTCTCCAAGACAGTAATCCTTAACCTCCTTTGTGTCCTTAGTCCCCTTTGGCCACAGTCTGGTGGAGCCTATGGACCCTTCTCCAAATCAAGGTTTAAAATGCTTAAAATGAAGTACATAGGATAACAAAGCAAACCAGTTATGTTGAAATACAGTTATTAAGATGGTTAAAAAAAAGTGTTCAGGGCCCCCCAGATTAAGAGGCCAAGCTCTAAGACTGTAAATTACTTATGAGGTAAAGATCTCCCACCGGCAGATGAAATCACAGCTCTGGACCAGAGCAGAAAAATGCCCCCCATCTCACGATGTAGTTTTGAAGTGCAAATGAGATCATGTAGGAGAAGTGTTTGATAAATTTTAAAAAGACCTCATCGGTGTTGATCATTATTGGAAAGAGGAGGGGAACCTGGTCCCTTTGCATATGGTCCTTCCAGAGCCATTGTAGACAGGAATGTACCCCCACCCAAAAAAAAAGCTTTGTTTGGGGAGAACATTATCCAGTGAGATGAGATTGGGGCACTCCATAGAGCTCTGGTCCCGGAGTTAAGAAGACCCGAGTTCAAATCCACAGTCAGATATTGACTTGCTATGTGACCCTGAGCAAGTCACAGAACTTCTGCCTCAGTTTCCTCCTCTGTAAAATGGAGATAATCATACTGCCAAGGAGATGTTGTGAGGATCTCACAGTCTTTGAATTTAACTTTCCACGTATCCTATTTGTGTTGTTGGTTTTTCTTGGAACCAGATGTGGGTATCTCCATTTTACAAATAAGAAAACCAAGTCAGTGTCATGAAGTTTCAAGACCAGGACATACTGGAGACCAGAAAGGAACCTGGGGCTCCTGAGCTTCCTTGCCTCTTCTGTTCCAAAGCCTCTCTCATAATGAAAGTGATCTTTTCACCAGGCCATCTTCTAACAAGAACTCAGAAAATTGATTCACATTATGTGAGTTGAGATAATGAAGAAATGTTTTTTCCTTATTAAATATGGAGGCATCCAACACTCTTCATACCACCAGACAACCTTGGAAACAGAGCTTCAAATTCTCTTTCTGTGTCCTGACTTCCAGAGGCAACCTCTAGTTGTTCCCTTGGGAAGATAGAATCAGGGCCTCCAGGGGTGACTCTGATTACCCTCTTCTCTTATTCTTGGCTCTGGTGGCTCCTGTAGTCAGACTTTAGAAACCAAAGAGGCCTTAGACCCAGGTATGAATCTCTTTAACCCTAGCCTCTGGTGAGTGGTCATATAGCCCCTGCTAGAATAATTCCAGTGATGAGGAACTCCGTGGATTGTTAAACTGCTCTCTGTTGTTGGCCTCTTCTGATCATTGACCCCACCTCTGCCTTCCTGTCCCATGGGTCTTTGGTTTTTGCTGCTTGGAGCCAGACAGAATACCTGTGGCTTCCTCCTTCAGAGAGTCAATGACATCCCTTAGCCTTTCCTTCTTTATCCACTTGAGAATCATGGACATTTCGAAGGGACCCTTCTGAGATCATCTGGTCTAACCATGTTTTAAGGAAGAGTAATGGAGATCCAAGTTGGCCCACAGTTGGGTCTTTGGCAGTCGTCACTGTTCCTTAGTTCTCAAAGCCATTCTTCATAACCACACCATGTTTCCTAGACCTTGTCCTTACCCTCTCTTCTGCACAGACTCTGGTTTGGTGGTGTATAAGTAAGGCTAGATGAAATATTCCAGATCTTTCAGCAGTGGCAGAGGACGCTGGGATTGTTGCCTCTTGGCCAGGATGCCATGCCATGTTCCAAGACTGCATAGTCCCATCTACCACTCTACACCATTGGGGCTATTATTGAGTCAAGCCCATGCAAACCACAGTAAAAAAAAATGTCTCTGTGATTTTTTAAAAATAAACTCTAGAGTTTATTCTTTGAGTTATTATACTCAAGGGTATGCTACTACTACTACTGTGGAGTTTCATCTTCTTGCTTTGGGTCCATCATTACTTTCTATTGGGATCTTAATTCCACTCACAAATAGATTTCCTACTTCTCTCACCTTGGTGTCAGACACTCATTTTCTAAGCATGACTTTTCTGTCTCCATTCAAGGCCATTAATAAGAAACATTGATGAGAAGAGAACCAAGGGTAGGTAGGGCCCTGTTGGATATTTATGTGAGATTCCAGGTTGACACCAGCTGTTAAGCCTCTGCTTTTGGAGACACTGATTTAGTGAGCCACAAATCGACTCATCGTTCATCCCCCATTTCTACATCTTGTCTGCAAAGTTATTGTGACACACTTTGTCAGCTATTGGGCTGAAATACAGACAAGTATTTTAGTCTGTGGCTGGCCCCCTTGCTCAATCACCATCTCTGAAAAAGGAGGAGTTTTTTTTAAAGCTGGCTTTTAAAGCTTTAAAGCTGGCTCCTTATAAATCATGGTTTTGTTTTCTTTGGGCTCATCATGGTCTGTCCTCAAGTTATGCTGAGGATTAAAATCAAGGTCATTAGTCTTGAGTTCCACATTCCCTTCCTTTTGCTTTTTCTATTTTTTAAATGTCTCCAGTCTCCTGGCTTTTCCCTGCTTCTCCATTCATTCCTAAAGATGACTGATTTTTCTTCACAGCCTATCTGTAGCTGCTTCAGGATTGAGGCAGGGAATTTGACTAGACTTGAGGAGCTGATGTCCTCCCAAAGCTCCAAAGGGCTCCCCGCCATCTTGGACTCAAATTCCTTAATTGTATCTGTTTTGCATTTTCTTATGCAGTCCACTCTCTTTTATAGAGAAGATCAAAGAAAAAGAGGAATTTATGAGTCATGCTTTCTCCCTTTTGCCTGGACATATAATCTGTTGGATACAGAAGACCTATTCTTTTGTGTTCTCTCTTCCAGCGTCCTCTTCATTTTCTCAAATTTTCTCTTCATTTTCCCCAGGCCTGGGCTCCCGTTCAGGTTGACAGTTTAACAATAACCATAACAGATGGTTACCTAGCCCTTCATAAAGTTTTATGGAGAACTTTACACACAGCATCGTCCCATCTCTGCCATCTCCCTTCTGAGAAGCACAATCCTAGGTGCTTAGAGGACCTCAGGCTGAGTGTAAGAAGGTACCTTAGAGGTCTGCCCTTTGAGAACTGAGTCAGTTTAGATGCAGAGATGGGAAATGACTCACCCAAGATGCCAATGGCATTTTGTGTCTCCCGTGTTCAAGGTTTCGGTATAAAGAAGAGGAGGGAGGACTTCGGGCTCCTTACCCTCCAGCTGTTCTTCCAGGGGCTGCCCAGAGAGCAGATCTCTATCACCAATGTACCTTCAGTCAGCCGACACAAGCATTTATATGCCAGGCACTGTGTTAAGAGCTAGAGGAGACAGTATACATGAGGAATGCTAGACAAAAGTGAGAAGAGCCTTGCCCTCAGGGAGGTTCCATCCTACAATATTTTGTTTCTGCTGTTTGGAGCAGTGGACAGTGCCTGTACTAGAGTCAGGGAAACTTATCTTTCTGAGTTCAAATCGGCCCTAACCCTTACCGAGTGTGTGATCCTGGGCAAAGCGTTTAACTCTATTTACCTTAGTTTCCTCATTTGTAAAATGAGCTAGAAAAGGAAATAACAAACCACTCCAGTGTCTTTGCCAAGAAAACTCCAAATGAGGTCACAAAGAGTTGAACATGACTGAAAAGTGACTGAACCAACAATACGGCTTTGATGCATATTGGTAAATTTCCCTTAGCTAGCTCAGAGATGTTAATCAATAAACATTTATTGAGCACCTACTACGTGCCGGGCATGTTGTTATACTTTGCCACAAAGATATCAGTGTGTTTTTGTCATTTCTCATTGCCCAGACGTGCTCTGCCAACCACTCAACTCTCTGTGGATTTCCGACAGGTGTAAAACTTAAGCTTCAGGTCCCTGTTAATGATCACCAAGCACTTGCTGTGTTTGAGGACTGTACCAGAGAGCCTCTATGACCTTTCTCTTTCTGGAGGAGTTGGAGATTTCTGTGCTAATGAGCACATCCTGCAAGACTAGTCTCCTTCATGGTCATTTATCTTTCCCCAGCTGTGCTGTCTCAGGATTTGCCCTTTCCTACAGAGGGGAACACCGAGGAAGAGGGAATGGCTGCCGGGCGGCTGACAGCCAGCTCTCAGGTGAGGTGGGTTTTTTCTCCCCTGTCTGAAATGTCAGCAGGTGCACACACATCTCTTGTGCCCAAGTTTCTTTGCCCAGACAGTCCTCACTCATGCAGAGACAGAAACTTTCATCCCTCATCCTTAGGACACAGGGCCTTCTCATTTAATACTTTATTTTTTCCCAATTATGTGTAAAAACAATTTTAACATTTTTTTTTTTACAAATTTTGAGTTCCAAATTCTCTCCCTCCTTCCCCTCCTCACCTTATTGAGAAGGCAAGCAATTTGACATAGGTTATGCTTATGTAGTCATGCAAAACACATTTCCATGCAAGTCATTTTTTTGGGGAAAAAAAAAGAAAAGTTTTAAAAATAAGAAGTATCTTTGAGCTACATTTAGGCTCCATCAATTCTTTCTCTGGAGATGGGCAGCGTCTTTCATCCTAAGTCCTACAGAATTGTCTGGGATCATTGTATTATAGCCATAGTAGATTATCATACAATATTACTGTTACTATGTATAATGCTCTCCTGGTTCTGTTCATTTCACTTTGCATCAGTTCATGTAAGTCTTTCCATGTTTTTCTGAGAGCATCCTGCTCATCATTTCTTAAAGCATAATAGTATTCCATCACACTCACATCAACTTTTTCAGCCATTCCCCAATTAATAGACATCCTATCAATTTCTGATTCTTTGCCACCACTAAAAGAGCTGCTATAAATATTTCTATACACATATTCCTTTTCCTTTCTTTTTTTTTTTAATGTCTTTGAGATACAGACCTAGCAGTGGTATTGCTTGGTCAAAGGGTATGCATGGTTTTATAGCCCTTTAGGCACATTCCAAATTGCTCTCCAAAATGATTGAATCAGTTTACAACTTCACCAATAAATAGTACATTACTGTTTTAATTTTCCCACTTCCCCTCCAACATTTGTTATTTTTCTTTTCTGTCAGATTAGCCAATCTGACGGGTATGAGGTAGTAGCTCACAGTTGTTTTAATTTGTATTTCTCTCACAATAGTGATTTAGAGCATCTTTTAATGTGACTATGAATAGTTTTGATTATTTTGTCTGAAAACTGCCTATTCAGGGGCGGCTAGGTGGTGCAGTGAGTAGAGTACCGGCCCTGGAGTCAGGAGTACCTGAGTTCAAATCCGGCCTCAGACACTTAACACAAAAACTAGCCGTGTGACCTTGGGCAAGTCACTTAACCCCAACTGCCCTCCAAAAAAAAAACTGCCTATTCATGTACTTTGACCATTTATCAGTTGAGGAATGGCTCTTATTTCTATAAATTTGACTCAGTTTTCTGTATATTTGAGAAATGGTCTTTATCAGAGAAACTCACTGTAAAAATGTTTTTCACGGTAATGATTAGTAACTATGTATTTCCCTCCATCCTGTTTTCCCCATTTATCCAACTCTCTTCTTCTACCCTGTTCATTCTCAAAAGTGTTTTTCTTCTGACTTTTACCTCCCCCCAACTACCCTCCTATCTCTCAGCTCCCCGCCACTTCCCTTATCCTCTTCCCTTCCTACTTTTCTGTATGGTATGATAGATTTCTTTTTCTTTTCTTTCTTTTTTTTTTGAAGTCTTCTTTTTTTTAATTGATGTTTGTTTACTTTTAGTTTACAAGATTCAGTTCCACAATCCCTTGAGTTTCAGATTTCCTCCCTCCTCCCCCCCACCATGTTGGCATGTAGTCAAGTATAGGATCTGCAAATACTTTCACATTGAACATTAGTCTGGTTGTATAGCAGGGTTGTAACTGATGGAATGAACAATGGGAAAGAGGAAACAAAACCAAACATGGAAAAGAAAGAGAGCCTGTAGTTTGCTTCAGTCAGCATTTAAACTCTGGTCTTTCTAGATCTTTCTCTGAGTGTAGACATCTCCTTCTATCCTGAGACTTGTAGAGTCGTCTCATAACCTTGCGTTGCTGAGAAGCGTCCAGTTTATCAAAGTTGGTCGTCACACATATGTTGTGTCTATCATTGCGTACAAATTTCTCCTGGTTCTGCTCTTCTCATTCAGCATCAGTTTGTATAAACCTCTCCAGGTAAATATGAAGTCCATCTGCTCCTCATTTCTTATAGCACAATAGTATTCCATTACATTCATATGCCACAACTTGTTGGTAAGATAGATTTCTACACCCAACTTAGTATGTTTATTAGTCCCTCTTTGAGCCAATTCTGGTGAGAGTAAGGTTCATGTGCTGCCTTCCCTGCTTCCCCCACTTTCCCCACTACTGTAAAATCTTTTATGTCATATAACTTAGTCCATTCTATCTCTCTTTTTCCCCTTCTCCCAGTGCATTCTTTCTCATCTAATTTATTTTTTTTAAATAATCATACCATTCAATTCACACTTCTGCTTTCCGTCTATGCTTTCTAACTGCCTAATAATGAGAAAAATTTTAGGAGTTATAAATACCTTTTTCCCATATCGGAACATAGTTTAGCCTTATTGAATCCCTTGTGATTTCTCTTTCCTATTTGCTTCTTTTTCATCTTCTTTTTGAAAGTCATATTTTCTATTTAAGTCTAGTCTTTTCATTAGGAATGCTTAAAAAGTTCTGTTTCACTGAATATTTATTTTTTCCCCTGAAGAATAATAGTTAGTTTTTCTAGGTAGGTGATCCTTGGTTGTAATTCTAGCTCTTTTGCCCTCCAGAATATCATATTCCAAGCTCTTTGATCCTTTAATGTAGAAACTGCTAAATCTTATGTTATCCTCACTGTGGCTCCACAATACTTGAATTATTTCTATTTAACTGCTTGCATTATTTTCTCCTTGATCTGGGAGGTCTGGAATTTGGCTGTAATATTCCTGACAGTTTTCTTGTTGGGGTCTCTTTCAGGAGGTGATTGGTAGATTCTTTTAATTCCTATTTTATCCTTTGGTTCTAGAATATTGGGGCAATTTTGCTTGTTAATTTCTTGAAAGATGATGTCTAGGCTCTTTTTTTAATCATGGCTTTCAGGTAGTCCAAGAATTTTTAAATTATCTCTCTTGGATCTATTTTGCAGGTCAGTTGTTTTTCCAAGGAGATTTTTCACATTTTCTCCTGTTCTTTTGATTTTGTTTGATTGTTTCTTGATATCTCAAAAGTCATTAACTCCTATTTGCCCAGTTCTGATTTTTAAGGAATCATTTTCTTCAGTGAGCTTTTTTGTACCTTGTTTTCCATTTGACCAGTTTTGCTTTTTAAAGGCCTTTTTCTCTTCATTGGATTTTTGTGCCTCTTACCATTTGTCCTAGTCTTTTTTTTAAGCTTTTTTTTTGCCTTTTTTGGAGGGAGGTTGGGGTTAAGTGACTTATCCAAGATCACATGGCTATTTTTGCGTTGTGTCCGAGGTCAGATTGGAACTCAGGTCCTCCTGACTCCAGGGCTGGTGCTCTATTCACTGCGCCACCTAACATCCCTAGTCTTTTTTTTTCAAGGTGCTATTTTCTTCATTATTTTTTGTGCCTCCATTACCAAGCTATTGACTTGTTTTTCATGATTTTCTTGCATCACTCTCATTTCTCTTCCCAATTTTCCCTCTACCTCTCTTGCTTGATTTTTAAAATCCTTTTTGAACTCTTCTATGGCCTGAAACCAATTCATATTTTTCTTTGAGGCTTTGGATAAAGGAAATTTGACTTGTCTTCTTCTGAGTATGTATTTTGATCTTCCTTGTCACCACAATATCTATTTATGGTCAGATTTTTTTCTTGACTTTTAAATGTATGGCTAAAGTGGGGCTCTGCTTCCCAAGTGGAGAGGGCACCACCCAAACTAAAAGGTTTTTGCATGTGTGTGCAACTGTTTTCAGAGGTAATTCTAGGGACCTTTAAGTTTTTAGCTCTCCCAAGGTGGCATGATCTAGGGAGAGGTATGTTTACTACTGTCCTGTACTGTGCGCTGGTTTGTGAGTCACCACAAGCACTCTCTTCAGCCCTGACCTACGACCAGGATCCCTGCTCCCCTGTGGCCTCAAGCTCTGCTGTTCTAGTACTTCTCCTCACAGTGGCACTAAAACCCAGGACTGGGACCCAGATCATACTATAGACAATGAGATAGAATTCTGCCGCTGGTGCCAGCAAAGGGACCTTTGTCAGTCTCTTTCTGACCTGCTGCCTAGTTCCCTTACTGTCTGTGGGCTGAGAAGTCTGGAAACCTCCACCACTTCCACTGATTCATTCTCCCTGAGGCCTGCACTTGCTTTCCTGGGGCCTGGTCTGTGCTAGATGTTTTCTGCTCCCACCCTGGTGCAATAGACCTGCCCACCTTCCAAGCTGTCTTGGCCTAGACAGTTGTTTCACTCAGCCTTTTTGTGGGTCCTGCCGCTCTAGAATTTGTGTAGAGTCATCATTTAAAGTTATTTGGAAGGGTTTGAGGGAGAGCTCAGGTGAGTCTCTACCTTTACTCCCCATCTTGGCCTCATTTCTGAGAATGGATTCTCTAGGCAATCCTCTGCATTCAGCATTCACTCATTTATCTCACTAACGTTGCTGTGGCCTCTAATGGAGGCAGCATTGTCCAATAGAAAGAGCCTTGGCTTTGGATTCTGAGGGTCTTAGTTCAAATTCTGACTTTGCCACTTATTTCTTTTGTGACCTTAGACTTAACTTTAATGTCGATGGCTCTTATGTTCCTCTTTTTTGAAATGGAAGAGAGTTGGTACTGAACTAGCTGACCCCTCAGTTCCCTGCCCACTCTTTCTCAATGAAACTAAGTCTGTGTGGGATAATTAAAAAGCAGCAGCTTTTTATTGGCTGCCTGGTATGGGGCAGGTCCTTTGCTAGGCACAAAGGAGGGAATACCTGGTCAACACGCAGCCCCTGCCCTCCAGGACTGTCTAGCAAGAAACACCGTCCCTTTCCTCAAGGGACTGAACGTGGTGTACGTGTATTAATTAGTACACGGAAGCACATGTGTATACAGTACTTCGATGCTGAAGGAGTTCTTTCCTCACCACTGTCCTGTAAGGTCAGTGATACATGGGTGGTGCAGTGAGTAGAGCACTGGCCCTGAAGTCAGGAAGACCTGAGTTCAAATCTGGCCTCAGACACTTAACACACTTACTAGCCGTGCAACCTTAGGCAAGTCACTTAACCCCAATTGCCCTCCAAAAAGCAAAAGAAAAAATGTCAGTTATACAGATGTTTTTGTCTTCATTTATAGGTAAGCAAACAGAGGCTCCATGAGGGAGGGCCTTGTGCGTGATCACAGAAGAATAAAATGGTAAGGGTTGTGGCTGGGGAGCCCAGAGGCCCCCCAGGCTGAGACTGCAAGCTTCACAAGGCCTGGGCCCAGCTTTTGCCTTTCTTTGTATCCCTGACACTTAGTGCAGTGCCTGGCACACTTTATTGTGGTTTATTCGTTGTCAGTTGTGTCTGGTGCTTTGTGATGCCTTTTTTATGGTTTCACTTTGCAGATGAGAAAACTGAGGCAAATAGGGTTAAAGCAGTTGTCCAGGGTCACACAGCTAGTAAGCGTCTGAGGCTTGAGCTCAGGTTCTCCTGACTCTAGAGCTGGTGCCCCCAGCTGCTGGTGGACACAGTACATGTTTATTAAGTGACCATTGGGCTGATTTTTCCTGACCAGAAATCCCTTCTGTGACATCCCCACAAGAGGTACTTTTTTTGCTTTGAAGGCCTCTGGAGGAGGGGAGCACGCTGCATCTCCTGCCCCAGTGTGCTCCATGGAGGGACAGGCCTAATTGTTGGGGACCTGAGTCTGTGGCTCACTCTTGCTCCTCCAGAGCACAGAGGCACCTCATGGAAGACAGTGTAGTTAGCCCTCCCAAATGTTGTAAACATTAAATTTTATCAAATCTTTACTTTTGCCTCCAGAATTTCATTCTTGAGAGATCCCTGTCTGTCTCCCACATGACCACCCTTGATGGCTGCTCTCCTATCACCCTTCAGTCTTCAGGCTAATGTCACCAGTTTCCCCATCCAGTCCTGGGAGCCCTGTTTTCCAGGCCTCTTACCTCCGTTCTGCCCCTCCTGGATGTCTTTCATGTTGCCTGGCCTTCCGCTAGATGTGGGCAGATGGGGGCAGAGGGCAAGGTTCTTGGTGATTATACCACCTCCCTCATTCTGGACACAGCTTATCCCTTGATGCAGCTTGGGGCAGGCATTGTCTTTTTTGGCTCATGATCCTTCTTAGGCTGACTGCCTTTGTAAGATATCAGGCATTTCACACCCATCATTTTCCCCAAACTCTTTGAAATCTGATTTCCCCAAATCTAAAGAGCACATCATAGTGTGAAGCGCTCTCTTCTTCCCTGTAATTAGTGTAGTTTCGAAAGCTTTCGCAGCTACTTAAGTGTCAGTTGGGATAAAAAGAATCACAAATCCCATACAAGTACTTGTGGTAGTAGGGCATATTAGTTACGGGACAACCTCTATTTCACTCCACAGAAAACACATAAGAGACTCATGTGGTCACCCCTCAGTTCACTTCTTTTTTGTTTTTTGCTTTTTTTGGGGGGGGAGGGCAATTGGGGTTAAGTGACTTGCCCAAGGTCACATGGCTAGTTTTTGTGTTAAGTGTCTGAGGCCGGATTTGAACTCAGGTACTCCTGACTCCAGGGCCGGTGCTCTATTCACTACGCCACCTAGCCGCTCCTGTCAGTTCACTTCTTTACCTCCTCTTCTCCCACTGTCCCCCACTTAATTCCCCAGACTCATGATGCCAACCTGTGGTTTGGACACCCCTTGGAAAGTAATCCTGTTTGGGGTTTGCTGGAGAGGTGAGTCTCACTTTTACCCTAGAGATATGTACCAGCTGGTGGCTCTCTCTGCTTCCCAGGGTCAAGGACTGTTTAGTACAGCAGCAAGCATGTAGCAGGCACTCGATAAAGATGTGACTTAAAATACTCAGAGCCTTGGATGACGTCAGAACCATTTCTTCACATCTTGGCCCCTGTCACCGTCCTCCCCCAAGGATGGATGGGGGGATGGTCCCTGGGCAAGCCAGAATGCATGTGACATTTCAGGAGCCAGTGACATTCAAGGACGTGGCTGTGGACTTCAGCCAGGATGAATGGGGGCTGCTGGAGCCTGCCCAGAGGCACCTCTACAGGGATGTGATGCTGGAGAATTACAGGAACCTGGTGTCACTGGGTAAGGGAGGCTTCCTCTGAGGCCCAGAATCTGCCTTTGGGTACATGGGCCTCCTCAATTATTGTTAGCTATGGGCCCTCTGGAGATCATCTCTCTTCTCAATATTGGGTTCCAAGGTCATACGTCCAATCCATTTGTGGCCCATACCAATGTATTTCTACTTTTGTTCCCAAGAAGAAAGCCCTGTGCTTTGTAGAATTATAATTGACCAGATTAATTGAGCTGCCCAGTAAACCATCCCCTGCTTATTATCTTTCCCCAGGGTCCTTCCCAGTGAGGAGGACTTTGCAGGGGGTGGGTTTCCATCCTGCTTGGACAAACAAGCTCTTTTTTTATCTGAACCCAAAGAGTACCCAGGTGCCCTCTCCCTACCCCAGCCTCCAAAGCTCCTTTGTACCACCCTGCAAGCTATGGCCTCTCTTCCCTCAAGGCCAGGGGGATGGCACTGAGGTCTCGGCTGACTGCCTTTTCCCTGAGCATAAGTGGACACATCCCGTTTCTCTTCCCATGAGCAGGGCTGGTCCAAGCCCAACCTGATGTGGTCTCACACTTGGAACGTGGGGACGAACCGTGGAGGCTGGAGAGAGGAAGCCTCAGAGGCCACCGTCCAGGTGAGCAAATGAAGAATCCAGGGAGGTAGGGAGTACTCAGAATGACAGCATGACAGGGAAGGGTCACACCTTTAAATGTCAGGGTGGGGAATGCTGCCCAGTGTCCCCAAGCCTAAGGGGCCTGGGAGAGCATTAGGGGTGAGTAGTCATGGACTGAAGTGAACACGAAGGCATCTTTACCTCCACTTCTGGCTTCTCATTCCTTAGGACCATTCCCCCCCAGCATCCCCCTTCCTCATCCCCCCTTTAGCATCAACCCCCCTCAGCATCCCCCCTCCTCAGCATCCCCCCTCAGCATCCTCCTCCTCAGCATCATCCCCTCAACATTCCCTCCTCAACATTCCTCCTTCACCATCTCCCCCCTTGCCATCCCCCCCTTGCTGTCCCCCCTCAGCACCCTCCTCCGAGTACTCTGGATCACACTCAGACAGCTATTATTCCCTGACCCTGCCAGGTCTGGTTTTTGTTGCAGATTCACCATCTCTGCCTTTAAACTTTACAGGTTTCTCCATTTAAAAAAATAAAACAGACAAAACAAAAATATCTTTTACTTGACTCTGTTACCTCTTTTTCTTCTTCCTTCTACTGTCAAACCATGAGTGAACTCCTGAACTCCATGCCTCCCAGGTCCCTTCCCTAGCACCCTGCTTCAGCCTGGCCTCCATCTTCACCACTCTGCAGAGAGCATCATCTCTGGCCTGTCCAGACCTCACAGTCTTTCCTCAGTCTTTGTCCCCCTAGATATGTCACAGTACTGGACAGGTTCTGTCTTTAAAAACAAACAACCTCTCCCCTTCACTGGCCTATGTAACACTCAGAATCTGCTGGGCCTCTGTTGCTCTCCCTCGGTACATTTGAATTCAAGGCGCTGATCCACCGGATGCCATTCTTGACCTTGTAGCTGCTGTTCCTGGATTAATATTGGGATCCCCTGGATTTGGGTGGGAGAGGCCATTCCCCAGGTGAGACCTAAGAGGAAACACACAGACTGTCAAGGATATCCTCGTCCTGATGGAGTGGGGTTTTGTCTTTGTTTTAATCTCTGCAAATACTGAAATAAAACAAAGAACAGATTCCTGAAGAGAGGCGTAACTGAGGCTGTGCCTCAGTGTTAAAGCAGACATCCGCAGTCGTGTTGCTCTGTACACACATATGAACTTTAGCCACACGGTAACGGCGGCCCATGATTTGCTTTCTGTCCCCTTTCCATCTCTTCCCCCTCTGCTTTTTGTGGCTCTGTTTTTCTAAGCCGTAGTAAATGTTTGTATTCATATATGTCATTTTTATAGGACAGGAATACTCGTAGCAGTGACCTACTACTACTAGTCAGGTATTGGATATATAGGTTATGTCCGAGGCTGTCCGAGAGGTGAAGGCGTTTCTCTCCGTTTAATATCATCATCGCGACTTAGTTCTTGCTGAGGGAAGGCTGTCAGAATGTGTAGTCTGTGTTGCAGCCCTTGTCGCGCGTTGCCACATTATTTTCTGAAAGGATTGTGCTGATTTCCCTATTCCACCAGGCGTGTGAACAGTGTGCCTGTTTCTCTCCAGTCCCACCAACGTGGAGTTTTATTGTTCTTGACCGTCTCTGGTAATTTGATGAGCAATCAAATTTAATTTGTATTTGTTTCATTGAGAGGGGCCTTGTGTTTAATGCTGAGGAGGGGGATGTTGAAGAGGGGGGATACTAGGGAAGGGGGATGTGTTTAATTTGTTTAATTGAGCCATTTCAAGTGATTATTGATCTGCATTTCTTCTTTAGAGAATTGTCCATTCATACCCTTTAACTACTTGTCCAGTGGAAAGGGCATTAGTTGCTCTTGGAAACTTGTATCTATTCCTTATAGATTCTAGATGTCAGATTTTTATCATATATATTTACTACAAATATTTTTCCCCACTTTAATTGTTTTGCCTTAATTTTGGCTATATTGCTTTTGTTTTGTAAACTCCTTTTATGTGTTTGAATCTCTCTAGTCTCTAATTTCTCCCTTTTGCTTGATGTGACAAATTTTTTTCTTCTCCCTAGTGGAGATAGAAATAATATTTTCCCTCTTCTATCCATTTATATTTAGCTCATCAGTCCATCTGAAATTTAATGCAGTGATTTATGTGAAGAGTAGGACTAAACTAATTTTCTCTTATGCAATTTGCTGATTTTTCTCAGCTATTTTTATTAAGTCAAATTTCCCCAGTGTTTGGAATTATCAAACACTAATCCCCTACATTTATTTGGGTTTTTTTCTGGGTTCCCTTGGGCTTCATTGAAATCCATTACTTGAGAGTTTTGTGTAATTACTTCTTTAAGGCATATTTTGAAATCTAGTGGGGCTATTTCCTTTTTTATCACTTTTTTAATATCTTTTATATCCCCTTGCTACTTTTGCCTACTTTTTTTGCATATAAAGTTTATTACCTGTGTGTTTTTTATAGTAGGAGGAAAAACCCCTAAGAATGAGTTAATCACTTCCTATAATACTGAGGAATAAAATTTTAAAAACATTTCCATTTTCTCGATATCGGCTCTGTCTATGTTCCAGGCACCGTACTGGCTGCTGTGCATACACATACAAAAATGACATTGTTCTTGCCCTCAAGAAGCTTACTTTTCCCTCTTTTATGGAGAGCACTTTAGCTTTCTTTTACTCAAAGTTGTTTGCAGGCATTGATGGGCTGGTCATTAAAGCTGGACTGTAGCCTTCTGGGAAGCTGATCATAGCTGAAATATGAGAAGTCCTTGGGTGGCTTCTTGCTAGTAGCTCCCCTGATTGAGAATTATCCATCTTACTCAGCTCTTCCTTCCCTTCACAAAGGGTTCAGGAAAAACAGTTCCACCTTTAATTTCGAGGGAGACTTTGCTGCATCCCCTACTCCTTGATCTTTCTTCTTCTGGGTCAGAAAAAAAATGGTAAAAAGCTTAACTGCCTCTCTTTCTCTACTGATAAGACCCTTCCACTCCCTCTTCTAGTCAGGAAGAAGTTACTCCTGAGGCTCCTTGTCCAGTCCTTCACTCCCTCCTCCAGCAGGTACTAATGAGTGTGTGCACAAGGCCCCTGTTTGGTGAGCTTTGTCTGATTCTCCAGTCAAAGCTGGTTTTGCTTCTTAGAGACCTTCGCTTATTTAACATTTAAATGCATTTTGGTTTTTTGGGGTTGTTTTTTTTTTGGAGGGGGAAGGTAGGCAATTAGGGTTAAGTGATTTACCCAAGGTCACAGAGTCAGTTTTGTGGTAAGTGTCTGAGACTGGATTTGAACTCAGGTCTTCGTGACTCCAGGGCTGCTACTCTATTCACCACACCACTTAGCTGCCCCTTTAATGCATTTTGAACAAGAAAGATTTTCATCCAAGTTATTCAGTAGTTTTCTGCTTCACCTTTTAAATTCCATCTTGTTTTCTTCCCCTGTCATCCCAGTAGCAGGGGTTTTAAAGGCCCTCTCTTTTGCTCTGTTGTTGGTTTTTTGTTTTTGTTTTTGCTTTTTGGAGGGCAGTGGGAGTTAAGTGACTTGCCCAAGGTCACACGGCTAGTTTTTGTGTTAAGTGTCTGAGGCCGGATTTGAACTCAGGTCCTCCTGACTCCAGGACCTGTGCTCTATTCACTGCGCCACCTAGCTGCCCCCCTCTCTTTTGCTCTCTACACTTGACATTCCGCATCCTCAGAAAGTTTACCTGTTTGTGGTTTCAACTCTCTGTCTTGTTCCTCTGATAATCTTCAGTCCTGACTTGCCCAGATCCATGTTTCTTCTTTCCTACAGGATCCTCCCCTTGGGCGACTCATTTAATGCTTCTAAAACCAGGCTCATTTCCCTGTTTTCTATCTGTTGTTCTATTCTTTCAGTCTCCTTGAGTCATGTCACTCTCCCTATTTGGGGGCTATAGTGACTCCCTGTTAAGGCTAAACATCTTGCCCATTCACTTCCCAGTATGCGCCCTCTCTTGTGTGCAGGGCTGTAGCTACCTTTTCCCTTCATCTGTATCTTTATTTGGGCTATGACTCCTTCACTTTCCATATTTGTTTTTTAGTTTTGTGGATGTTTTTTATTTTTACATTCCTTTCATTTCTGAATATGTTCCTTCTCTTACTAATTGAGTCTTCCTTTTTTAACAAAAGGTAGAAAAGTCAATTGGCCCATCAACCCTGTCTGATATGTTTAACATTACACACATACACACACACACACACACACACACAGAATCTACTTATGGGGGACAGGAACCAAAAGACAGGAGGTTCAGGACAAGCCCCTCATGCCAGTCTAGGTATCTGTAGGAATAGAGAACCCCTCCCCTTGGGATACAGGTTCAAGAGAAGGGATGGATTCAGAGATGTTGAGGAAGTAGAATAAACAAGATTTAATAACTGATTGGATATGAGAGATGAGTGAGTTGTGAACCTGAGTGATTGGAAGAATGGTGGCCCCTTGTCTACAATAGAGAAGTTCCAGAGGATGGCTGGGGAAAAAGAAAATGCTCAGTTTGGGACATGTGAAATCTGGGACATCTAGGATATCTAGGCATAGATGTTAAGCAGGCAGCTGGAGATATGAACTGTAGTTCATGAGAGAGAGGAGGACTGGATAGGTAGATATGAGTGCCATCTGCTTAGAGGTGATCATTGAATCAATTGTGCCTGAGAGATTGACAAAAAAAAGTATGTAGAAAGGGGAGAGAGGCCTGGGTAGAACCCTGTGCATGCATTTTGTGTAGGGAGCAGGATATGGATGATAAACCTACAGAGAGAACTGAGAAAGACTATTCTGATGGCCAAGAAGCAAGACCATGAGTCAGTAACGTCATATTCTACGAAGAAATCAAGAAGGCTGAGGGCTGAGAAGAGGCCCTTGGCTTTAGGAATGAAGAGATCTTTGGTGACCTTGCTACAAATAGTTTCCATTGTGTGGTAGGGATAGAAACCAGATTGCGAGGGGTTGGGCAGTGAACGGGAGGTGAGAAATTGGAGGCATTAAGCGCATTTTTCTAGGAGTCTGACTTAGAAAGTAAAGAGAGGTGAGGATCAGTCTGTAAAACCTGAGGTGCACTGTCCACACCCATTACTAGGTTATGGAAGTGTCAGCAGATGCTCAGAAAGTTTTATCTCCCCTGGATCCCAGCCTGCTCTTCCCACTGATGCATCCTTGTCTTTCCCCTCATCCCACCGCAGCTAAATGCATCCCCCAGGGACCATTCTCACCATTCTCCTGTCCTGCAGGGCCAAGCGGCCTATGGTCTAGGGCTGTGGTAAGGAAAGAAAGCCTCTCCCAGACGTCACAGGGTGGAATACACAGAGGTATAGATCATTGGCTGTCATTGATAGAACCATTCCTGATCTGCAAAGCCTTTCCCTCACAACCACCCTGGGAAGCAGCAATGTTACACTTTAGTAACCCCATTTTATAGATTAGAAAACTGTTTTGCCTGGAGTCTTCCAGCTTACACATGGTGAGTATCAGGGTGAGATTTGACTGCAGGTCTCCCATGGACGTGCCCTTTCTTGGTTACGCTGACAAGCGCTGATTTTCTTTTCTCATTCTTAATGAGAACTTTTGTTTTCTCTCCCAGCTCAGAGAACAGAAAACTAATGTATTTTTTTAATTCCTTTCAGACTCAGAATGTATGTCTGAGGCCCAAACGTCATCTCCAGCGTTGGAAAGAGCTATAAAGGATGGGCCCTGGGACTCAAAATTGGAAGAATCCTGGAAATATAAGAACAAGTTAAAGGGACAGCAGAGGAACCTGGAGAAACTGTTTGGGCAGGGGACAGTCAGCCACAAGAAGATACACAATCAGGAGAAAATTTATAAATGTAATGAGTGTGGGAAGACCTTCAGTTGGAGCACATGCCTTACCAAACATCAGAGAATTCATACTGGGGAGAAACCTTTTGAGTGTAATGAATGTGGGAAAGCTTTTAACCAGAAATCATCCCTGTGTTACCATCAGAGGACTCATACTGGAGAGAAACCCTATTTGTGCAGTGAATGTGGGAAAGCCTTCAGATACTATTCAGTCCTTACTCAGCATCAGCAAATTCACACTGGAGAAAAGCCTTATGAGTGTGATGTCTGTGGGAAAGCCTTTAGCCAGAATTCTTTCCTCACTCAGCATCAGAGGATTCACACTGGAGAAAAACCCTATAAATGCAGTAACTGTGGGAAAGCCTTCAGCCAAAGGGCCTCACTGTATTACCATCAGAGAATTCACACTGGGGAGAGACCTTATGTATGCGGTGAATGTGGAAAGTCCTTCAGCTACTGCTCAGTCCTTAATCAGCATCAGCAAATTCACACTGGAGAGAAGCCTTATGAGTGTGGTGTCTGTGGGAAAGCCTTCAGTCAGAATTCCTTCCTCACTCAACACCAGAGAATTCATACGGGAGAGAAACCCTATGAATGCACCGAATGTGGGAAAACTTTCAGGTACTGCTCAGCTTTTATTCAGCATCAGAAAACTCATACAGGAGAGAAACCTTACAAATGTAAGGTTTGTGGGAAAGCCTTCAGTTACTGTACCTCTCTTTCTCAACATCATCAAACTCACACTGGTAAGAAACCTTATCGGTGCAATGAATGTGGGAAAGCCTTCAGCTACAGCTCATCCCTTACTCACCATCTCAGAACTCACACTGGAGAGAAGCCCTATCAATGCAATGAATGTGGGAAAGCCTTCAGCTACAGCTCATCTCTTACAGAGCATGTCAAAACCCATACTGGAGAGAAGTCTTATGAGTGTAAAGAATGTGGCAAATTCTTCAGGTGGCGTTCATCACTCATCAAACACAAGACTTCACACAGGAGAATAACCCTTGGAGTATAAGACTCATAGGTCAAACTCATCTCTTTATTATATAGCTAAGCACCAAACTATCACCAGCTGTGGTAGCTCTGCCAACCCCCAGTCTCACATCTCCAATGGCCTTTCAAACATCTCCAACTGGATGTCCAGTAGACCTCTGAAACTCATTATGTTAAAAAATGACATCATCTTTCCCATAAACTCTCCTTGCCTCCTGCTTTCCCTATTACTGTAGAGTGCAACACTATCCTTCAACCTAGCAGTTGTCCTGGACTCCTCACCATCTCTCACCCCCCTCCCCATATCTAAGCCGATTTTACCTTTTCAGCATCTCATGAATATGCACCTTTCTCTCCTCTGACACAGTCACCCCGCCTTGTGCAGACCCTCATCACCTCACACCTGTGGCAGTACCCTACTGGGGATCTGCCTGTCTCATGTCTCTCCCTACTCCATCCTCCATTTAGCCACCAAAGTGATTTTTCCTAAAATACAGGTCCAACCACATGACCGTCCTACTCAGTAAACTCCAGTGGCTCCCTGTGGCCTCCAGGAGCAAATACAGAATGCTCTGTTTGGCTTTCAGAGTCCTTCATAACCTAGCCCTCTCCACTTTTCCAGTCTTCTTGTGTCCTACTCCCCAACACATTCTCCTTAATCCAGTGACACTGACTGGCTGGCTCTTCTGCAAATAAGATGCAAGATTCTCTATGTCTCAGCTCTGGGCATTCTCTCTGGCTGTCCCCTATTCCCAGAACACTCTCCCTCTGCTTGGACTGCTGACCTCCCTGGCTTTCTCCCTAAAATCCCACTTCCTGTAGGAAACCTTCCCCCAACACCTCTTAATTCCAGTGCCTGCCCTCTGTTATTTATTTCCTATTTATCTTGTATTTAGCTTTTTTGTATATATTTGTTTGCTTTTTATTCCCCCCATTAAATTGTAAGCTCCTTGGGGGCGGGGACCCCCTTTTGCTTCTTTATGTATCCCCAGTGCTGAGCACAGTACCTGGCACACAATAGGCATTTAATAGATGTTTATTGGTTGGTTGATTGATTAGAAAAGATTTCTCCCCCCCTTACTTTTCCTTTTGTCCCCTTTGATATATGTTATACTCTACCCAGCACATCCTCAAAATTTGGAGGATGCAAAGTCTGTGATCTGAAATAACAGCCACTCGGGGCACCTTCCTGAAGAAATTTATTCATTAAAGCCACAAACTTGAGTTTTAAACAACACAAAGACATGTACAGATTGCTTTTTAAAGCAAAGGAAGTAAGAAATAGATGGTTTGAGCTGTGCATCTGTGAACTTTCTTTGATGCCATCACTATCCTCAGCTCTCTTCCTGGCCTAACACCCACCACCAGTCCAAAATAAGAAAAAGGAAAGCACCACCCCCACCCCCCCTCCATCTTTAAACTCCCCCAACTTATCTTGATTTTAGCATCCTTGCAGCCTGGGTCTTCCGAGGGCTCAGTTCCTTTCTTAGCATTTCCCTTCTCTCCTCTAGCTGCTTCCAGAATAGTTTGAGGTGTCTGTAGACTCACTATCCCACTAGCTACATGGCACATTGGACATAGAGCCAGCCTCAGTGTTAGAAAACCAAGGTTCACACCGGCCTCTGACACATAACAGGCCGTGGTGCCCTGGGCGGTTCACTTGTGAATTGTGACCCAGGAAAGTATAAGACTGAAGTTTCTCAATGATTTCCATTCTGCACTGATGGAAGGGGTTTCTTCCTCAAGAGTTTCCTATGCCAGTGAAATCTCAATTCAGGGAAAGTTACAGGAAAAAAAAATAAAATAGAGGTGATGCTGAAAAATATTTACTTGTTTTATCATATAAAAACAAGGAACCCTGTAAAAGACCACCTTAAGGGTGATTTCATTGATTATCTCCTTTACCTAATCCTGGGACCTATCCAGAGAAGCCCTTGGTTAAAGTCTGTAGAATCATTGTTAGTTAAGGTGATTTACAGATGACAATCAGAGCCCCTGCCATAACCCCCTCCAGAAATTCCCATTATGAAAGCTCTGAAAGTGGGACTTTCCAACCCAGTCTTAGGAGACTGGCCCTGATAGGTCAAAGTAACTGCTGGCTTGTTTCAGTCATTTCTGATTCTCTGTGACTCCTTTTGGGGTTTTCTTGGCAAAGACATTGGAATGGTTTGACATTTCCTTCTCCAGCTCATATTAGATAAGGAACTAAGCTAAACAGGATTAAGTGATTTGTCCAGGCTTACACACAGCTAGTAAATGTCTACAGTTCATTTTGAGCTCGTGAAGATGAGTCTTCCTGATTCCAAATCGAGTGCTCTATCCACTGCACCATCTAGCTGCCCCTAAATAACATTTGTAAAGCACTTCATTTTTTCAGTCACGTCCAACTCTCCAAGACCTCATTTGGGGTTTTCTTGGCAAAGATACAGAGTGCTTTGTCATTTCCTTCTCCAGCTCATTTTACAGATGAGGAAACTGGGGCAGACAAAGTTAAATAACTTGCCCAGAGTCACACAGCTAATAAATGTCTAGGGCTGCATTTGAACTCAAGAAGAGATCAAAAAAGGTCAGCATTAAGAGAGGAAAAAATGTTAGTCACTACCTACCCCTTTTTCCCATTCCAACTACAAAAAAACAGAAACCATCTCCAACAGTATGTGAAGTTACTATATTTGGCATGATGACCAAACCTTAAGGCTGAGAAGCAAGGACAAAGAAGGATAGGCCCTTCCCTCAGGCCCCCAGAACACAAGAACCCGGGTAACGTGGCCTAAAAGTCATGGTCCTCAGCTGGAGCACAGGTATGAAAGGAGGACCAGCAAGAATACCCAGGATCATCTCTCTTGTGCCTAAGGCTGACCAACCCCCTCTGCTTCTTGAATTGAAAAAGAAAAGCTTGGCCTATTCTCAGAGGGGAGAACTAGTAGGTCCAACTGGGGAAAGTTAGAAGGAGCCATTTCAGCTCTTTCAGAAATCGAACGTTTCTTGGGGTAGCAGGTACCCTGTCAGGGGAGCTTTTCAAGCAGAGGGTAAATAAGCATTGACTGGGCTTGTGGTAGAGGGGACTTGCGTTCCCAGAAGGAGTTGGCTGGGCAAAAAGCCTTCATGTTGTCCCTTCCTATTCTGAGATTCCATGATTCTGTGGGAAATTTATATACTCCTATGTCTTGTAGGCTGCAAGTATTTGATATGCCCCAAGTCTATCCTTTTCAAAGTCAGGACCACAGAGGGTCCCCTTGACTTACAATTGTTCCTAGGAGCATCCCTCTCCTGCCCCCCCCCCCAGAGCCTGGATGTGTGAAGGATGTAACAGCGGTGTCCATATATGAGGATGTCAAGCTGCCCTGCCTTAGAATCACCTGAAGGCAAGAGCTCTTCACCTTTTTGAATCATGGATGGGCCCCTATGATAGCCTGGCAAAGTTTATAGATCCTTTCTCACAGTGGATTTGAAATGTGTAAAGATACATGGATTACTGAAATCAGGTTATCAAAACATTCTTTTTTTTTTTTTTTTTTTTGCTTTTTGGAGGGCAGTTGGAGTTAAGTGACTTGCCCAAGGTCACACAGCTAGTTTTTTGTGTTAAGTGTCTGAGGCCGGATTTGAACTCAGGTACTCCTGACTTCAGGGCCGGTGCTCTATTCACTGCGCCACCTAGCCGCCCCCAAAACATTCTTTAAAAAAACCAAGTTCGTGGATCCGAGGTAAGGAAATCTTTCTTGGGATGGTGTTGCTCCCCATTCTTCCCTGGGGAAGGAGAACCTCTATCTGCTTTTCCATTTTCTATGATCTTTTCTAATCTCTGATCCAATGCAATCAGAGACAGCTGAACCTGAAAGGGGGATGATTTTGTTTTGCATGTTTTATTAAATGGCTCCTCACCTCCTTTAATTTTTTTTGATGGGCTTACCGTATTTATGGGGCAGCTAGGTGGCACAGTGGATAAAGTGCTGGGCCTGGAATCAGGAAGACCACTCTGAGTTCAGATCTGGCCTCAGACACTAACTGTGCAACACTGGGTAAGTCACTTAGCCTTGTTTGCCTTAGTTATCTATAAAATGAGCTGGAAAAGGAAACTCTGCACATTGAGTAATAACTGGGCAAATACGCACACAAAAAATGTTTCTATGATCTAAATGTCAGATTCAGGTGTTTAGTTTCCCCCTTCCCCCCCAGGGAACTTTTGAAAAATTAATAATGTAGTCACAAGTCTACCAGAAACAAATTCATTTAATTTAACGTTAATAACTGGGCCATTTCTGGTTTAGAGACATGGAAACCAGCATAGTTCCTCCATGCCCTCTATGTCTCTCCCCAAGGAAACATTTATAGAATCTTAGAGAAAAAAAAATTGCATACATAAAAATACAGTTTGGGTTTAACGTCCCTGAATAGCTGAGTAACACAGTCAACGTCCCATTGCTTCCTGGACCACTCCTCCCAGAGTTCAGTGTCTATATCAGTAAGAAGCTTGTCCTTTGCATGGGACTTGGGCTACTCCTTTCTGTGGATAAGGAAGGCAAGAACTCTTAAGACAAGAGATCTTCTCTGTGCCCACACACACCAGGGTCCACCCTCCATTCATTTTCTTATGAGAGATCTCTTTGTCCTCAACTATCACCTACTTTTCCAAGAAACCTTTTCAAGGCATCTGGAAAGGGCTTCATAAACCAAAGGAAATGTTATTTCTTAATATTTGGGGGTTTTCCAACAAGGGGGTTGTACAAATGTACCTATTCAACCATTCTGATACTTACTGGCTATCCAGTCACACGCAGATGCCAAATCAAACCCAAATGAAAACAGTCTCCAGCTACCCCTGATATGACTCCTGTGTTTGTGTTCAACAGCTTGAGTTGGTTTTAACAAGTTAGCGAATAGGAAGGAGAGAGATGAGGGGAGAGCCAGATGGTAGTGGGAATAAGAGGGAATTCTAGCTGAGCAGAAGGTGATGCTGGTCCTTGGAATATCCCCAACTGCCATCTTGGCTCTCAGGGGCTCCCAGTGCAGGGTTACTATTGCAAAAATAGGGATGGTATGAGTCTTCCCAGTCTCCACTCAAAAGGTTGTATTTTGTGTTGGGGTTCAGGATGCTTCCTCCTGCCCTGTGTCATACAAAGCCACCAGACAGTAGGACAGTTACTGTATCCCCCTGGGTCAGAAGCCCAGTCCTCCACCATTTCTGATAGGGGATGTTGTGGTTGTTCATCCAGTTGTATCTGACTTTTCATGACTCCAAAAAGCAGAGTACACCAGGCCATTCTATCCTCCAGTATCTCCTGAAGTCTGTCCAAGCTCATGCTCATTGCTTCCATGACACTATCTATCCATCTCATCCTCTGCCATCCCCTTTTCCTTTTGCCTTCAAACTTTCCCAACATCAGGGTCTTTTCAATGAGTTCCATCTTTTCATTATGTGGTCAAAGTATTTCAGCTTCAGATTCAGTATTTGACCTTCCAGTGAATAGCCTGAATTAATTTCTTTAAATATTGACTACTTTGATCTCCTTGCTGTCCAAGAGACTCTCAAACGTCTTCTCATCACTACAATTTGAAAGTGCCAATTCTGGGGTAGCTAGGTGGCTCAATGAATGTTGGCCCTGCAGTCAGGAGGACCTGAGTTCAAATCCAGCATCAGATACTTAACACTAGCCATGTGACCTTGGGCAAGTCACTTAACCCCAATTGCCCTGCCTTCTCCCCTCCTAAAAGCCCCCCCCCAGAAGTGTCAATTCTGCGGAGCTCAGCTTTCCTCATAGTCCAACTCATAGGGGATAAGTTCCAACAGAGAGTTTATCTCTCAGCCCCCCACGTTGCCCTTCCAGGTAGACCCTTCTCTATTTCAACTCTTGCTGCAAAGTTCTCAAGTGCTGGTGGCTGAGCCCACTTCATACATTCTAACTCCCCTGGGTGAAATGAGGCCTGCACCAAACTCTGACTAGTGAGTGATACCATCAGCCTCTTCCCAAGGAAGTTATTAGAAGTCTCCCAAGCCTCAAAGAGGTTTCATTATGTGTTAGGAGGTACCCTGAAGCAATAACGTGCCATTCCAACCTCTGCGTGGGTCTGGAAGAGCCTTGTCTAGATGAGTTCAAATAATAAAACGACTGAAGGGTTAAGGGACTGAACATTCAGGGAATGTTGGAGATCAGTGGGCACCTGAGATAGTCCAATGCATGGCTGAACAATAACCCTCCTCTACAACCTCTGAAGAATGGGAAGGAGGATGGGACAGAGACCATTTGAACATTGTCTAGTTTTCCTGACTCCAGGCCTGGTGCTCTACCCACTGTAGCACCTAGCTGCCCTGTATTATTAAAATACATCTCATCACCAGTGAAGTTGATACAGAGATAAAAGAGTTAGGGTTAGATGGACCAGTCCACAAAGTAGCTGCAGTTCAGTGGAGACTCAGCAGATGGCATCAGTTCAGCAGAGAATCAGGGGAAGAGCCCCAAAGCATAGCAGAGCAAAGGAGAATTTATCTAGGCAATGACAGCTATTGGATCAACCCAGAGGGAGGGGTAGAGTGTGACTAGTGACCCTTTGTCCTCTACTCCTGGGACGACAGTGGACTAGCTTTACACTTTCCGGGTTTCCCAGATGATGTCTGAGGTGCTGCCATAGCAATAACAGCTCACACTTGGTTCCTTGCCCTGTTTTCCCCAAACTACAGAAATGAAGATTGTTAATTAACCATCAGGGCGGTGTGATGCATGGAATGTCCACCAGGTAGCACTGCACTCTGACCATCACTATGCCTCGCTTGCACGTTTTCACTGCTTCTCCCATTAGACTTGATCTTTGATAGCAGGGGCTATTTTTTTTTTTTAACTTTTCTCTGTATCCCCGGGACTTAGCACAGTGTCTGGAACCAGTAGGTGCTCAATAAATGCTTGACTCAAGTGACCGGTCAAGTGGTTTTGTTGGTCTTCAGTTTCAAGGGGCTGCAGTGTCCCCATTGACCACCAGGGGACGCTGGTCCACAAGCTTTGAGCCTTCCCCACCCACCCACCTACGGGCTGGCAAAGCGAGGAAGACAATGGGGTGAGGCTTTGAAATACTGGAATGATGTCCATCTAGATCAGGCCTCAGCCGTCACCCCAACTCTGGATATCCCACTCGTGATTCGCCAAGTTCATTCCGGGGGTCATGGATGTACTGATGAGGACACCAGGGAACAGAGAGGGCGGCTCCGCGAGGAAGTATCACTGGTGGGACAAAGGCACGTGTTTCTGACGCCCGTGCACCGACTAGGGCACGGCCAAATGCCGGAGACCCCCGGGGAGCAGCCTCTGTTCCCATACTAAGACAGTGCCCCACATTCACTCCAAGTCTTCCCCATGTCTCTGAATCAGTGATTTCTTCGAATTCTTATGGCATGATTATATTTCATGGCATTCATTGTACATGGGTATGTTCAACTGTTCCCCAATCATTGGGCGCTCGCTTTGGCTGGCGCGCACACACACGCGCACACACACACACACACACACACACACGCGCGCATGTGGGGGATGGGGCGGGGGACGGGAGGAGTAGATGGAGAAGGGGGGTGCAGCCTGTGAACATCCCAAGGTAGTAGGCAGCCGCCGTGGAGGCCTCTGGGAAATGGAGTCTTGAGGCAGTGACCGACCCCGGCCGCTTCCCCCCTGGAGGGTTCTGGGAAGTGTAGTCCCGTGGCCGTTTTCGCGCAGGCGCACTTGCTTACAGGCCTGAAGGTGAGTTTCTTGTGGGTGCGCGTGCGCGTGTGTGCGCGTGCTCGCGATCGGAGGGGGGGTGAGGAAAGGTACTCCTGTGGGTGTGTTTGTGCGTGCACTTTGAGTGTGTCACAGTGGGTGTGGCCAGGTGCGTGTGAGTGTGAGTGTGAGTGTCGTGTGCACTGGAGGCCAGAGGGGTGTTAGCGTGTACATTTGTGAGTGTTCACTGTGCGTGGCCCCCCGACGGACCGCCTGGTGCTCAGAGGGAGGGCTCCCCACCAGGTGCCCCGACCTGGTGTGGGGGTGGGGGTAGCCCGCCCCTCCCTCGCCTCTCTCTGCATCTCCTCTTCCTCCCCCGATGCTGGGTCTTTCCCTCCCTCTCTGTCTCTGTCTCTGTGTGTCCGTGTGTCTGTCTGTCTGTCTGTCTCTCTCTCCCTCTCTGTCTCTCTTGATCTCTCTCATTCTCTCTCTCCTCTCTTTCCTTCTTTCTTTCTCTTTCTTCTCTCCCTCTTTCTCTTTTTCTTCCTCTCTCCCTCTCTTTGTCTCCTTCACCATCCCCCCCCCTCTCTTTTTCTTTCCCTCTCCCCTTCCCTCCCTTCCTTTCCCTTGTTGCATGCAACCCTCAGAGGGGCTACCTGACCCTCACCTCATGGTTCAAACCAGTTGGATTAAGGCTTCTGTTTTCCCTGACCTGGAGTTCTCTGTACTGACCAGATGGCATTCCCTCAGCCTTCTCTGTAGACTTTAGGTTGTTAAAAAAAAAAAAAAGCAACTTATGCAACAGCTTCTCTTCTCTGTGCCTCCCTGGAGACTCCCTCCCTGTTGAAGTATATTTAAACCTCTGCCCCCTGGCTTTCCTGGGCTCCCCAGTACCTCTGTTAAAGACCGTGATTGCTACTTTGGCAGTCCTCTCTATTCCAGGTTGACCCGTCCAAGGGGGAGACACCTCCTGAGGAGGACTCTTCTAGTGGAGCCCAGAGCAGATCAGTTTTTGTCCATTTTGCAGAGGAAGGTGGGGGCTCTTGGTGAAGCCACAGCATCCAGAGCCCAAGTAAGTAGCATGTGACCCTACAATATTTGAACCATCTTCTTGAAAAGAGATGTGAGACTTCAGAAAAATTGGAGTAAGGTTTGGGAGGGAGGGAGAAGGGACCCTTGGGTAGAATAAGGGAATGGAAGATCTCCCTGGCCAGAGGCTTCTGTGGGATCTCCACCTGTGTCAATCTGTGTGCAGTGATGTGTCCTCTGAAGCCTTACTGGGGAGCATACCCACCACTGAGCCCCTCCCTGGGGTTGCTTTCTCATCACACCTTTGGAAGCCCTTCCTTCCACCAGCCTTCACTCAGTAATGTGTGACATTTGGGATTTCATGTGTCCCATTTGGGATTTTATTTTGTCTTTTTCGGCAGCCTGGAGGGAAGGTGCTTCTGTAAAAAAAAAAACAAAACTCCCGAAGCATATAGGGTTTTCAGTCATGTGTGTTAAGATACCAGTTTGTGTGCACAGACCTGTGTGTCTGAATCCCAAGCCTCAGCTGTCCCTCAGAGCCTGGTGTGATCACAAGGTCAGGATGGAGGTCCCCACCAGCATCTCTCATGCCCCTGGGATTGGGTAGGAAAGGGGTCATCCCCAGACAGTGTATATATGTGCGTGTCTATGTCTAGCCTGTCTTTCTCTCTTGCCCCCTTTCCTCTCCCTCAGTTCTGTCTTTTGGAGGACTCTGCCCTTTCTTCAGGAGGAGGGCATGGCAGCCGGAATCCTGACTGCTGGGCCCCAGGTGAGTTGGGGGAATCTTATTTTACCCCACGTGCCATCTCTGTGTCACTGATGTTTCTCCGCTTTATCCTATAATGTCTCCACCCTGCCAAAGCCAACCAGAGAATGGAGACAATCCCCTTCCCCAGGAAACTGGGTCCTGCTTGAAGACTAAATCATACCAAATAACTGACATTTCCCTAACATTTTAAGGTTTACAAAGTACTTTATGTAAACATTATCTTGGGTTCTCCCCCAAGGCATCTTCCAAATGACTGGTAGTCAGTGAATTAAACTGAATAACTCCCAGATATTGGTACTTAAAGAAATTCTCCTTTCTAGATGAAGAGACCAAGGTTCAGAGAGGCCAACAACTACTAAGTTTCGGGGATGGGATTTGAACCCAGGTCTTTCTTGACTCCCAAGTTCAGCGCTTGTTCCACCATATTTATGAACTGCTTCTCATGGTGATGACCTCCAGAAGGATGAAGGAGATTTTCTCCATTTGCTTTGGGGGTTCCCTCGGGGGTTCCCCTCCACCCAACATTTGCTCATCTATCATTTTGGTATTTGTCCAGTGGCTGCTTCATGCAGTGGAAGCAGATGATTCATTTCTCCAAATGCTTCAAGGGTTGTTCTCTGAAAACCAGGGGTCAGATTATTTCTCCTTTGTGATTTCAGAAAATTAGGACCATGGAGCAAAGGCAGATTGTGATTCAGTATAATCAGGGAGTTGGTTAAATTAGCATTATCCATAATCGTCTCAGTATAGTAGGAGGGGAAGTCCTGTGCCGAGAAGAACAGATGTGGTGTAGGAAGCTGGTTTGGCCTAGCTGATGGAGAGGGTCTGTTAACGGCCATCAGAGAAGGACCCCAGAGAACCAAAGTAGGAGGAGTAGAATTGGTGGATGGGTGGTAGGGCTAGACCACACTTGGGATTTGTGATACATGAACGGAAATGGGCCCAGGAAGTGGTGGGGGGGATTCCTTCCTCCTTCTTTCCTGCCAGCTGTGGCCTGGGGCTCACAGCCTCAGACTCCTCTTCCCAAAATGTTTACCCAGCTTCACTGATCCCTGCTCCTCGGTGTCTCGGGTCCCTCCCCTTAGCCAGAGCCATCCATCACACTGACTCAAGCCCTCAGCTGCTCTCCCCTAGACCACTGACATGGTCTCCACATTAGTCTCCCTGCCTCTAGGCCTCCCCTCCAATCCATCTTTTATGCGAGCTGCCAAAGTGACATCATGATAGCTTCAGTCTGACCGGGGCTTATGCAGGCCTGCTTTGTGCAGGCATCGGACCAAGCCCTTTGCAAACATCTCACTGGATCCTCACCACAACCCTGTGTGCTATCTCCATTTTACAGATTAAGTGGCTGAGGGAGACAGTTAATTGACTTGCCCATGGTCATATGACTAGTAGGTGTCTGAGGCTGGATTAGAACTCAGGTCTTCCTGATTCCAGGCCTAGGTCATGGCCTCTAGGATAAAAGGCAAACTCCCCTGTTTGGTATTTAAAGCAGTTTACCATCTGGCTCCAGTTTAATTCTCCAGATGGATCTCATGTTTGTCCCCATCACACCCCCTGCTTTCTCACTGAACTGGCTTCCTTGTTGTGCCCTGCATTCTGTCTTCTGAGTCTGTGCCATGGATCGGTGTTCACCTGATGAGAGTTGTTGGGGAGAATTGGGGGGCACTGTCAGAGGCTGGGAGTGGCATCAGGCGGATGCCAGATGACCCTGGAGATACCAATACAATCAGCACCTATTGTGTGCAAGGCGCTGGGCATACTCGTACAGTGAATGAAATGGTCCATACTCTCAAGGTCTTAGGATCCATGGGTTGGGGGGGGAGCGGCACAACATGTGCATGTACAAGTCTATGCCAAACAGATTCTTAATGAATACCAGGTCATTTCTGGGGTAGTAGGAGGCTCTAGCATCTGAGGGGATCAGGACTGGTCTCCTAGAGAAGGTGGTACTTGGGCTAAGCTTCAAAGGAAGCCAGGACCCTAGAGACAGAGGTGAGAAGAGAGGGCATTTAAGGCATGAGGTACGGCCTGTGCAAAGGCACATTGGTGGGAAATGAAATGTTTGATGTGAGGAACAGCAAGTTCTTCACATAGAGTGTATTTTTAGGATCATTCTGGGAAGGCTGGCTGGAGGCCCATTATGAAGGACTTTAAATGCCAAACAGAGGAGTTTGGATTTAACCCTAAAGCAGTAGGGAGCTACCTGCATTTCTTTAGCAGGGGAGTGTAGTGGTCAGCGTCGGCTTCAGAAGTATCACTCCATCAGTGGTATAGAGGATGACCAGGAGAAGGGAGACACTGGAGACTGGGAAATCAGAGGCTTTCTTGCTTTGGGCCAGGCCCAGGACCATCTTCAGTGCAATTCAACAAACATTTGGTTTTTTAAAAACATTCTATTGTAAACCTAACAAACATCAACAAAAAGTCAGACAAACATACTTTCAAAAGGGGTTAAAATGTTCCTCCAAACCCTTAGGTTTTAACACGGCAGAACCAAATGAGTTAACCAAGAAGGGCTGCTCTAGGACTGATCCATTTTGCTTTCACCCATTGTACAAACCCCTGACACGATCCTGGTAGAATCCTCCCTGGGAACTGCTTCCCCAGAACAAATGAAGTCCAGCTGTGTGGTGGTGGCCTTGGGCTGAGGGGTCTCACCGCCAGCTGGGGTTTCTGTTCATGGGCAGACAGGCCAAGAGCGCCTCCCAAGTCAGCGGCGGCTGGGTTCTGGGCTCCGGTGCTGGCTTTTCCTGTGGTTTAGGGCACCTTCATTTCCATAGTCGTGACGGTAACAGCTGTGGTTTTTGGCTCTGCCTACATTGCCAGGCACCGCTTCATGCATGTCTTCCCATATTTCTTTGCATTCTTCGTACACATTATCCCCATGGTGCAGTAATATTATCACATTCATATGCTCAGTTCGACTTTTTTAAACTAAGAAGCAAAATCATCTGCTGAGAGTGGGAAGTGTAATATAATTGATAAAAAATGTGTTCCCTGGGACTTCTGTGCTAGCAGCTCCAGACAGCGGAGGTGTTTTCATTCAGGCAGATGACAGGCAAAGGGACAAGAACACAGGACCTCCACCCCAACACACACACCCTAGCTGCCCCTTAGCTCATCCATCAGCACCCCTGCTGAGGCTTCTGGGAAAGGACATCAAGACAGCTGAGATGGGGAACCTCGGGCCAGAGGGACCTTCCACCTTTGCTTCTCAACACCATTAACCTGGCTAGAGTTCACTCTTCTGCCCCAGCCTGCTCTGTGTATGTGTGCGTGTGGGTGTGTGTGTACCCACAAGCTTATCAGGTTAGGCTGAGGAGTATAGGACAGATGCCCCCCAGCCTGTTAGTGGGGAAGGGGATGAAGGCCGGTGCTAAGATTGCTCGGGCACAGGAAGTCCTGATGAGGACACATCTTCCATTGCAGGGCAGCACCCTCTCCACAATTTAAGGGTCTTAGAGTTGCCTAGAGAACCACAAGGTTGAGTGGCTTGTCCAGGGTCATCACACACCCAGTACATGTCAGAGGCAGAGCTTCCTGGCTCCAAGGCTAGCCTCATCCAGTACACACACAGGCAGTGATAGCGACTCCAAGTGCTTTAGCGATGAGGGATGAAGATAACCTAGAGGAGTCATCACCCCACCTCAGCAGCCCTGCCTGGAGCAAAACTAATGTACAGTTGTGTGGACAGTTGTGTAGACGGCAATTAGAAGTACGCGGCTTCATTCACTGCCTGTGCACACCTTGCTCATGCTGTAACCCCCAGGAAAGACATCACTTCCCATAACCTTAGACAAAGAGAAGGCTCTTCTCCACATTCACTATCTGCTAACTGGACTTGAAGGGAATCTAGCACTTTATCATATGCCCTCATAGGCACAAGAATCCCCAAGACTTGGGGCTGATAAGATGCAGGGAATGAGGAAGAGAGAATTCGGTGGATGCCGGTTAACTTGCTTATTTAATCAACCTCTTGTTTGGAAGTGGTGCTTTGGACAACCTTGTGCCTTCGGGTAGTAGTGGTGTTACCCCATGGGCAACACCTGGGAAGTTCTTTCTCTTCTGTGTCAGAAATAACATTCAGAAATACACGGGCAGCAGGAAGGTTGTAGACATCCCCTGCCCCAAGCTGGCATAGACTCACTCTGCTAGACCAAGCTCATGGGCAGGTTCAGCTTAAACCCATTTCCTTGTTGACTGAGGACCACTCTGCCCCCCCACCATTCCCCCCCTGGCCTTAACCGCCCTAGCCCAGCCTGCCTCCAGTCCCATCTCCAGAAGCTTTGAGAAGCAAATCGAACATGGAGGAACACAGAGGTGAGGTCGCCCCATCTTCTGCCTCAGTCAGACTCCATATGCCACTGTTATATGCCTTATTCATGCCAAGTAAAAAGTGATCAAGGAACTGGGGATGTCTAACCTGGAAAGAGGAGAGTTAAGGGAAGGGTAATCATTGTCTCCAGGTATCTCAGAGGTTGTCCTAGGGAAGAGGAGGTCTTAGCCTGGTTCTTCCTGGCCCCAAAGGTAGAAGGTGCAGAGGGACAAATGCCCAATATCTGGGTGAGGCCCCTCCAGTGTGGTAGTGGGCCCTCCCTCACTGACACCTGTCAGGCAGATGTAGAGGGAATCCTCTGAAGGGCCAGCCTCTGAAGACCCTCCCGTTTGGGTCCCACCACACTCCCTTCTGTTTGCTTCTTCTATGCCTGGGACCACTCTCTGTCTATGCCTGCAGACTTTAAAGTACTTCAAGGGTTAGTATCACCACAGTTTGGCCCCCAATTAAAGAATGTGTCCACCTAGGGCACAGGGTTCAAATCCTGCCATGTTTGCTTCCTAAGCATCTGACTATAGCCAGGTCATTTCTTGTACTAGGCCTCAGGTTCCTCACCTATAAAATGAAGCCACCAGGACTCGCTGGCCTCTAAGGAGAGAGCCTCTGATTGGGTCACACTGATTTTGTGCTGGGCACAGGACAGTTTAATAAAGACTTGGAACCTTAAGGGCTCTGGATGATATCTGGCTGGCATTCCTATACATATGGCCCCCTTCTGCTGCTCCACCATGGGGTTGTGGTGGGAAGGGCCCTGGACAAGTCAAGCCAGAGTGTGTCTGATGTTTCAGGAGCCAGTGACATTCAAGGACGTGGCCGTGGACTTCAGCCAGGATGAATGGGGGCTGCTGGAGCCTGCTCAGAGGAACCTCTACAGGGACGTGATGCTGGAGAATTACAGGAACCTGGTGTCTCTGGGTAAGGGCAGTTTCCTCTGAGGCCCATAATCAGTCCCTTGGGACGTGTTGGGTGTGAGGCTTCTGGGGAGTCTCTCTGCCCTTGATGCTGGCTCAGGACTGCTTGGTGTAGAGGGTGGAATGCTGAAATTACATCCAGGGACACCTGGCTTCAGATCTTACCTCAGATACATTGTGGCTGCTGGCCTCTCCAGGCCTCAGGTTCCTCATCTGTAAAATGAGGGGGTCAGCCTTAGGTTCCTCCCACTTCTAAATCTATGCTCCTGTGATCCCGGGGTCTCAGACCCTTTGCAGTCCATACATGAGGCGCTTCTGTTCTCCTCTCCCAGGAAAAAGGTCTGTGCCTTGGAGACTTCATCACAATCAGGCAGCTTTATTGTTCTGTCAGCCTGAACGCCATCTTTCTGTCATTCTCAGTTCCCCAGTGTCCTTCCCAGTGCAGAGATCTCCACGGAGGCAAGCTCCCACCCTCCTGTCTGCAGACAAGTTCATTATCTTTCTCTGAGACAAACACCCTTTCAGGGAACCCAGTCATGGCCACCCCCTGCTCCCCACCTGCCCTCAGGACATCTTGTCATGTCCACTCTTCCCTGAAGACCAGGGGACCAAGGCTAAGCTTGGGCTGACTCTTTATCCCTAAAGTGTGAACAGACCTATCTCATTTCTCTTCCCATAAACAGGACTTATCCTTGCCAAACCAGAGGTGGTCTCTCACCTGGAACGAGGAGGTGAGCTGTGGAAGCCGAAGCCAGGAGTCCTGTGCTCAGGTGCGTCACAAACGATGACGGTCCTGCTGCCCGGGAAGGGTGGACCTTGGATGTGCTGGGAGGTCTGTGCAGGAAACTGAGGTCTCTTCATACACCACAGGCCTGTTCTCTCCTCAGGCCCAGCACTGTAAGCTTAAGGGCTGTGCCTCCACTTGTATAGACATGGCCTTTCCACCTGAACTCCAGAAACTTTCTGTCCGCCTGTTTGAGATCTCCATTCAGATAACTCTCTGATCTGTCTTTATAGCCCTTACTCCTTGGGTTTAATGAACATTTAGTAAAAAGGCTTGTGCCAGATGCTGTTGAGTGTAGAGAGATACAAAAGACCAAGGGACTGATTGAAAGGGAGATAAAGCAGGGAGCAAAGTCACCCTCATCCTATCAGAATATGCTAAAGGCATCATTGAGGAGGCCATGACCAGGAGCAGGGAGCACATGGCAATGGGTGGCGGGGTAGGAGGCCAGTCTGAGCAGGAAGAAGACAAGACCAAGTTCTGGGCAGGGTAAGTGCCCTAACCACCCAGGGCTGCAGGTGTGTGAGGGAGACCAGCATGAGAAGAAGAAGCAAGACAGGTCAGAGCTAAATTATTGAGGGCTTGGAACTAAGGAATGTGACGTGTAAAAAGGTTCAAGAGACAATTTCTGGGTAATTTTATTAATAAGGCCAGCAGGTTATTAACAGAAGGATGACCATTTGACCATTTCTTTTAGACCAAAGACAATTGTGGCTGTGGACTCAGTTTATACTCCCTTCAGAATAGTAGATGGTCCACCAAACAGCAATCAAATCTAATTGGTCATTGTGATTGGAGGTGGGCATGTTAAACTGAAGGGCTAAGCAACTCTTGGATACAGAAAGTGGTCCTTTGTCTTTTTTCTGGAAGAGGACCATGACTTCAGGGAGGTGATGTCATGACTTGCAAGTGAATTGGATTTAAGTGAGGGAGGGCTGTGCAAAGTCACCAGTCTCACTGTCTCCTCCAGAGCCTGGGTCCAATGGCAAAATGTAGATCAGGATGACTAGATATGTCCTTGTGTTGGGGGGGGGGGCTGGGCAAGTATTTCTTCACCAGACCACCCATAGCTTTAGGCTATCAATTCAAAGAATATACACCCCACCCAAGCCTGAGCAGAATAGAACAGCATCCAAGTGAGTCTGGTCTCATTATCAGCAATATCCTTAAGAATTAATCTTTAGAAGGGGAAGGGGAGCTCTGAATCTCCCCAAGATATCGATTATTAATAATCTTTCTCTTGGGAGACTAAACTTGACTGAGCTGTCATCTGCCATCAGAGATTTGGGATCAGAGAAGTGGGGTGATGAGAGTTATGGGTTAGCAAGACCAATCTGGTAGAGTTCTGGATGAATCCAGTGGACTTCCCATCCAGCTTAGGCCTTAGCCTGGAGAGTAGGTCTTCTTCATCCATTTGACTTTTCCTCTTAGGTTTGTTAGTGGTCTCTTTTTAGAGACTTGAAATTCATTGAGAAGGCTCTGTAACACCCTGGGGCTTAATGCAATCTATCAGTAGCATCTCCACATATGAGTATCTGGAGGGCTTTATCATGGGTAGGAAATTCCTCTCCCATTTGGACCCTGTAGATGCTGAATCCATGATGACATCAGGCCTGTTTTGTGCTGATCCTTTTCCTTCTCCACCTCCCCCATTGAAATATTCTTGGGTGACACCATGGTAAAGATTTAAGGCTGCATTTTATGCCCCTGAGTCAAATGGCTTGGTTTTTTAAACAATCACCCAATGAATGCTGGGGAACCTTGGGTTTGGTGTGCCTTCAGGTCCCCTGGGCAGCTGCCCAGCCACAGTCTGCCTGCTCCTCATGCTTTCGTTGGGCTCACACTTGATGTGTTTAATCATTTTTGGAGATGAAAAGATAAGGCATGTAGGTCAGCAGAGTGGTTGGTTTTTTTTTAATTGCAAGTTTTATTAATATGGATCAACACAAGAGTCATTCAACTAGACTTACAGAAGAGGGCAGATCGTGGCCCCGATCCGTGGCCTTTATCAGAGTGGAATCCCAAGAAGGAGCAGACAGTAAAGATAGAAGATTTTGTTCCTTGACCGGTTCCAGGCCTGTCTCCAATTCCACTACCTCCGGCCCTTTTATTTGCTTCTTTCTTTTTAAAAGAGCACGTTGTGGTCAGTGTGCAGATGGTCCTGAATTTGCTGCCTTTGCTGGGGGCCACCTTGACTATTCTTCCAGGTGTCTTAGTATGTTCCATGTGCTAACACTTGGTGGGTTCATTTTAATGTTTCTTCCTTTAAAAGTCTGAGGTTTTCCTTTGAGAATTTTGCTGCAGGATTATTAGGTAAATCTTTGTTTAAAATTGTTGTGTAACATCTTCCCTGGTCTCTTTTAATATTACCCAGTTTTGTCTATAAATGCTCCCAGGATGATGCGACTTAGCTGGGTTTCACACTAAGCTTAATGCAGAGTTATTTTTAACTTTCTGTTGCACTTTGCTGTCTTGTGAAGTAACGTTCCTCGTAGTCTTTCTCTATTCTCGCTAAGGTTTTTCTAAATAAATTTATATTCTACACAACTGTATATGTGTGTATGTATATATGTATGTTTTTATACACACACATATGCGTAAGGGCAGCTGGGTGGCAGGATAGATAGAGCATTGGGCTTGTAGTCAGGAAGACTCGTCTTTGTGAGTTCAAATCCAGCCTCAGACACTTTTTGGCTGTGTGACCCTGGGCAAGTCACTTAACCCTGTTTGCCTCAGTCTCCTCATCTATAAAATGACCTGGAGAAGAACATGGCAAACCCCTCCAGTATCCCTGCCAAGAAAACCCAAATGGGGTCACAGAGAGTCGAACACAACTGAATGACAAAATATATATGCATGTGTAACTACATAAATACATATGCATGTGTCACATACAGACATGCTTTTATGTTGACTTAGTTCCTTTCTAGAATTTCTCTGCCTGCTCCTCCTCCAACAGAGGTTGGCTCATAAGTTCAGTTGTCTTCCCGGTTTGCTTGTGCTCACCTTGGGCCAGGGCAAGAGGACCCCCATCCTGTGAAGTTCTGTTCCGTGTTTCCTTTACGTACGTAATAAAAGCAGCTCCTCTGTTAGGCTTCCTTAAAGGCCTGGTAGAATCCTGTGGCCTGGGCCACAAACCCACCCCCACGTGCTGGAGCTTCTGGGGGTGGGGAGGGTAGGGAAGAGGGGGTAAGAAAGCCCCCCCCTCATGGCCTTCACTTTCCCTTCCTCTCCTACAGCTTCCAGATCCCAATGCAAATACTATTGACAAGAGCCAGGATTTATTTAGTTCTTTGACATCTGCAAAATGCTTTACAAATATTACCTCATTTGATTTGATGCAAAGCACATGACTCATCTTAACTGGGGGGAGAGGATTTGGGAGGGCAGAGTCTAAGCTAGGGCAGGAGAGGAAGGCACAGAGAACACCCCAGTGTTAGGTCCTCAGTCTGCGCTCCAGGCCAGAGGCCCCCGAGCTAACATCTGACCTTTTAAACCTCTCATCCTGCTGGCTCCAGGCCCGGATTCATCCATCTCTTTAAACCTCCTATGTCCCAGAAGAAGTAATTTCAGGCCTATCTTGGGCCCTCCCTTCAGCTGATAAACAAAGCCTCCTCTCTCCAGCCCTTGTCCATAAGTCTTTCCCCAAAAGGTAGTTTGTTAGCACATCTGCACTGCCGTCGGCTCATCCCAGGATGAGCTCAGTCGTTACAACTCCACTTCGTGGCGTTACTAACCCATTTTGTCCAGCCTGGAGACCCCAGCGCTCTTCAGGGGCCACCCTCTCCCCTTTTAGGGAAACATGGTTCAAATGTACATTCATGTTATAAGACATGGTCATTACCATCTTTCTCTGAAAGACCCATATTGTCGTTTCTTAAACCATTAAAATTATAAAGATTTGTATTTACTTTGCATTACATTCACCCCAACCCCAAATCCAAAAGGACTTTTTCGAGGCGATGGTGAACAAGGGTGGGAGCTACTTCACTTTCTGCTTCTTAAGTAAAATAATGTTAGCATAGTAAGAGCATCGAACACTTATATTACAGCGCAGTGCCCTTCTTACTCTCAGGCTAGAAGCTGAAGGTATCCCCCCCGGAACCTTCTGTCGTCTTTATGCTGTATATGCAGTCAATGCCCATTCTTTTCCATTGACCTATGGGCTTATTGGTTTCTCCCCTGTTACTACTACCCAGCCTAACAACATTGACTGGTGTGGTAATCCAGATCTTCTAAATCTGCTCCGGAATATACCCTGACTCCTTGGTTTTCAAGGCCTTTCATAATGTGGCTCCATAACAACTTTACTTGCAGCTAAGTGGTGCCATAGTGCATAGAGCACTGGGCTTAGAGTCAAGAATACCTGAGGCCAAATGTGACCTCAGATACTTACTAGCTGTGTGACCCTAGGCCAGTCACTTCACCCTGTTTTCCTCAGTTTCCTCATCTGTAAAATGAACTGGAGAAAGAAATAGCAAACCACATCACCTGAGATCCTGGAGAGCCAGAAACAAATGAAGACAGCTGTTCAACATGCTCTTTCTCACATTTGTCTTTGACCTTTCTCCCTGGGTTGTTGTGAGAAAATCAGCTTATAGGCAACTAAATGCTGTGTAAACATGAGATATTATTCCAAGTCTCCCCTTCATTTAAAGTCCAAGTCAGGTTCTTCTGTGAAGCTTTCCTTTGCTGCATGCAGTCGGAGTCTCATAAATGCTTAGTGAATGGAGCCACCTCATCTTGACCTCTTTCCTCCAGGTTTTGTCATCTTTGTCATCGATCTCATAACTTGATTGTGCATTGCTCTACCTTGCTTTCTTCTTGTTTCACATCTGCTTGTCTGCTTTCTCCGGGAAGATTATAAGTTCCTGGAGGGAAAACATGTACTTTGTACTTCTTAAGTAAAACAATAATAATGATAGCGGACAATTATATGCACTTTGAGGTTGGCAAGCTCCTTTATATACTCAGAGAAATCACAGAAACAATCCAGTAATACTGTAGATATAACCCCCATTTTTCAAATGAAAAAATTGAGACTTGTAGAGATTAAATGACTTATCTGTGGTCATGCCATTAGTGTCAGTGGCTAGATTCTAACCCAGGTGTCTCTTGACACCAAGCCCAGTGCTCCTTCTCCAGTGTATTATAACTTAACCCCCTGGACCCAGATTTCCCCATCTACAAAATGTTGGGGTTGAACTAGATGGCCTCTGAAGGCCTTTCCAGTTCTAGGCTTTTGGACCTAAGGGCCTGTCTGCTGTAGGAGCACTGGATCAGATTGTGGCACAGTTCTTGAATTCCAGGATGAGTTTCATCTTTACCTCATAGCTAGGAAGCCATCGGAGGAACTTTGGCGAGGGATACATTCAGGAAAGTTGATATTTTTGGCAAATTAAATTGGTAGCAACATTCAGGATAGACTGGAGGTAGAAGGGAGAACATTTAGGGAGACAACAATGTTGCCTGGATCCTGTTTCCTTTCGTTCACAATTCCTCCATTTAACCTGTGCGCCCATCACTTTTCCCACCTCACGGACTTCATTCTCTGAACGCTAGATCTCTGCCCCTCGCTCACTTCTCCTTTCTCACTTGTGATCTTCCTGGACTGATTGGGTTTGATTGCAGACTCATCAGAGTCCTGGCAGATGTTATTTTCAGCTTCATTATCTCCACTCACCACAGTGGTTTCTTTTTTCTCAACGCAGAGCACAAAGGTTATTTCGGTTTTTTTCTATTTCTTTCAGCCCGGGAGATCAAGGCTAAGACCAAGGTATTATCTCCAAAGTGGGACAGTTCTGAAGAAAGATCACCTCAGGCAGTAATTGCAAAGAATGATCCCTTACAATCCAAGTTGAAAGGAACCTGGGAATATAAGGGTAGGTTTGAGAGGGATCACAGAACTAAGGAGGGGCATTGGAGGCGAGTGACAATCACAGAAAAGAAAATTGCCACTGAGAAGAGAGTCTCTGAATGTGGTGAATTCAAGGGGAGTTTTGTGACACAGCAGATAATTCCTGAAGATGAGAGATCCCAGAACTGTGATAAACATGGAAATAGCCTCAAACCAAATTCAGACCAAACTAAACATCAGAGAATCCATGCTGGAGAGAAATCCTATGAATGTAGGCAGTGTGGGAAGGCCTTCAGCCAGAGCACTTGCCTTACCCAACACCAGAGAATTCATACTGGTGAGAAACCCTATAAATGTAATGAATGTGGCAAGGCCTTTAGCCAGATCTCATCCCTTTATTCCCATAAGAGAACTCATACCAGAGAGAAGCCCTATGCATGCAGTGAATGTGGGAAGGCCTTTAGTTACCATGCATCCCTCACTCAGCATATGCAGACTCACACTGGAGAGAAACCCTATGAATGCAGTGAATGTGGGAAGGCCTTTAGTTACCATGCATCCCTCACTCAGCATATGCAGACTCACACTGGAGAGAAACCCTATGAATGCAGTGAATGTGGGAAAGCTTTTAGTCGGAGCACATATATTGTTGAGCATCAGAGAATCCATACTGGAGAGAAACCCTATGAATGTACTGACTGTGGGAAAAGTTTCAGGTACTGCTCATCTCTTACTCAACATCAGAGAATTCATACTGGAGCAAAACCCTATGAATGCAGCGAATGTGGAAAAGCCTTCAGATACTACTCAGTCCTTACACAACATCGGAAAACTCATACTGGAGAGAAACCCTATGAGTGTAGTGAATGTGGAAAAACTTTCAGACAGAGCTCAGCCCTTTATTCCCACCAGAGAATTCATACTAGAGAAAAACCCTATTTATGTAGTGAATGTGGAAAAGTCTTTAGCCAGAATTCAACCCTTACTCGCCATCAGCAAACGCACACTGGAGAAAAACCCTATGAATGCAGTGAATGTGGGAAAGCCTTCCGACTGAACTCAGCTCTTTTTTCACATCAGAAAACACATCCTGGAGGGAAACCCTACAAATGCAATGAATGTGGGAAAGCCTTCAGCCAGAGCTCATCTCTTTCTTACCATCAGAGGACTCATACTGGAGAGAAACCATATGAATGTAGTGAATGTGGGAAATCTTTCAGTCGAAAGACATTCCTCACTCAACATCAGAGAATTCATACTGGAGAGAAACCTTATGCATGTAATGAATGTGGGAGTGCCTTCAGCAGGCGTGCAGCCCTCACCAAGCATCAAAAACTGCATGCTGTAGAATTAACATTGGGAGTACAATGAAAGGGAGGGAATTTTAACTTAGATTTTTCACTTTGTTTAATACCCAAGAATACAGATAATATTTTTGTCAGCAATTATGGGATATTGGGGTGAGAGTGGAAAAAAAAGGTTGCCGGGTGGGGAGAAACCTTTTACTTTAGCAGTCTCCAAGGGTGGTAGACTCATACTGGTTCAAGTAGGCTATACCCCAGTCTGAGAATAGATCTAATACCCTCTAACATATGGATCCACTCTATAAGATAGAAACCTTTTTTTGGTCAAAATAATTCTTTAATTTAATTTTTCCCATTAATAAAAATCCACCTTCTCTCCTTCCTACTTCCTCATTGAAAAAGAAAGAAAAACCAGACCTTCTTTAAAAAAAATTACATATAGGCAAACAAATTCCTGCATTGATTGTGTCGACAACAATAACAACAAAATATATATATTTATGTGTGTGCATACACGTATGTATGTCTCCTGCACTATGAATCCATCACTTTTCTGGAGCATGCTTCATCATGAAGCCTCTGGAATTGTGGTCGGTCACAAAACAACTTAGACTTGAATACTAAACAATGCAATAAAATTTAAAGGTAACCTTTAATTTTTTTAATTTTTAAAATAAATGTATTTACTTTGAGTTTACAACATTCAGTTTCATAGTCCTTTGAGTTTCCACTTTTCTCTCCCTTCCATTTCCCCCTGCCCCCATCATGGCGGCATGCACTCAAATATAGAATCTACAAATATCTTTCCATTAATCATTACTCAGGTTGTAAAGAAGGATTGTAACTGATGGAATGATCAGTGGGAAAGAGGAAATAAAACAAAACAAGAAACAGCAAGCAGCTTGTTTCAATCTGCATTCAGACTCTGCAGAAAGGTAACCTTTTATAACAAAGAAATGACAGATATATAAATGATTCATTTTACTTCCATTAGGTTTAGATCTCTTCCTAACATGTCAAACCTTAATCCTTTTTGTGTCTTAAGGCTTTTTTTTTTTACCTCACTCCAAGTTTAACCTTTCCATACCTGAGTATCTACTTGTTGTCTGTTCCATTTTCCCTCTGATCTCACCCCTACTGGGTGTTTCTGAGCTAGCCCGACAGCATGACATGGGTATGTGATCACCTTACTTTCCCACCTAATTCTTACTCTTCTGGCTTGGAGTTTTCCCTCTGCCCTGCAGTAGTGTATGATTGAATGGCCAAACAAAATGATCCCTAGTCAAAGTTGTGTCCCATTGCTTCTAATCACAGATGAAATTATACATTGCTTTCAAAGTGCTTGCTGCCCCCAACCACACCTCTTTACCTCCTGTATTCACCCTGTAACTTACTGGGCTGAGACTACTAAATGACCATAATCTCGTAAGAGTGGAAATCACAAGTCATGCAAAGTACAATGGAAAGAAGCCTGTTGGTTTAATGTAGGCGGCAACGTGACTCTTGAAATGGTTTATGGTTTATGTAAAACAGTGATGTAAAGGATGTCATTAAGAACATGTGTGACTGAGATAGGAGGTGAGAAAAAGAAATGGTAGATGGATAGCTCATGTGTTATATCAACACCCACAAGACACTAAAAGGACTAGAGGAAATCCTCCAGTGTATGATCTGACTCACCAATGTAGGATTCGTGGATGGATGGTTCAGAATCACACAAGATGAGGAAGTTGGGAGGAGGGAATGCACAATGCATTGGTGAAAGGAGTATTCCCATCCATGAAGTAATGGGTCTGTTGAAATATTAAGGCAGATTCTGGTGTCCATTTCATACTCCTCTCCCATAACTCTAAACATACAGAAAATAAAGACATATTTGAAAAATTGGCAAAGGAAAATATGAGGCCATCTCCAGTCTGGAAAGGATGGAACAAACCCTGGGAGAGTAAAGATTAATAGATGGACTTCAGGGATGGGATGTTGTTGGGAAAAAACCAACAGGGACCATAGCATGGGAAAATGAAGTTACTGCCCTGGGTGTTAGAGGCAGGCCATTTCCCAAGAAAATCCAGACCAGTGGACCACGGGACCAGTGGGAGTCAGGAAATGTTTTTTTTTTTTTCCAGTTGTCAACCTAGGTGACTTTCTACTTGTCATATGGTACATTTTTTAGGGCAGCAGAGCCAACCCTATAGATCAATGGTTCTCAACCTTCCTAATGCCACAACCCTTTAATAATCATATATAGGCATATCTGCATGTGGGAGGACCAGCCTGGAGCAGTGTCTCAGTTCCTAAGACCATGGGAAATATGTGTTTTCCAATGGTCTTAGGTGACCCCTGTGAAAGGGTCATTCAACTCTCAAAGGGGTCATGACCCACAGGTTGAGAACTGCTGCTGTAGTTGTTGGTAATTCTTCCAAGAATTCTTCCCTTCCAATTCTTCCCTTGCTTATTAGCACAGTAGTACACCAATTAGAGCAAGGCTGAAGGGATCGGTAACACCTAACCACAAATGAAATACCCTTCACACCAAATACAGCTCTCATTGACCAGCGCTCACCTAAGTCTTGGCTCTTCTTTCTGCTCTGAGAAGAACCTTTGGTTTTCCCACATTTGTGGGTTCCAAGTCCCCAGGCTGCTTCCTGGGTTCTCGCTCTACTGCCTCCTTGAGAGACATGTTTCCACTAATAGAAATAGAAGAACATTGTGTGAGCAGCCCAAATGAACCTGGAAGATGAGGATGCTCTCCTACATCCAGGCATGAAAGCTTGTATGTGCCTTCAAGATACCACATATGGCAAACTGCTTCTGATTCTGTTAAACTCGTACCCCCTCTGTTCTGCTCACCGGAGAGTTCCCTTGACGCAATACCATTCTCTTCTCTCCCTTTTTATACAAATTGATCTGTACCTATATTGTTTCACTTGTACTGCCACACCAAAGACTGATGCTTACCTGGAACACTCAGAAACAGTTCACACCAACCTATAAGACCTGTTACAAGTGGTCAGAGATACCTGTAAGTAAAAAGTGAACAGACAGCTACAGACAGAGAAGCTACTGGATAAGCCCTAAATTGACCTATCTGACTGAGCCCTCTTGGGCCATCCTCCATTGCTCCGTTTGATGGCCTTCTGATTTGATGGTAGCTCCTGGTCACCACGAGTACTCACACATTATCTCCCAGCTCTCTTCTCTTCTGTGTTGTGTGCACACAAATCCAGGCTTAGGCCTATGCTCCTTGGGACCTTATCCAACCATGGAGCTAGTGGGAGGACAGGAAGACTTCTTTATCAGAGTAATCTTTGGACTCATAAAGGCACCAGGGCCATCTCCAGTTCTTAGTGGGATGGGAAGGATGTAGACCTGAAGAAAGAAGCTGGGAATCAGTATTTTCATACCCTCTGAATTAGTGGAGGATACAGATTCCCCCACTCGAAGACTATGGGACCTGAGAAGACCTTGGAGGGTTGGAAGGGTTCCCACTGCCTTGTAGAAATAGTTAATTCCCCTTTGGCATGTCTGTGTGTGTGTGTGTGTGTGTGTGTGTGTGTGTGTGTGTGCAGGTGTAGTAGAGGAAGAGCATTCCAGGCCTTCTGTCTGTCTCCTGATCAGTGACCTTTCTATAGGGGCCTTTCCCTGTTCCCAGATTTGAGGCTGAATCATGGAGAAGCTGCTGCAAACCAGGGGGAAAGAAATGGTAGATGCTATTCTAACTTCTTCTAGCTTTCTCTCCTAGTTTCCCTGCTTTGCTTCTCCTTATGCCAAGACTGCATTAACTTTTTCCCCAGTAAGGCCTGATGTAGCCTGCAAAGTTGTAAGAAGAAAGACCTTGAGGCCTCTTAGCTAGTCAGAAAGACACCTCCCATACACACATACACACCCCACACACCCCACACACCCCACACACCCTGCACCCCTGCTGTGGAATTACTCCACATTACAGCTTCTTTAGAGAAGTTCCTTACCCTTGGTGCTGTCCTTCCCAGAATGCTCCTACCTCACTCTCTCAATATTCAACCTTCCTTTCTAGCCCTATTTTTAAATGTAGTGATGTAAGGTCCAAAATTCCCATGGCTGGGGAATCCTGTCCCTCCCTCGTCACCATAGGCCATTCTTTTTATACCAAAGGAAGAGGCCAAGTAGCTCCAGATTTATTATAGGTAGAGTTTAATCAGTCATTATGAATCTTACAAACGGGGCAATCTATGGTCTGGGGCGGCAGCTAGACAGTTCACTGGATCCCCGTGAAGAACCCCGAAGTCCAAGTGGCAATTATGGAAAACAGACAAAGGCAGGAAGAGCTGGAAAGTGCATCACCACTGATTGGTGGATATTTTGTGGTTTCTGCTTAGTGATGAGCTTGGGAGTTAAGCCAGTGTCATGCCCAAACATGAATTTGTTTATCGATCATGTCCTGGTCACATATAGGTCACAATAGCCCTGTTTTGGCTTTCATAGGTCATAATATCTTAAATTATGACTCAGTGTCTAAAATATAATTCAGTTTCTAAGTTATGATTGTAAATAGGTCACCATGTTCAGGCTTCCACCTTTCACAGAGTTTATGTTTTTATGGCTTTTCACTTATTACTGTATTTTATGGCTTTTTCCCAATCAGAGCGCAATAGGCCCCTGCCCAACAAACCCTGTTACAAAGTATTTTCCCCAAACCGGTTTGTCAACGTTCAATAGGAAGCCTATATCCCAGGTCTGTGAATATAGCATATAATTGACCGCCATTCTCGGCTAGAATGCTGTGGTCTTGATTTACATGGTCACGGTGATTGTGTTTTTCTGCCTCTGGTTTTTTTTTCTTTTTGCTGTGACTCTTTTCAGTTTAATTTAATAGTGTCTCCAAGGTATCAGAATAATGTCTTTGCTCTCATTTTGACATTTACCAGTCTTTTTTTTTTAAAGAAATTGATCTTCTTTCCCCCCATCATCTTCATTTCCAAATCTCTCTCTCCTCCCATCCTTTATCATGAAGAATAAAAGTTTTCTCCCTCTTTTCTGTTCTGATTTTGTCCCACGATGTCATTGGTCCTCTTGGAAAGGCAAGGACCAACAGCAAATTCGAGGGACTCACTGTTTGGTCACAGGGTCTCAGGTGCCGCCTCCTCCATGAAGCCTTCTCACCTCCCTACAGCTGGGAGTGATTCCTCCTTCAGTGGAGTCAGTCCCTAGGCCCTTTGGGCCTCTCCTACTGGCTTGTGCATGGTCTGATTTGGATTGGAGTGGTTTAGGTGTCTTCTCAACCTTCTTCAGTTAAGACTGAAAGCTTTTGGAGGGCAGGTAACTTACTTTTTTATCTCCACAGGGCCTTGCACATAGTGGGCTCTTAATAAATCTGTTGACTTGAATATATGTTAATAGTTAACATATATTAAAGTTAATAACTAAAGTTAATAGTAGCCTTGGATCTTAGCAAGGAGCCACGAAACTCTGTTTGTTTATAAATACCTCTCCTTTGATTCCTCAGCAGCCTGGAGATGACCATGGGCCCTGGAATGTTATACTGGTGGAACACAAAGTCATGCAGTCACTCAGAGCCTCATGGACCGTCAGATTCGATCAGCTCATTAATGGAGTAAATGAACCTAGCTTCCAAGGTTTGAACAAAAGGATGTTAACGCCAATAAAATGTTGCTCACTTCTGCCTCCAGAGCAACCACGCAACCAGCCAGGCCAGGTCAGCAAGGCATCCTCCGGGGAGCCACAGCACACTTTGAGTCCAGGCCCAATGACAGTCCGTATCTGTTCTCCAAGGACCAGCCTAAAGGCTCATCCTCATCCAGACATCTGTATGAGGATATCCATCGCCCAATCCTATACCATTCTGAAAGAAAAAGCTGATAAATATCAATATACGGTAATGTTAATCCATCTTGGTAATGGTCTGGAAAGTTTTCAAGACTAGACAGCTCTTATCTGTAATGGTTCCAGGGCACTTCTCTAGAGAAAATGAGATAAATTACTAAATAAACAACTAGGAGACGGTTGTTATTCAGTCATGTCTGACTCTTTGTGACCCCATTTGGGATTTTCTTGGCAAAGATACTGGAGTGGTTTACTGTTTCCTTCTCTAACTCATTTTACAGATGAGGAAACTGAGGCAAGCAGGGTTAAGTGACTTGCCCAGGGTCACACAGCTAGTAAGTGTCTGAGGCCAGATTTGAACTTAGGTCTTCCTGACTCCAGGCCTGGTGCTCTGTTGTTTGTCCTTTGTCACGGAAGAGGGTCAGTGGCATCATGGGTAATGTGTTGACTTGCCCTAAATTGGATTTAAGTGAGGTAGAGCTGTACAAAGTCACCTACCTCACTTTCTCCTGCAGAGTCATCAAAGTCCAGCATTGGGACAAAGGTCAAGTGGACCGGTGATTGCCTGGGATTCCGTGGCTGATCTTAGTCTTTCTAAATTAAGGTCTTTCCCAGGACCTGGTTTGTGTGAGGCAACACCCATTCAGTGACTAAGGACTAGGTAAGAAATGAGACAAAAGAAGGCCTATTAAGTGCATCCCCAGCCTGAAGCAACTATTCTGTTCCTTGTGTTTGTCTGTCTTAATATATATTATGACTTTACATAGATAGTTCAGTCCTCTCAGTAACCCTTAAGAACCATAACCCAGTTCTTCCATAACAGAAGAGACTCTGTGGAGAGAGAGAGATACCTGTTTTTTTTTTAATTTGTTAAATTTTTTCAATGAATGAGTTTTCTCTTCTTCCTATTCTCCTGCAAACAGCCCACGCCCCACCCCACTGGGGATGGAGGGAAGAAAAAGAGAACTTTGGCACAGATACACACGTGGATTTTTCATTCTGTGTCATGAGTCCTGCCCCTGGGAGGAGGGCAGCGCGCCCGCCCATCATGGAATCACAGTTGGCCCTGAGGTTGAGGAGCCCCCGTTAGGCCTCCAGAGTTTGTTGTCCTGCCTCTGCTCACTTCAGTGCGCCGGTTGACCGGAGTCTTCACAGGCTTTGCTAAAACAGGCTTACTAAAACCCTTTTCCTTTTGTCTTACGGCACGTGCCACGGCATCCCATTCATTCACATGCCATAATTTATTCAGAGTCCTGTGTTTTATGCAGCTGTGGCATGATTTCATTGATGCTGCTGCTGCGGCTTCACTTTGGTGGCTATGCCAGGGACATGGAGGGTAAATGGACCCACTGAGCCACGGATGAGCCAGCCCTCGATACCCGTGTGCCAGTGAGAGCAGGGGTGGGGCCAGGCCTCCCCAGGCACGGGCCGCAGCTGGCGCCACCTCTTTTCCCTTTTGTCCTGGTTCCTCTCTTTCTTCCTTCCTCCTCCTCAGCCTGCCCAGAACAGATGGTGGCTCAAGGAAGGGCTGGTCCCTTAAGGGGGTGGGGAGGCCGTTGTGCTTCCCTGTCTCCTAGGTCTGGCCCAGGGGGAATCAAGGTGGCAGAAATCTTATCCGTGCTGTGGCTCCCTGGAGGACGCCTTGCTGACCCAGCCTGGCTGGTTGCCCCGATGGCTCTGGAGGCAGAACTGAGCAACATTTTATCGGCTTAACATCCTTTTGTTTAAACCTTGGAAGCTGCTTTCATTTACTCTATCAATGACATTAATTGAATCTGAGGGTCCATGAAGGCTCGAGTGACTGCACAGCTGTATTTGATGTCCCCAGACACCACCAGACCGGCGCCTGAGGGGTTTGAGGTACAAAGATGAAGAACGTCTGCTCTTGGGTGGCCTCTCGGGGGTTCCATGACCCAAACTGGAAACCGTAGGATCCAGACCCACAAGGGATGGCTGGCACCCATCTAGTCTAATTCTATCACTCACAAATGTGGAAATTGAGCAGAGAGAGGCTAAGTAACCCAGATCAGGTAGGCAATGAGTAGCTGACCCCCAGGGGGCACAGTGGAGAGAACACCAGGCCTGTTGTTGGAAAGACCTGAGTTCAAATCTGCCCTCGAACACTTACTGGCTGTGTGACCCTGGGCAAGTCACTTCAATTTGTTTGCCTCAGTTTTCTCACCTGAAAAATGAGCTGGAGAAGGAAATGGCAAACTGTTCCAGTATCTTTGCCAAGAAAACCCCAAAGCAGGTCACGAAGTCAGACTGAAATGACTGAACAATGACAATTTTCCAAAAGGTGTCTGGGTTCCCAGGCTAGCCCCCAGAAGCCATGTTAAGTCATAGGACAGCTGAAACATGGTTTTAAGAGTCCTGTGAGTTTCCTGTTGTTTCTACAGGAGAATGTGCCCTGAGTCCCCAAGGGGCAGTCAGGAGGCTGGGAAATACTTGGACCTTTCATCGTCTGGGAGATAGTGGAGCTAAAGAGGACTCCTCTCCTGCCTCCCACCCTGGGAATGGGCTTTTTCTCCTCGCCTCATCCTGAGGGGGAAAGGGGCATTTCTGAACAGCCCCTCTTGGGTTGAGGGGAGTCACAGATGCCTTGGAGCGGCCTCTCAGCTCTGGAGGGCAGCTCAGGGCATTGAGGTTGCCCTGGCCTGACCAGCTGTTACCGCAGGTGGCAAAGGGACAAGGGGCTGGTGATAATAACCCATTCCTCCAGCTGCCGCTCCAGCATGCTTAGTACTGGGTATCTCTAAATGCTGGGCTAGGCTAAGTGTTTGTCTGTCCCCTACCTCTGAGAAAGGGCTAATTCCCCTTTTTGCTTCCACTCCTTCCTCTTGCCCTTCCCAATCCCCTTCCCTCTCTTCTTTCTCCCCTACCTCTTCCTCCTCCCTCTCCCCTCCCTCCTTCTCTCCTCTCCTTTCTCCCCTTCCCAACTCTTCTTCTTTCCTCTCTTCCTCTTCCTCCTTCTCTCACAGCTACTGAAGATCCAGAAAGGAAAGTTCTTGCCGCCAGAAGTCCTTGCTACTGTCACGGTTCCACATCAGAAACTGACATGGTTTTCTTAGTGAAAATGACATTAAAAAGGAGCTATCACCATCTGCTTTGTCCCTGGACCTTAGGGACCACGTGGGACCTTCCCATCTGACTTGCAGCAGGAACCTACCATGTATGTTGTCTCCCCAGTTCCAATGTGTGAGCTCTGCACAGAGTAAGCACTGAAAGCTTCATGTAGTCAGGCAGGCAGCTGAACTGATGTTCTTACACACTCACAATATTCCATCATCAATTTCCATGCCTTTGCACAGGCTGTGCCCCATGCCAGGAGTGCCCTCCCTCCTCATTTCCTCCTCTTAGAATCACCAACTTCCTTCAGAACAAAGCTCCAATGCCATGCCCTCCAGGAGCCCTCTTTTGATTCCCTCCAGCTTCTGGTGCCTTGCCCCGCAAATATCTTGCATTTACATATTTTTATGTATGGCTCCTCTGCTGGAGCATAACAAGGGCAGGGAGACTATTTCTTTTTTTAGTCTCTGCAACCCCAGCGCCTAGCGGTGTCTGGCAGGCACATCATACCCATGTACTAAATATTAGTTGGTTGAATGATAAAGACTGGATTAAAGTTGAGACTACCAGCAGAGAATAGGGGTGAACTGTCCAAGGTCTGCCTTTGAGGGCTGAACACCCAGACACCCTGTGCCAAACAGGGAGATGGGGTCACCTCACCCCCAAGACCACTTCACCTGCCACAGGATCAGGATGACCCCTTTGAATCCTGTTGCCCCCAACCTTCCCCTGTGGTTCAGGACCCCCAGAAAAGAGGAATTCCCAGGCCTGAGGGGGGAGGAAGTATCACAATGAGCAAGGATCTGGGCAGAGCTTCAGAATGAAGGCAGATGAGGAGAAGCTATTGGAAACATGGGACAGAGAGAGACAAGACCTCTCAGTGTCCTCACCCAGAAAGATGCTACTGATGAGGTGATGACCCTACCAGGGAAGGCTCTCTTTGCATGGAAATACCCCTTTCCCCCAACCTACCCTCTACTGGTGTTCCATTGGAACTGGGAGGAGACGGCTGCTTTGATGCACGAATTGTTAGCAATAGTTTAGGGGCTTTGGAGAGGCTGCTGGGGGTCAGGAGGGTCCTGGGAAGCCCATAGAGACAGACCAAAAGACAACCTCTGACTCTGAGTTAGCTGTCCCGCTGAGGGGAGGCTTTACTGACTCTCAGCCCCAGTCCTCACTCCAGTCCTGGTTCTGGTCCCACCTTTTCCAGGCCCATCTTCTTGGGCTGTCTTACTTTTTATTCTCATGGGGAAAGGAGGCCCAGCCCAATAAAAAGAGACAATAGCCAGTTCCTAGGAGGGTGAAGGAAGAAAGGGAAAAATGAGGGATGCCTCCACCTGTGCCTGACCTCCCCTCCCCCAGATCCCCAAGCTCCAGCAGCACTCAGCACCCCTCCCCACCTTATCCCCATCCACCTAGTTTGGGGTCTGGGGACCCACTAGACCCAGGTGTCCAGAGAGAATTGGGGGTCCTCACACCCTGGACAGAAAGCCTCCCCCAGTCTGAGGTTTAAACACCCCAGTAACTCAATGTCAGCCCCTCTTTCCCTGTCCTCCTGGTAACTCACCTCCCACAGTCATGGCCATGGTTAAGCTATATAGTATTCTATCTGTGGACCCACCCTTCAGGTGGACTGGGAGATCATTGTTTACCTAGGATGGAAACCATGAGGACAGGTGAAGGCAGAGTCTTTGCCCTCACTCCCAACGAAGGGTTAAGGCAAGCTTCTACAGCCTGCAGGGGTTTCCTCCCACTGCCCCTTGGGTCTCAGCCCCCCACCAGAAATCAGTGTCCCTCAGAGCCCAGGGGAATATGTGGGGTGAGTTGTGGGGGAATCCCAAGGAAGGGGGCCATTGGAGTCCCTGGGCAAAGAGGGGGCGGGTCCTGGGCTCCCCCCAACCTGAAAAAGTTTCTGTTTCTCCGCTATTTTGTTTTCAAAAAAGTTTCTGGCACTGGAACGGAAGGGTCGGAGGAGAGCTCTGGAACGGAACACCTAAAGCGTGGAGAGCACACAGCGGGTGATAGCCTGAGGCAGGCCCCAGGGTTTACAGGGAACCCTGTACTGGAGGGAGCCGAGGGGAGGGTCTACGATCAGAGCGGAGGTGGGGCGAGGGGGTGGTGGTGGAGGGGTTGGTAAATCCCTGGCTTCTGACACCTGCAGAAGAATCTCAGCTTGGGACGGAACCTAGTTAATCTTCTGCACACGCACCAGGTGGGGGTGGGGGTGCAGGGATGGGAGGTGTTGAAAGTGGCTTTGGGGGAGAATAGGGCTGACTCCATTCGGTGCTACATTTGCTGTTAATTATATTTCTTTCTTTTTCTGGGTAACTACTGACGGTCTTTTTCATCTACAAAAGAAAATGTTTTGGACTTTGAATAGTTCCCCGGAATTCACCCACTTCTCTTTATTCTATCTAATAGGGCAAACAGCAGGAGCTTAACAAATGCTAACTAACTGCCCCCTAAAACTAGCTAGTTCGCTGAGGTCTGGTGTATACGGCTGTGCTAAAGGTCTCGGTAGCTCAAGCATCCTTTTTCTTTGGCTAAAACTATACCTTCCTCTCCACGTTTGAGCCTTCCCAGACCTTCCCAAACCTGCTGCCTCATCTTCCCCTAGCTCTGGGTCACCGAGCTCCGGAAGTGAGACTCTGTCATGAGCGGAGTTGGGAGAGACATGTCCATCCCCTACTGCTGGGGTAGGCCACGCTCTTGAGCGCATAAAGAAGGCGCCCCTGTCACCCGGGCTGCCTGTTCATACAGTGCTAGTAAGGAACCTGAAAATTCTTGTACCAGGATAGAGGAGTTGGCTCTGTCCCTGCCTGGGGTCGGAAGGGGATCAGGAAAGGGTCTCAAGTCGGGAGGTCAGAGGGGCTGGGGGCGCTCACCAGCAAGCCCCTCATGATGCGTACTATCCGTGACAAGACCTTACTCCAACAGACCGAAGGCACGAGGCCGCCCTCTCCTTTAACCCTCCGCCAGCAAGAGGAATTCTTTCGGCCTCGCGCGCCGCGCCCCTTCTACACCTTCCACACTTGCGTGTCCCTCAGTCTTGGTCCTGAGTTAAAGCCAGAGCATCCCCTGAGAAAAGGCTTCCACTGGTTGGGGGTGTGACCTCAGGCGCGATCCGGCTTTCCATTGGCCAAAGGGGAAAGGCGAGGGGCCAGTGATGGACCAGAGGAAAGCACTTCTGATCCCTAATGCCTCCTGGGGCAGGTTTGGTTTGGAGCGAGAAGGAAAGGGGACACATCCCGGACAGGTGTTCCTTGACCTCTGTAGAATCAGGCTCCTGATTTGTCCCACGCTACTTCCACAACCCTGCCTCTATGTAGGCTGACTGTGTGAAAGTCAGAAGAGAGCCGAGAGGACTCCTCCTGCTCTTTCTCTTCCCTTCGTCCTCCTTTTTTTCCTCCTCCTTCCCTCTCCTTCTCCTCTTCATTCTCCTACCTCTCCCTCCTCCTCCCCTTTCCTCCTTCCCTCCTTTTTATCTTACTCCCTTATATTCATCCTCTTCCCCTCTGCTACTCTTCCTCCTCCTTGTGCCTCTCCCTCCTCTTTCTCCCTCCCCTTTCCTACTTCTCCTCTCCTCCCTCTCCTTTTCCTCTTCCCTCCTCCTCCCCCGAATTTGGTAAGACTCCTTTTCCTATTTTTTTCCAACAGTTCATGTAGTATTCAATCAATTTTTAAAAATTTTTTGATAGTTTTCACGTGTTAATCCATCTGGTCCTTAGATTTTTTTTTCTTTTGGGGTTATTTAAATCCTCTGTTTCTAGTTAATTGCTTTCATTAACCTAGGCATTTTATAGTTTTGTAAATATTCATCTATTTCATTTAAATTGTGGTTTTTCTGACATGTAATTGGGCAAATTGTTCCTAATAATTTCTTTTATTTCTTCTTCATTTGTTGGAATTCAACTTTTTCACTTTTTTATACCAGTAATTTGGTTTTCTTTTTAAAAAAAAATTAAGTTAGCTAGTCACTATTTTATTGTCTTTAAAAAAAACTGCTCCTAATTTTATTTATTAATTCAGTGGTACTGGGGGCAATTATGTTTCAATTTTGAGGATTTCTATTTTGATATTTAGTAAGGGGTTCTTAATCTTTGCTTCAAAGGTCCTTTACTGAATACAATTTTTATTGCTTCTTGGTCTGTAAATAATGTATTTAATATTTTTTCTCTTTCTGCATTTATTTGTTAAGTTTTTATGTCCTACTACATGACCAATTTTTGTGTGGTTACCATGCATAGCTATGATTATGTATATGTATAATATATGTGTATATGTGTGTATGTATGTGCATAAAATGTATATTCCTTTCTATTCCCATCTAATAATCTCCAGATAGCTATCGTGCATTGCTTTTCTAAAATTCTGTCTAGGTCCTTCATTTCTTTTTTGTTTCTTTTTTGGTCAGATTTATTTAAGTATGAAAGCAGTAAATTGAAGTTCCTCATTATTACAGTTTTATTATCTACTTCTCCCTGTAATTTACTTAATTTTTTCTTTAGGAATTTAGTTGCTATTCCATTGGTGCATGTGTACTCAGTATTTGTATAGCAAAATATAGTTCAAAATATTTATCTCTTTTAAATAGTCTATTTTTGCCTTTGTTTTGTCTGAGATTATGATGGCTACTTCAAACTTTTAAAAACTTCAACTGAAGCATAATATATAATATAATATATAAGCTCCAGCTCCTTATTTTAGCTCTATGGGCATGTTTATATTTGGCCAATAAGTGACCCTGTTTCAAATGTGTTTCTTATCAACAAAGTATTGTTGAATTCTGCTTTCTATCCATCTTGCTGTCCTTTTTTCTGTTATAAATGAGTTCATTCCATTCACATTCAGTTATGACAATCGTGTATTTCCTTTCATATTTTATTATCTTATTCTTTTCCTCATCCTTGTTTCCTATTGCCCCCTTTAAGAATTGGTTTTGCTTAAAATTCATCTCTTCTTAATCTTCCTTCCTTCTTATTCTCTTCTTTCCATTCTGTCCTTTTTCTCCTGTTCTCTGTTGAGTGAAAATGCATTTATATACCTTCTTCCCTCCATTGATCAGTTCAGATGAAAACGAGGGTCAGGCAAGGGTCACTCCACTTTTCCTTTTTGTCTATATGGACTTTTTGTACACTCAAATAACATGGAATAATTTTTCCCATCTTTCTTATGCTTTTCCCTTCCTACTGTATTCTATTTGCCTTCCCCTTGCCCCATCCTTTTAAAAATATTTTATTTATTAGTGATGAGGTTGTTTCTGGTCCAATATGGTTGATGAGCAAGCATTTTGGGAAATGTCTGTCATCTGTTGTTTCTTCTAGCACAGTGGTTCTCAACTTTCCTAATGTCTTGTCCCTTTAATACTGGTATGTGGGCGTATCTGCATGTGGGTGGACCTGCCTGGAGACAGATACAGGAGGTGTCTTGGTTCCTAAGACCATGGGAAATATATCTTTTCAGATGGTCTTAGGTGACTCCTGTGAAAGGGTTGTTTGACCCCCAAAGGGGTTGGGACCCACAGGTTGAGAACCTCTGTTCTAGCATTTCAATTTGCAGGGAAATTTCTTCCTTGGTGAGAATAGTTAGTGTTCCTTTCTTGCACCAATTTAACCTGATTCCCTTCATGGGATTCAATCTTCTCCAATTTACAGTAAAAAAAAAAAAACAAAGATAGAGCTCCAAGTTAACAGCATTTTATTAATGGGTCCATGGCCCTCTAATGAAGTAGAACTCAGATCTTCCTCATGATCTGAGATGCCCCCTTCCTCCAGGGCTTGGTTTTATAGTATGTGATACCCAGATGAAGCAAACCAAAAATATCAGAGTGTCTTTGATAGATCTTGACCTTGACGCTCCAGGATGGTCTACATAAAATACAGAATCCCACTGGCTGACAGATGAGCCTATAAGAAGATCTTGACAGACCTAGCTGTGGATATCCAAAAGCTAGTCTGATAAATAGATGTCAAAACATTTACATGAGCTGATTGGCTAGTGGAAAGGCAGGCAAACAGGGTCACTTATTGGCCAAATATTAATGATCATATTTCCATGTTGGACAATAGAGGGATGGAGAAGGACAACAAAAGGAGCAACAAAAAATTGGGTGGAGAACTTTCCATTTCATTGAGTCACCACCACCATGCTGGGCTTGGTCACCATAACAATTTTTTTAAAAAGTGTGGAGGTCCTCTAACTAGCTTCCTATGGTTAAGCAAGTGAACTTACAATCTGCAGTTCATAGCTCTGGCCCTAATATACAGAACTTATATTCATTACTCCCCAGTGGAATCATATCAGACTGATTAATACTGATTGGAATAAAATAGGAGCCCAATTAATCATCTATCACACCTTACTGGGCATATCAAATGAGTGACTCCTGTGTTTATATTCAAAGTTTCTTCTCAGCTTTGATCTTTTCATTGGGAATGCTTGGAAAACCTCTCTTTTTAAAGATTCATTTTCCCCCCCTGTAGGATTATGCTTAGTTTCACTGGGCAAGTTATACTTAGTTATGAACCTAGATCTTTTGCCTTCTGGAACATTATATTTTTAGCTCTCTGCTCTTTTCTTGTGGTGGCTGCTAAATTTTGTGCAGTCTTAACTGTGGCTCCTTTTAATTCAGATTGCAGCATATTTTCTTTGATTTAGATGCTCTGGATTTTGATTCTAATGCTCCTGGGAGTTTTCATTTTGGAGTTTCTTTCAGGAGATGACAGGTAGATTCTTATTTCCACTTCACTCTGTGGTTCTAAGAGTCTGGATAGTTGGGTAGTTTTCATTTATAATTTCTTGAAACATAGTATCTAGGCTATCCTTTTGGCCATTGATTTCAGGAAGTCCAATTATTTATAAATCATCTCATCTCCATTTGTTTTCCAGGTCATTTCTTTTGGCTGTGATACCTTACATTTTCTTCTATATATTTTCTTGGACATTGTTTTATCATTTCTTGTTCATGTCCCATGACCTACTCTTCCATTGCTACACACAGTGAAGATCCCTAGGATTTTGCCATCACTCACAAATGTTCCACTTCTTGTTAGGGGCGGCACTAGAGGGCGGGTACTGTCGTGGAGCAATAGGAGGGGCAGCAGTTGAGGGAGGAGCGAAGGGGATAAAAGGGAAGGGACACGGAAGGGTTCTCTCTCTCTGTCCGGATGTGAAGAATAAAGGTTGACTCCCATTTCGGGTGCTCTGTCTGGTTTGTTCTCCCATCCCCCACTTCGGACGGGAGCCAGAGACGTCTGAAGACCCCGGATAAGGGTAAGTAGAGGGCGGTGGTCGGGGTAGGAGACCCCAACAAGTGGCGCCCGAACAGGGACCCTAGGTTGGACCGCCTAATTCCCTCAGCGGGCTTAGGGAACCCACCAGACAGCCTCAACGCTACAGCGTTTGAGACGATGGGAAGCGGAGGAAGTATTCCCCAAATTGAACCCGAGGATAAGGAAACAGTGGCATACCAGCTATATAAGACTTGTAAGTGGCATGGCATAAAAATATCCATAAAAGCGTGCCGGAACTTCATAGATCAAGTCTGGGAAATATGCCCATGGCTTCAATATTCTGGCATAGACCCAAAAAGATGGAAGGTGGTA
>CM053596.1:19208509-19229722 GCA_028646575.1 Pseudocheirus occidentalis | reverse complement strand
AGACACAGACACACAGACACACACACAGACACAGACACACAGACACACACACAGACACACACACAGACACACAGACACACAGACACAGACACACAGACACACACACAGACACAGACACACAGACACACACACAGACACAGACACACACACAGACACACAGACACACACACAGACACAGACACACACACAGACACAGACACACACACAGACACAGACACACAGACACAGACACAGACACACACACAGACACAGACACACAGACACACACACAGACACAGACACAGACACACACAGAGACACACAGACACAGACACAGACACACAGACACAGACACAGACACACATACACACACACACACACACACACACGGGAATGCCTTGAGGATTTTAGTGTCCACACTTTGTGAACCAAAATGCAGCCACTTTGGGAAATTTTTTTCCTTTCATATTGGTCTCCCGCCAAAACATTGAATTTCTAAGAGCCTGGATCCTTCACTGATTCTATGGGTCTCATTTATTCTTTCCCTTTATTCAGCCAAGACAAGTAGAAGGGGTATCTACACCAGGAAGTGCCTCCTTGGATGTAGTACAGTTTGGTCAAAAGATTACTGGATTTGGAATGGGAAATTGTTGTCATTTCAGTCATATCCAACTTTCTGTGACCCCATTGGGGGTTTTCTTGGCAGAGATACAGGAGGGGGTTTGCCATTTCCTTCTTCAGCTTATTTTACAGATGAGGAAACTGAGGCAAGCAGGGTAAAGTGACTTGTCCAAGGTCACACAGCTAGTAAGTGTCTGAGGCTGGATTTGAACTCACAAAGATGAGTTTCTTTCCTCATCTTTAAAATGAGGGGGTTGGGCTCCGTGGCCTCTGGGTTTCCCTTTTGGTTCTAGAGCTATGGTCCTTATCTTTTCTGCAATGACCATCTGACTATCACTATTCTTCTGCTTCTAGGAGGAATTCCAGAGGTGAGTACTCCCTCCCTCTGTACCGGAGGCCAAGACCATGAAGAAACCACTATTTGAGTGTATTGGACTGAATGTTCTCTCCTTTGTTCCATCTGACCTTGGATTCAGACCTTCCTTTACCATGCAGGCAGTGAGCAGTCGCTAGGGAGCAGAATTTTTGCCCCCTTGCTATTGAAAATGAAAACTGTTGGGGTGGGGATGGAAAGGTGGAGATAACTGCCACTGGCTGCCAGTGATCAAAGCAATGCTGGAGGGGAGCAGAGGGCATGGAGGTGGCCACTGCCACCCCTATCCTAAGTTCAGGGATGAAACCAGCCAATGGGACAGGAGCAAGACAAGACCTGTCATGGTGGCTGTCCACCTCAGGTAGGTCACAGAGTTCCTTCCCCTCCCCCCTCCATACACCCACTTCCTTGTGCCTTTTCTGTTTCTGGGGGTGTGGAGGAGATCAGGACCATCAAAGGGGAGTGGTTGGCAGGTTCTTTGCGATTTTGCTATGTTTACTAAGCCATGTGGCAACAGAAATGTTGACTACCTATGAATCATCAATTTGAAGGTCGTTGATGGAGAATAAGAAATTTCCCAAGACAAGTAGAGTAGGAATGAGCCATAGAGATTTTCAAATTTTAAAATCCTAAAGTATATTTCTTATCACAAGCTAGATTCATCCAGAACCTAGTCAGTGAGGACTTTTTAAAAAATTATTTAGTATTTTATTTTTCTCCAGTTACATGTAAAAACAATTTTTAACATTCATTTTTAAAACTTTGAGTCCCCAATTTTCTCCCTTCTTCCCTCCCCACCTCCCTCCACCCCCATGGAGAAGGCAAGCAATTCAATATAGGTTATACATGTGTAGTCATACAAAACATTTCCATAATAGTCATGTTGTGAAAGAAAACATAGACCAAAAAAAAAGTTGTTTTTTTTAAGTATGTTTCAATCTGTATTCAGACACCATCAGTTCTTTCTCTGGAGATGGAGAGCATTTTTCACTCTAAGTCCTTCAGAGGTTTCTTGGATCATTATATTACTGAGAATAGCAAAGTCATTCACGGCTGATCATCTTACAGTATTGCTGTTACACTGTACTCAATGTATTTCACTTTGTATCAGCTCATGTAAGGTTTTTCTGAAAGCATCCTTTCATCATTTTTTATAGGACAATAGTATTCCTGTAGGGTAAGATAGATTTCTGTACCCAATTAAATATGTATGTTATTCCCTCTTTGAGCCAATTCTGATAAGAGTAAGGTTTACTCATTCCTCCCTCCTATCTTCCCCTCCATTGTAAAAGGTTTCTTTTTGTCTCTTTTATGTGAGATAATTTACCTCATTACTCTCCCTTTCCCTTTCTCCTAGTATATTCCTCTTTTTCCCCTTAATTTTATTTTTTTAGATATCATTGCTTCATACTCAACTGACACCTGTGCCCCTGTCTATATATACTCCTTCTAACTGAGTTATGAGTTACAAGTATCATCTTCCCATGTAGAAATGGAAACAATTTAAACTTATTAAGTCCCTTATGGTTTCCATTTCTTGTTTACATTTTCATGCTTTTCTTGAGTCTTGGATTTGAAAGTCAAATTTTCTATTCAGCTCTGGCCTTTTCATCAAAAATGCTTGAAAATCCACTATTTCACTAAAGATCCGTTTTTTTCCCTGAAGAATTATACTCAGTTTTGCTGGGTAGGTGATTCTTGGTTGTAATCCTAGATCCTTTACCGAACTGAATATCATATTCCAAATCCTCTAATCCTTTAAAGTAGAAGCTGCTAAATCTTGTGTTATCCTAACTGTGGCTCTATGATTGTTTCCTTCTGACTGCTTGCAATATTTTCTCCTTGACCTGAGAACTCTGGAATTTGTCTATAATATTTCTGGGAGTTTTCATTTTGGTATCTCTTTTAGAAGGTGATGGGTGGATTTTTTCAATTTCTATTTTACCCTTAGGTTATGGAGTATCAGGGCAATTTTCCTTAATAAATTCTTAGAAGGTGATGTCTAGGCTCTTTTTTTTAAATCATGGTTTTCAAGTAGTCCAAGAATTTTAACATAATCTTTCCTAGATCTGTTTTCCAGGTCAGTTGTTTTTCCGCTGAGATATTTCACAATGTCTTCTATTTTTTCATTCTTTTGGTTTTGTTTTATTATTTCTTGAGTTGTCACAAAGTCATTAGCTTCTCTTTGCTCAGTTCTAATTTTTAAGAAATTCTTTTCTTCAGTGAAGTTTTGTGCTTCCTTTTCCATTTGGCCAATTCTACCTTTTAAGGCATCCTTCTCCTGATTGGATTTTTGGACCTCTTTTGCCATTTGGTCCTCTATGTTTTTTAAGGTATTACTTTCTTCAGTACTTTTTTTGTGTCTCCTTTACCAAACTGTTGACTCTTTTCTCATGATTGTCTTACATCACTTTCATTTCTCTTCTCAATTTTTCCCCTACCTTTCTTACTTGATTTGCAAAATCCTTTTTAAGCTCTTCAACAGCCTGAGAGCAATTTGTATTTTACTTGGTGGTTTTGGATGTAAAAGCTCTGACTTTTTTAATCTTTTTCTGAGTATGTATTTTGATCTTCCTTGTCACCATAGCAACTTTCTATGGTCAGAATTCTGTCTGCTCATTTTCCCAACCAATTACTTAACTTTTAACTCTTCATTAAAGTAGGTCTCTCATTCCAGGGTGGAGGGTACACTGTCTTAAGTTTTAGGACGTTTGTACAGCTCTTTTCAGAGATATTTCTAGGAATCTGTAAGTTTTCAGTTGGTTGAAGATGGTATGATCAAAAGAGAGGTGTTTACTACTCTCCTGGTCTGTGTGCTGGTCTGTGAATGACCACAAGCACTCTGTTCTACCCTGTAATTGTGAAGAGGGTCCCCCTTCCATGTGGCCACAAGTTCTGGTGTGCTAGTGCTCCTCCTGGCCCTGGAACTGCCCCCCAAGGACTGTGACTCGGATCCAGGTATGGGTAAAGCAACTGAGTCCTGCCTCAGTGCCAGCAAAGAGAACACTATAGTCTCCTTCTGACCAATTGTTCAACCCCCATATCATCTATGGGCTGAAAGCTCTGGAAGCAGCCACTGCTGCTATAGATTCAGTGGTTCCCAAAGCTTGTTCCTGGTTTGTTGGGGCCTGTGCTAGGTTGTGCTCCACTCTCACCCTGGTACAATAGACCTTTCTTGACAACCTTCTAAGTTTTCTTGGGCTGGAAAATTGTTTGACTTCATTCTTTTGTGGGTTCTGCTGCTCTAGAATTTGTTTAGAGTCTTTATTTAAAGGGGTTTGGGGGAGAGCTCAGGGAGTCTCTGCCTTTACTCCCCATCTTGGCTCTGTTTCAATTCTCAGTGAAGGTTTTGTATTCTTAGCACCTAGCCCACAAAGAAACTGGTACTATTAATAAGAGACAAACCCTTAGTGAATTTTCATTGATTGATTGATTGATTGATTGATTGAAGTTGCACTGATACGGTAGGGCTGGGCTGCTTGAGAACAAGAAAAGGGGATCCTTTGCTCATACATCCAGGATGATAGGACCACTGGGCTGGTACCTGGAGCAGCCCACCCTCTGGTGGACAAAAACAGAAAACTATATTCCCTTGCTGGCTAATGATAAAGTAACAATTGTTTTTCTTTAAGTGTCTGAGAGCAAGACACATGTCTTACTAATAGTGGGCTAATAGGGCAGAGCTCCAGTGTTGCCTGGGACATCCACCAAGTGCACAGGTAACTTGCTTCATTTTCACAGAAGCTTGTTAACTTAGCTTTGGCAAATGTAGGAAGAAAGCAAGGTTTTGTGCTGAACAGACTATGCTCCAAAGTCATGGACTTTTTTTCTTGCTGAAAGATATTTAAAAGATAGATACATAGATAAGTAGACAGATCTGGTTCCAATCTAAGATGGAGCAGCTTGATGAGTCTTGTGTCCCTAAAGGGTGGTGATAAAGAGTCTTCTGGTTGACTGAGGATCTGAAAGGATTAATGACTCATAAGCTGTTGAGTTCATGCACTAAGTGAACATGCAAAAGAGGATTATCTGTCCCACTGTTGGGACTTTTTTCTTTTTTAAAAATTCATCCTTCCTGGCAGTCAGTGAGGCAGACTTATGCTGAGCTCCTTGGTGGGGGAAAGGTGGCTGCCCTATTTCCCACCTGGTTGCCCTGTGTCCATGTGCACATATCAACTCATTCCTTGGGGGTTTATTCTTTCTTGATGTTAAGTGAATGCATATTCTAAGGGGAGAGTACCAGGTGATCCATCAGCACTGTCAGAGGCACTGCCAGCAGATCAGAGTTGTTAGTAAAGTTCCCTGGAGGCAGTAGCAGTGACTGGTGTCGGACTGTGGAAGTGGAAAGACACCCAAAGGTTTTGAGTTTTTTTTTCAGGGATTGTGATTCCTGAAAGAAATTTTGCTCATGGACTCTAGAAAGGCATTGACCCCCAGAGCTCCAACAAATAGGAATTTTGTGATGACTACAAATGGAGAAAAGGACCCCTAGGGCGGGGAAGTATTCCTCACCTTCACATGCTCTCAAGTGTTTCTCACTTCCATTGTACTTTAAGTCCGCTCTTCCAAGGAACTTAAGTGTAATAAGGGCAGAGTATTCACCCAGGCTGGTGGAATAGCAGCTGGTTTTGTTATGCTTTTTCTCTAAGTACCCTTTTCTAAAAACTAGGAGAGTGCACTGGCTGACTGATAATGGAAAGCGCACAAGATGCGGACTCAGGAGTACCAGTGTTAGAAACTCCACACATTCCCAAGGTTATCCCTAGAATTCACTGGGAAATAATTATCAGCCTATTTCTAAGGATCTGACTTGCCAGTTTCAGGTAGGAGTTGGGTAATTGATTCCTTGAAACTAGAAGATTTAGCCTTATTTCTGGTAGAACAAAGAGTAGAGGTGCCTCTGTTTAATTCAACTAAAGAAGTAATTCTTCATTTACCCTTGACTGAATTTGAAAAGGGAATAAAGATAGTTTTGAGAAGATATTTTCTGCAAGGGTGCACTGGTCTTATTATGATGTATGTTCTATTTGGCAAAGCAAAAAAAATCCTAGGTTTAAATCATATTTCTCTATTTTAAGTAGCAGTGGTATTTCATCTTTTATTTTGAGATTCTTATAAAATATAAGTGGAAATTGCTTGGATCAGAAAGAATCCCAATTAGCAGGTGGATGAGGAGTGGGGTGCTGGTCCCTATTGTCACCCCCTCATTGATGATAATGACAGCATCTTCCTCCTAGGGTTATTTTGAGGTATAGATTGTATGTTATGGAGATACATCTACAAGGTGCTTTGTCAACCTGAAAACAATCTAAATGTTAGCTAGGATTATTACAGGAATGGATTTTTGTCACTGTCCATCAGTCATTCCAGTTACATGCATCTCTTTGTGACCCATTTGGGGATTTCTTGGCAAAGATACTGGAGTGGTCTGCCATTTCTTTCTCCAGTGAATGGATTTCACAATCCAGTAAATTGAAGGAGAATGAAAGAATGATAAGAAAATAAAGCTCACCAATCTGTTATATACCAGAAACATATTTAGAAGAAATACACATACAGAAAGAAAATTGAAATCTGGAACAAAATATATGTGCTGTGCCTCAAGTGAAGCCAAACAAATAGGAATTGTGATCAGCCTGTCAGATTAAGCAAAACTAAAGATTCACAATGCCAAGAGAGAGAGACACGAGGAATCTACATTGTACTTAAAGAAACCATAAACAACAAACCAATATGAATATGAAACTTTGTTGTTTAGTCATGACCCCTTTTGAGGTTTTCTTGGCAGAGATACTGTGGAGCGGTTTGCCATTTCCTTCTCCAGCTCATTTTACAGATGAGGAAACTGAGGCAAGCAGGGTGAAGTGACTTGCCCAAGGTCACACAGTTAGTACATGTCTGAGGCTGGATTTGAACTCAGGGAGATGAATCTTCCTGATTCCAGGGCTGGCACTGTATGTACTATGGCACCGTCTAACTGTTCCTTATATGTTCAGGCTGGTGAAAAGGTAAAGAAATTAGTTCACTTCCTTGCCCTTTCCTGTAATCCCAGGTTGGTCACAGAAACCAGATTTCCCCCATTCCTTATTCCTTTTTTCCATGACTGATGGGGGAGGAAGAAGGTTTGACAGAGAATTGGGCAAGGTTCTCCACTATGTCTATGTAGCCGCAAAAATGTTGATAACCTGTGAATCATCAATGCCCATAATTGTTGACAGAGAGCAGGAAACTTCCCCAGATGAACTGTGGAGATTTCCATATTTTTGCTAATTCTGGGCCTGCTCCAGGACAAAGGATGTGGCTTTGGGGCTTGACCATGGTCTTCCTGCTCTCCAGCGTAGAGGACTACTATGCATGTTTGGAAAGAATCAGAGCCAATCCCTTAGGACCAGCAAGTCTTCAGTCTGGGACCTTCCATTTCCTGGGCAACATTCTAGTTTTTGGCACCAGACTTTCAACTTTCTTGTCAGCTCTATTTCACACCCGCATTCTTCTCCACTTTACATTGCCATGAGCTTCTTGGGCAAGATGCCATTGCCAGTGGATGGAGAGAAAAAGCCCCTCCTCCCTTCCCTGGCTGCCTCAACAAACGTCAAAAAGATGAAGCAAATTCAGGAGCTGGGGGGGTTTCCTCCAAGAATGGCTCTCTTCTCTACTGACAATGTGGGGGAGACCCAGCCCTCTTTTAAAGTCTCAGTTTTGCCCTATTGTGTGAAGATCATGCACCTCTTTGTGTTGATATCTCCTCTTGATTAGAATGTGCAGGGTACAACTGAAGCCTTAACAAAGGGTTTGCGGATGCATATGTGTGTGTATCTATTTCTATATCTATATCTCTGTCTCTATCTCTGTCCCTGTCTCTGTCTGTCTATATCTCTATTGTATGTATATATATATATGTATATATGCATAAATATGTATGTGTGAATATATACATTCCAGGTCCAGGAATGTGTCTAGGTGTCTAGAGAATAAAAAAATTACCTTGTGGTGCTCCCCCACCCACCCACCCCAGGCTTAGCTTTTGAGCCTAATTAGATTCATTTGCATAGCAGGTCCAAAGCAAATCCAACAGAGGCCCACTAACTGGAGCCTGATGGCACAGGGTGTCCAATCTAAAATTAGACAGTGAGTTACAAAGATTTTCAGTCCCTAAACTAAGGTAGATATGATAGAAATGGAGGCCCCAATGGCCAGAATGGAGCATGAAGGTGTTTAGTATTAGATGGTGTGGCTGGGACGGGGCATCTGCATCTGAGGAAGACCAGGAAACCTCTGAACCTTAGTCAGAGAAGGACCTTGGTTCTCCGCCTGTGTTGTTTTCCATTGAGCTGAGCTGAGCATGCCTGCGCATTCTGGATTCCAGAGTTCCACTCCCTGAGGAGTGAGGAGCAATTGCCCAAGCCTGGGCCTTGTGGAAACTGGAGACATGTAGGCAGGTGGTTACCATATAAAAGGGAGGTTCTTTGATTGGCTTTGGTGGGCACTGGTCACTCTCTTGTTCTCATCACTCCTGGACCACAGGAAACCCAGACTAGGCTTTCCTCTCTTGGTCATGTGGCATCTGGACATGAATTTGGTGGGGTCAGGGTTAAGTAGGAACTGAGATCAGTTTGGGGCCTACTCCCTGGAACACTTCTTGCTTTGTCTTTGAAGTCAATAACCTTTTGTAAAAGCTGATTGATGTTGAGGCAGTTAGGTGGCACAGTAAATAGAGCACTGGCCCTGGAGTCAGGAGGACCTGAGTTCAAATCTGGCCTCAGACACTTGACACACTGGCTAGCTGTGTGACCTTGGGCAAGTCACTTAACCTCAATTGCCTTGCTTTCCCCCTCCAAAAAAAAAATCAACTAATTGATGTTGACTGCTTAAATGGAATTGGAAGACCCTTATTAATGGAAGCGTGGAAGAGTCAGTGGGGGCTCAAGCCATGACATTAGAGAAGCATTACCCAAACACCTCAGGGCACCTAAGAACCCCAAGAGGGGCTAATATCAGCTCCACAGCCAAATGTCCAGGGGAGCTATGCCAGGCAGCTGAACAGCGAGTGTAAGTGACCAACAAAGAGCTGTTGCCAGCGAGCACGGATGATGTGCTGCAGATGACCATCAAGAGCCAAACCTAGTGGGAGCAACTTAGGAACAGTGGTCTGTACGCATCAGGCATGCATTCTACCTCCAGTTACACCCAAACCGTTTATTTATCTTTCTTCCTCTCTCTCTGTTTGTCTTGGCCATACATTTCTTACGTATAAACCTTTCCTTGTATGTGTCTTACTTACGTCCCCTCTTCCCACTAATTATGAATATATTTGTGGCCCCTTGTACCCCATGTTTAAGGGGAAAATTTTTTATATAATTTTTTAAAATAAAAACTTTTCTCATACTAGTTCAATAAATCTCTGTGCTTTACATTGTCTCCTCTGCCAATCAGAAAAGGTAAATTTCTCAGACATGGTAAAAATCGAAGTCCAGCCCAGGGTCTCTCCAGCCCCCATGGCCTAGTTCCAGGTCAAGGAGGTCCACATTACATTTTGCTGCATAAAGAGCCTAGGTGGCAATCATCTTGATGTCTCTTGTGCAGGGACGGCCTTCACTAGCTTCTGTTGATACTGCCAGGAACAGATGGAAACGAGGGTGAGGAAAGAGAGAAGAGAAGAAATATAAGTGAGGAATGGGAGCAAAGATATACCTTGTCCCACCAGCTGAAGGGCCGTTTCGCTGGGACCTGTTCTGGGGCTACTCAGTGTGTATTCAGCCCTAGCCAGATTCTCAGGGGAAACATTACACTCAGTTCTGGCCTAATGTCCTCCTTGAAGTTCTGGTTCTCTTCACTAAGGTCAGTCCTCCAGCCTCCAAACCTCTAGGGATAATTGGGAGAAGCAGTGTAGGATCAGTAAAATAACACTAGACTTGGAATCAAGTCCCAGATCTATACCTCACCCACTGTATCACTTTAGGTAAGACATTTGGCCTCTCTAGGCCTCTTTTCCCATAGTTTTAAAAAGAGTTGAGACACCTATAAGCAGTGTAAACTTATGTGGCTTGAATGCTGGCTCTTAAAGACTATAGGAGGACAGTATGTCACCACATTAATTATCCAGTGAGGGAGTGCAGTATCTGAGTTGTGTCCCAGGGAGCTAGGTGGTGCCATAGTGCACAGAGCACTAAGCCCGAGTTCAGGAAGACGCAAGTTCAGATTTTACCTCAGAGACTAGCTGTGTGACCAGGACGAGTCATTTGACTTTTGTCTGACTCAGTATCCTTATCTGTATTCTGAGAATAATAATAACCTCTACCTCACAGGGTTGCTGTGGATCTCATGAGATAATATCTGTAAAGTTCTTAGCGCAGTAGGAACTTAATAAATGTTTGATCCCTCCGTCTGGTGGGAGACAGTACTGTATTTGAATGTCTAGGCTGCACCGTCTTCACTGGCCAACGAAGGGTGTTCATCCTTCAGGTAACCTGGACTGCTTTCAATACCACCAAGCAGTTTGGTTCAGCCCTCACTGACTGGGTCCAGAGTTAATGTAGGAGATGAAATGCAATATCACTCAAAATATTAACATATAAAATCTGCAGTCTACATGTAGGTCATAAGCCCTGCCCCCTTCTAGGTTTCTCTACCTCATAGCATGATTTGATATAATTCTACTTTATTGTTCATTGAATACAGTAAATGGAAAAAAGATTAGACCTCCTGTCTGGGACCTTCCTTTACCATTTGTTCCCCCAAACCCTTCCCAGTCGCCCTCCTAGATCATGGTATTCCAGACTCCATGTACCTACTATTGATGGAAAGGACCAAGGAAACTTTGCCAGGTAGCAACCTTGGGAGCAGCCATACAGGAAATGGCCATCTTTATCCTTTCTTAGGTTCTAACCCAGTAAGTACTAGTAATCTAGTGAATACTCAACAAATGCTTGTTGGTTGATTGGTTGCTCATAGAAAAGGGAAACTAAGGGACATAGTGATGGAAATCAGCCTTTCCTGCCTCATCATGAGCTCGGTGGGATCCATCATAGTCGGTCATTACAGCAATTCAGGATTTTCTCTCCTTAGGGTCCCATATCCTTCTCTGTTCTAGGATCTGGATCTTTCCCACAGTGCTGGTCTTTGTCATCTTGCTCAAAGGAAGCTTTTGTCTATTATAACCAAATTCCATAGCTCCCAGGTAAAGAGAAAATATGGCAAACAGCCAAAAAGATACAATTCAAGCATCGTGGAGGCACAGTCAGGATACACAAGATTTAGCAGCTTCTGCATTAGAGGATCGGAGGGGTTGGAATATGATATTCCAGAGGGCAAAAGAGCTAGGATTATAACCAAGAATCACCTATCTAGTAAAATATAATAATATAATTCTTTCAGGGGGAAAATGGATATTCAATGAGAGAGAGGATTTTCAAACATTCTAGATGAAAAGACCAGAGCTGAGTAGAAAAATCTAACTTTCAAATTCAAGACTCAAGATAAGCATAAAAAGGTAAACTGGAAAGGGAAATCATATAGCTATATAACTATACATACATACACACATACATACATGCACACATATACATATACATATACATCTCACAGGTTGAGCTGAATATAAAGGGATGATATCTAAAAAAATAAAATTAAGGGGTGAGAGAACAATGTGCTGGGAGAAAGCGAAGGGAGAGGTAGAATGGGGTAAATTACCTCACATAAAAGGTACAAGAATAAGATTTTGAGAGGGTGAAGGAAAGGGGAAGTGAGTGAACCTTACTTTCATCAGAATTGACTCAAAGAGGGAATAACAATTGGGAATAGAAAATATCTTACCCAGGGGGCAGCTAGATGGCACAGTGAATAAAGCACCAGTCCTGGAGTCAGGAAGACCTGAGTTCAAATCCGGCCTCAGACACTTGACACACTTACTAGCTGTGTGACCTTGGGCAGGTCACTTAACCCCAGTACCCTCCAAAAAGCAAAAAAAAAAAAAAGAGAGAGAGAGAGAATATCTTACCCTATAAGAAAGTAGGAAGGGAAGGGGATAAGAGAATGGGGGGAGGGGTGATAAAAAGAAGGGCAGATTGGGGGAGAAGGTGATCAAAAGCAAAACATTTTTGAAGATGGATGGGATGAAAGGAGAGAGAAAATAGAATGGGAGGGTGAGGATGGGGGGAAATAAAGTAGCAATAGTAACTGTAGAAAAAAATTTGAAGCATGTTTCTCTGATAAAGGTCTCATTTCTCAAACATATAGGGAAATGAGTCAAATTTATAAAAAAAATAAGAGCCATTCTCCAACTGATAATGATCAAAAGATATAAACAGTTTTCAGGTGAAATAATCAAAGCTATATGAAAAAAATACTCTAACTCAGTATTGATTGGAGAAATGCAAATTGAAACAGTGCTGAGGTACTATCACATGCCTATTATATTGGTTAATAGGACAGAAAAGGAAAATGACAAATATTGGAGGGGATATAGGGAAAATTAAACATTGATGCATTGTTGGTGGAGTTGTGAACTGATCCAACCATTCTGGAGAGCAATTTGGAACCAAGCCTGAAGGGCTATAAAACCATGCATACCCTTTGGCCTAGCAATACCACTACTAGGTCTGTATCCCCAAAGAGATAAAAACCAAAAAGGACCTATATGTACAAAAATCTTTATGGCAGCTTTTTGCTGGTGGTAGTTGGAAATTGAGGGGATGTCCATTGATCGTGGAATGGCTGAGCAAACTGATACGTGAGTATGATGGAATTCTATTGTACTATATAACACATGACAAACACATGAGTTGATACAAAGTGAAAAGTACTGTGTACAAAGTAACAGCAGTATTGTAAGATGATCAGCTGGGAACGACTTGGCTCTTCTCAGCAATACAATGATCCAAGACAACTCTGAAAGACTTAAAATGAAAAACATTATCCATCCCCAGACAATGAACTGATGATATCTGAATACAGATTGAAACATACATTTTTTTCCTTTATTTTTCTTGATGGTGTTTTTTTTTTGGTCTATGTTTTCTTTCACAACATGCTTATTATGGAATTGTTTTGCATGACTACACATGTATAACCCTAAATTGAGTTGCTTGCCTTAGTTGGGAGAGAAGAGAGGGAGAGAATTTGGAACTCAAAGTTTTAAAAATGAATGTTAAGTTATGCAAGGGCGGCTAGGTGGCGCAGTGTATAGAGCACCGGCCCTGGAGTCAGGAGTACCTGAGTTCAAATCCGGCCTCAGACACTTAACACACACACACACACACACACACACACACACACACACACACAAACTAGCCGTGTGACCTTGGGCAAGTCACTTAACCCCAACTGCCCTCCAAAAAATAAAAAAAAAATGAATGTTAAAAATTGTTTTTACAGGTAACTGGGGAAAAATAAAATGCTAAATAAATTTAAACAAAAAAGCATCTCTGGCTGCAGCAGCAGAGGTCACCACAGCCACAGTCCTGCCATTCTTGTTAATTTTGTGGAAGTCTGGCATTCCATGGGTCCCCACAGAGATGTCGTGGATTTGCAGAAATACAGGAAGCAGAGTTGCACTAAATGATCCCCAAGGCTTGTTTCAGCTCCAACCATCTATGAATCTGTTGCACAACAAGGGAGAGTTAGAATGGAATTCACCAAATTTAGTCCAGTTATGGGGTCTCTGAGTGCTGATTCCACCTCACAGCTGCACCTGGGTAGGTCGGTAAAAGCTGGAGAGATGATTGAGGACATTTATGCTCTTGTGACCAGGTCTTCCCCTTGTGACCCTGCAAATGATGAGAACTGCAAGTTGAAGTAGGAGCAAAATCTGCTATTTATCTTGGTGGGATCCATGAAAATAGGCACCACTCTGTAGCAAGAAATTCACCACGCTTAACCTAAGGATCAAGAAGACTACATAGGCTAATTTTTCTATTAAAAACAAAAATAACAACAACCTTCCTCAACACTTAATTGGTTCAGGGGATTGTGATATCATAGATTTAGAAGGGACCTTAGAAGTCATCATTTCATAGATGATGAAACTGAAGCCCAGAGAAATTCGGTGACATGCCCAGGGTCACAAAGCTAGTAAGTGTCTGAGGTGAGATTCAAAGCCAGGTCTTCCTGACTCTTCTATCCTCCATACTGTGCTGATTCTCAGACTGTTGTCCTCACTTCCTGGTCACCTAAAGCACAAAAGCCCAGCACATCAGTCAGGGCTCCTCAGGCTTGATGGACAATTACCATGTGAGTCAATACCCACTTTGGATGGAGTGTACCAAAGTAGCTTAAGTAGAATTAAGGGGAGCTGGACCCAACTGAACCAACACCGGGTCTCTTCCCATTTTATTGTTGTGTAAATATCCTTTTGTGAAGAGGTCTCATTTTATTGCAATCCTGAACCTGTACTAGTAGAGCAGCCTGAGTCAGGCCTGGCCCAGAAGAGTCCTTGAACCTAGAGCTGATTCTGCCCCCTGAAGAAGGCAGGCTTCCCACAGCCCTAATCAAGGAGATGTTCATTCCCAATTCAGATGCTTGGGTAAGGGTGGGGGCAAAGGGAGGAAAGACATACATTTTCCAACGCAGACACCTGGTGAATGTGAATTGCTTTACTACATTTATTCCAGTGGAGGAGCTAGACAGTGCAGTGGATAGAGCTCCCGGCCTGGCGTCTTCCTGACTTCAAATCTGCCTTCAGACACTTGCCAGCTAACTTAACCCTATTTGCTTCAGTTTCCTCATCTGTAAAACAAGTTGGAGAAGGAAATGGCAAACCACTCCAGTACCCTTGCCAAGAAAACCCCAAAAGGGGTCATGAAGAGTCAGGCATGACTGAACAAGTAGGTTTGGGAAGGAGGAAAGCTGGCCAGGAAATTCCACAGTTCCAGGACCCTATGTCTCTCTAGTCTTATTTTTTTTTATTCATTTCATCAAATATTTCCCTGTTACATGTAAAAAATCAAATCATTTTTTAAAATTTTGAGTTCTGGGGTGGCTAGGTGAATAGAGCACTAGCCCTGGAGTCAGGAGGACCTGAGTTCAAATCCAGCTTCAGATACTTAACACAAAAAACTAACCAGGTGACCTTGGGCAAGTCACTTAATCCCAATTGACCTACCTTCAACCTCCAAAACTGCAAAAAACAATCAAACAAAAATTTTTTTGAGTTTCAAATTCTCTCCCTCCTGCCTACCTCTCCCCCTCCTTTGAGAAAGCAAGCAATTTTATATCGATTATACATGTGGTCATGCAAAATCTATTTCCATATTAGCTATTTTGCAAAAGAAAACACAAACAAAATAGAACAATAAAAATAAAGTGAATAAAGGTATGCTCCAATCTGCACTCAGAGTTCAATTTTTTTCTTCTGGAGGTGGATAGAATTTTTCGTCATGGGTCCTTTGGAATGGTCTTGGATCACTGTCTTGATCAGAGTCGCTTTCACAGCTGATCATTGTTACAGTGTTGATGTTGTTACATTGTTACAATGTTTTCCTGGTTCTGCTCATTTCACTTTGCATCAGTTCATATAAATCTTTCCAGGTTTTTCTGAAACCATACTGCTTGTAATTTCTTATAGCACAATAGCATTCCATCACCATCTTTTACCACAACTTGTTTAGCCCCAATTGATAGGGTATCCCCTGGATTTCCAGTTCTTTACCACAAAAGGTGCTGCTATAAACGTTTTTGTACAAATAGGTCTTTTTCCATTTTCTTTGATCTCTTTGGGATGTAGACTTAATAGTATTTGATTCCCTGTTTATTTTTTTAAATTAAAAAAATTTTAAATTAAATTGGTTTATTTACTTTTAGTTTACAACATTCAGTTCCACAGTCCCTTGAGTTTCAGATTTTCTCCCCTTTCCTCTCCCCCCCACCATGATGGCATGCACTTGGATACAGGATCTACAAATATCTTCCTATTAATCATTAGTCAGGTTGTAAAGGATTGTAACTGATGGAACTGTCAATGGGAAAGAGGAAACAAAACAAAACAAGCAAAAGAAACAGAGCAAGTAGTTTGTTTCAACCTGCACTCAGACTCTGCATCTCTTTCTCTGGATGTGGACATCTTCAATCATGAGTCTTTTGGAGTTGTTCTATAACCTTGTATTGCTGACAGAAGCCCACTCTATTGAGGTCAGTCATCTCACATATGTTGTGTCTGTTATTGTGTACAAATTTCTCCTGGTTCTTCTCTTCTTGCTCAGCATCAGTTTATACAAGTCTCTCTAGGTTATTATGAAGTCTGTCTGCTCCTCATTTCTTATACCATAGTAGTATTCCATTACATTCATATACCACAACTTGTTCAGCCATTCCCCAATTGATGGGCATCCCCTTGTTTTCCAATTTTTTTGGCACCATAAAAAGAGCTGCTATAAATATCTTTGTACATATGGGTCTTCTTCCCATTTATCTGATCTCTTTGGGATATAACCCTAGAAGTAATAGATGGGTCAGAGGGTATGCACTTATTTATAGCCCTTTGGGCATAGTTCCAGATTGCTCTCCAGAATGGCTGGATCAGTTCGCAGCTCCACCAACAATGCATTAGTGTTCCAACTTTTCCACATCCTCTCCAGCATTTATCCTTTTGCTGTTTTGAGCCCCTATATTTCTTAATGAAAAATGTTACTTTTCTTTGACATCATTGCCCAGGGTGCCTGAGGTGGGAGATGGGCTTTAAACTGCCTGTATTAGAGGTGACACATCCTTCATAACACCCCCATATGGTGACCCAACTAAGTCAGTCCCCTTGGCTGGAGTCTGTTCACTGCCCTTTTTAAAGAGTTGTGGGTTCCCAGCATCTTCTGGATCTCAGAAGAACTAAGAATTTCAGAATGGGAAGATACTTCACCTGACATCTCCTCCTGTGACAGGGATTATTCCCTCTACAACTTGACCCTGACCCTAAAACCAGCCCTGGTCCTAAATCTTACCCTGAACTAGATCCTAAATTCAACCAAGTCCCAACTCCTAAATGCAGCCCCGACCCTTTACTCTGAAAGTGACCCTAAACCGAAATTTAACGAATTCCTGCCTTATCCCAGACTTATCTTTTTAGTTAAAATGAAAAGGTCTTGTCTTGGAGAAGTGGTGTAGTTGTCAGTTACCCCTTGGAGACACCGAAGGTAAACTGAGGCAGGGGAGGAGAAGTAGAGCTAGCATAGGGTAAATGGGTCTTTGCTCCAGGGAGCAAGATAGTGAATGAGATGGGGGGTACCCAGCAGTGTTCAGAAGAGGGAGTGCACCAGACTGGACACAGCGCTGAATTGGCCCAAGATAACGATTGACAATTTCACTTGAGCTGGGCTCCGGAGTCTCTCTGTCCATTGAGGGCTGCACCTCTTCTGACCAATGGGAACGCAAAGCTCTAGATTGATAGGCATGCCAGCCAATCCTGGCCTTTTCCACGAGAGGCCTGGGCGCGGCCTCAGAGCAGGGCCTCAGGGAGAGTAGCGGGGTTTCTCGTGCTCATTGGACCAGCCTTGAGCCCATTCTCCAATTCCGCTAGCTTCCAGCCCTCGGGGGTGAGGTCTCCGCCTCTCCCCGTCGGACCCCGCCCCCCCAGCTGTCGCTTCTGGAGTCTGTCCGAGAGTTAAGGCGGGGGCAGGTGCTCCTCGTGTCCTTGGGCTGTCAGCGCCGGACAGGACACGCACAGGACGCGCCATGAGGGGCTTGTTGGTGAGCGCCCAGTGACAGCCCAAGACCCCCGCCCGGGAGCCCCCTCTGACCTCCTGAGCCCACCAGAACCCCCAGCCCTGGGAGGGAGCCCCTTCTGACCTCCTGAGATGGGACCTACCAGGACCCCCAGCCGCGGGAGGGAGCCCCTCTGACCTGAGATGGGACCCACCAGGACCCCCACCCCCAGGAGGGAGCCCCCTCTGACCCCTTGAGATGGGACCCACCAGGACCCCCAGTCCCAGGAGGGGGTCCCGTCTGACCTTCTGAGATGGGATCCACTCAGAACCCCAGCGGGAGGGAGCCCCCTCTGATGTGTTTGTAAAGTGCATAGCACAGTGCCTGACGCATTGTTGTTCAGTCTTGTCTGACTCTCTGTGACCCCCGTGGACCACACACATCATGCCAATAGTCTGTGGGGTTTTCTTAACAAAGATACCAGAGTGGTTTGCTGTGTTCCTTCTCCAGTGGACTAAGTCAAACAGAGGTTAAGTGACTTGGTCAGAGTCACACAGCTAGTGTCTGAGGCTGATTTTGAACTCGGGTCTTCCTGACTCCCTCACCCTAAATGCACACAATGTTCTATCTGAGGAGCCACCCAACTTCCTCTCTGCCTGGCATGTTGTAGGAGCTAAATAAATGCTAGCATTATCCTGGGCTAGGACACACTGGGGCCCTCCCAACCCTCAGGGCTGGAACCTTTATTAACCACCAGGATCCTTAACCATAGAGGAGCATATTCTGACTTCCTAAGCCAGGACCCACTGGGACCCCTAACCTCTGGTGCTGGGACTTTTTACCCATTGGGACCATTAAGCCCAGGACTCCTCTCTGACTTCCTGAGCTAGGGAATCCCAACCTCAGGAGCTCTCTAACCATCTGAGTCAGGCCCCATATGGAGTTCTAGGCCCAGGAGTTTCCTCTGACGTCCTGAACCAGGCCCCACCAGGGTCCCTCCTTAGGGAGCCTTCTATGGAGCTGGGCTCCACTTGGACCCTCCAACCCCTGAAATCCTCTCTGACCTCTGGGACTGGAACCCTCCCCCCATGGGGTATACCTTTTCCAGGAGCCCCTTCTACCATTCAGTCTGGGACTCCCCTGAAGACCCCAGTTGTAGTCCCCAGCTAGAACTCTCCAATGAACCCTCAGGTGGGATGCCCCCTATTCCGCCATCCCTCTCTCCCCAATCTGGCGCTATTTGGGGGCAATTCTTGGTCAGGTGATCTCTGAGGTTCCTTCCAGGTTCCGATCTAGCGGCTCACTGCCCTCTGACCTTTGCCCTTGACAGCTTTGCCCCGACCCTCCCCCTCTCATTTGACTTCCCTCTTATCTGTACCCTCTAGAGTTCTCACTCCCGGACCCTGATCCGACCCTTCAGTTCCAGCTCCAGAAACCACTTTGTGAATAAAGTAGCTGAAAAACAAAAACTCTTCCAGGTGAGGGGAGCCCAGAACTCCGAAGCACCCCCATGTCTGCTAAGCATGCTCATGACCCTTTGCCTTGGATACTCTTGATACAGCCTTGCCCAAAGTGGCCCCTTGCTGCAGGGGCTCCCGCAGGAATCCCCCATTTCCCAAGAGACTCGAGAGAATCCTGCCTCAGTCCCAGGAGTCCCTGGGGCTTGTCCTGACTCTTTGGGGGTTATGACAAGGAGTACCCTCCCTCATGCCTAATGCCTTGCTCTGAATCCTAGGAGAACAACGACCTTCCGGTGCACCTGAAGGGCGGAGGCAAAGACAACCTCCTGTACAAATTAACAATGGCCATCTGCTTAGGAGGTGAGCAGAGGGCAGGGTTGGGCAGATAGAGCTGGGCCCCAGGCTAGGCGGGTGAGGGCACGCTGGCTTTTGGGCTCACAGGGGAGGGAGATCAGGGTGAGGCTCCCTTCAATTTCTTTCTTTCCCTCCATCCTCCACCCCCAGGAACTACTTACAGCCTTTTCTGCCTTGGTTGGGCCTCCTTCCCCCACAAGAAGTGAGACTGGACACCAGGACTGGACAGAAGAGGGAAGGCTTGGCAGGGCCTGGGCCTGGGGTTAGGGCTCAGCAGAAATAAATTCTCAGCTGGAAAGAGCTAATCGAGACCGAATCTGTGTGTCCCTGGTGGTGGTGATCTGAGACCTAGGCCCCTGACCAGGATGCATCTACCTGCCTCCCTCCCTCTCCCAAAGGGAGTCAGGGACTTTGAACCCCAAATACCCCTACCTCAGTACAAATCTAGGTTCCAGAGAGACTGGGAGTCCTGGGGGAAAGATTGGGGAACCCGGCAGGATCCTTAGAAAAAGGAATCCTTCCTAGAGAAGGGGCTGCCTCTGATATGATCCTCTGTGTGTTCCTGTTACCCCCATAACTGTCTGATGCCCCCTGCCCCTGCCAAGGGCTCCCCCAACCCTCCTACCTTGGGCTTGTTCAGGGTCATACCCCTGAGGGTTCTCTAGGATGCTGACCTGTTCCCGCCCCCCCTCCCCCCCATGATGGCATTCATCATCCTGGATGGCCTGGGTTACATGGGAGGGATCAAGGTCACAAGAAATCAGGGCGGGTAGGGGTGGAGGGCAGTCTGGTCCAGGTCTGTGTGTAAAGTGACTGCACTGACCTGGGAGAAGTCTTTCTTTAGGAGTCCAGACCCTGGGAGGGTCTAGACTTCTGGACCTTTAGCCCTCTCCAAGGTCTGTTCCTTGATCAGGAAGGCAGATGGGAAAATTCCAACAGGTATAAAAGCCAGGCTCCCAGAAGTCTACACCTGCACCAAATGGGGGCCTGCTGACCATGGGGTGCTAAAGTCAAGTGTGGGAGGGATGGCTCAAGGCCCAGGCTGATAGCAGGGCCTGGTGCTCCTGGCCCAGACATCTCAGCTGCTGGAACATTTGATCTCTGAGCCACTGAGCCCAGGGGGACCCTCATGGCTTAGCAAGTGGAGAGAAGGCTTAGAAATTTACCCACGGACAGTCCTTCAGCCAAGGTTCCCAGGGTATGGCCCCATCTCTACTCAGATACCCCCAGGACACTCAATCTAAAGCCTGCCCTGACCATCAACCCCAAGTCAGTAAAAGGAGGGATGGCAGGGAAAAGACCCTCCCTCCCCAAGGCATTCAGTTGTGTGAATATTAAGTGCTCATGGTGACCCCAACGCTCCTGAGCTCCAGACAGGTCTCAGGGTCTCCCCCAGGGCAGGTAAACAGAAAAACACCTTCCCCCCAGAGTCCAGCTCTAGGCTCTTGTCCTGCCTCCCCTCCCATTAGCAGAGGCTGGGATCCCCAGGAAATGAGTTGGGGGGAGCTCTGACCCCCAGCAATGCTAAAAACCCAAGGTCCCCACCTCTCCACCTCCGGAATAAAGAAACCATGGCCCAAACCACTACATATCCATGATGATGGTAGGAGGCTGTCAGTCTTGTGACCAGTTTATTTTGGGCTTCGGGGCAGCCCAGAAGCCCTGCCCCTACTCCCAGGCCCACCCTGAGGAGGGGAGGAGGCCTGAAGCACATGGGGAGTGGGAGAAGGCACCGTGGGGGCACTGTGTGTGATGGCACCTGGGGACATGTTAAAGCATGTAACATGTATCTGGGGGCAG
>CM053596.1:19150131-19208009 GCA_028646575.1 Pseudocheirus occidentalis | reverse complement strand
CCATGGCGCCCCCCGCGCCTCCACCGCCACCACCACCGCCGCCGCCTCCGCTGAGCAGCCCCCCGATGACATTGCCGATGCCTCCACCCCCGCCGCCGCCTCCGCCGCTGAGCAGCCCCTCGAGAGCTCTGCCTGCGCCCCCGCCGCCGCCGCCCTTCCCGCCCAGGAATGAATTAACCAGGAACATGTCTCCGGGACCTGGGGGCAGAAGTTAGGACCCCGACCCCGCCGCGGTCAGCTCGGGGGACCCGCCCCGAGGGGCCAGGGCTGGGGTTCAGGGGAATGTGGGGTCGGCTTTGGGGAGTCAAGGCTGGGGGGCCTCGGACAGGTTTGGGGATCTCTTGCTCGTGCCCGAGTACGGGGGTCGGAGCACGGGGGGAGGGGGCTCTGAAGCCGGGGTTCGGGTTTAGGGGGCTCAAGTCCAGGCGGGGGAGACTTGAGCGGGGCTGGGGGTCTCCGGCTCGGGCCCCGGGGTTGGGGGCACTCTCACCCTGGTCTCAGCCTCGGCCTCAGTTTCCCCAGCTCCGGCCTGGCCTCCTGCCCTGCTCCCTCTGCTCCGCTTGGTCCGGCCGCAGGAGGGTCGGGCGGGGCCGGGGTGACTCAGGGGCGGCCCCGCCCGAGGCCATGTTCCTTCCCCCGGCATCCGCGCGGCCCTAGAGCACGCCCTGCAGACCATCCGGTCCCGCCCCCCTTCCCGCCGCATAACGGGACCTGGGCGTCCCCGCCCCCCCCATTTGCTCCCCGGAACTCGAGCACAGCCCTCCTGCCCGGCGAGATCCCGGGGAGACGCGGGGGAAGGGCGCATCTGTGTCTTCAGCAGCCCCATCCCAGTCGCTCCCACAGCCAGTGACTCAGGGCAGACGCATCCCCGCGCTCTCGGGCCCCACGCGGGGTTACGCGTTACACATCGCGGACACGCGAGGGGGCGTGCTGGGCCTCCGGGGTTCCGGAAGCTGGGGCAGGGGGAGGGATGCAGCAGCTGGGGGGGAAGGGCAGAGGAAATGGTCCCATCCCCGGGCTAGGGTGACTCCTCTGTCCCCGTCCCTGCCCCCGCCCCCGGAAGCCGGGGCCTGGTTTCATTTCTTAGGCCCCAGGGTCCTTCGGGGTGGCGGAAGCGGCCGGGGCAGAGGGCAGCCCGCGGCTCCTCCCTACGTGGGGGAGTTCTTGAGCGGAGAAGGGGGAGCAGGTGGCTTTTCTCCCGGCATCCCTGAGGCAGAGAGCTTGGACCTCCCTGTCGACAGGTCCTCCCCCGGCTGTCCCCATCATTGCAGCCCCGCTCCCCATCTCACGACTCCCCCAATCCAGTCCGTCCCACTCTTCTACCAAAGGAATTCTCCTGCAGGGACTGAGATACGATTCCCCTCCTCTACCAGCCATGGCTCCCTGTTTCCTCCGGGATCATATACAACCCTTGTTTTCCGTTTGCAGCCCTATATAACCAGGTGCCAACCTACCTGTTTAGCCTCTCCGGACACTCCTGCCACCTGCGGTCCAGCCGCACTGTCCTGTTCCTCACTCATGACCCTCCTGCCTGCACGCCTTTCCCAGTCTCCCCATTAGAACGTAGACTTGTTGTGAAGAGGGGTTGTTTGTTCGGAATGGAATGCATTTATTAAGGGCCTACTACATTCCACGCACTGTGCCCCGAGGTTTACAAAGATGACCCGTCTGGTTCTTGGTGCCCTTGTTTCCCCAGGACTGTCCTAGTACAATGCTGGGCACACAGGAGGGACTGGTAAACACCGAATCACTTACAACCACAGTAAAGCCCATCTAAGTGTGAAAACATGACTAACCCCAGGAAAAAGATCACTTTTTGTTAAGAACTACTGGGAAGAACGGAAAGTGTGGCGGAAACGAGATTTAGACCAACATCACAGAACAGACTCCACAATAAATTCAAAATGGACATTAATGTTAAAGCCCCTAGGAGCCAAGGGCCGAACCGGGGATTTCAGTGAAGTAGGGAACATTCCCTCTGCTAAATCTTGTGTGCCCCTTTGCAATTTAGTGCCTACAGACAGAGGCCAAGGGCACATTCCAGAGAGTTCTTGAACATCTCATTCTCCACTATGCCACAGATATTGATTAGAGACGGATTAAATGAATCATTTAAAAATTAGAAGCTCATTACATGCCTTTCACAGACATGGGTAAAGGGTGTATTTTTAAAAAAATATTTTTTAGTATTCCTCTTCCTCCCTGACAGCCATCTCGTATAACAAACTATTTTTCAAGAGAAAAAAAAACCAATACAATCACTGAATATATCAAAATATGTCTTAAGACATGCAACTGCACCCTCCCAGCTCCACAAAGGGGAGGATGGATGGGCTGGGAGTGACCATATCTTTTTTGGAACTATGTTTGATCATTATAATTTGAGGAGGTATACCTTCTTTACCAAGGGGAAATTACAAAAAAAAAAGATTATTTTGCTTATTTGAAAAAGTTTTGCATGAACAAAATTAATGCAAAGAGAGTAAGAAGTGGTCAGCTACGGAGAAGAAAAGTCTCATTGTATCTGATTTCTCTGATACACATCCAAGCTATCTAGAAACCTAACAGAAACATCAAAGACTAAAAACCACTCCGACAGAGATGTGGGCAAGGGATTTGGACAGTTCTCAAAAAACTACAAATTACTAATCATGTGAAAGAATGCTCCAAATGACTAAGACTTAGAAAAATGCCAATGTTGAGGCTTCGCTTTAAACTCAGCAAACTGGTAAGGATGACAAAAGGAAGGGATGGGCTCACCTAGACTATTCTACATTTTTATTTTAACTTAACGGGGGTGAGAGGTCCCAGACCACTCATTTCATCACTGTGGAGACCTCCCAGTAAGGCACTTTCTTCCACAGATGCAATCAGCAACTCCTCAGACACTTCTAAGAGCCTGAGAACACTGAGGTGAGGGGACCTGCCCAGGGCCACCAAGCCAGAATGTGTAACAGGCAGGACTGGAGGCCTGGCCTTCCTGACTACAAATTGAGCCCTTTAGTCCCCTCTACCTGCTGCTTCCCTTTTAGTTTGTTCTTCAGTTGGGTCTGACTCTTCATCGGAAACCGAGGCAACCAGGGTGAAGTGACTGGGCCAGGCTCATATGGCTAAGAAGTGGCTGAGGTGGGATTTGAACTTGGGGAGAATCTTCCCAACTCCAGGTCCAGCCCTGTGGCGCCACCTAGCCACCTGTATTTCAGCAGCTTTCTAATAAAATCTCTCCAGTATAAAATTATACCAATTCAGTTTGGCCCCAAAGAAGAGATGTGAGCGTATACCTCCCTCTCTTCTTTGCAAAGGGGGGGGGAGAGGGGGGGTATGGGTGTTGGAGGCTGCAGATGCTGACAGGCGGATCTGTTTTCATTTTTTTATTCTGATATGGGATGGGTCTTTGGGAGAGGTGAATGAGGCAAGGAGGAGAAATCAGTCCACACTGATGACTCCAACACGGCCGAGCCTCCAGGCTCTCTCCTCTTCCAAACAAGCCTCCAAAAGGCTGTTCTGAAGGCGTAGGTGTCAGCGGGTCCGGGTCACAGGCCACTCCTGGGCTGACCAGCCCTCCCCCCCCCCATCAGACTCACGGCTGCTTCTCCTGTCCTTCAGGGCCCACTTATGCCCCCATTCCCCTTCCCTGACCACCCACAATCTCTCTTCCCTCCAAGAACCCAGGCTGCCTCCAAGGGATTCAGAGGCATTTAATTCACTTGTCTCACAACCTCACAAGAGCCAAGGGGAAAATAAGATTTAAAAATACAACTCGAGAGAGGGAAGGGAAAAAGGAATACGCCACAGACACAGAAGAGGAGGGAGGGATCTGGACTGGAGGGTGGGGAAAAGAAAGGGAGGCTGCATCCAAGGGGACAACCCCCCCAGTAGTGTTAAACCCCCCACCCCCACCAGGGGGGTCACATCTCATCATCGTCCAGTCCATAATCCTCCTCTGGGAAGTCTCCCACGGTCACCGTGTGTGGCTTGACAAAGGCACCGTACTTGTCCTGGCACTCAAAGTAGCGTTTGCCGTTCACACTGCAAATGACAGAGAGTGCCGGAAGTTACAGGGCTGCCCTAACACCACTCACACACAGCCCTAGGGATGGACACCTGAGGGAGTCTCTCCTTACCTGCCATTGTGCTTCCCCAGTGGTTCATCATAGCGGATGCCAACCCAGTAGCCAGGCTTGAAGTCTGTGAGTCCTGTCCACAGGAAGCAGCTCAATGAGGACCTGGCTGACCCCAGGGCCACAATGGTTGCTCCTGTCTCTCTAGCCTGGGGGACAGACCCATTCTACAGAGAAGTTGGTGCTGTCACCTCCTGCCCTCCCACCTCTGGCCCCTCAATCAGCTTCCATCTATCACACAGATGCCAGACCATGTCCATGCCCTCTGTGTTCATCTCTAGTGAGTCCTGATTTACCCCCATTTATCACTGTCCCCTCCCCCCTGCACCTCTGTGACTTGAACAAGCTGTCCATGCCTGGCAGCACCTCCCCTTCTTCCTCCTTGCTTATTAGCCTTTCCAGTTTCCTCGAGAGCTCAGCTTTCTGAGGCTCGTCCTAATCCCCAGCTGCTTCTGAAATCACCTTGCTCATGCACACTAAGAAGCTGTACATGTTTTCCCAGCCAGAATGGAAGCTCCTGAATGGGGGGGGGGGGTGCCTGGGACTTGTCTTTGTGCCCCTAGGGTCTGCCTGGAACAGGGCAGATACTCCCTGAGTCTTCTCTCATCAGTTGAAGAGTTTGAAGCTAGCGGATCTGCCCACTTTCTAAATGCCCCTGCCCAGAGCAAGCCCAACCCTCATCCCACTGTGTCACGATGCCCACCTAAATGCCCCACACTGCCCTTGGCCCAATGACTCACCCACATACATGACAGTGCCTCGCTTGGTGGGCTGGCCAGCCGCCTGCACCTGGCAGCGGCTCCCCACTGAGATGGCCTGGGCCTGGGCCTCCTCATCAGCTAGTCGCTGGGCCGCTTCAGCCTCCCGTCGCTTCTGTTCCTCCTCATTGAATTTGCCCATCTTGCTGCGCTTCAGGAAGGAGCGTACGGAGTCTGGAGGCCAGGGGTCAAGGGGGTCACTGCCCTAAACTTAAACCCCCCCAATCCCCAGGTCCCTCCAGCTCCCCTGCCCCATCTCCATGATCCAGGTCTCTTCTCTCCCCCATTTTCTATCCTTCCCATCTCCACCTGGGCCCCTTCCTCTACCCTGGCACTTTCTAATCTCCTCTCCGCTCTCCCCATGCTCCCCTATCCCCCAAGCTTTCCTCATCCCCATGTACCAGCTCTGCTCTCATAGGCTGACTGAGAGAGCTCAAACTTCTCCACCTGGGACAGGTCCTCATATTCACCCAGACGGGCCCCACTCCGGTCAATGACCTGTGGGGACACAGGGAATGAGCCCGGGGGCTCTGGGGAAGGCTGGGGCCCCATCTGTGAGGTGCCACGAGCACATCAACATCAGGGGATGAAGTTCTGGAGGAATTTCAGGTCAGAAATGTAAGGGGGGGGGGCAGCAGGGGCAGCATAATCACAGAAAATGGTTGTCATGGGGAAATCTCCTGCCTCTGAGGCAGATCTGCTTCAAGACCCAGCCCTATCCCTAACTACTTGTATGCCAGCAGGCAAGTCACCCCCCTCTTCCATCTCCCATAGAGAAAATGAGGGACTGGGCTGACAGGCCCCCTGCTCAGCTCTATGACCCTAGGATTTTAAGAGCAGCGACATTGGGGAGGATGGGGCCTAGGGCAGGAGGTATGGAAGAGCTGAACTGTGAGGGCTGGCAGGGATTTCACAGCCAAGGGTGACAAGGCCACGTATGGCAATGGGTCAAGGACTGGGAAGAGGGATGGGGTGGGGGAAGATCTCTCACATGAATCCTGCAGCCATCGTCCACTGGGTAGGAGCCCAAGAGAGCGTCATCCTGGTCAAGTTTCATGCAGAAGCGGTCATCGGCAGTGTAGAGCTCCAGATCCATGCACGAGGCCGGGCTGCCAACCACCAGCTCCAGCTTACACTGGGTGACAAAGATTCATAATGAATCATGGCCTGTCACAGCTAGGAGCCACCTCAGAAGGACCTGACTCCACAATGCATTTTACAAATGAGGAAATTCAGGCCCAAAAGGTTAAGAGTCCTGCTTTAGCTAGTAAATGGGGAGATCCAAGTCAAACCCAGGCCTTGTGACTATACCCCAAACATTACACGAAGGAAATCAAGGAAGGTGCCCCTTATAAAACTGTCTCCCAGATGTGCCTTCCTGAGTCTGCTCATCTCAAGCTCCACCCTCTCTTCCCCCAGGCCCTGTGTCTACTTCCCTCTCTCCCTAGACTCATCCTCTCCAGGTCCCTCCTTCCCCACCTAACCCTCCCCTCCCCTCTCTTATCCCTACTCCCTCAGAGCCACTGCACCTTGAACCCCCGGTGGCTCTCTCCCCTCAACGTGTCAGCTGAGAATTTTGTCTCATAAAAACCTGAGGCCTTTCTCCCTTCCTCCTCCTACACCAGTCACGGCTTCCTCTACCATCTCCTTGGCTCTATCTCAAGGCCAGTCAATGAGTCTTTAGGCACTCACTATGGCCTGGGCACAAGTCTAATGGGGGAAACACCATGCAAACAACCATGCATAGAGAAGACAGGGCTAGACTGACCGGAGATTGACAGGGGTTGGGGGTGGGGGCTGGGAAAGGCTTCCTGCAGAAGGAGGGATTTGAGCTGGGACTTGAGAGGGAGAGTGCTCCAAGGAGGGGGAACAGCCAATGCAAATGCCTGGAGGCTGGAGATGGAGGGTCTTGTTCCAGGAATAGCAAAGAAGCCAGTGTCACTGGATCCCAGAGTAAGGTGTAAGAAAATTGGAAAGGCAGAAAGGGCTCAGGTTCTGAAGGGCTCTGAACAGCAAAAGGGATTTTTTTTTTTCATACAGGGTGTCCTAAAAGTCTTAGTGCAGTTTTAAGTTATTAAAGCTTAAAATTGTACTAAGCCTGTATTGAGCCTGTATTGAGCCTGGAGATAAGAGGGAGCCACTGCACTGTCTACTGTCCCTTCCGTGACTGCCTCTCTCTCCCCCCACTCCACTCTCTCTAATCTTCAATCCTGACCTTTCTCTTGGCTCCTTCCATGCTGCCTTCACATGACCCTATCTCCCCCTTCCACGTGTCTGTCTGTCCCTCCGCTCAGCCATCTTCTGCTCCTTAGCATGACCACTTGAATGGTGACCTTGGCTTGCTTGGTCAATGGTGACCCACTGTCCTCTCCTTTTCAGTCCTTCACCCCCTATCCTATTGAAGACCCTGCTCAGTCCAACCTGAACATTGGCTCGTGCCCACCACTCACTGCTATCATCCCAGCTACACGTTTAGGTTACAGAATCTCAGCTGATCCCTCACTGCTGCCAGGAAATCCATTTACTCCTCTCTGACTAATTCAGCCCTGCTCAACCCCCACCCTCCTCATCCTATCACTTCCACTTTACCACTTTACCTATCCCACGTCACAAGGTGGTCTAATCATGCAATCCCATTCTGTCTCATCACCTCTGGGGAGGGGCCTCCCCCCACCTCTATCATCCCTACTGTCACTTAACTTCAGCCTCTCCCAGTCCCCTGGAGGATGTCCTACAAAACACTCCTAGGTTTCCATCCTCAAAAAAATCCTCACTTGGTCCTTCCATTCCCACAGGCTACTGCCCCACATCTCTCTTCCCTTCAGGGGAAGGCATCTACATTAGACACCTTTACTTCCTCTCCTCTCATTTTCTTCTTGACCCTCTTAAAATCCAGCTTCTGACCTTTTCATTCTACAGAAAACAGCTCTCTCCAAAGTGACCAGTGATCTGCTAGCTGCCAAATCCAATGGCCTTTTCTCAATCTCATTCTCCTTGACCTCTCTGTAGCCGTTGACGCCGGATCACCCTCTCCCCCTTGATAGCTGCTTCTCTCTAGGTTTTCAGGAAGGACATGCCCCTCTCTCTCCTGGTTCTCCTTCCTCTCTACCTGCTCCTTCTCTGTTTGCTGGATCCTCCTCCTGATCATACCTGCTGACCACAGGTATCCCTCAGGGCTCTGTCCTGGACCTTCTTCTCCCTCTAGATTACTTCACTTGGTGATCTCATCAGCTTCTAGGGATTTAATTTCCATCTCTATGCTGATGATTCTTAGATTTACCTTTCCTGCCCTAACCTCTCTGCAGACCCCCAAGCCCAAATCACCAGCTGCCTTTCAGACATCTCAAAGTGGATGTCCAATAGACATCTGAAACTCAACATGTCCAAAAATGACCTCATCTTTCCCCCTAAACCCTCCTCAGCCGCTACCTTCCTATTACTGTAGAGGGCAAAAATCCCTCCTAGTCCCCCAAGTTTCCAACCCAAGTGACCCTGGACTCCTCACTCTCCCCCCCATGCACACTGCTGCTTAGGCCTGTCAATGTCCTCTTTGCAGCACCTCTCATATGTCCCTTCTCCCCTCTGACCATTGCCCCCACCCTGGTGCAGGCACCAGGTACCTCATGCTGGGACTATTGCCAACTGCTGCTGGTGGGTCTGTCTGTGCTCCATACACCCTCCAAAATGATTTTCCCAAAGAACAAAGTACTTCCATGTCAGGACCCCCCTCTGCAATGAATGGCAATAGCTCCCTATGGCTTCTAGGATCAAATGCAAAATGCCGTTTGCCGTTCCAAGCCTGCTCCCCTTTTCCATCTTACTCCTTATATGTATTCTCTGATCGGGTGACACTGGCTCCAAGAAGCCTCCCCATTTATCAGCTCTGGGCACACTCTCTGGCCCATGCTTGGTGCACATCCCCTCCTCTACTCTGACCACTGACCCCTCTGGTTTCCTGCACATCCCAATGAAAATCACACCTCCCACAGGAAGCCTTCCCCACACCCACCCCCTTTATTTCAGCGCCTTCTCCCTGCTAAGTGTTTCCTACTTATCCAGTACAGAGCTTTTTGCTTCTGGTCTCCCCACTTAGACTGGAAGCTCCCTGAGGGCAGGGCAGTCTTTGGCCTCTTTGTACCCCCAGCACGGACCACCACAGCAGGTGTATTAGACACGCTTATAGACTTCCATTGTCCCCCCCAGACCCATCTCATCCTCCACCCCGCCCCGAGGAGCCCCGCCCCTTCTCTCTCCAGACCCTGCCCCCTCGCCAACCCCTCCTCCCCCCAAGCCTTGCCCCCTCGCGGGTCCCCTTCCCCAGACCCCGCCCTCTCGCCAGTCCACTCTTTTCTCCCCCAGGATCCGCCCCCTAGTACTCTCCGGGGTCCGCACCTTGAACTCAGCCAGAGTGAGGCCCCGGTTGTACCGCTTCTCCGAGCGAAAGCTGTTGAGAGAGCTGCTGATAAACACGGTGACCGTGGGCGCAGACACCCCGGCCAGATCCATGTTTGAGGAGGGGCCCCGGCCCCGGGTGCTCCTTCCCGGCCGCCGCCTCCTCGCTTCCCCCTCAGGCCTCGCCGCTCGAAACCGCCGTCGCCGCTGCCACTGCTACAGCCACAACCACAGCCACAGCTTCTGAAAGCTTCGCCCCGCCCCCTGCACTCCTCCGCTAGCCAATCACCGCCTTGAATCCATTCACTTAGACCAATCGGCACCCGACTTTCTCTTCGAACGACCGCCTCCTCACGAGATCGTACCTCCTTCGGCAGACGGTGAAGCTCATCCGGGTCCTCTGACGAGACTCAGCCAATCGGTCATACTCTTGCTGCAGCTGCGGAACACTGACAACCAATGGGATTGCGGCATCCGACTAGGGCTCGGGCGGTCTGAAGTCGGCGAGAGGGACCTGGCAGGAGCCTGCCCCCGGAGCCCCAGGAAGCATGCGCTGTGCGTGCCTGCTCCGCTATGGCGCGGGGTGGAGCGTCTGGCAGTGAGCGGCGCACCTCTATTCATCTGCCCAGCCCGGGCGGAGCCGGGGTGGTCCCTTTGGGATTGGTCCCCGCCCCGAGGGGAGGGGCGGACAGCACCCAACAGCTGCCTAGACTTCAGGGGAAATCCCAGCGACCTCTTTAGGGGTACATACACCCCGTTCAAACCCCTTCCCCCTCCCCCGTCCCCGGACCCATCAGGAGGCCTCAGTTTTCCAGTTTGTGCGATGAGAGGGACTGGAGATGACCTCAATAGTTACTTTCTTTCTCTGGTTCTCGGCTCTCAGGGCACAGGGTGGGTCCAGAGTTCCCCGAGATAGGGGGAGACTCTGCAGAGATCACGAGTTCTCCAGAGTGTAAACAGACAAGGGACCCCATCCACATATTTGGGGCTCCACGGCGGGAGTACTTCCCGCCCAGTACCGTGCTGATGGGTGACCACGGTCAAGAGGGCCCTCAGTTTCCCAATCTGTAAAACGGGGGAATTGGGATGACAGCCCAGGCAGCTCCCACGTGGATGTTGGCCCCGCCCCCAAAGCGGTGGAGGGTGGTGCTTCTCTCTGGACCTTCCTGCTACCCGTAGCTGCGCCTGCGCATTGGGGCTTCGGTGCCTAACCAGTCTCATCGTCATGGAGCCCGATGGGACTTACGAACCGGGTTTTGTAGGAATCCGATTCTGCCAGGAGTGGTGAGCTCGGGGGCTGGGGCTAGGGGTGGGGGCGGGGACTAAGTCTGAGGTTCGGGGGGCCTCTATGTGGACGGGGCACAAACAGGCCAGGGCCTGGCATAACCTCCGACCTCTTACCCCTAGTAACAACATGCTCTACCCCAAGGAGGACAAGGAGAACCGCATCCTTCTCTACGCGGTGAGTCCTCAGCCCACCCAGGGCCCACGACCCCCCCAGTATGCACTTTGACCTCGGCACCTCTCCCCAGCTGGTCAGTTTGATCCCGCCATCCTCTCCAGTTCCCCAGACCCACGTCCTGATCCTGAATCCTTCCTCTTCGCCGCCCCGCCTCAGAGCAGTCCCTCCCCCACCGCCAGGCACACAGGGCAATACTCCCACCCCTTCCCAACAGTGTCGAAACTGTGACTACCAGCAGGAAGCTGACAACAGCTGCATCTATGTGAACAAGATCACCCATGAGGTGGAGTAAGTCTGAGGGCAGGGGCTTTGGGGAGGGGTCATTTCCGGCCTGGCCTCAGTTTCCCCAGGACCCTCCTTTGTTCCTCCCACGCACAGTGAGCTGACCCAGATCATCGCCGACGTGTCACAGGACCCAACCCTTCCCAGGACCGAGGACCACCCATGCCAGAAGTGAGTGAGTAGTGCAGTAGCAGCCCCCTGGGGAGCAGGGGAGGGGGCTTCCCAGCCCCCCCCCCATGCGCCTTGTCCTTCCACAGGTGTGGCCACAAGGAGGCTGTGTTTTTCCAGTCCCACAGCGCCCGCGCAGAGGTAAGGAGGTAAGGGGGGCCCTGGGGGAGAGCGGTGGGGAAGGGCTCCCGGAGGGGCCGCCCCCCTGACTGCTGGCCTTCCCGCCCCTCCCCCAGGACGCCATGAGGCTCTACTACGTGTGCACCGCCCCCCACTGCGGCCACCGTTGGACAGAGTGACCAAGCCGGCTGCTGTAGTTTCTTAATAAAGTGTTTTATTTTTGGCTTTGGCCCCCGGCCTCTTGGGGTAGGGTGGGGGTCGTGCTCAGGAATAGGGGCCACCCAGGACCGAGGGCCGACCCGGGTGCAGGGCACGGTGCTGCACGTAGTCCTCGGTGCGGGCGCTGGTGTAGCCGCAGTCCTCACAGACGTGCAGCTTCTCCCGGCGCTCCCGGTAGCCATAGCGTGGGGGCTGCCCATGGATCTTACCCAGGTGGGACTCGAGGGAGCAGCGCTGGGTGAAGGCTTTGCCGCAGGCCGGGCAGCGGAATGGCCGGATGCCTGGGGATCCGGAGGGGCTGTTAAATGGGGCGGGCAGAGACACCCCTTCCCGGGTTCGTCAGCCCCCCCTCTCTGCCCCCCTCACCCGTGTGTGTCCTCATGTGCCGCTTGAGGTCGAAGGCATCGTGGAAACCTTTGGTGCAGCAGCTGCAGACGTGGCGCCGGGCAGGGTTGTGACATTTGAGGTGGCGGGTTAGCATGCGCTGAAGTGGGAAAACCTTGGGACAGAGGGGGCAGCTCAACCCCCCAGAGCCCTGCCCTGCTGCAGGACCCTGCTCAGCCTGGCAGAGAAGGCAGACCCTGCTCAGACGGGATCAGCTCCTCTTCCCCCTCCCCACCATGGCTCCCACACACATACAGATTGTGGGAGTTAACCAGTCCTAGGGGCTCTCACCGGTGCTTGGGACTTCCCACTGTTGGGTGGCAGGCAGCATGAGGTACTTCGGGAGATTTCTTTGCCTAGAGACCCCCACTTGGTGCCTCCTTGATCAGCCAGCCCTTTGTCCAGGTTGCAGTCTGAAAGAGAATCTTGTCCCAAGCCCTGTTCTGCAGCCCAGGGAGTGTGGGAATGGCTGGCTGTGCCCTGTACCCCAAGACTTCGGACAGCGGGAGAGGATCTGGGTTATTTAGTCACGCTCTCCTTTAGGGCTCTCCTAGGCAGTGGATAGAGCGCTGATTGGACCTAGAGCTGCGTCCATGGGCAAATCACTTGGTCTCTTCCTCAGTGCCCTTAACTGCTAAATGGAGGTCATAACAGTACCTACCTTCACGGTGGTTGCAAGAATCAAATGTGCTATCTCTAATGCACTCACCACAGTGCCTGGCACACAGTAGGTGCTTTTAAGAAATGATTGTTCCTCCTTTGCGGGTGTGGAGGTCTCCACTGTACCTCAGCCCCTCTCATGCATGTAGCTGGAGGGCACTTTCCTGGATCACATCTATATTCTTAGCACATCCGGCACCAGATGGGCCAGGAATCTGGCTCCTGCCTGCAAGTGTGGGGGTGTCCAGGGCAGCTGTTACCTGGGATGTAGGCATCTCCCCGGTGCTGGTCAGTGATGTGACCCCAGTCTCGGGGCTGGGGCCGGCAGCTCCTCACCAGAAAGGATCGAGGCATGGCCTGTGAGAGGTGGGGAACACCAGGGAGCCGTTGTTGCCACTGCCCAAGCTGGGAGACCTGGAGGCTGGTGGCTGTGTCCTCTCCCATGACCCTCCTGCTCTACCCACCTGCTTCTAGACCTCCTCATCCTCTCCATGCAAATCTGGGATGGGCCTCAGCCAACAGAGCCCAGGTTGGGCTCCAGTTACCTCAGCCCCCTCCCTCCAACACTAACAGCATGTTAGCTATTTCTCTGGGTAAAGAATCTGATCTACAGTAGGAAGGATGGATGCTAGACCCTGGGGTGAAGAAAGCCAAGATATTTCCCAGAGGCATCTGCAGGAAAGCCTTGACTATATGTGGAGGGGTTAGGCAGGGGGAGGGCTGACCCCATTAAAGGATCATACTGCCTGCTCCCTAAATGTACAATGGCCCAGGGTGGGGCGGGGAGGGGGGTTGGGGGGGGTCTGTTTGCCAGTCAAATCAGCCCCCGAACAGTGTCCAACGGCCCCTGAGGAAGCTGTCTCTGGAGAGAGGTTATTCAAATCACTGCAGCTGTCTTCAAGTGGGGTGAAGGGGGAGAGCGCTGATTTTCTAGCCCCAGGTGGGGCCTTGGATCAAATTTTGGAGAAAACATATCTAGACTTCTGAAATCACTTGGTGTCACCTCCCCATCACAAAGAATTGTATGTAAGGCTCCATCAGTCTCTCAGGGAGTTACACCCACAGGGTAAGCACCTTTCTCAAAAACAATCAGGAAGAATAAAAGGAAAACAAGACCCTCCCAGACTTCTCTGGATGATCGGAAGGCCCTTTCACTCAAATGAATATTAGGTCATAGCTCGAATTGGGACCACCAGAGGTCATTCAATCCAACCCCTTCATTCTACAGGTGGGGAGACTGAGACTCCGGGCACTCTGAGGACTTTCCGATGATCATAACAGCAAGTGGCTGAGGAAGAATTGGAACCCAGATTTTCCTGCCCACATTCCATGCTTTAACTCCTTAGCTATCCTGCCTCTGTCCTAATGGCTTTTTTTTGTATCAAACATACAGAAGTTCAAAGGCTATGGGGAGATAATAGGGTTAGAAAGCAGTAACAGGAGAAGACCCAACAAGCCAACAGTGAAGAAGTAACTGCTGAGGCCTCATTAACAGAAGTGTCTGAACAAGGCAGGCAAGGGCCAGGGCACCTCCACTCCAGCGTGGCCACGTCTGGGATCTGTCCAGGGCAGGGGGAAGCCTCTGAACCACCCCAAGAAAGGATGAAGTGAAGCGAGAACTCATGGGACACAGGACGTCTGCCAGGAGACAACCAGGGCTTCGCTTGGCCCCCTGGTGCAGAACTGGGACAAGTGGACAGTCAGCCATCTGCGCTGCCCTCATGAGGATGTGACCTTCCTGCCACTGGAGGCATCTTCCAGAAAAGGCTGGCTGACCATTTGGGACCATCATAGATAAGATTCATGGGGGTATGCTGCAGGTGGAAGGGAGAGGCTAGAATAACAGACCATCTCTAAGGGGTTTTCTAAGTCTGAAGTTCTATGCAGTCACCAGATGGAAGAGAAGGGTCTAGGAGAATGGCCCCCCTGCCAGAAGGAGCTGCCCCAGGATGAGAGGCTGGGAGGCACCAGGAGCCACTCACATCAAAGTTGTTTATTTTCCAAAAAATAGACATTTTCTTAAAAGCAGCATAGCAGAGAAGGAAGAAGTGGTCATATCAGTGTCATGGCTTGACCCCCAGAAGGGCTAGTGCTAGTAGAGGAGGCTCAGGACCTGCTCCCCTGGCCCGCCCTTATCTCCTTGCCACCCGCCTTCCTTCGAACAGCCTGCACCAACAGCTCTGAGTAGTGTTCCAACAGGGCTCGGACCTCTGAGCTGGGCAAGGACCAGAGCAGTGGGGACGGGAGGCCTGGGGCTGGGCTGGCTGCAGGGGAAGGAGAAAGAGTCCAGGCTGAGGCTGGGGCCAGAATCAGGCCCTGTGCTGGGGAAGGGGTAGGAGACAAGGGTGGGGAAAGGGTCTGGGCCACCTCCTCCCCCCCCAGCCAGGCCACGGCCTCCAGCTGGCCCTGTATCCACTGGAAGGTAGATGACAGTTCTGCTCGAACTTGCTGTTGTTCCCTGCTTACTTGGGGGCTGGAAACCACCTGGGAGGAGAGAAAGGAGGTGGTTATCAGGCAGCCAGCCCTCTTTTGGCCCTGGGCCACAGCAGTCAAGCTTGCCTGGGATGGGGATGGGGTCAGACAGTTGTCATCAGGGAAGAGGATGGGGCAGGAGGAAGCCACAGAAGGGAACAGAGCAGGAAGGAGAGATGGACCACTTGCTGAGTGGAGACCAGCCTCTTCCTTCAGCAGCTCCAGGCCTGACCCACAGCACTTCCAGCCCTTACCATCTTGTAAAGGTCCAAGGCCTCCTGGAAGCTGTGCTGCAGCTTTTGGGTGATACATTCCACGTTGCTTGTGCTGAGCTGGGGGACTGAGAGAGGATAAGCCCCATCAGCAAAAGGAGGCTCCCCAAAGCTCGTGGGCCCAGGAGGTTGGGAGGCCAGACCAAGAGGGGGTGATCTCTTGGGAGAGGAGCTGAGCTGGGCCCATGGCAAGTAGGAGCACAGTGGATGCTAAAGCTCTCCATCCTCAGGACGGGTAGGTGACAGAGAGGGTCATGATATAGTTTTGATAGCAACGTTGAGGGGGAGGGACCACCAATGAGGTGGGGCTGAAGACGTAAAGATAATTAAGAGGTGACAGTGCCAGGGCCTACGGGCAGCCCTATACAGGAATATATCTGTTCTGAGTGGGACAGAATTCAGTCCTCTCCAGCCTGCCAGCTGGAAACCCTGGGCCTGGGCTGGGGGCTGAGGGCAGGGTGAGGGGGAGGATACCTCCTTGAAGCAGTGATACTCACCAGGGAGAGGTTCCAAGAGGGAGACTTCAGAATTGATGCCCCTGGGCCCCAGAGATTCTATGGCGGCTGGGTGCTCAGTGCAGGCCTGAGCTGGTGGCTCAGTCCCAGACAGCCTCTGGAGGAAGCTGGACTCATAGAGGCCCGTGACCTTCATCTCAGGAGCATCACTGGTCAGGAACACTGCTGGGGCAGTTTCCACAGTGGCCAGAGAACCCTGGACCCAGCTTCTCCCTAGGCCTGTTTCTGGGGACACAGGGGCTGGTGCAGGGGGTGGGGACTGGGGAATCATCAGGAGCTGGTCACAGACATTGGGCAGGTCCAGCCTCAGGCTGGCTCGGGCTTCATGATTACCCAAGAGGGGCAGGCCCTGGCCCCCCTCCCCGTTGTTTAGCTCACTGGTGCTGCTGGGCAAACCATCTTGCCCCACTGTTGAGAGTTCTCCCATTGACACAGGCCTCTTCAAGCCATACAGGGATCGGGGGAGCTCTGCCAGGGTAGGGGTGAGGTTTTCTCCAAGAGATACGCTTCGGGACATCTTTGCTTGAGAGCTGGTGGTGGCCTCCACATAGGAACAGGCTGGGAGTTCTTGGCTGCCCAGGGTCAAGGTGGAAGGCATCAGGGGAGACAGCTTCTGCTTCCTTTCCCTCTCTTTCTCCAGGGGGAGGCCCGGGAGAGCCTCAGGAGGTGGGCCTGGCACTATGCCAGTAATACCAGAGACTAGAAGGAAAACAAATAGACATATTACTTCTTTAGCCTGACCCCAACAGCCTCTCACCCAGAGGGGCTTGAAGTCTGGGTCCTACAGGGGGAGCCACTCAGCAGCTACAGCAGGGTCAGTCAGCACCCTTTTTGCCCTGGTTGAGAGGGTTCCCAGATGACTGATGCCCAGGAAAGGCCTTCTGTAGAAGGTACTAGGCTTTAGGGTGCTGGGAGGGTGGAAAGAGACAGGAAAGCTTTACTCAATGGGAGCAGGGTGTTAGGACGGGGCAGGAAAGAGGGCATAGTGGCTAAAAGGTCAGTCTTACTGAGCGGGCACCACGATGCAGATGGTGGGGTCTCTGTGCTCTCAGCTGCCTTCTCACCAAGGAGTCCCTTCAAGTCCAAGTCGTCACATAGTTACCCAAGAGGCAAGGAGCCACGCAGGCTGCTGCCCCTCCCTGTGCCAAGTTCCCGTCAGGCCAGTAAGGCAGCCACACTCACATCAGAAGCATCCACGATATCATGGCTCCTGTCAGCCCTTGGGGCCTCAGATACTTCCCGAGGAAGCACTCCGGCCTCCAGCGGCTTCACTAACTGAAGGGGCACTGTCGGTGAGAAAGTGTGTGCAAACCTGGAGGGGACACAGGTGCATCAAGTAGGATAAACCTGGTGAGACCAGGAATGGGAAGGAAGGGAGCTGCAGTCTAATGAAGAAGGTATGGGCTCCGCCCTGATCCAGGCTCAGTGTGATGGGGAGACCAAGAACAGTGACATCAAGCCCAAACATAAGCAGGGCCTGCACAAGAAACCAGCTGAGGCCCTGAGGGCAGGGCGCTCTCCAGAGAAACACACAACTGGGCCTGGTTAAGGGTTCTGCACACCTCCCCATCCAACCTGGCTATCTGCCCACATCAGCCCACGAGCTCAGGGCACCAGAGAGGAAGGAGATGAGAGAAGGAAGCTAGTTGCCTTGAGGGGGACTGCTGAGGCCCCCAAGCCAGAGACACAAGGAGGGAAGATTCAGGAAGAGGAAAAATCAGGCTCTTCTCTCTTCTTGAGAGGGAAGGCCTGACCTAAAGGGCCCCAGAGGGGGGATAGAGTGGTGGAGCAGTGCCTACGTGTCTGTCCCAGGAGCCATGGCACACAGCACCACAGGCTGACGGCAGGGGGTAGGGTGTTCATACACAGATACAAACGGGACTTCCACAAAGTCATGGGTCTATTAAAGGCTTCTAAGGGTAAACAATCCCAGAGGATGGGACTGGAGGGGGTGCAGGAGACTATAAAGGAATAGAGAGAAGCCAAGGGCTGGGGAAGGTGTAGATAACCTTAGTCCTGAGCCTTTCCCAGAGGGGAAGGTCTGCAGGCTTGTGCTTCCAGTCAGGCCAGGGACTGGAGCAAATGGGAGCTGGGCTCACGGGAGGCTCACTACCCCAGCCATGGCTAAGACTTCTCCCTCACCTTTTTCCTCCCTCCTACTCTCTCCCCTACCTGGGACTTTTCTGGAATCGAGAAAGAAACTGGGCAGAAATGCTTAGGCGAGAGTTAAGGAAGAAGTGTTTTTCAGACTCTGCATCCTCGTCAGGGGGCTCCATGTCCTTCAGGGAACCATTAAACAGTTCTGGATGAGGAAAAACAGCATGTTCAACTTGAGCAACTGCCTAGCTCTGCAGGAAGGGGGGCGGGGGTGTTATCAGAGGGATCCCCAAGAAAGTAGCTAAATGAGGCCCCAGCCAGAAAAGATTCATCTTTCCTCTGGGGAACAGAGGAGGGAATCTTGGAGGATCCTTGAAATGAGGCCCAGCCACCCTGCACTCTATGCCCATGGGGTCAATCTCCAACAGAAACAGCAGCATACCGACTTAGGAAAACCACAAATTCCGACTGTCTTATTTTTGTTGACTTTATTGAACTACATTGCTTGCTGCCCTGGGCTGGGCCATGGACCTCACCAAGACTAAGCTGCTGTACCATTGCTGGTCTGGACTGGCAGAGGGAGCTTGCACACCTGGGAACTCTCTGTAGCAAGGCCACCTTCAGGGGGTAAATGAGAGCCTATCCCCCTCAGAAACTGGGGAGGGCAGCACAGCATTTAGAACCCCTTTCTGTGCTTTGGTGTATGGGCAAATGCTCACTGCACTGGTGTGGGATAAATTCAGAATAAAAAATATAAAGACTAGAGAGGAAATCAGCATGGGAAATGGGAGAAGAGTGAGGACAGCAGCCCAGCTGAACCAGGAGAGAGGACAGCAGCCCAACTGGACCAGGAGAGAGTGAGGACAGCAGCCTGGGAGAGAGTAAGGACAGCAGCCCAGCTGAACCAGGGGTTCCACTTGGCAGTAACCTAGTAGGAGGTTTTTTTTCTTTCTTTTGAGAGAGGGGAGGCATGAAGTACAGCTTTGTTTCTGGAAGAATCCAACCAGGTCCCCAGTGTTAACAGGCCTCCCACTCTCCCATGCCGACAGGCCCAACACCCTCTGACGCTCAGAGGCATTTTAATCCACTAGCTCTAGGGAAGCAAGTAACAGACCAAAAAATATCCACCACAGAGCTAGGCAAGCAGAGACTGACAGTCAAATCAATTGGCAAGCACTACATCCCCGGCACTGTGCTGGGGGTAGCAGTCTGAAGCATCTGGTCCCACTCATATGCCCCCTCCCTCCCAGGAGGGCCCAAGACAAGGGGAAAAGGCCCAGGCTCCATGCCCCATCCGCTGAGAACAGCTGTCCCTGGTCCTCAGGAGTGAGGAAGTCAGGACAGACACACCCTGTGCAGCCCAGGAGCCTTACCTTCAGGATGGGCATCAGTGAGGGTTTCAAAATGGTGTCTAAGAAACTTCTCCTGCTCTGGTGTCTGTGGCAGAGAGCTGCTGGGGGGCATCAGCCCCTCGGGTCTGATGAACTCTACCTCCGAAGCACTTTCTGTGTCCAAAGTCAGCAAAACAGGAAGCCCCAGAACAAGAAAGGAAAACCAAGCCTCGTAGAGCAAAGGAATGCTTCCCAGCATTGTTCCCCAGTCAAAGAGGATGGGACTCACCTGGGACTAGGGGGATCAGCTCAAACGGGCTCTTCTCTGCCTTGGGTTGGGGGGGTGAGGAGTGAATGGCTTTGAAGCCACCTTCCAAGTCAATAGTCTCAACTTCCGTTTCAGCCTCGGACTCAAGTGACTCCCCACCTGCAGGGAACAGGCCCAGGGAGCTGCTCTCACTGGGGATGCCCAGTCACTTTGAAACCAGTACCACCAAAGCCTGAGCTGGGCCAGGTAGATGAGCTCTGGAAGCAGCCAGAGCAGTCCAATCATAGAGGTAGGAGGGAAAGGGAAGAAAGCACTCAGTCACAGGGCACTGCCAGGCTAGGAAGGGCCTCTGACCACTGTGGGGAGGCAAAGGAAGCTAATGTGAAGTTATGAGCAGAGGGAAGACCTGACTCCAGTCTTAAGCCTGTCAACTGAGGGAGGAGCAGCCCTAGAAAGACCAGGCTCGGCCCCAGGAGGCAGGGAACCCACCCCAACTAGGCAGAGGCGGTCCTCCTCCACTCTACATCCCTGCACCTCACTGGGGAAGGGGCACCAAGCCCAACGAAGAGCCCCAGGAGAGCCTTCCTCTCCATGGAGAGCTCTGTCTGCCTTGTGCCTACCTTCAGACTGGTGTTTCAGGACACAGCTGTCCAGATCCCCATTCAGAAATGAGTTGACTTGAAGATAGCCATTGCCCTGAGGACAGGGGGAGATGTCTACTTCTTTCAGATGGTACTTGCTTGAAAGCAGGGAGAAAATCCAAGAGAGAGGCTATGACTGAGGGCTCTCCACCTCCCCTTTCTTGCTCCTTGGGACAATGCAAGGTGCCCCAGATGGATGGCTACCTCAGACTAGAGGCCCTCCTCTGACATGAGCATAAAGCTCCAAGAACAGAGTCTGTTGATCTGGCTTTCTGTGCTTCCACTGCAAGCACAGTGCCCAGGACGCAGTTGGCTCACTGGGTGATCTCCCAAAGGGTTCACCTTCCTCCTGGCTCTGGGGACACCTCCTTGGACTGGCCATAAGGAGCCAGGAAAGGATGCTGGACAAAGGGATATAAATGCTAGGGCATCTGTCCTGCATCTGCCATTTACACTGGCTGACTGTGGGACCACCAAAGAATCACTGCACTTCTCAGATGCTGCTTTTTTTTTTTGGTCACTAATTGATGCTTCTTTTGAAATGGGGATAATAATCTGCATTACCTAACTCCCAGGATGCTTTGTAAACCCTGTGAACCATGCAGGGGTGGTGGTGGGGAGCATGTGGGTTAAACTGGGAGAAGTGGATGTTCTCCCTAACCCTCAGAGAAGGAAACAAGCCTGGAGAGAGATTCACACACAGCAGGTACTCATCTTCTCCTCCCCCCTCCCTGCCCCCAGCCATCCTTCTGCCCAGAAGCCCATAGGCCCACCCCCTCCATCCCCCCAGCAGAAGTAGTAGTTACTTCCAGAAGGCACACCTGCTGTCTGGGATGGCCTCTGGCTCCAAGGTGTAAATGATGATGTCACTAGCCTTAGGGGATTCCAGATCCAATTGGAGCAAGTCAGGACAATGGAAACCACCCTCCAACTGGCTTCGGCCCTCTTGGCCCTCTGTCTGAAGGAGGACAGAAGTTCACAGTCTTGAGAACAGGACCAGCCAGACCTGACCTTCAGAGAGCCAGCTGGTCAGAAGAGGGCAGGCTAACCTAGTGATGTCCACACACTGGCCCTCAGTCACCAAAGCCTGTGTCTGATCCTGCCTAGGAAACCCAGAGTGGGACACTGACCTCAGTGAGCAGCTGGGCCAGACTGTGCGACTCCACCTTCTCCAGGCCAGACTCATCCAGCATATCAGGGTTCACGGGGCTGAAATAGTAATTCAGGTCCCGGGCATCCAGAATGGTCTTGATGGGCTCTCTGTCAGCCCGCTCAGCCCAGCGGCCATGAGGCTGGTAGCTCCGCTTGGCATGGAACGTGGCCCCATCCACGTCATCATCCCCTAGCTACAGAGACAAAGTAACAGCCAGCTGCACCCCTGCCCACCAACTGGTCAGCCACCCATCTCCAGCAGAATGCTGAAAGGGCCTCTACATAGGAGAAGGACAAGAGCCAGGATAGGGAACCTGTGGCCTTGAGACCACATGTGGACTTCTAGGTCCTCAGGGGCAGCCTTCTCACTTGAGTCCAAGTTTACAGAATGAATCCTTTTACCAAGGGGATTTGTGAAGTTTGGATTCCATCAAAGGGCTGCAGCTGAGGACCTAGAGGGTCACATGTGGCCTTGAGGCCATAGACTTCCCCTCCCTGACACACTTAACCCTGGCTGATCAGGCCTCCTCCTCAGTCCTGCTGACCAGAGGCTGGGCATGCTGCCAGGGCAGCTGAGCCCCTCTGACTTTGCAACAGACACCTATGAGTACCAATTCTGTTCAAGGCCTTGTGCTGGGTTCTGGCACCCATAGCTACCCACAAAGATGAAAGCATTACCCTTTAAGGAGACTTAGCTCCCCCTGTACCAACTACCTGGCTCATGGGCTTGAGAGAGGGCACAGGAAGCAGCTCCAAGTGACCTGGGACCCTGGCACTCCTGCCTTATAGGAGCAGCACACAAGGTTTCCTGGCTGATTGACTAGAGCCAGATCTCTCCTAAAAGCCCCTGGGGACTTTGGAGGAGCAACAAGCCCCAAACCAGGAAATAGCCACCAAGGAAGGGAGGGCCTCAGCAGGAAGGCAAAGCCCTCACTTGGTAACACTGTCCCTAGTGTCTGGAGCTGTCCCTCCCAAGCCAAACACCCACTCACCAACCGCTTTGCCCAGAGAGGAAGCTTGCCGTTGGTCAGCAGGCATCGGGGATCTAGAAAGTCAAAGGGGGGAATTAAGGTCAGGAGGAATATGCTATCCTCATGTCTCCGTCCCTGGGGCCTGGGGAAAGGAGTTACAATAGAAGGAGCTCGTTGTACTCATCGGCCATCCAGGCCTGATCCCAACTACCTAAGGAGCAAAAGGGAACCCCCAACCCAAGTGCAAAAGAGCTTAGGGTCTCCTATCCCCTCTGAGAACAAAGGACAGAACTCCCCCAAAATGAGTGGCTGCCCAGAAATGGATGGAGCTGCCTCAGGCAGAAGTGGGTCAGAGGCTGGAGATATTACAGACAAGATGCCCACCAAATGTCCTTCCAACTCAAACCTTTCCAGTGCAGGGAGTGGGCCATTATCAGCAGCTTCTGGCTAAGCTGCCTGGGAAAAAAATCCAAGCACTAAGGCTAGGGGGCCAGACTAAAGTGCCTGAGCTATGACCTTGTGATTTCATGGCAGTGGAAAGTAGGCCACAGGATCCTAGGCCTTGACCTTGAGAGCCTCAGGGGCCAGCCCGGTTAATATCCCCCCTTTTACAGACAAGGAGCCCAAGGCACAGAGAGAGGAAGCCCAAGGGAATAACAGACCCAAGTGTGCCGCCCCTGTCTTCCCTGAGCAAGCTGAGACCTGCCTGTCTCAAAGCTGTCTTTGGTGGGGGTCTTCAACAGCTCCTCTTGTTCACATTCCTCTTCCAATTCATCCTCCGTCTGCTCTCCAGGGCTCAGGGAGCAAGTCCCACTGGGCATGGACACATAAGTCTCCCGCCTGAACTCAAACAGCAGAGGATTGGACAGCTTTTTAGACCTTCCCTAAGGCTGCCCCATCATGGCCAGGCAAGACCAGAAAAGTGGCTGCCCCTGACCTTGAGCAGGACACAACTGACTCTATACCTTTTAGCCCTGGTCCAGAAGACCATCTGAGCTCCCTTTCCCCTGCTGTGGCCTCTGGCTAAAAGGCATAAAGGACACGGAGGAAGGAAAAGGCTAGATCTGTTCAAGGTACTGCTTGTTTCACAGCTACTTTCTCACAAGCGGCCATATCCCACCCTGCTTCCCAGTGGACGAAGGAGCAACAAGCCCCTTTCCAGCCCTCAGACCATAGCCTGCTGCTTTTGAGGTCACTGGGAGCCTCTTGGGAGGGAACCAAAGTGCTCTGTGCCACTATACACACAGAGGCCCTCACCCTCTTGAGACAAGAGGCTGCCAGAGCAGGAGCCGCCTACCTCAGCTGGCTGGTCCACTTTCTCTCTTTGATTTTCTTCTGTTGCTCAATGTGGTCAATTTCCATCAAGTGCTGTTTCATGCAGTTGGTGATCTCTGGGCCCAGATGCCAGATAAATACACAACTGGAGAAGAGGGAAAGACCAGATAAGAAGTAAGCAGACTGGTAAGGAGGGAGAGAAAAGGAAGACAAAAAGGAAGAAAAGGACTGAAGTGGACTGAATGGACTTGGCACTCACAGAGAGCTGGAAAGAGTCCTTGCTCCCCAAGAACTCATTTTAAGTGGGGGAAGGTGACAGCATCTATGAGGGTTCAGCTCTGAGTCGATCAGAGCATCTCCTGGTCCTCAGATAAAGGAGAGAAAAAGGAATGGGGGAGGGTGGGAGCTCAGGATGTTTAAAGACCAAGCAGTATAAAGCCGTAGCAATAAAAGAAAAAGAAACTGAAGGAATTCGATTAAGCAAAGAGACTAAGCTATCGCTCTCTGAAGATGATAGGATGGTATACTTCGAGAATCCTAGAGAATCCAGCACAAAACTACTTGAGACAAATAAATTTAGCAAAGTTGCAGGATGTAGAAAAGCCCACATAAATCCTTGGCATTCCTATATATCTCTAATGAAGCCCAACAGTAAGAAAGAGAAAGAGAAATGCCATTTAAAAAGACATTATCAAATATTTGGGAATCTACCTACCAAAACAAATTCAGGAACTATATGAACACAGTTACAATACACTTTTCACACAAATAAAGTCAGATCTAAATAACTGGAAAAACATCAGTTGCTCACGGTTAGGTTGAGCTAATATAATAAAAATGATAATTTTACCTAAATTAATTTACCTATTTAGTGCCATACCAATCAATCTACCAAAATTTATTTTACAGAGCTAAAAAAAATAGGTAACAAAATTCATCTTGAAGAACAAAAGGTCCAGAATATCAAGGGAATCAATGAAAAAAATGCTAGGGAAAGCGACCAAGTCATACCATATTTTAAACTGTATTATAGAACAGCAGTCATCAAAACTACTTGGTCCTGGCTGAGGAACAGAGTAGTGAATCAGTGGAATAGACTGGGTATAGGACACTTAGCAATCAATGACTATAGTAATCTACTGTTTGATAAACCCAAAGACCCCAGCTTCTGGAATAAGAATTCACCATTCAACAAAAACTGCTGGGAAAACTGGAAAATAGTATGACAGAAACTGGGCATAGACCAATATCTAACACCGTATACCAAAATAGTCTAAATGGGTGCATGACCTAGATATAAAGGCTGATACTGTAAATTATCTGGGAGAGCAAGGAAGAGTTTGCCTGTCAGATTTATGGAGAAGGGAAGAATTTATGACCAAACGAGAGAGAGAGCATTATAAAAAGTGAAATGGATGATTTTGATCACATTAAACTGAAAAGGTTTTGTACAAGTAAAGCCAATGTAACCAAGATTAGGAGCGAAGTAGAGAATTGGGAAAGAATTTTTACAATTAATGTCTCTGATAAAGGTCTTGTTTCTAAAATATACAGAGAATTGAGTCAAATTTTATAAGGATACAAGTCATTCCCCAACTGATAAATAGTCAAAGGATATGAACAGGCAGTTTTCAGATGAAGAAGTTAAAACCATCTATAATCATATGAAAAACTGCTCTAAATCACTATTGATTAGAGAAATACACATCAAAACCATTCTGAGGTACCACATCTCAGTCAGAATGGCTAAGATGACAAAACAGGAAAATGATAAATGCTGGAGAGGATGTGGAAAAATTGGAACACTAAGGCACTGTTGGTGGAGTTGAGAAATGATCCAACCATTCTGGAGAGCAATCTGGAACTATGCCCAAAGGTTTATAAAAAAAAAGTACATACCCTTTGACCAGCAATAGCACTTCTAGGGCTGTATCCCAAAGAGACCACAGAAGTGGGAAAAGGTTCCATATGTACAAAAATATTTATTGCAGTTCTTTTTGTGGTGGCAAAGAATTGGAAATCAAGGAGATGCCCTTCAACTGGGGAATGGCTGAGCAAGTTGTGGTTTATCAATGTAATGGAATACTATTGTGCTATAAGAAATGAGGAGCAGACAGACTTTATAATAACCTGGAGAAATTTATATAAACTGATGCTGAGTGAAGATAGCACAGCCAGGAGAACTTTGTACATAATTACAGACACATGGTATCTGTGACAACCAACTTTGATAGACTGGGCTCCTCTCAGCAACGCAAGGTTAGAAGACAAGTACTCTTGGGACCACCATTCAAGGCCTGCTCCCTCCAGGCTGACAGCAGCCATTCAGCGAGGTCAGATCCAGCTAACTGCCTTGTACCCTAACCCCCATCTGGGACGTCATCCCTCAAGAGAGCACAAGAGAATGCTATGCCAAAATCCAGGTGAGGTCAACAGTGTGCCCTTCATCTAGCAAGCTAAGAGGACCCGACATCAGACTGGCCTAAGCTGCTGGCTCTTGGCAATCACCACTTTCCTTTCTAAATGCTTATAAATCATACCTTTCGTAATATATTCTAGGGGCTAGGTGGCACAATGAATAGAGCATTGGCCCTAGAGTCAAGAGGACCTGAGTTCAAATCTGGCCTCAGACACTTAACACTTACTAGCCATGTGACCTTGGGCAAGTTACTTAACCCCAATAGCCCTGCCCTCCCCCCTCCAAAAAAAGCAAAAAAGTAATAATAATATATTCTAGAATGTGGCCAGAAATCAAAGTCAAATTCTGTCTCATCCTCTCTCCCATCCTTTGAATTTTTACTTTTTAGTTTTGGGGTTTTTTTCCCACTAGAGGAATCTAAACTTTAATTCCTTGAAAATATTCTAAGGAAGTTCAGCAACCACTTCAGTCAGAGGGAAGCTCCACTGTGAGACCATGATACTGAAAAATTTGACAAACAAAAAACTCATTCTGTTTCCTTCCACGAGCAACCTTAGAGCAGGTAGGTGCTGCCGTGCTGCATAAAGAACTGGGCCTGGAGTCACGAAGACTCATCTTCCAGAATTCAAATTCAGCCTCAGACAGCTACTAGCTGTGTGACCCTGGACAAGTCACTTCACCCCATTTGCCTCAGTTTCCTCATGGAGAAGGAAATGGCAAATCTTTCAGTATCTCTGCCAAGAAAATCCCAGGAAGAGTCAGAAACGACTGAAAAATGACTGAACAACAACAGTAACAAAAAAATGCAGATCCCTGAGAATGAGCTGAGCTGAGGCGTAGACACCCTTGCACTAGCTGCTAGCTAAGTGCCTGAGCTGTAGAACACACAAGGGCCATCCCATTAATCTACAGGCCCAAGTCCCCTCCACTTGCACAACACATGAGCCATCCTGGACACATCCAGCAGGCTCAGGGTGGAAGAGCTACCTAGACAACGTCCCCACTGGTCACAAGAGCTCTGCTGGCTCCATGTCTGCTGTCCATGGTACCCACACGGGCCCCACAGGACCTGAAAGTTTTCACAGCTATATTCACACTGGGCAATCCATCAGTCAGAAGTCATGAGGTTCAAATGAAACTGAAGACATTGGAATTGTTTTAAACAAACTACAAAATTATAAAATGTTATTTTCATTTCTCTATTGCCTCTTCACCTCACAACCCCACTCTGTACAACCTCAATGGCTCAGAAATGTGTCCTACCCCATGATTACTTCCTTACCTGTCTCCAGATACAGTGATGAGGTGGCGACAGTCGTAAGTAAACTTCATGCCTGTGACAATTTCTGCAACCAAATCAGAGAAGAGTCTCTCACAACCATCTCTGTGGGAAAGTAGCCAAAGAGGAGAGGCCCCGCTGGGACCTGGGACCAGACAAGAAGTGGGCGGACCTACCTGAATGTCCAAACATCTTGGCAATGCACTCTCCAGAATAGAAGTCAATTACCGAGATGCTCTTATCGGAGCAGCTGGTGGCTAGGAAGGTACCTGAAGGGTCTACGTGCACCTGCCCAAGGTGAAAGGGGGAAACACCATCATCAACCTGGCTCCAAATTCTGTTCTTCCTGGGCCTGGGAAGCACCTCCCCCCTTGGGCCTTCAAGCCCTCCACCTGGAGGTCAGCCTGCCTATCTAGTCCTGTACTCCCTAGCCTCCTGTGGTCCTTCTGTACAGTTCCTGAAGGCAGCTGCTGTGAACCTTTCTGCCCCAGTGAGAGGGGAGATTGGCCCTCCAACTCCCAGACCCCTTCTAAAGTCACCTGGCCCATGAGAGGGCCTCAGAGCAGATCTCCAAAGGGCTAGTGCAAGACTCTGGGGAAGGACATATTCTTAAAATTGCAAACGTTCTTTTAAATTATGAATATTTCAGTATAAAAAGAATAGAGAAAGAAAATTATATCTGAAACCATGAGCTTTGGTTCCATGCAGTTTAGGTTTTTGAAAGCATCTCTCTAATTTGAGAGGCATACAGCATCATGGATAGAATGCTGGCCTGGGAGCCAAGAAGTCCCAAGTTCAAGACCAGCTTCCACCCGGTACAGGCTCAGGCCCCTGCACAGATCACATCCCCTCCCAATGCCCTAGACAGCTCTGCAAGACTCCCAACTGCACAGCTGGTGCTGGCTGGCTCTCTCTGGATTAAATAGAACTTGGTGTTTATAAAACTGCCCAATCTCTGACCCCTTCTGAACGTTTTGGTTTTTTTCAGAGTATTCTTCATGGTTTATTCATGCTGTTTTCTGGTGTTTTTCCTTGTACTGCCCAACCTCTCCCTCCCACCTGGGGCCTAGCTCCTGCACTCAAGAGCCCCTGGTAAATTGATGCCCGGCCTCAAGAAGCCTCTGACTGACAGACATGCTCTCCCCTCCCCCCCACCCCCAGCCTTTCCTCTCACCTTCAGTAAGGAGCCATCGTCCCCCTGAGAGCCTTTGTAGCATTTCTTCTGTTTACCATTGGCTGTATTGTAGACTCTGGGGAAAACATCAGACGCTCTCAGAGTCTCAGAAGCCCACCTGACCCCAGCCCAGGTTGCCAGCTCCCTCCCCTTCCAGAGGCTCACAGGGTTGAGCAGAATCTCACTGGGCCCCAGCCAGTGGGGACCAAGGGAAGTGCCACAAGGATTCTGCTTTGGGCTCACCGAAGCCAGGAGCAGGGCTGAGCTAGGAACTGAGATCAGGCCAAGCTTACCTCACGTTCCTATCCTGACAGGCCACAGCCACATACTTCTGGGTGATATCAATGTCCATGTCATATAGGGTGGTCTTCTCTGCCACGTGATGGGTACGTACAAAATGGAGGCCATCACAAACCTAAGACCCCAAGTGGTCTTCAGAGGCAAGGACAATCCACCTCCCACCCCCTACCTTTGGGCAACATTTTGTTTTCTTAAAAAGAACAGAGGAACTGGCTGAGATCAAGTGTCACTCTGTCCCTAAGTGTGAAGGGAGCCTGCCCATAAAGCACTCCATAATCCCACCCACCACCCAACTCGTTCCTAGGGCTCCAGTCCCTGGGAGTACGAGAATACCTGGCCCCCTGACCTTTTGGGCACTTCGGAAGTAGATGCTTTTGTCAGCTCCACAGCTGATCATCTGGATGTCTCCATTCCCTATAGGAGGGGAGAGAGGTTAGGGCCCTGACCACACCCTGGCTTGAGGAGGCCCTGACTTTCTGCAGTTCCCACTTTGGAGGGCCTCTATGGAAACTCCCAGCCCTCCCGTGGGTTGGTCATCTTTGGCACTCACTGAGACCCTTCACACCTCCTCATCTGTAGATGTCACGTCCTCCAAATCCCACCTCACTGGGACCCCACCTGTGCCTATAACTCCAACCACTTTCCATAATGTGAGCCCTGCCTTAGTTCTTCCTCCTACCCTGCTTCAAGTCCTCCTGGCCCATGACTCTAAATATCTCTAAGCCTCACTGTGACCTTCTCTCAGACAGCTCCAACCACATGCCATCCTTCTTACTTCCCTACCCTTTCTAAACAACCACCAAATCCTAACTGTGACCACCTGTTCTCATAACCTCCAAACCATCCTTCCCTCCTTATTATGATCCCACCCCAACCCCACTTCCAGGACTTGCTAATTCCATTCCTCCCCATGCTCCTCAAATATCCTCCACCCTGTGACCCTCTCCACCCCCACTGTCTACTTCCAGGCCTGCTAACCCTCTCCCACCGAAATAACAACTGCCAAACCTCACTGGGCCTTTCCCATGCAGCCATCTCTAGTTCTGATGGTGATCCCCCACCCCATGACCTTCCTGTCCCCCAACAGACTGTATCAAAACTTTAACAATAAGATTGTGTCCACTTCCAAAGAGAATCTTCTCTTTTGGTCAACTATATATATTGAAAAGTTTAAGAAAATAAAAGTTGCAACAGTCCAGGTATTAATGAGACTTCACAGGTCACATAGCACAAACTATTCCTCACGGGAGTTTTTAACTTGTTTTTTTTTTTTCAATATTGACAGATGCATTTCCACTAACTGGTTTCTTTTGTAATCCCAGGAATTTGAGCTTATGCATTTAAAAACCTGACTCTTTATGGGGCGGCTAGGTGGCACAGTGAATAAAGCACCGGCCCTGCCCTGGAGTCAGGACGACCTCAGTTCAGTTCAGTCGAGCTTCAGACACTTGACACACTAGCTGTGTGACTTTGGGCAAGTCACTTAACCCCAACTGCCCTGCCCTCCCCCTTCCAACATAACAAACAAACAAAAACAAACCCATGACTCTTAGAAGGGATCCATCCATGGGCCTGACTGCCCTAAAGGTCCAAGACACACAAAAAGGGTTAAGAAGCCCCTGCTCCATAGGAATCCCTCCCCAACAAGTGCTTAGCCAGTATCCACTTGAAGCCCTCCAATAATGGGGGAAACCCTTTGGCCCCAGGCAGCCCACTCCACCTTTAATCAGCTCCTCTGTTACAATACCCTTCTATACACTAGCTGCACTTAACTTGCCTCTCAACACCACTTTGTTCCTCCTGTGATCAGGCAGAATTAAGCATATTTCTACCCTATAACTTGCAGGATCCACCAGCCTCCTCTTCACCAGGCTAAACATTCTCTGTCCCTTCTACTGGTTAGCACAGGTAGGGCCAAGGTCTCCAGTTATCTCCCCATCTAGTTGCTTACCACTGATACCACTTCTGCTTTCTCAGTATTCTGAGATCTGATGTCCAGAACTACCCAGAAGATGACAGCTATGTTCTGGCCTGCGCAGCAGATGAGACAATGACCATCACCAATCTCATTCTGGGCACAAGCATCTCTTAATGCAGCTGCCACATCCTACTGGACTTGCAATCCCCAGAAATTCCCAGATCTTCTCTTCCCCCCCACCCCGTTTCCTTCCCCCCCCCCCCCCGACAAACTATGCTCCCCTATCCCAAGGCTCAGGACCTAGAAGGCAGTTCATTGTTCAAATCTAATGATAGGTCAATATCTCACCACTAAAGGTCATCTTAGCAGTTTGGTCTACCAAGGTTTTTACACAGTAAAGCATTTAATCAATGCTCTGGATTGACAGATTTTAGATTCTGATTTTGACTTTAGCTACCCTCTAAGCCTTCTGTCATCTGCCAAGCTTATTTCCACTGATGTCTTCATCCAAGTTGTAGATAAACATGACAAAAGTCAAGGTGGGATTTCTGGACACTCAACTGGAAACTTTACTTCAATGTGACATTGCTCCTTGGGTCCAGTCAGCTAAACAGTCCTATATCCTACAGCGTTATCCCTGAGTCACAGAAACTTCACGGGAGGTGTCACTAAAGCTCTGCTGCACTCTAGGTAGGCTAGCTAATACTGCCGTGTTGAGTAGCTGTTCACAAAAGGAAGGAGAGCAGTCTGGCATAATTTAGCTTTGGCAAAGCTTCCCTTTGGGATCACTCATCAACCTTCTCTTCAACAATACAAGTCTACAGTTTCAGCAAGAATCAAAGGCACACTCACTAGTTTACAGCCTGAATGAAGACTCTACCTTCTTCCCTTTAGTGAAAATGGGAAGATCTGCCCATCCCTAGCCTTAAAGACCCTTCCCTATGCTCTGAAATTCTCTAAAGCCGAGCAATTCTAACCACCACTGCCTTCAGCATGCTAAGATGATATCATTGGTGATGTGCTTTCATGAGGGCAGCAAGGTGCTCTTCTCACCTCCTTAAAATTTAAATGGAGCTTCAACTCACTGTGACCCACTTCAAAGCTTAGCACTCAAAAGGTCATTTTTAGAAAACAGAAGCAGGCTAGCTCTGTCTTCCATCAGCATTTCCACTGTCCCACTTCTTGGAAGTCCTTCCTCCATATTCCTATCGTCCCCAACACACCTTAAAATGCCCTTTTTTCTTGGGGCAGCTAGGTGGTGCGGTGAATAGAGCACCAGCCCTGGATTCAGGAGGGCTGGAGTTCAAATGTGACCTCAGACACTTGACACACCAGCCATGTGACCTTGGGCAAGTCACTTAACCCCAATTGCCATGCCTTCCCCTATCCCCCCCCCCAGCCAAAAGGCCCTTTTCTTGTTGTCCTTACCATTTGCCAGCCTTGGTGTGCCTGGCAGTTTTTTCATAGTTAGACCACCCTTTTGTACTCATCCTCCATTATCTGCCTCTGCTATCTCAGCAGTTCTCAACCTGTGGGTTGCGACCCCTCTGGAGGTCAAATGACCCTTTCACAGGGGTTGCCTAAGACCATCAGAAAACACATATTTCCGATGGTCTTAGGAAATGAGCCACGGCTCCTCTATCCGTCTCCAGGCGGGTCTGCCCACATACAAGTATTAAAGGGTGGCGGTGTTAGAAAAGTTGAGAACCACTGCTCTTGTCTTCTCTGATTGGTCCTAGAGAAGTTCAGATGCACCTCCCTCTCTGGCGCACCGTGCCCACTGGTGGAGAGGGGCGTGTGTTCATTAGTCTCACTGAATTCTTTTCCTCTTTTTTTGGAATCATTATGAGATCATGATTGCCAGGGGTTGGGAGCAAGAAACATTCAGAAGTAAGTGGAATGATGTGAAACCAAATGGCACCGAGTTCCCTGTACATTCACACTAGTCTTTTTAAACAGCTCCTTCTACTTTTTCCCATCAGAACTGTGTACGTGTCACTTTGTTCAATTTCCCATCACGAGGACTTGGTCATTTCTCCAAAAAATTCCTGTCACTTCAACTTCAACAACCAAGTTCCTTCATACTTGCATCCTGAGAATTCTGTGTGGCTAGATCTGGAACTGAAAGGGCCCTTTGAGGCTATCAGGTCTAAACCCCTTCATTTACAAAGAAAGCTGAAGCATAGGGAGATTAAATGACTTACCCAGGGTCCCACAGTTAGAATCTAAGGTAGGATTTGAACCCAGATCTTCCTCAGTTTAAGTCTAAAACCCCATTTATTATACCACAGAATTACACATTTGAGAAGTGGAAGGAAGCAAGGCCCACCTGGCCTCTTAAAAATCACTAACATTTACACAATGGTTTTTAGCTCTTGACAGTTTATAAAGGGCTTCTACTCATATTAGCTCATTTGAGTCTTACCACAACTACTATCTCAATTTTACTAAGGGGGAAACTGAGGCAAATAGCAGTAAAGTGACTTGCCCAGGATCACACAGCTCATAAATGTCTGAGGCCGGATTTGCACTCAGGGGCCTCCTGACTCCCAGTCCAGTGTTCTAGCCACCTCTCCAAGTGTTCTTCCAAAACCTAGAATGTGCACCAAACAAAGCTTGTCTTTCCTCTCCCATATCGCAGCTCCTTCCTCCAACAGTTCTGAACACTTTTACTTCGGGGACCAGCCCGCCAATACTGGCCAGGTTCAGATACAAACAACAGTTCCTCTTGGTGCTTGCTCCATTTTTTGTGGAATGAATTATCATCAAGGAAAGTCAAGAATTAGTCACTTGTCACTGCTTTGAAGGAATTACTGTGTAGTCTGGGGACAGGTGTTTATGCATGTGGAAAACATCAGTTATGGCCAGACAACACGTGTCTGCACCCCTCCTATACTGCCTCCTGCTTTCAGGTCAGTCCTATCATCTCTGCCCTTCTTCTGTCCAGGTGGTCTGTAGTTCACCTCCTTGTCTCCTCTCCTCTCCCCCACATGATCTCCACCAAGCTTCCCCTTTCTGAATTTCTCCACGCAAATAAATCTTAAGACAGTCTGGCTTAACTGTGTGCAGAGAATATATTTTTTGGTCAGGCTGGTCTGGGTGTTTGTGGACAGGTGTCCGTTTTGTCAAGACACATTATGTCCAAAAAGCTACTGGGCTTTTCTGTTTCATCTGGTCTGCCCATTTAATCTATTCTGTTCTTGAATCTGCAGTTAGTCAGGGTCTGGTGGGGTGACCCTGAGGGAACAAGAGCCTCTGCTGAGTCACATGCACGTTCTGGTGTTACTCCCCTCGTGCTTCCGCTCCTTCTAGAGAAACCTCAAAGGCCAAGAGTCTGCCTACAGCTCCTCTCTGACTCGTCCTTTCCTTAGGACCCCGGCAGTTCTTTGCTATTTGGGTCGGCACATACGGACACTTGTTTTCCTTATTCTCCATTTTGCATTTAAAGTCCCTGACCCGGTCCACCAAACTCCAGACAAAATAAATTTCACAAGCCCTTGTTAAATGTGCTCCACCCTGGTCAAGCAACCTTTAAAACATTAAAATATTGTCCAAAATTCTAAAATCTGCTCCCCGGTGCCATCTTCTTAAACCAAGTGTTAACTAACCAAATATGCTTAACAGACCGCTAACTCCAGCCAGCTAACTCTGCTCAGCTTGCTGTAGGATCACTATAGCACTTGTCACTTGCTTTCATGCAAAGCACCAGGCACTGTTCTCTTCTAGGAAACATTTCTTTCTGGATCCTGGACAGTAATAACAATAAAGGGGGCGGCTAAGTGGTGCAGTGAGTAGAGCACCGGCCCTGGAGTCAGGAGGACCTGAGTTCAAATCTGACCTCAGACACTTAACACTTACTAGCCATGTGACTTCGGGCAAGTCACTTAACCCAAACTGACCTGCCCCCACCTCCAAAAAAACCAAAACCAAAACCAATAAGAGCTAGCATTTATATTACCTATTATGTACCAGGTACCGTGCTAAGTGCTTTACACTTTTTACCTCATCTGATCCCTCGCAACAGTGGCAGGTAGGAGCTATTAAAACCCCCATTTTACAAGTGAGGAAAGTGCAGTAACTGGGGTAAGTCATTTGCCCAGGGCCACACAGCTGCCTACACACTGCACACAACTAATAGGAACAGCATCGCCTTTAAAGATAGAGAGGAAGCTGAGCCCTGGCTCCTGACCGCCTGTGTGACCTTCCTCATCTGTGGAGCGACGGGCCTGAGCCCCAGGGAGTCTCCGAGCGAACCCCGCACCAATTACAGAGCTTTCAACATTCCACGCGGCTGTCTCTGAGTCGTCCCTCCATCTGCCGCTCTCCCAGGACACTTCTGAAGACTATTTCCCCTAGTGGTTTTGTCTCTGAAGGCGATCCCCAGTCCCCCTCTAAATCACGGGCCATCTTCCACCCTAACAATTGTAGTTCTTCACCAAAGCTCTTTCTCAAGATGTCTTCTCTCTCATCAGCTCCCACGCATTCAGCGATGTCTCAATCAGGATGATTACCAGGCTTCACTTCTCTCCTCAGCCCAGCTGACTCTTCCCAACCTCTCCTGACTCTTCACTGTCTCTGCCCTATGTCCCCCTCCCTCCACACACTCACAGTACCCTGAACCCAGCTCAAATCCTCCTGGCTTCTCTCCTGAATTACTGCAATAGCCCCCCCCTCAGCATCTCCCTTCTTCAATCCACCCTCCACACTATTGCCAAGATCATCTTCCTTAGACAAAGACCTGAACAGAGCACTCCCCTACTCAGAGATTTCCTAATGGGAAGGGGAGAAAATGCAAATTTCTCACACTGGTATTTAATACTAACTTAAAATATTTAACACTTAAAAAATCGTAATAGCTTTGCTCTTGTTTCAAATCCTCCAAGACTTGCTTTTGGCTTGCCTTTTCAGATGTTGTCTTACTCCCCTTCCCAGCCCCAGGGAGCTTTCAGGCAGTCCCCCAACTCGATATTCCAGATCACATCTCCATGCTTTGGTCCAGGCCAAGGACGACGGGTGCATTCCTCCTTCCTCATTTCCTTAAATTTCTTTACTTCCCCCAAGGTTTAACTTAGGAGCCACCTGTGCTACCTGAAGCCCTTCCTTCTGAACCCCAAAAGACCAATTCTTATCTGCTTTTCCCTCCCCAAATTTCCTTGTTTTCTTAGTTGTGTGTGCACCGTAGCCCCAGTACCAAGAAGACGGAATTTCCCTGAGGCAAGGGACTGTCTGCTCTTGTCTTTGTATCCACGGGACCAAGCAAGCACAGCAAGGAGCCAACAGGGGTTTGTGATGTCACTGGCAGTGAAGAAACTTCCCCTAAGAATGCACTGCAGCCCCTCCTATGCACTTTACTTGATCTTACAGAGCTGAGGAGCCGAGCAGTTAAAACTCCAGGTCTACAGAATTCCCGAGTGCGAGCCAGACGAACGTGTAACTGGGAAAGGTTGAACACGACCAATAAAAAGCAGAGTGTGACATGGTTGCTGCCCTGTTTCTATTTATGTTTGACCCTACAGGCCTGACACACAGCCAGGATGTGTCAGAGGCCTGGTCGGTGTTCCCGGCTCCAAGGCTGTACTGCAGTGTGCAGAGTGGGCACACAGTATCTGTGAGCTGAATTTCTGATAACCTGGAAAGGAGAGATAGTTCTTCAGCCCTTCTGCCTCCTTACACTGACTCCCTGGGGTGTCTTTATTTTTCCTGGGTTCCTACCTCTTCTCCAGATAGAACACTAGACTGTTCAGCTTCCTCTGACTGGTAACTGAAGAATCCTACACCAGGCCCTAATGCAATCAGACGAGGTGCTCAGCTGTCCTCTTCCAAAGAGTCTCAAGTAAAAATCCAAGCACTTCCTTCCTCTACCTATGATAGATGATACCTCTCCTGTCCCAGAACTTTCTGCACCTGTTGTTAAGATTGTCACTGAGATCTCACCAGGGCCCCCAAAGAACCTCCTAACCTGCCTGTGATTCCCATCTCTCCCTGTTACGTGGACCCTCCCCACACCCAAGCAACCATTCATCTTGAGGGGCCCTGCCCCCATAAGCCACAGAAGCTTCTATCTCTTCTCTATGTCACATTCTAAGAATGACCCACTATCCCATGCCATCCGACTCCTCCTCTCCCAATCTCAACTCTTTTCAATCCTTGCTGTAAACAAGCCATCTCACCAGGGACCTCCCCACCATTTCTGACTGTCTGCCACATGCCACCAACATACCAGCATTCCTCTCTGTCTCCCCTCACCCTCATCAGCCACCTTCAGTCCCACATCTCTTCCTTTCAGACCACCCAGAGGTCTCCCTGTGACCCCACCCCTCCGTTATCACCTTCAAGCCAGAATGAAATCAAGACCACAATGCAGAAGCAGATAAGACTTGGTCTTTTGGGGCCCTGAAGGAAAAACTAAGAACAATGGGAGGAAGCTGCAAAGAAACAAATACAGCTTTGATTCAAGAACATAATTAGAGCTGACCCAAGGTAGAATTGGCAGCCTCAGGAAGTGGGGGTTGGGGTGTGGCAAAGGAGTCCTTTTGGAGTTCTTCAAGCAAAGGCCTATGGCCCCTTCTCCATAAGGTATAAAGGGAGTGGTTATTTGTCAAGCATGGGGTGGGACAGACGACCACTGGAGTCCTCTCCAATTTGGAAGTTCTGGGGATCTGTGTGTTCTCACCTGCAAACTTGATGGCTGTGATGGAGGAAGAATGGTCATCCAGGGTTTGCTCCAGATTATAGTTCTTCTCCACATTGAGCACGTGGATAAGTCGGTCTCGACTGGCCGAGGCCAGCAATGTCATTCCTGGCAAGAGAAGAGGGCCCAGGCTGCCTAGCAGGTCCTCCCACCTTCTCAGCCGCCCACACGTGGACTTGCTCAGGAAGACTTGGTCCTAGCTTGCAGAGCACACCCCTGCTTTGGGCTCTTTCCCAGGGCTCTGTTAGCTCAGCCTCGAGAGAATCTCTCAAGCTCCAAGCTGAGTTTTAAAAGTCTTGAGATGAATTCAAAGCTCTCTACATGCCTGCACCAAGAAATCTAAAGGAGATGGATGGTGTAATCGCGGCATGGAAGAAACCCCATGGTCCCTCCCTTCTTCATCTATTTCTCCACTTCCTTGGAAACACCCCCAGGGAAAAAAACCTCACCAGTTTCAGGCTTGGAATATTCTAAACACAAAACCTCCGCGTCATGGGCCTCCACCTTAATCAGTTCATCCATGAATCTGAGCTCATGAATCCTGCAAAACAAGACATACCGCAGTCAGTGGACAGGAGAGCCACATCTGCCCAGCTCAGATGCACAGGTATGCATACCCCCAGTCTGCCATCAGCCCAAGGTTATGAGGCTACAACTGAAGGGTCACAGTGTGGGGAGAGGGGAGATACGTACACAATGCCCCTGACTAACATGAGTCCGACCCTCACTCAAACTGGTGCCATGGGAAGGTGACACTTGCCTCAGATTTCCACTCCGGTCGCCTGAGGCCAAGTGCTGACCATCAGGACTGACCTGCATGACCCGAACTCCTGACTTCATGTCCACAGGAGTCCCGTTCTCATTTCCCCGATCTGGGAAGTGGGATATGTCCTGCAGGTGCTGGATATCATTTTCTACATATACCACCTTTAGCAAGTTCTTTGAAGAGAAAGGAAGAGGAGCAATAAGTCAGTTAGCCAGGAAAGAAAGCCCTGAGATCAGAGGCCAAGGCCCAGAGAGCATCAGCTCAACAGCAGGAGGCCTAGGATGCACTAGTCAAGGCACAGCCATGTGGAGTTCAAGACGACTGCAAACCCAGAAGCAGGGCCTAACCAGACCATAGAGGAGAGACCCAGCTGCCCTCCAGGCTTTGGCAGGCCTGAGACAGCGTGACCAATGAAGGGGCAGGTGCAATGATCTGGACCTCACTGCCCTGTACAGGAGCATTTTTTATTGCCATCACTATCCCATCTAGAGAGCGAGGATCCCAACCCCTGGCAGTGAGCCCCGTCTACAGGAAGTGCATAAGAAAGGCTTGCTGCTACAAATGGCACGTCTTCGTACTTATGGTTAGATTGGTTTGAGACAATTTCAGCAGGACAAGTAAGTCTACATATATAACTTATATCAAACTGCTTGCCTTCTCAATGTGGGGTGAGGAGGGAGGAAGAGAGAATTTGGAATTCAAAATTTTAAAAATGAATGTTAAAAGTTGTTTTTACATGTAACTGGGGAAAATAAAATACTAAATAATTTGAAAACAAAGATAAGTGAGTCTAGTGGCTACAAAAAGCCCCCAGAAACTGAGACCTGGGAAAACGTCTGCCCTTCACTTGCTCTTGGCTCCTAGCATCTGTACACACTGCAGCCAAGCTGAGGGCAACAGACAAGCTGATCAAAGCTTCTGAGGGACCATGTAGACAACTGAATTTTTCAAAGGAATAAACCAGTGATGACCAGGGAAAACAGAGTATGGAGTGAATGGAGAAATGGGAAATCATCTCCATCCTCCAGTGGGCGCCCTTTCCCCATCTTCACCCTTTATCAAGGTTCAGAGACAAAGTGTAATTTGAGGGAGCTCTGGGCAGAGTGGGGGCTCCCCCTCACTTGAAAAGAGAGAGAGAGAAAAAAAAGCTACTCACATTGCTGAAAATATTCTTGGGCCGGCCAGAAGTCGGGCTATTCTCTGTGTTCCAGAAGCGGATAGTGTTGTCTGAGGAGCAGGTCAGAAAGGATCCTGAGGGCAAACAGGCTCTCTGGTCTTCAAACTCCGGGTAAACCTAGAGCCCCCCCCCCAAGGACAGTGCAAGGTGGCTCTTGTCACAACTCTGCCCAAGCTAGTAGCCTGCTGACCTCCGCAGGCCTCCAACGACAAAGACTTTGTAGGAGAGTTTAGGGAGAGAGGGGACAACCCACCTCAACATTCCAGACATAAGAACTGTGGAAGAGATCGGACCACACTTTGCCCACTTTAGTTAGGTCCCGGATGTCCCAAACGTAGATGCTGTGGTCCTTATACACACACGAGAGCCAGTGCTGGCAGGGGTCAAAGGCTAGGGCCACTGTGTCTGGGTAGACTGACTGAGCCTTCCTACAGAAGAGGAAGCTGGCCAAGAAAAGACTTCTTATCACCCTCACCAGCACCCAAGAGCAGACCCCTTGTCTCCTTCCCCCAGAGGAGGGGGAGATGACAGACAAGAGTTTTTTCTTCTCCTATAGGGATTTGTCACAAAGGTGCCCCTCCCCTGGGATACCCCAGTTGGCTCTAGGCCCATGGGCAATGCCTGGGAAGCTGTGGTAAAGACAGCTTCAAGAAGCCATGTCATTCTCTTCTGAGACTGGCCTGAGGGTTGGAGGCTTTCTCCCAGGCCAGACTGACCCGCTAAGTCTCAGCCAAGCACAGTGGTTACTCTCCCTAAAATGAGCCTATTGGAGCCCCCTCCCTCCACTGGGACATGGGCAATGGCTCCTGACCTATCCAAAGACCCAGTAAGGAGCTGATTTCCCCTCCCATCTTTGCTCAGGTTGACATGTCCTGGCAGGGGCAGCTCTAAGACCAGGGCTTTACCTGGGATCCAGGCCTTGGGCCACATCTACTCCCAGGTAGTGGGGCTTCGGTAAGTTGGTCACATAATGCATGTCATGTGCCTGGAAGATGCGGACTGTCCCATCAGTGCAGCCACAGAAGATGAGATCCTCACTGACACACAAGCATGATGAAAGAGAGACCTGTGGGCAATGGAGTGGGGGGCAGGGAGAAGGGGGCATGGGTTCAGGCCTTGGCCTCCAAGAGATCTTTCTGCACTCAATTCACTTCCACCGCTTCCCCCAGGGAGCCCAACTAAGATGCAGAAGTTGGGGTGGAGGAGAGTCCCATGGGTTCCTGGAGTAGAAGGGATTTCAAAGCAGCAACAGAGGCTCCTAGAACAGAAGGATGTGGGCACCTTCAGGTTGATCCACTTTTCTAGGACTCTCTTCTCATTAAATTGGCAGAGGAGACCAGAGTAAGACACACAGAAGGTGTTGCCCGCCATCTTGCCTCTCCCGCAGGCAACGCCACAAAAGACATTGTTGTGTAGCTCTCCCAGGATGCCAGAGCGCCCCACAAGGGGCACCGTGCCAGTCACCTAAGGGAAAAAGGGACAGCTCACAGCCCTGCACCCAACACAGCCTCACACTGGGCAAGGGTTAGAGAAGGGTCCTTGCTCAGGCCAGAGAGGAGATGGGAACCTAGAGAGGTCTGTGAATAGCAAACCACCCACCTGGGGCAAGGGCAGGAAGGGAACAGGAAAAGAAGCTGAGCTGGGAAAGACGCCCAGGGCCAGCAAAGACGGAAAAGAGAAGAGGGGAATCAAGGGGCTCAAAGCTAGTGCTTGGGATGCATCCTGCAGCCAGCCAAGGAACCGAGTTGGAGTTCAAGGGGGACAGTAGCTTAGCAATGGCCACCCACAAACCAAGCAGAACACAGAGGGGAAACTCCCAAGGCCTTGAATACAGCAGGGCTTCAATAGCTGTTTTCTGAAGGACAGAATGGAATCAGAGCACCCAAAGCCCTACAGGGACCCCAGGCCAAGTCTCGCTGATTTTCTATATCTTCCCCACCCCCCCTTTTTCCTATCCCACCCCCCACCTCCCTCCAACCCTGTCTCTCCCCACTCCCACTCTATTCCTCCCCCACCTCCCATCTCTCACCTTTACTTCCTTGGACATCTCCAAGAACCAGAATTTGACATGCCGGTGGCCCACGGTCACAAAGTGGCTGCTGTCCTCAGAAAACGAGATGGCAATGACCTTACAGGATACCTTGTTGGAGGCGACTACACTGTCCTTCTAGGAAAGTCATGGACAAAAGGTTGGTCCCCAACATTTGTAGACATCCCCTGGTCCCTACAGGAAGCCTTGCCTTTCTCAGCTGCTGCACCCCACCCCCTTCCATCTACCTGGCACTTGGCCCTTCTGTGTCAAGTTTCTGTCCTCATGGTTTCTCCACTGACTTGGGAGCCACTAGAGGGCCCAGCCTGGGTTTCTGCCTTTCTGGCACTGTCCTACATCTTCAGTTTCTTGACCCCCTTCTCAGTTCCTTCCAGGGAGTATGCCGTGGGTGTGATAGGCTAGTCTGGCTCTGTGGGCCATCGCTGCCTCCCAGACTCTAAAGAGCTGCCTTCTCTCCTTTTGCCAGAAGATCCAGCCCTTCCCAGGACAGAGTCTCCTCTCAGCAGTCACGGCAGAAGACGGGCAGGGTGAATTGCCCAGGGGATCACAGTCTCCATCCTACCCCTCCCAGGACAAATCAGGGAGGAGAGAGCCAGGTCAGACCTGAGGAAGGGAATGGCAGGGCCACTGACCCCAACTCACTGTAGACTTGAGGCAGCCAAACCTGTTTCTCTACTAGCAGCCCCACAAAGGACTCAGCCTCTTCATGAAACAATGGGCCAGGGGAGAGGGGTGCCAGGTGGAGGAGGGTGCTAGGGAAGGCCCAGATGATTCCTACTCAGAAGCATGATGACAGTGGAAAGAGCACAGGGCTTGGGATTTCAAGGCCTGGACTCAGTCCCTACACTGGACACTGTGTGACTATGGCTGGGCCAGTCAGCAACTCTGAGCCTCAGTCTCCTCATCTGTAAAATTAACTATGTAATGATATGCCCACTAACCACCTCCCAAGATGGTGTGGTGAGGAAAGCCCATTACAGAGATAAGAATGACTGTTCTCAGTGCCTGGCCTGGCATCCTAATACCAGAGGTCACTCTTCCATCTTACTGTTCAATCCCTGTGCCCCATGGCCTGCTCAATGCCCTGACAGTTCAGCCTCAGTCTTGGCATCCCTCCCCAAACAGGAGACCCTTGATCTGTTTTCACTCCAATCACTTTCCAAACCATCTCCAGGAGGTACAAAGCATTTTAAGAAGCAAACAAAGGCTCAGAAGAGGAGCTGGGGCCCTGTGTTCAGGGGAGTCAAGTACCTTCCAGTCCCAAACGTTCACCACCATGTCATGCTGATAGCCCATGGACACGATGTATTTCATGTTCGGCGAGAAGGCCACACACGCCACCCCGTACTTGTGGCCCAGCATCTCTGCCACCTGGGTTTTCTCTTCCACATCCCAAATCCGAACAGCTGGCCTGTGCCCATTCTGCAGGAAGCAGGCAGTATCAACCACATGGCTTCAATCCAGCGCTAAATCAGCAGGTATAGTGAGGGCAGCACAGGCAAGCCTTGGCTCTGGCCTCACGCTGGGCAAGGCTGGGCCCCAGACCAGGCTGAAGAGGGTGGGCAGCATTTGGAACTCTGGGGTCAAACATGGAGGGCAGAATCTGTCTCTCTGGGCTTTTTGCCAGCCCTCAGGGCCACAAAAGTCAGTGCCAGGAGTTACCATGCACTCAGAGGAGCCAGACAGAACCAGAAGCTATTATAGAACCACCTCATCATCCAAAAACTGTTAACTCACCTCCCCAGTCACGATGTATCTCCCATCAGGAGAGAAGGAAAGTGCACTCAGGGCTTTCCTGAAGACCAAGAAGAAGGAGGCTATTAGTTTTCTACCTGCCAAGAAATGGTTTACAAGTCACTGAAACCATTCTCCCAACACCAGCTTGCAGTTAAATCTGAGCTGGGAGAGTAACAACAGTTCCACCGTTCCCTAACCCTCAGAAGCTTTGGGAGGGCCTGGCAGCCAGGCCCAGGATAAGCAATATGCCTGTGTCCTCACTACCACCACCTAAAAGTGCAGCATAGCTGACCAGTGGCTATGGGCAAAATCAGAGGGGGTCAATTGGAGGAACCAACAATCAGGACTCTACCAATAGAAGCTTGACCCCAGTTTCCATGCTCAGGGAACACAGTCTATGCCCAGGGACGCATTAGGAGGTGGTCACATGTTCCATCCGAGGACAACCACTGGGCAGGGAGCTTTGCAATACTCAATAAGTACAGGATGAATGTACTAAGAAAGAAATCCCAGAACGAAACAATATTTGAAAATACCAAAAAGCCCTCCCTGTGGCCTAATCCAAGACCTACCCCTTGGGCTGGCACTCAGCCCTGCAGCAACAAAGTTGACAAGGGTGAGTGGGGGGACATGCACGTGGAGCCCTTGGATTAAACAGATAGCAGAGAAAAGGCACTGTTTTCCGTGTGTGTGTGTGTGTGTGTGTGTGTGTGTGTGTGAGAGAGAGAGAGAGAGCACACCCAGACACACCTTTCTCTCTGTCATGCCCTCTGCTAGGAGGGCAAAGAATTATTTACTCCTCTAGGCCCCTAAGCAGCCACCAAGCCATTCCTAACTCCAACTAGGCAGCTGGGCAGCACAGTGAATAGGGTTGGAATGGGACTCAGGAAACCCTGAGTCCAAATGTTGCCTCATTCTGCCTGTTTCCCCACCTAAAAATGGGGATGATAACAGTACCTACTTCCCAGAGTGGCTGTAAAAGTCCAATGAGATAACACCTGAAAAGCATAAAGTGCCAGAGAAACACTGGCTATTACCTGTATCCCAAGTCTTACCCTCACCTGGCAGTATTAAAGATGTGCTGCTGCTTACTCTTCTTGGGGTCTAAAATCACCACCACACAACTGCAGAGAGACAGAGACAGGCAGACACTTGAGCCCCCACACCTCTACTGCAGCCCCTGGGCTCCGGCCTCCCAATGGACACATCCCCCTCATCCCCACTGCCTCCTGTCCATCATGGCAGCGGTGCCCCCTCATTGTGGCAAGGCCACACCCAAACCCCAACTGTACATGTTTCCCCCCTTAGGAGCCTCAGACAATTCTTCTGTATGCCAGGAACTCAGGGAAGATGGTTGGGCAGCTTTATGTTCCAGACTTCTCTGGTATCATCTTGGTAAATAAGGTTAAAGGGTCCAGATTATTTCATAATTCAAGTAGAACAATGGGAGTCATTTCAAAGGGCTGCTTCCGTTTCCCCCAGCCACTCCTTTGCATCTTCTACCACTCTGGCTATTTTGATGGGTGTAAGGTGATACTTTAGGGTTGTGTTAACTTGCATTTCACTAACTAGTGATTTGAAGCATTTTTTCTACATTTGTTAAGAGTTTGTATCACTTCTTGAGAAAACTGTGTATAACCTTTCACCCTTTATCTTTCAGGGAATAATTCAGTCTTAGAAATTTGTGTCAATTTCCTGTGGATTTTGGACAGTGCATTTTTATCAGAGATGGCTGATACAAAGTTTTTTCCAAACAATTTTTCTTCTTTTGCTGGCTGTGCTAATTTTGTCCCTTTAAAAGCTTTTAAATTTTACATACTTGGTCTAGTTTTGTCTTTTGTAAAATCTCCTTTATCCTTTTTCTAGTTAGGAATTCCTGATTTTCCATGATCCTTTATTTTTTTTAATGATATCACCCTCTGTATTTAGATAATTTATCTATTTAGAATTTAACATGGTCTATTATAGAAGCTGTATGTTTAAACCTGTTGTTTACCAAACATTCCCCCTCAGCACTCTCCTGTCTTGTTCTCAGCAAATAAAGAGAAGCTCCAATTCTGGAATTAATCCAATATTGGACTGCTGGACTTGTCTGTTTCTAGGTCATGTGGATTTAGCCCATCCTACTGACCTGCTTTTCTCCTTTTTAACCAGTAACCGAAAAGTTTTGATACATTTGCCTTAAAATATAGAGATCAGGTAGTAAGATGCTACTTTTTCTTCCTATGTTTTTTTTTCTCATCTTCCCCTTAACTTCTGGGAACTTTTTTTTTTCCATCACAAGAATTTTCCTATTGCTTTTACTAGTTCTACAGAGTACATGTTTGGCAGGTTAGTTGGTAAAAGATCTAAATCATTTTTCTTATACTGGCCTAGGCATTAACACCAACTATTTCTGTGATTCCTTCCTTTACTTCTATAAACAGCTTTGTATCTAAGCTAGTGTCAAGTGAATCATGGTGGGTTTGTGGCCAAAATTTTATGCATTTTGTAGTTGTTGTGAATGGGACTTCTGTCTTTTCCTCCTGGTTTTTGTTGGCAATGTATGCAAAGGTTGATGATTTTTGAGGATTTATTTTGTATCCTGTTACTCTGATAATGATCACCTTGATGAGCTTCTTCACTGATTCCCTAGAGCAGGGGTCCACATGTGGCCTCAAGGCCGCAGGTACCCCACCCCTGCCCTAGAGTTTTCTAAATAAACCATCATATGTTTACAAGGACAGGTAATTTTACTTCCTCTTCCCCTTATTCCTTTATTTCATTCTCCTGTCTCACTGGTATAATTATCATGTCTAGTCTGGCGTCAAGTACTAACAAAAGAGAGAGGAGGAACTCTTGCTTCAGCCCTGCTCATACTAAGAGAGTTTCCAGGACTCCTACATTACAGACAATGTCAGCTCTTACTTTCTCATAAATGTTTTTGATTCGATTGAAAAAAGATCTTTCCAAACCTATACAGTTTTAGCATTTTTTTTTAACATAAAGGGCTAATGTATTTTGTTAAAGGAATTTCTGAACCTATCGATATGATTGTGGTTTTTCTTATTTACAGATTAATTAAGCTTCTTGTTTTCCTATTGCTGAACCATTTCTCTGAGCTCTGGCATAATTCCATCATAATGAATATTTCTTTCAGACAGACTACTGTTGTATGTGTGCTAAAATTTTATCTAAAAATTTTGCATCAATATTTATTAGGGATAACTGCTCCATAGTTCTCTTTCTCTGCTTTACCACTCTTTGGTTTGGGTTTATACCCCAAGGGGGTCATTGACAGAAAGAAAGCTCCCAGGGGTACCAAATCTTCATAGAACTATTGATAGTAGCAAAAAGGTGAAAACAAAGTATGCACACATGGATTGGAGAATGGCTGAACAAACTGTTATGTTACATGAATGAATCAAATACTATGATGCCGTAAGGAAAAGTAAATACGAATAATTCGGAGAAATAGGAGACTAGTACAAATTGATATCATGTTGGGGAAAACCCAAAGAACAAGATACATACGATGACCATAATGGTGTAACTGAAGATAGTGCTCAAGCACAACAAAATTCAGGTCAAAGACAATGGCCAATGGGAGTTCCAGATGAATGTTTAGAGCACACTTCCTTCCTTTTTTCCTAATAAGGTGAACTAAGTATAAGAGCAGAATGATTCACATACATCATCAAGCAGTTACAATCACAATGTTAACTTATTCTTTTTAATGGAAGGTACCCATGGGAACTTTCTTTCTAGCAGTGGCCTCCTTGGGAGTATAAACCCAAACCAAGGAGGGGTAAAGCTGAGAAAGAGAACTACAGAGCAGTAATTACTAATGACTGAGCAAAAAATTATTTTTTAATTTTAGCAGACATATAATAGCAATATGTCCAAAAGAAGGATTTATTATGAACGAGTCGGAGTTATATGAGGAATCAGACATAGTTCAAATTGGAAAGGGGGGAGGGCATGAAAGGGTTCTTGGTTGTTTATTGGAGAATGATTATCATGTTGAAACTAAATGTGTCAAGTTTTCAACGAGTCTCCACATGGCATCTGTCAAATTACTGTTTAAATCTTTATATACTCAGAACTCCATCTAAGCTGAAAAAAATCCCATTTAGATGTCTCCTTGAAAAAGACTTTGGAAAACTTGGGCTCATTTCCCCCCAGCCTCTACAAGTAGATATTGAGAGACTGAGAATTTTTCTCACTGAAATCCAGTCCTTCTTAAGCTCAGAGAAGAAGCTAAAGCCTAGGTTTCAGGATGTCCTTTGAACAATAGGAAGAGAGGCCTGGAGTCAACAAAGCATGCCAAAGCATACCTGGATCCTACCACCTAGCTCAGAAAAGTGCCAGCCATCTTACTCACCCAGCCAGGTAGGCAATGTGGCCTGTGTTCGGATCACACGTTAAGCCACTGCTGTTTTGGGCTGTAATGCCCAGTACTTTCTCCAGTGTTACCTGCTCCCAAGGAGAAAAAAAAATCAGAGACTTCCCAGAGACCTGCTGGTCTCTGCATGTGGGCGAACCCGCCTGGAGATGGATAGAGGAGCCGTGTCTCGGTTCCTAAGACTATTGGAAATATGTGTTTTCTGATGGTCTTAGGCAACCCCTGTGAAAGGGTCATTCAACCTCCAGAGGGGTCGCGACCCACAGGTTGAGAACTGCTGAGATAGAAGCAGAGGCAGATAATGGAGGGAGGATGAGTACAAAAGGGTAGTCTAACCTTGAAAAAACTGCCAAACACACCAAGGCTGGCAAATGGTAAAGATGACAAGAAAGGGGCCTTTTTTGGGGGGGGATAGGGGAAGGCATGGCAATCGGGGTTTCCTCAGAGTCCAATGAAATCAGCTGAGGGCACTCATGCCTACTTGCTCCCAGGAACCAGTGAAACCTCAGAAGCCACAGGAACCTGGCCTGAGGTTTGGGATGAATATAGGAAACAGGATTCCCAAATCATTCCTGAACTACAAAGAGTGGAGTGAGGAGGGCCAGAGGCCCTAGGAAGTAAGTTTAGGTAGGTTTATCCTAGACGGACTGGTTAACTGGGATGGGTATTATGCACAAGGGAAAAACAGTGAGCCCCAAAGCAGGAAGCAGGGCCAGCTACTCCCTCCTGAACGCCTGCTAAAATTCATAGGGCCTTAGAGCAAATAGAAGCTCACAGCACATCAATCCTAATCCAGCCTACACCTAAACAGAAACCTACTCAGTGACTTTTCTAACAAGTGATCATCCAGAAAGCTTAAAGGTCTCCAGTCCAGGACAATTCAGCCCAGCCTCCTGAGGCTGGCCACTTCATATTTAAGCAGCTCTTTACTTGTTAGGGATAGTTTCCTTGAACTGAACTGGACTCACTTCTCCAAGTTCTGCCCATGACCTCTGTAAGGGAACAAGGGTGACGAAGCCAGTCCTTCTTCCACATGACAAAGATGTTGGTGTTACTGCTCATATCTTCCCCTGAATCCTCACCCCTAGGCCTTTTCTTCTTTAAACCAAATATTCTTCAGCTAATCCTCATAAGGCATAGTCTCTAGGCCTCTCAAGATCCTGGCCAGCCTCCTCCCGTCCCACCCCAAAGTTACAAATACTATCCCCAAATACTGTCCCTTTAATGTGGGGCCTAGAACTGAACACAATCCTCTAACTGTGGTCTGTCAGCTGAGGTCAGGACCCTACCCCTTTTATCCTTGCAGTATTACAACCTGCTGGGGCTACTATGTCTCCCTGTGGACTCATTTGGAGTTTACCACTACAACTGCCAGCCTTTTTCACTAATCCCTACTGCCTCTCCTTCCCTTCCCTATTTTATACTTAAAGAAGTCACTTTTAGCAGGGTCAGAATCTCCCCTTACTGTGATAGTGATGTGACTTCCCCTCTAGTGATGGAGCACTCAACCCAAACAGGGTTGGCCATCTTGGGTGACTCTTTTCTGTGCCCCCCCCATAACTGGCTCCTCTCCTGGGAAGCCCTTCCTCTAGATCTGGACACTGCCTTGTCATGGGGCCTCTAATTACCTAATTACCCCTCACTCTCACTATCTCCTCTGAAACACTGTATTTGTCTGGGGTTCTGGACTGCTCTATCCCACCATGCACCTCTCTGCTGTCCTTAGGGTAACCCTCAGTGATTCAATTCTTTAGAGAGGCTGACTACTCAATGTCACCTCATCAGCCATGGCCCTTCCTTCAGACTCTGAAGCTCTCTTTCAACACTGACCCTGCACACCCAGAGCACTAGCTATTTCTGCCAGATTGACCATCTGTAATTCAGCAAGCACACTATCTTGGCTTCTGTCCAAAGCACTAATTATGACATTAAAGAGCCAGAAGCCAAGGCTGGATTCCTGTGGCACTCCATTAGAAACCACCCTCCAAGCTGATGACAAACCATTAACGACCAAGACCTTTTGGGGTCCAGTCACTTAACTTGCACAGAATAGCACAGATAGCCCTATCACCTAAGCCACATCTCTTCATTTTGTCCATGTGGCCAGAAGGGGAGCCTTGGTCCAAGCCTGGACAAAATTCAGAAAGGTAACACTTCAGAAAAGGTCATGTGAGGCACAGCTAGGATGATGCCTGGTCTTTGATGACCCAGAAAGAACACAGTCCTCCACCACTCTCCAGAAGGAACCAACAGCTAACTCTCACTACATACAAGACAATGCATCAGAGACAGAGGGTAAGGGACTGACAACTCAGCCACCCATATTAAGGTTTAGTGCTCCCCTGCCAATAGGATCATGATGATTGAAAAGAAAGCTAGCCCTGTTCAGGGCTGACCCTTAACTTTTGGAGGTCAGTTTCCCAGGAGACAAGCTGCTAATCTACCTTCCATACCATACAATGCTGCCATCCCTCAGAGAGAATGCTGGGCTGCCTAGTCCCAGGATGACCTGGCGAGCCCCAGCTCTCCTAGCATCCAGAAGACAGCAGGATGGGCATCCCCCACAATGTTATTAGGCTATCTTCCATGCCAGGTACCTGTTCCAACTGCTCTCAGCAATTCCCTTAATCAGCTTTATCTAAGAATTCATCCACACCAGCTTGGATTGGTATGAGCCATCTGGTGAATATCTTGTTCCTAACAAAGGACTAACAAATGTGCCACAGGCTGAGTTCCACCTCCAATCCTCTCTTATTTCAGAAGCTTAATTTCCAGGGCAAGATCTGAACCCATGTAACAAAAAGAAGTGCTCTCAAGGACTCTTCTTTCTGTGTGTCCTAAAGCTACCTCCTTTAAGCTTCCAAGGCTCCTCTCCCCTCTCTACCACCTCGATTGAAAACAAGCCCATGGTTGCTTCTGCCAGTCCCTTTAAGCTGTAAAGACAGAAGAATACCAGCAGGGTCTAGGTCTGGGGGTGAGGACCAGACTACCAAAAGTAGGAGGCAAACTAGGTGGGGCAGGGGATAGAGTGCCAGATCCGGAGTCGGGAAGACTCTTCAAGAGTTCAAATCTGGCCTCAGGTACTTGCTAGCTGTGTGAGCCTGGGCAAACCAGGGAGCTGGAAAAGGAAATGGCAAATTGCTCCACTATCTTGGCCAGGAAAACCCCAAACGGGGTCACAGAGAGTGAAGTAACAGTAACACCAAAAGGAAGAAGCCCACAGGACCGGGAGAGCTACACTGGCTTTCAGTTACTTCCCTTTCCGTGGGCCTTCATCTCCTCCCCTGCAAAATGTGGGGTTGGGCCAGAACAGGACTTTTTTTGGAGGTGGGGAGTTAATCTGTGAACTTTCAAAAAACGTTTCGATTATTTAAACATCACTTAGGCTCCAACTTACACAAGGTCACGCGGCTACAAGATGGATTTGAACTTCTACCCACGCCCCGTGGCCCGGAGCAGGGGAGGGTCGGGAAGGGCAGAGGGAGGAGGGCGCCCGGGGTGGGGAGGGGAGGGAGGGCCAGTGACCGAGGTCACCCCAAAGACCCTCATGGTAGGGAGAAGGAACCCGAGACCCCGGGAGCAAACCCAGGTTCCCACCGACGTACTGGGGCTCCCAATTCAGGAAAGCGGGGGCGGGGCGAGGTTAGCAGGAGACGGGGGAAGGGCGGACCCTGAAGGCTCAGCAAGACCTGGGGGGAGGGGGTCAGGGTGTGGGCGTGGGTGAGGGCGAAGGCGGGGCGGCCGCGGAAGAGGGGGCGGGGCCTGCGGGAAGGGGCGGCGCTCTCCTCACCCGACTCTGCACGGTCTCCTCGGGCCCCGGCAGGAGCCTCACTCGGCGCCTCAGGCAGAGCGGCGGGGGTGGCGGCGGGGAGACCAGGCCCCTGCGGACTGGGCCCGGGCCCCCGGCCGCCAGCGGCTGTTGCTTCTCCCTCTCCCCGCGGGGCCCCGCCTCGCTCCGCCCGTAGCCGCCGATGCCGGGCTCCGGGGCCGCCATCCCGGCCCCTGGCGCCCTCCCGACGGTCCCGGCGTCGATCGGAACGAGCGGAGAGACCGTTAGCCGTCGCAACGGCAGCTCGCTCCAAACCGCCGCGGGAAAAGCCGGCGCACCCGGGCAATTGGCTAGGGCCAGCTCCAAGCCCGGCCAATGGCCGAGCGGCCGGTCCGGAGACCAGCCAATCAGAAGCCAGGGGCGGGCCTGGGCGGATGCACGTCACTGGCCGGGGGTGGTGTCAGGGGTGGAGGTGGGGGGGGGAGAGCGGCGATCGCCCAAATAGCAAGGTTGGGAGTTTCAGCCCCTCCTTCTCTGTGGTCTGACGCAGGAAACTTTTTTAATTAAAAATTTATGGGTGTGTTTTTACGTTGCAAACATTTACAAATTACCCCCAACTCCGTGAGGAGTCTCTTCCCACAAAACAAGTGAAACTGTCCTACACCTCCCCCATCCCCACTCCCTTCACCCTCCACATCCCCACACACCTGTTCTTTTGTTGTTTAAGGTGAAGAGAAATCTGTTTTCTCTCCCTCAGCTAAATGGAAATAAAAGAGAAACAGCCAAGAAAAACATTCCCTCAGAGGCTTTGTAGAAATATCTAGGATGGATGGATGGATGGATGGATGGATGGATGCAAGGATGGATGGAGGGATGGAGGGAGGGATGGAGGGATGGACGAATGCATAGATGCATGGATAGATAGGGATATGTCTTGTTCCGCGCCCTAAATCCATCAACTCTGTAATGGATAATATTTATCCATCCTCTGAAATCACGAATTGGTCATTATATTCATCGAAATTCAATCAAAAAACATTTATTAAGCACTCATGTGCCGGGCACATTAGTATTTATTAAGCACTAATGTACCAGGTACACTGTTATCCCAGTGTGAGGATACAAAAAGAGGCAGTTCTTACTGGTTTCAAAGTTGTTCGTTTTTAGCGTTATCAGGTAAATTGTTCCCTTGGTCGTATTTGTTTCATCTTTCATCCGTTTATAAAAATCTCCAGAAATGTTCATTTTTACAATGTTGATGTTATAGCATAAACAGTTCTGCTCCGACTCACATCACTGTATCAGTTTAAGTCTTTCTGTGTCTTTTTTAAATAATCTCATTTCTTGTATTAAAATGGCATCACCATCACATTACTACACCCCAACTTATTCTGTCATTCATCAATTGATTGGAGTTTTTAGTTCCTCAGGTTTTTTTTGCCACTACAAAGAAAGAGCTGTTATAAATATTTTTGTGCATATAAGACCTTTCCTTATTTCTTTGGTCTCTTTTGGTATAGACCTAGTGCTATAGCTGGGTTGTACCTATTTACAGGTCCACCAACAGTGTATCAGTGTGCCTGTTTTCTCACAGCCCCTCCAATATTTATAATTTTCTTTTTTTAATCCTCTTTTCCATATTGATGAGTGTAAGGTGGAATCTCAGAATTGCTTTAATTTGATTTTTTTCAGGGCAGGTAGGTGGCACAGTGAATAGAGCACCGGCCCTGGAGTCAGGAGTACCTGAGTTCAAATCTGACCTCAGACACTTAGCACAAAAACTACCCATGTGACCTTGGGCAAGTCACTTAACCCCAACTGCCCTCTAAAAAAGAAAAATAATAATTTGATTTTTTCTAATTATTAGTAGTCATTTGGAAGATTTTTACCCCCAACATGGCTAGTGAAAGCCTAGGTTTATTTTGTCAAGAACTGACTTCATATCCTTAGATTATTTGTCAATCTGGGGAACTGTCCTTCTTATAAATTTGAATCATTTCCTTATATATCTTGGAAATAAGACCTTTATCAAATAAGTAATATTTGGTGTTTTTCCTTAGTAGTATTTTTTCCAATTACATGTAAAGATAGTTTTCAACATTCATTTGTGTAAAATTTTAAGTTCCAAAATTTTCTCTCTCCCTCCCCTCCCCCTTCCAAGACAAGCAATCTGATATAGTTTGTGTATGTACAATCATGCTAGACATATTTCCACATTATTCATGTTGTAAAAGAAGAATCAGAAGAAAAAAGAAAAACTATGAGAAAGAAAATAATGAAAATAGTATGCTTTGATCTGCATTGACTCCACAATTCTTTTATTTGGATGTGGTTTTCCATCATGGGTCCTTTGGAATTGTCTGAGACCATCTTATTATTGAGAAGAGCTGAGTCTATCAAAGTTAGTCATTACACAATGTTGCTTTTGCTGTGTACAATGTTTTCCTGGTTCTGCTCACTTCACTTAGCATCAGTTCATGTAAGTCTTTCCGGGTTTTTCTCAAGTCCACCTGCTCATAATTTCTTATAGCATAGTAGTATTCCATTAAATTAATATAACACAACTTGTTCCATCATTCCTCAATTGATGATCATTCTCTCAGTTTCCAATTTTTGCCACTACAAAAAGAGCTGCTATAAATATTTTTGTACACGTGGGTCCTTTCCTCTTTTTTATTATCTCTTTGGGATACATACCTAATAGTGATATTGCTGGATCAAAGGGTATGCATAATTTTATAGCCCTTTGGACATAGTTCCAAATTGCTCTCCAGAATGGTTAGATCAGTTTATAACTCCACCAAAAATGTATGAACATTCCAATTTTCCCACATCTTCTCTAACATTTATCATTTTCCTTTTCTATCTCATTAGCCAATCTGATAAGTATGAGTTGTTTGCATTTGCATTTCACTAATCAATAGAGATTTAAAGCATTTTTTTCATATGATTATAGATTTTATTTCTTCCTCTGAAAATTTACTGTTCATGCCCTTTGGCCATTTATCAGTTGGGGAATGACTTGTATTCTTATAAATTTGACTCAGTCTTCTATATATTTTAGAAATGAGGCCTTTATCAAAGACACTGGCTATAAAAATTGTTGCCTTCTAATCTTGGTTGCATTGGTTTTTTTGGCAAAAACTTTTAAATTTGACGTAACTAAAATGATGAGATAATATGTGTAAAGTGCTTAGAATAATGTCTGGCTCATAGTAAGTGCTTAATAAATGTTTATTCACCCTCCTTTCTCTTTATCTGAGAAACTTGCTGCCAACATTTTCCCCAGATGTTTCCATTTTAATCTTAACTTTATTGGATTTCTTTATGCAAAACTTTTAAATTTTATGTTATCCAAATTACCCATTTTATTTCCTTTCATCCTCTCCATCCCTTGTTTGGTCGTGCACTTTTTTTTCTATCCATAGATTTGACAGATAATTTGTCTCTAGGTTTTGTTCCTGTTTGGAGCTGACCTTTGTGTGAATTGTAAGGTGTTGGTCTACATCTAATTTTTCCCATAGTGCTTTGTAATTCTTCCTACAATTTTTGCCAAATATTGAACCCTTATTCCAGGAGCTGAGGTCTTTGTGTTTATTGAAAACTAGAGTATTAAATATATTTACTTAATCTATTCCACCGATAGAACTATTTTCTTTAAACGATACCAAGTTGCTTGGAGAATTATTGCTTTGTAGTATAGTTTGAAATGTGTTACTCTCATTTTCTCCCCATTATTTCTCTTAAGTTTGGTTTTTGTTTTGTTTTGTTTTTGCTTTTTGCAGGGGGAAGGCAGGGCAACTAGGGCTAAGTGACTTGCCCAAAGTCACATGGCTAGTAAGTGTTGTGTCTTGAGGTCAAATTTGAACTCAGGTCCTCCTGACTCCAGGGCTGCTGCTCTATTCATTGTTGTGCCCAGCTGCTCCTCTCTGGAGATTTTTTGCCCTCTTTCTCCACCTCATATGAATTTATTTTTAAAAATTTAATGTAATTTTCTGTTTTGAATTCTCTTCCTCTCCCCCCATCTTCCACCACTCATTGAGAAGGCAAGAAAAATAAAAACCATTACAAATATGTATAATCAACCAAAATAAATTTCTCCATTAGTGGGGGGAGAGAGACAGAGACAGAGACAGAGACAGAGAAATAGAGAGAGAGAAGAGAGAGAGAAGAGAGAGACAGAGAAAGAGAGAGAGAGAGAGAGAGACAGACAGACAGACAGACAGACAGACACAGAGACAGAGAGAGACAGACAGAGAGGAGAGAGGGAGAGGGACAGAGACAGAGAAAGAAACAGAGAGAGACAGAGACACTGAGTCACCTATCTTTACTGTTAGTAATTTAGATTTATTGTCATTTGGGGGTAGAACATGGCTTGTCCTACCTAGGAGCAATGAACATTTTTTGCAATTAATTACATCTGTCTTTTTTTTTCTGTAAACCTCTGTAGTTCATGTATATATCTTGGAACACAGAATTCGAGGTATTTTCTAGATTCTGTAGGAATTTTAAATAATTTCTCTCTTTTAGCTCTTTCTACTGGGTTTTACTGGTCTTATATTGAAACTTTTCTAATGCAGGGAGGCCTGAAAGAGAAGGTAAAGCATTGGAAAACAACGATAAGCCAGGCCAAAAAGTCCCAAAGAGAATTTTGTTTCATCTCACAGACATTGGATGAGGAATAGAAAAATTACTGGATTTCTATTGCAGATGTTTAGGTATGATGGATGTACTGGACCCAGCCTAGTCTTCTCACCTCCATAAATTGTAGTTTGCTCATCTATAAATTGTAGAAATTAAGACTTGCTCCTACCAAGCTCACAGCACCGTTCATAGCATCGTACGTTTAGGGCTAGAAGGGGACCTTCTGAGGACATTTAATCCGTCCTCATCTTCATGTGAGTGCCTAGCTGTGGAAGTGAATAGAGTGCTGGGCCCAGAGTCAAGAAGACCTGAGTTCAAAGACGGCCTCTGATATTTACTAGTTGTGTGACCTTGGGCAAATCAGTTAACCCCATCTGCCTCAGTTTCCTTCTGTGTAAAATGAGCTTGAGAAGAAAATGGCTGACTACTTTTGCCAAGAAAACCCCAAATAGGGTTATGAAGAGTCAGATACTACCAAACAACAACAAATAACAACAAACTTATCTTGCAGAGGAGAAAATTGAGACAAATGTTTGCCAAGGTCGTACAGGTCCGTGTATGTAGCTGCATATAATTATATTATTTCATTTAAATTTAATATAACCCTCCTGGAATAAGTGCCATTGTTATTGGAAATGGGAGAATAATAAAAAGAATAGCCAACATTTACATGGTGCTTTTAAAGTTTTAAATTTTAATTAACTTTAAGTTTAATTAATTTTACATTTTAAGTTAAATTCATACATGCAAAGCATTTTACACGTATTATCTTATTTGAGTCTCATAACAACTCTGAGATAGATGCTATCATTGTGCCTGTTTTTCAGATGACGAAACTGAGAGTGAGAAAGGTTAAGTGACTTGCCCAAGGTCACACAGTCAGTAAAATTCAGAGGTGGGAATTGATATAAACCCATTTTACAGATGGGGAGGCTGAGGCTCAAATGACTCTTCACATTAGTATCGTCTGAGGAATATTTTGAACCTGTCTCTCCTAATCCCAAATCCAGCATTCTTTCCATTTAAGTGCTTACTATATTCTAGGCACTGTACTTAAGTAAGCACTAGGGATACAAACTAACTCAGCAGTTCTCAACCTTCCTAATGTCAGAACCCTTTAATACTCGCATGTGGGCGTACTCACCTGGAGATGCATAGAGGAGCCATGTCTCAGTTCCTAAGACCATCGGAAATATGTGTTTTCCTATGGTCTTAGGCAACCCCTGTGACCTCTGTGAAAGGGTCATTAACCCAGAGGTTAAGAACTGCTGAACTAAGGTAAAAAACAGTACCTGCCTGCAAGGAGATCAATTCTAACAGGAGACATGTGTAAAGAACTTTTGGTCATTGTTAAGGTGCATCTGACTCTTTGTGACCCCACTGAACCTAGCGTACCGGGCCCTTCTATCCCCCACTCTGTCTTGAAGTCTGTCCAACATCATGCTTGTAGTGTCCATGGTACCATCTATCCATCTCATCCTCTTCTGTTGCCTTCTCCTTCTGCCCTCAATCTTTTCCAGGCTCTTTTCCAATGAGTCCCGTCTTCTCATTATGTAGCCAAAGCACATCAGCTTCGGCTTCCGTATTTTACTTTTCAGTGAATTGTTTGAATTAATTTCTTTAAGTGTTGACTGCTTTAATCTCCTTGCTGTCCAAAGGACTCTCAAATGCCTTCTCGACACCGCAGTTCCAAGGTGTTGATTCTGTGGAGGTCATTTTTCATTCTAGTTCAATTCTTACAGCCATATGTTGCTACTGGAAAATTAACTAGGGTTATACAATATATAGAGTGAGTCAATACGGTAGAATAGGCAGAGTACTGCCTATGAAAGGGTGACCTGGTTTTCAGTATTATTCAAACTTAGTACTTGTATAACTCCGATCGAATCACTGCTTCTTCCTGGCTCACAGAATCCTTTGCAAAATTAGAGGGCGCAGAGCAAAATCGAGTATACTGTTCCAGGGGAAAATATGGTCAGTCAGTGAGGTGGAGGACTTTCAAGCATTCTT
>CM053596.1:19132777-19142809 GCA_028646575.1 Pseudocheirus occidentalis | reverse complement strand
TCTTCATCCTGGAATTTCAACCAGGGCTCCTGCTTCCTTGTAACCATAACCGCTCCTCTCTGCCCTGGAACTGGGTGATGGACAATGGAGTTGCTGAATGGTTTCTAGCTCTATGACCAGAGCTAGCACAGGGATCCCCTGTAATCTCTTTCTGACCAGGAGTTCAGTCCTCTTACTGTCCCTGAGTACTGAGCACTCCCGCGTACCACTGGTGTTACTTCTACCATATCATTAGACTACCATATAGTCTCCACCAGAATGTCTGTGTCCTCCTAAGCTCCCCTGGGCTGGAAAATGACTTGTCTTGACTTCTCATTGGCTATTTGCTTAGAATTCAATTTGACATGGTTCTTTAGAAGGGAATGTAGAGTTTGAAAAACATGCTCATTTTACTCCACCAAATTGTCTCCACCACCTCCATTTTGTTTTAAACTTATATATATATATATATATATGTAATTATTATAATATTATTTATATATAATATTATGTATATTATATATAATTATTATAATATAATATAAATAATATATACATTTTAAGCTTATATTTTTCGACTGAGTAATGACTATGTAAGTTGCTTTTCTGTAATAAGATGACTTAAGGGGTATAGGTTGGCAATGACCTATCTGCCCCTTAGATTTGATAAACTACAAATGACATGTGTTCACCAGATTTAGTAAACTGTTTGAGATGTGCTCCCCAAATCCAGTAAACAGCTAATAAAACATTTGCTAATGATGTAATCTTTGGTCATATTTTCCTTTCACCATAAGCTTAGGTAATCAATCACCAGTCAGAACTTGAGTTTAACCAGCTAATGCCCATACCAACCCACCCAGAAACCCACCAAAGTCTTAATCTTGGGTAACTGAGACTGACCCCTGTGTTTCTTTGCATGAGACTCATGCATCCCCATCTTTTTTTCAGACCATTGATTGGCTGGCAAAGGTCCGCCGACCCTCCAGATTACTGTCTCCAGGTAGGCAAAGAGAACCTTGGCTCTGCAGACTGGTAGGAGATGCTCACTGGTTGGCAGTTTGTTCCTAACGTGGTCTAATAGAAAATATAAATGAACGTTTATGCATCTTTGACTGATAAAGTTTTATTGCTGGCATGAGAAGTATAGATCTAATTAGTGTTTCCATCTGTGAGAAATTATTGTTTTTCTCTTGTATTAATAATCAGCGACATTGGGGATGGATGAGATTCCTTTCTTCTCCTGGGTTGGAGATCCCATCCAATACAAAGAATTTAATCTAAGGCAAATTCTGGCCCACTGTTTTTCACTCAACCAGGCTTAGGTAGAAGTGGACCCCCTATGTGGGGTAGTTTGGATAAGAAGTAAGTCTCTTTGTCCAAAACTGAGTGAGCAGAGTTCATTCCCCATTCCCTCGTTAGGATAAATCCAACTCTCTTTATTATATTCGTTCTTCTCATTAATTGTTAAACAGAGTTGATTGCCACCCTCAGGAACACCCATCTTCCAAGGGCATATGAGAGTTGAGTGGGTTCCATGAAGATTTTTGGCATTCGAGAGTGCCATTGACCCCTTTTATTAATGATCCGCTACCACAGTGGTTCTCAACCTTCCTCATGCTGCGACCCTTTAATACTCGGATATGGGTGTATTTGCATGTGGGCAGACCCTCCTGGAGACAGATAGAGGAGTGGTGTCTTGGTTCCTAAGACCATTGGAAATATGTGTTTTCCTGTGACCCCTATGAAAGGGTCATTTGGCCCCCAAAGGAGTCACAACCCACAGGTGGAGAACCACTGTGCTAGCATGATAATAAAATTATTAATTACCTAGAAATTGTCACCCCAACTTTTTATACATCACACATCAGTTAGTATACAGAATGATAGACTTGCTTTTGTGCCTGTAGACAGAAATGCAGTCAATACTTTGTATGTCCCATGCCTTGGCACATATTAGGTGCTTATGGAACAATCATGTACATTAATACATAGACATGATACTGAATATATACACATACGTATGTATGCGTGTGTGTGTGTTTGTGTGTGTGTGTGTGTAAACAAGCCCACTATTTAAAAAGTCATTGCCTACAAGGACTTCACGGGCTCACATGCAGGGCACAGCCACTTTGGGATTTCTGAAGTTCAGACACTCCCAGTGCCTGGTCCAGTGCTAGCACAGACACCTGGCTGAGAGTGGCACCTGGTACTGAGCTCCCGCTGGGAGCAGCAGCACGTGGTAGAACCAGGGCCCTCCTGGGTTGGGTTCCTTAGCCTCCTGAGCAGTGGGCCACTCGCCTCTTCCCCAGACCTCAGGATCTGACTCCACAGTGGATAGGTATGTCTATAAAAGATCTCAGATGCAGAGCTAAAAGGTGCCTTAGAGTTCATTAAGTACAACCCCACCACCTCCTCATTTTGCAGATGAGGAAACTGAGGCACAGTGTCCAAGTGACCTGCCCAAGGTCCTACAGATGTGTCTGAGGTGGGATTGGAATCTAGGCCCTCCTGATTCCAAGTCCAAATTCCAAACAGTCTCCCTTTATCCACCCCACTGGACTGCCCCCCGAGGGCCACAAGACCCCTGAGCTGCTAGCTGGCTCATAAGAAGGTAGAAGGCCCTGCTAGGTCTTGAGATCAGCAGCCCAGAGTCTGAGGCTTATACTCATTCACCATGTGACTGAGGGGGCCCCCTGGAAACCTGAGATGTGAGCAATCAAAATGTGCTTAGTGTGAGTGCTGTGGCAAGTGACCATCCGGGACAGGAGGGGAGGTAGACACCTCACATACCAACAACTCTGCACAAAGCTGGGTTTTTTAAGTTTATTGCAGGGATCCAGAGGGAGATAAGGGAGTCTCCTTGGAAGGCCCATGGGGGCTCAGGTCGGAGGTGGGCCATTGACATAGCTGAGGACAAGGTGCAGGGGCCCACGGAGCCGGGGAGGGGGGCAATGGGTCCCCCCGGGGGGTGGGAAGAGACACACAGCCCCCAGCAGGAACAGAAGCAGCAGAAAGAGGAGGGTGCGGCGGGTCCAGCGGGGCTGAGCTGTGCCCTCTTTGTGAGCCCCAAAATCCAGAGGGATCTGCACAGTCACATCTGGGGGGCCTGGCTGCTTCCTGTCCTGAGTGCGGAGAGAAGACAAGTGGGGACCCCACGGCCCAAGGGGCCATACCTGCAGCAGGAAGGACCGAAGCTGTAAACACAGACAGACTTCTCTGCAGCCCAGAGGACCCAAGTGTGTCAGGCCAGGTGTCAGAGCACTGTCCAGCACCCCAGCCCAGACCCCAGAAATCTCTCTACTAAGTGGCCCCCTCACCCTGGCTGTGGTTAGCACCCTCCCCGTGAGGATCAGAGACACAGAGAACAGCGGCTCGCCAGAGACAGCTTACTACAGAGGCTGATGGGGTGAGGCACTGACGAAGACAGCAGAGAGACAGATATGGGCTCACTCAAGGGCAGCCCACCCACCCCTGTTCTAAGATTCTCTTTCTTTCCTCCCTCCCCCCTCTCCCTTCTCCTCTGCCTCTCTCCCTCTCTCGGTCTCCCTGTGTCTTTTATTCTCTGTCTCTATGATGCTGTCTGCCTTCCTGTCTCTCTCCCTCTCTTTCTGTCTCACTCATTCTCTCTCCCATTCTATCTCTCTCTTCTCTCTCTCTCATTCTGTCTCTCTCCCTCCCTACCTACCTCCCTCCTTCCATCTCTCCGTCTCACTCATTCTCTCTCCCCCTCCCAACTCTCTCTCTGTCTCTCTCTCTCTCTCCCCCCTCTTCTTTCCTCTCCATTCTCCACCACCCCCACCCCTATATGAGACAGATATGGGAAAGGCCAGGGAGAACCAGAGAAAGACATTGGACCAAATGTCAGAGAGGAAGAAAGAAAAGAGGCAGAGACAGAGAGTCAGGGAATCAGAAAGCTAGGGACAGAGCTCAAAGGACAGACAGACAAAGCATCACAGGAGGATTATGGGAGGGACAAGGGAAGAAGACTGGCTGGAGGGAGGCAGACCCTGCACCAGACTGGTCCACAAGATAGCAGACTCTCTCATGGGTGGGGCATCCAAGCTGAGCTGGAAGAACCTGTCCTGGAGTCTAGACCCCTACAGCCGCATTCCCTGTCCTATGACACTATGTGTACCGCAGACCCCACAAAGGCAGGCCACCACCCTGCCCTTGCCCCTGGCCCAGCTCTCACTTACCGATAGGGGCTCAGCACGCCCACACACTTCACAGGGGGACCCTGGTGTCCAGACTCTCCTGCTCCGGGGGACACCTAGCCACCCCACATCCCCAGTGGGGTCCCATTCCAGCTCGGCTATGGGACCTTCCAGTGGGGGACCACCCCTCTCACCCCCAATCCCAACCCTGGGGCCAGGCCCAAGCCCAGGCCCATCTGAGTCAGTGTCTGAGTCGGGGTCCTGGAGCGAGGCAGGGTCCTCAAATACCTAGAGGCAGAGGTCAAGGGTAAGGGGTCAATAACCAGAAGGGCTGGGGGCATCAAGATGGTTATGAACAGGAGCCATAGTGTGAAGGGGAGGGCATAAGTAGATGATGCAGAGTCAAAAGGTACAGGGTCAGGGGTCCCAGTGGGTTACACTTAGAAGGGCCAGTATCAGAGGTCTTCACAACACGGGTCAGAGGGGGTTGAGGTTAAAGGGCTGACTGAGAAGGGGGCACTAAAGCCTTAGTGGTCCGTACCAGGCTGTAGGCAATTAGCCGGCCGCCATGCCGACTGAGGCGTCTGAAGATGCCTTCACAGCAGTCGGGTCGGGCCGTTCTGCCCTCCTCAAGGGTAGCTGTGCGCCGGGGTTCCCTTCTCCGCATCAGACCCTCCCCTGACACCAGCAGGACCCCCGCCTGCTCTGCTGCTGGCTGATCATTAACCAGGAAGGCCTAGGGGGAACCCAGACACTGGGGACCAGTCCCTCCCCCCAATCCTGAGACCCCAGTCAGCCGGCCCCTCTATGTGGACACTTCCTGGATAGGCCTGGCCCAACATATCGGCACCCATGTGTCTGAGACTACCAGCCCCTCTCTTCCCTGTCTGGAATAGGTTGCCATCCCCTCAGAGACCCAAGTGGGCAGGATCCCAGCTACTCTCCTAGGACCCAGGCAGCCAGCCTCCATCTTCTCCCATGAGGACCCAGGTATGCAGTAATGGAGACCCAAAGCTCTGGGTCCCATCCCCTGCACCCTCAGGGTCAGCCTCTTGTCCCATGTGGAACCTTGGGCCAGCTGGACCAGTCCCAGGTGTGGGGATCCCCTGCAAGGCCCCCTGAGGGCAGAGCACACATCTACCTTCCTCTCCCTGCGGTCCAGCTCAGCTTTCCTAGATTTTCCCTTCCAATCCTCTCCCCCAACCCTTCCCACCTGAAAGCCTGCCTGCCAATCTCCTCCTCGCCTCCCTTTTCACCATACCTGGAGCTGCTGAGTCAGCCAGGGGCCAAGGTCCGGGCATCTGCTGTGAGAGCAGAGAGGCGGGAACTGGGAGGGTTCAGAGTGTCCAAGGGGCCTCCAGGGCCTGACATGGACAGGGGAGTGAGAAGGGGCATCTGGACACAAGGCGTTAACAGGGAAATAAATGGGATTCTTGGTGCCAGCATCCCAAGGGGCAAGTGCCAAGGTCCCGATGACAACTGGGATCCTACAGGGATGGAGCCTAGAAGGGAGGGGGCATTTCTTGCTAGGTGACCCCCACCCCACCCTGGGACCCAATCATCCCATCTCCCAGCTTCCTATCCGCCAAGGAAAAGGACCAGCCCCTTTACAGGGCTCTCCAGAGTCTCACCCAGGACTGGGGGTGTCTCTTCAGGGAAGCCTGAGCCCTTTCCCTTTCCCTTCCCCTCCCCCAAACTGGGGTGGAGCAAGCACCCAGGAAACTCGATGCCCAGCTCAGGTGACGCTTGGGCAACCTTAACCCCTTCACTTCTGAAGTCTGGCTTTCCCTCTGGCCCCTGGGGATCTTGAGGGCCTCCTCCCGTAGGGACCCAAGTGCCTGGTCTGCCCCCTACCCCTCCAGGCTCTGCCTCCTCCTTCAATGACCAGGTGTGTCCCCCTCCTTCCTCAGTGACCAGGTATCTGCCCCCTCCTTCCTCAATGACCAGGTATCTGTCCCCTTCCTTCCTCAGTGACCAGTGACCAGACCTTCCTCAGTCTGCCGCCTCCACCCCCCCAGCCTCTGCCTCCTCCCTCTGTGACTAGGTGTCTGTCCCCCTCCTCCCTCAGTGACCAGGTGTCTCATCTCCCTTGCTCCCCCCCAGACTCTGTAGGCATCTTGCCCTCCTCCCCCCAAATGGCCTTCTTCAGGATACCTGCACCTGCTCCCAACCCCTGCCTCTGCAGGGAAACAGGTGTCCAACCCCCAATAAGTCTAAAAGCCCAAGGTAAGTGTAGTTTATTCCTGACTTCTTGGTGCTTAGAGATCCCTGGGTTCACTTGGTTCGTGAGGATTTCTTGCTCAGCAAGAGGCTGGTCCGGAGCACTCGAGGGACCCTCCGAATAGTCAGAGAGACGCGTGTGCCCCGGGGGAGCAGGGCTCCAGGCCCAGCAGAGGGGCAGGCAGAGGCATTGGCCACGGGTGTGTCAGTCAGAGAGTCTATCAATGTTGGGCGGATCCCGTGAAGCAGGTGAGTGTAAGCTTCCCCTCGGAGGACCAGGAGGCTTCGAGGCTCCAGCAGCAGCGAGAACTTGGGGTGCAGCTGAGGCTGGAAAGAAGAAAGGCCAAGGGTGGAAGAAGGGAAGGGGCCAGGCCTGGCCAGGCCTCACAGGCTCCTCCCCTCACTGGCCCCTCACCTGCTCCTCCTGTGGGTCCTTCTCCAGCTCAGGCCCTCGGGGTGGGTACATATCCAGGATAGTGTGGGAGCCCAGGCTGATGGTGCTGACTGTCGGGTAGTACAGAGGGCCATCTTCATGGGGCTGGGGGGAGGGCAAAGCCATAATGGGCCACTCATGACCCAGACAGACCTCAGACCCCACAGGTGGGGGCAAGGAGGGCAGGTCTATCTGGGGGTCATTTACAGGAATAAATATAGGGTACCTGGGGGCATTTTGGGGTGGGAGGGGCACTGGGGTAGATTTAGGGAAGACATCTGAGAGCATCACCCAGGAGAGCACCTGGGGAGGTTACATTCAGGCCATCTCCTTGTTCCACAGGATACTGACAACCCTGGACAGTCCCTCCTCAGACCTCCATGCACCCCAACTCTCTCTACACTCCATGCCTTGGACATACATCTGCCTCAACATCTTCCTGGCCAGCCCCGCCCCCCCAGGCCCCACTCCCCATCAACTTTGGCAATTTCAGTTCAGACCTCACGTGTCTCCCTGGCACCCCCCTCCCAGCTCTCATCATCATTCTCTGATGCTGCACCCCAAGATCCTGAACTCCTAATGTCCTCTCTGGCCAGAACCAGAGGTTCTTCCACTGTTCCTCTGCCCACTTTTTAGATGTCATTTGACAAGATGGCACAGTGGGCAGTCAGGAAGAGCTGAGCTCAAATCTTGCCTCAGAGGCTTACTAGCTGTGTGATCCTAGGGAAATCACTTAACAGTTTCCCCATCGGTAAAGCCAGGATCATAAGAGCACCTCCCTCCCCATGTTTTGTGAGGATCAAAGGAGCTTTTACAATGCAAAGTGTTATTTTCAACAGGCCTTGCCCTCAAGAAGTAGGCATTCCACTGGTGCCCAGAGGATTTTCTGTCTCTCTCTCTGTCCAGGATCTCCTCCTCAGCTCCAGCCACAGCCCTGTCAATCATCTCCTGTCTCTGGCATCTTCAAGCCCTCTGGTTCCTTCCCTTCAGCTTAAAAACATGGCCCTGTCTCCTCAAGCCTAAAACAACAGACCCTCCCAAGCCCCGGAGCCTTCTTCTCCCTCCCCTCTCAGCTGACTTCCCTAGCAGTGACTCCTCGGACCCACTTATGATCTGCCTTCCCACCCCTAGCCCCACCCCACCTCTCTCCTGGAAGTCAACTCTCAAAGGACACACTAAGCTCTCTGGCATTTCTGCAGGGCCTAGCCTTAAGGATTATTTCCTCCTTCCAGATTCTTTTCCATCCTCGGCTAGGCAGAAACACCCCAGAGATTCCTCTGGTTCTGCTCCTCAGACCTTCCCGGTTCACAGCTCTCCTCCCACACCCTCTATGTGGGGGGCTTCAAGGCTTTCTTTTCTTCCTTTCCCCAGGGTAATTTCATTCACTCCCAGGACGGGAATCAACTCAGTGAAAATGAGCCCCAGACTGGCAGCCTGTCTGGCCTTTTCATTCCTTCCCAAACACAGCAGCTCCCCAGGGTGGTATCTGCAGAGTACCTGGGCCAGGCCTGCACAACCTGTGGCCTGCTGGCCACTTACACTTAGGGCCCTCAGGCCACCTGCTGCACTCTACATCTTTTGTATGTAGAGGAAATCCTCTGGCCCAAGCACTGGCACTGTGCAGGCCTTGCCTGGGGGAAACCCTCTGGAGGGGGTGTTAGGAGACCCAGCCTTTAAGGACACTAAGAAGGTCACAGACCTGACTTCCCAAGATGCCTTCTCTGTGGGTACAGTAGCTGGGTGTGAAAAGGTTATACTCATATATTCAGAGGTTCTGACTTACCATGATGCCTTCTCCTGGCCGGTACTCATTTACCAGCACATGGTTAGCTTGGGCACCCCCGAAGAGGCCAAGACCAGAGACGGCATCGACCCAGTGCTGGAGCCACCGAGGCAGCTGCTCAGGGACCATCCCCTTTGGGTGGGGGAGCCCACCTGGGGAGGATCAAGGCAGAGGCAGAAGAGGAATGTGACCTGTCATTACCAGGGAACAAAGGAGCCTCTCTGCCCATCCCAGGGAACACAGAAGGCCTCCAGGCTAGGCCCAAGGATCTTGGGAGGGCTGAGATACAGAGCCAGGGATTCCCATCCTCTCCCTCCAGATCCCACCTGTGTGTGTGTGTGTGGGGGGGTGTTCATAGGGAAGGGTCAAGGGAGCACTCACCCCAGTTCTGTAATTTCCGCCCAGAAAGCTGTGTCCATTTGGGCTTTGGAGCCTCATACACCTAACAGGGGTGATCAGAGTGTGACCCGGGGATACTGGACTGACCCGGGAGTCATCCTATGACCACAGCATGACCCTGGCCAGGCCCAATCTGATCCACTGACTGTATGCCAGGCATCGTACAAGGTGCCAGAGATAGAAAGGAAACCTATGAACTGTCCCTACCCTTGTGGAAGGTACAATATGTACACATACTAATGTGAGGAGAGAAGGGAATACTAACCACCAGGGGGGATCAGGAAAGGCTCCCCACAGCAGATGGCAGGTAGGAATAAATGCTTGTTGAAGGAAAGGAGGAAGTGATCCTAACAGAGTGAGGCAGAAAGGGAGCTTGGGGTGGACAGCACAGAGATGGGAGATGCATTTCCACATTCAAGGGACAGCAAAAAGACCAGTCTATTTTCCCCAGGAACTGAAGTGTAGGAGTTTGGAGGCGGGAATCAGTTGTCACCTGTCGGAGCAGCTGGGTCTCTTCTTGCTCACAGATGAAATCTGGGACGTAGTAGATGATGGGTGGAACCTGTGTGTAGGAGGGAAAGAGGGAAGGAGGGAGGGAGAGAGAGAGAGACAGAGAGATGTGAGGCTGACCCCACAATGTGCCAAGCCCCTCCTTCACAAGCTTCTCCCTCACCTGCTTTACCCTGAAGGGCTCCAGGGAAGGTATCACAGCATCACACTGGTCCATTGCTGCTGGGGGAAGGCAGGAAGACAGAGGTCACCATTGCTCCCCTCCATGCCCTTCTCAGCCTCTCCCCCATTCATACTTGGCCCCCCATTCCCTGCCCCCATGCTACTCCAGACCCCTTCTCCACTCCTCCCCCAACCATCCTGGACCATTCTTCACCCTCCCCCCATAGCCCTTCTCCCATCCCAAAATCAGTCTCCTACATCATCAACCAAAACCAACCCGTTCTCCCCAGTCCCCAGTTCCCTTTCCCATCCCTGATCAACCCTCCAAGCCATTCTCAGCTCCTCCCAACCCCCATCAATTATCCCCTCCCCCATCCCCCCACCTCTGC
>CM053596.1:19115644-19132277 GCA_028646575.1 Pseudocheirus occidentalis | reverse complement strand
TCTCTCTCTTTCTCTCTCTCTCTCTTCCTTCTCTCTCTCTCTTCCTTCTCTCTCTCTTCCTTCTCTCTCTCTTCCTTCTCTCTCTCTTCCTTCTCTCTCTCTCTTTCTCTTCCTTCTCTCTGTCACTCTTTCTCTGTCTCTCTCTGTCTCTCTGTCTCTCTCTCTCTCTCTCTCTCTCTCTGTCTCTCTCTGTCTCTGTCTCTCTCTTTCTCTGGTCTCTCTCCCCCCATATTACCTCCATTTCTTTTTCCCTCCCTACCCATCCTGGGCCCAGCCCTCCAATGCCCGGCTCATTCCCACTACGAGCTATGTGGCCCATGCTGCCCCCTGACATGTGTGGACCTGAACGAATCCAAGAGCTGCCAGGCTGGCTGTCAGTGCAAAGAGGGCTGCGTGTGTAATCCCGGTTTTGTGCTTAGCGGGGCAACCTGTGTGCTGAGGAGCCGCTGCGGCTGCCTCCATGAGGGCCGCTACCATGCACTAGGGACCGCTTGGTATCCAGGCCCTGGGTGTGAGAGGCGATGTCACTGTGGCCTGGCTGGCACTGTGTCCTGCAGACCAGGACTCTGCAGTTCCCATGAGGTCTGCACCGTCCACAGGGGAATCCGAGGCTGCTTCCCAGATGGTCAGGCCAGCTGCTTTTTGGCAGGGCCAACACATGGCCTGACCTTTGATGGCCGTGTTCTCGGAGGTCTAGCAGGACGGTGTGCTTACCTGCTAGCCCAGGCTACTGGCTCTAGCCTGGAGTCCTTTGGCCTCCAGGTGGAAAAGGATGAGGCTGGACCCCGTCGAATCCTCCTCAGCCTTTATGGGTATCAGCTGGTCCTGGATCATGCAGTGCCTGGCATTATCATGGTAAGAACCAATTACCCAGACACTGGGGTCCCTGAGAGGACACTGAATCGCAGGATCTGGGTGCTGGAGGTCTAGACTCTGAGCTCCCCAGAGAAGTGGAAGTCTAGTAGCAGTCTGGACACTAGGGTCCTTGAAAGGAGCGAATGCTGAGAATCTTTACCCTCGGTTCTCATCCCTGAGGTCCTATGGAAGGACTGACCTGGAAAGGACTGGAGCTGAGATTCTAATACCTTAGGAGTTCAGCTTGGAGGAGAGGGCTGGGGGCCTAAATTCATTAATATCAATTCAAAGAGCTGCCTACCATAGGCAAGTCATTGGGAGTGCTCAATTTGGAATTAGAGGAGCTGGTTCAAATCCTCATTCCAAACAGCTTTCTAGCCTTGGACAAACCTCTGTCTGACCTGGAAGATCCTCTATAAAATGAGAGTTGTTTCTAGATAATCTCTGACCTTTCTATCTCTAAGACTATGGAACTGTTATGCTCCCCACCCCGCCCCACCCCACAACAGACTAGATATCTTCTCCCTTGGAGGCCCTTTCTACCCCTAAATCTGCAGTGCTTCCTTAAAGCTGTGATTACTGGGAGGGTCTGGATTGCCAAGAGAAGAGCCAGGATTCCAAGGCCCTGAACAGCTACTTACTCCCTCCTCTGTCTTACCAGGTAGATGGAGAGCTCTGCCGGCTGCCTCTGGTCCTGCCTGGAGGGCGCCTGTGGGTCACTCGTGAGGGCCGCTGGGTGGCCGTCCAGGCAGCCTGTGGCCTGCGTCTTTTGTATGACTTTGCCAGACATCTGCGACTGACTCTCCCGTCCACGTACCAGGGCCACCTCTCTGGGCTCTGTGGGAATTTCAATGTGGATGGTGGCATAGATGACTTTGGCCCCACGGGTTCCCTTGAAGCCTTTGCTGCCACCTGGGCCCTACCTGGGCCTGGCCCCTGTTCTCCTATAGGGCTGTGCCCGCCCAGTCCCTGGGGGCTAGACGCAGCTTTCACAAGACCCTCGGCTTGTGGGCTCCTCAGGCTGCCAACAGGGCCCTTTGGCCGCTGCCATAGCTTTGTACAGCCCGATCCCTTCTATGGAGTCTGTCTACGAGACATGTGCCAGGATCACAGAGGCCGGCTGGGGCTATGTGATTCACTGACCGTTTACACAGAGGCCTGCCAGGAGGCAGGGGCCCCTGTGCAACCCTGGAGGAGCCCTAAACTCTGCCGTGAGTGCCTTCCCCATCCTGGCTGGGGGACATAGAGGGTGGGCCCAGTCTTGGTTTGACCAAAAGGGACCACAGGAGAGGGAACCACCCGGGAGACAGGAGATTAGGACTGCTCCAGGCCCAAGTTTCCACCTTTAATTCAAGTTTGGATTTCTAATAGTTAAGCAGTGCAGGGATGCCACCCTCCCCAGGGCACCTGGCAGCTATCACAGGACTCAGGAGCATGCCTTGGTGTCCTGCCAGTTTCCAGTTCACTCCCTTTATTCTCTTACCTCTCTCTTTTTGCCCACTCCCCCTTCCTCCCTCCCATCAGGATTTCCCAGAATCCCAGAGCTAGAAGGATCTCAGATACATCTAGTCACCTTTATAGCCTCTAACCTGCTAGCCTCTAGCTTTTCCTTAAAGGCCTCTCTTTTTTTTTTCTTTTGTTTTTTTTTTTTTTTTTGGAGGGCAATTGGGGTTAAGTAACTTGCCCAAGGTTACACAGCTAGTTTTGGTGTTAAGTGTCTGAGGCCGAATTTGAACTCAGGTCCTCCTGACTCCAGGGCCGGTGCTCTATTCACTGCACCACCTAGCTGCCCCTTAAAGGCCTCTCTTGCATGGGAGGGAGCTGACTACTTCCCAAGGTCCACTGACCTCTTGGACAGCTCTCATTGGGAGGAAACTCTGCTTGAGGTCAAGCGTAAAGGTGGTCCTTCCTAGCTTCTCCCTGTTGCTCCCAAAGTGGGCAAAACAGGGCTAATAATTATGCATGACGGGTCTTCAAATGTTTGAAGATATTATTCTGTCCCTCAGAGTCTTAGTTGGGAGCAGAGAAGACTCTGCTCCCAACTAAGCATCCCCAGCCCCTTTCATTGGACCTCCTATGGTCTGATCTTGGGTTCCTTGACCATCCTGGTGACCCTTCCCTACAAGATCTCCATCTTGTCAATAAAATTCTTCCAATGTGGTGCCCAGAAGTAAACACAATTCCAGAGGTGAAATCATCAAAGAATGACAAAAATAACCAAAAAAGGCATCAAGAATAACAAATTTCTCCCTTTGGGGACATTGCCCTTCTTACCTCATTCAAAGACTGTAGTAGCTTTAAGGATCGCCATGACTTATATCGAGCTTGTGGTCCACTAAAACCTCCAGATCTTTGTTAATGGAAAGGTTACCCAGTGCCTAGGAAGTTGATTTTTCTAACGTAAGTATAGGGCTTTCTACTCATTACTATTAATTTTTTTTTTTTAAGAATTCAATGGAGGTCTTTGTTTGGGTCTTTTGTTTTTGTGAGGCAATTGAAATTAAGTGACTTGCCCAGGGTCACACAGCTAGTTAAATGTCAAGTGTCAGAGGCTGGATTTGAACTCAGGTTCTCCTGACTCCAGGACCAGTGCTCTAACCACTGCACTCCCTAGCTTCCCCCTATGGCTACCCAATGTAAGATGATGAAATCAACCCATCATTCTAGCTTGCCAAGACCTCCTTTTTGTATCCTGACTTTTTTTGGTCAGTCCCCTGGCTTTATGCCATCTGAAAATTCAATGAGCAGATGGATCATTCATGCTGTGTTATTATTAAAAATGAACAGCCCAGGGCCAAGGGCAGATCCCTGGGGTCCTTAGCTGAGCACCTCCCTCTACAGTGACATTGAACCATTAATGACTACTTTGGATATACCAACTGGAGAGAATCAGGGAGGAGGAAACCCTTGGACTGTGGTTTGGAGGAAGTGCAGGATTCTCTGAGGCTAAGGTGAGGAGGGAGGGTGTTCCAGACAATGGGGCCAGAGAGGAGAGTTAAACTGATGTGTTTGTGGAACAGCTGGTAGGCTAGTGTGACTGGAATGGAGAAGGCCTGAAAAGGATGCCTCCTTAATATATAATGCTGGCCCACATCCATCCCCCTTCACCTGTCCTGCAAAATGCATACTCAGTGGTGTAATATTTAACAACCAGCTTTCCGATAGTGGGCCATAGGGTAGGAATATATACACATGGCACACTTCCAAATTTAACACGCATCATTAACATGTTCTTCATCACTTTCTTTAGTCTAGACAATAAATCAGATTTCTCTGGTTTGGTGTTAATTACCTTTGGCGATTTCTAAGGTGTAAATGGTCACATGGAAAATTTAACAATCAGCTCTTGCAAGCCAAGAAGAGCTGGCTCCAGCACACCACCGTATGTGTCCATCCAGAGCAATATTCCAGTCATGTGTTTCATCCTGCCAAGTCTCTGTGACCCCATGAGGTCAAACTTACCTTTTTTTTCCTGTTAGGACTTCAAATTCCTCCTCATTGTTGACTAAATGTGGGGCACTTGTAGAGTGCCTTGACCCTTGAGGTTATAAGTTTGCTCCGTGTTCTTAAATTTTGTCTCCAGGGGATTTCTGGGTGTCTGCTACTCTCCCTTCTACACTGTAGCTACTCTGTGGGATCCAGCTTGGTGAATAGATAATATTCTATTTTCTCCCATTCCCATCCTTTTTCATGTTAATTATTTTGTTAGACTTCCAAGACTGTAAGCAAACATATTCTTGCTGACCTCCATCTCTGGCCAGGGCTATGTGATTTATTTTTATTTTTTGCCTTTTTTTTGGGAGGGCAATTGGGGTTAAGTGACTTGCCCAAGGTCACACGGCTAGTTTTGGTGTTAAGTGTCTGAGGTCGTATTTGAACTCAGGTCCTCCTGATTCCAGGGATAGTGTTCTATTCACTTTGCCACCTAGCCGCTCTGGGGCTATGTGATTTCTGTATTTCAAACCAGAAAGCCCATTCTTGGACACTATCTTCTTCATGGTTGGCTTCCCAACTCCAATCATTCTCCTCTTAATCCTTGCCTTCAGTGGTCGGAAGTGATGAGAACTCCACCCCTGTCCTTAGGGTCTTTCATTTCTAATCCATGATTTTCTCTTTGGCAAATACTTTGGCAAAACTTGCTAGGTTTCTTCTGGCAGTATGATTTGTGCCCCTGTGAATCACTGCCAGTCGGTAGAACTCATCCATTCTGACAGGTCTTGAGAGGTACCCTGTTATAACTTGGATACATGCCCCAGGAAACCAATCGATTTTTCTGTTGTTGCTGCTAAATTGACATATAGCAATATTCAGCCACTCACATGTTGGAACAGAGAAGGCAGACAGGGGTTGGGGTGGGGGAGTGGGAAGCCAGAGAGTGAACCAGCGTTGTAGTTGGGCAAGATGTGGCTGATGTTAGGACCAGGAAGCGAAGGATCCAAGGATTACCCGAGAAGGAAAGGTTGCCTGCATGGCTGAGACTGCTGAGGGAGGAGCAGTGAGGTCAGAGTTGGGGTGATAGATCAAGTATCCAGTAAGCAGCAAGTTCAGAGTCAGGAAGAGTGAGGCTGGGAGGGAGAGGTGGAAAGGTTGTGCTCAGAAAGAATGTTCTATCACAGTGGTTCTCAACCTTCCTAATGCCCTGACCCTTTAGACCCTTCAATACTTTTATGTGGGTGTGTGGGTGTATCTGCATATGGGCAGACTCGCCTGGAGACGGATAGAGAAGCAGTGTCTCAGTTCCTAAGACCATTTGAAACAGGTGTTTTCTGATGGTCTTAGGCGATTCCTGTGAAAGGGTCATTTGATCCCCCAAAGGGGTCGCAACCCACAGAACTCCTGTAATCTATCAGGACCTCAACTCCAAGGTGGGCCTTGGGGTCTTGGGGCCTTCCACCTTGCCTCAGACCTGATCCTTCTCTTCTGCCCTCAGCCCTGAAATGCCCACCCCGGAGTCACTACAGCATCTGTGCCCGTACGTGTGACCTTGGCTGTGCCCCGCTCCTGGGTCCTGTTCGCTGTTCACCTCAGTGCTTTGAGGGCTGTGAGTGTGACCCTGGCTTCGTCTACAATGGGGCAGGCTGTGTAACCCAAGAGCGATGTGGCTGTTTCCACTTTGGCCGTTATATCCCGGTGAGCAGGGGCTGATGGGGGAGAGAATTCAACTTAATTCATTTCATTTACTGACCATTTATGTGCAGTACCCTGAGCCAGGCACCCAGGCACATACAATTTAACCACTACAGTCCCTGACCTCAAGGAGTTTACAGTTTTTAAAATACAGAAATACAGATTTAAAATACAGATTTACAATTTTTAAAATACAGAAATTCAGATTTAAAATACAGATAAGATACAGAAAAACAAAGTCTATTGGTGGGGGCTGGAGGGAGGTCATGACCAATTGGGAGAATCAGGGAAAGTTTCCTTGAAGAAATAGTATATTCTAATTGGGTTTAATCCATCTATCAATCAGCAAGCATTTAATAGGCACCTACTCTCTATCAGACACTGTGCTTCAAGGAGTTTACATTCTAATGAGGGTGGCAATATGTACATCTATGAGTAGATACAAAAGAAATTCCAGATAATTTGTTGATGGAAAGGGGGGGAAGGATTAATAATTTGGGGGGAAGTTTGTCAGGAATAGGGGCACTTGAACCTGAAAGGAAACCAAGGACCTTAAAAAGCAGACGGGAAAAGGAAAAGTATTCCAAGCATCTCAAGTATAAGGAAAGGAGAATATAACTCCCCCTTCCCCCATTCCCAGTTTATCTGATGTGATTACTGGAAGGAAGAAAATGCATTTATGTAAATGCCAGCTATGTGCCAGGCACTGAACCAAATGTTCTACAAATACCTCATTTGATCTTTACCACAGTCCTGGGAGGTAGGTGCTATAGTTATCCCTACTTTACAATTGAGGAAACTGAAGCAAACAGGTTAAGTGACTTGCCCAGCGTCACATAGCTGATAAATGTCTGGGGCTGAATTTGAACTCAGATCTTCCTGATTCCAGTGCAGGTCTATCCACTGTATCACCGTACCTACCATTAGGCACAGACTGTAGTTAATCATGATGATGTTTTAACATGTAAACAAGATGTATCTATGCCTTATGATCACTTTATGATGTGAGAACCTCTTGGCTAGATGAAGAGATTGGCTGAGCAAACAAGCCAGTCATACCTTTCAGGGCATTAAGTATCTGGATGAAGTTCAGCAGTTACATTTTGAGAGCTAAGGAATGCAAGATCAGGAGTGCTTTGTGGGAAAGATCCCCACAGGGAAGGGACTTTCCTCCCCACCCCCACTGGCCATGTCATCTGAGTTACTGAATCAGTACAACCAGCCAAGAATGGAAACATATCCCTGGAGAGAAGATAAGGACATAGAAAATAGTTAGCCAGGGGAAGAAATAGCGTCAGGGATCCTGAACTCCTCACAGCACAGAAAAATGCCAGGTATGAACTCAAGAAAGGCGTAGGTCCTGGGAGCCTAGCTGAGTAACCTACCAGACTCAGTGGACTCCAGGAAATCTTCATGAGAACTCTTCAGAGAGAAAAAAAAGACTTCCAGGTCAGGTGGTATTACTAGGAGTTGTGAGTTGCGCTTTGTCCCTCCTGTCTCCTAAATATGAGCATCAAAAACATGGTACTTTTGAGTTTAAGCTCATTATTCCCATGGATTCTTTGAGGCAGAATGAATCCTAGGTTTTGGAGAGCTATGTTTTGTCACAATTTTCTCACTGCATCTTCTTTGTAAATGCCTTTGCTAAAAGGTAAGTCTTTATACCTGCTGTTTGTTAATGGATGCACACCGGTGGGGGCTCAAAAGTTACATTAATGGGAGCCACTGGAGTTTTAAAAGATGGGTAGGGATTTAACAGACAGAGAAGACAGGAGCTCACTCCAAGTACAGGGGAGAGTAGTTGCAATAGCAGAGAGCCCTCAGGACATGGTTTTGGTTAAGTGGGCCAGTCTTTTCAAAACATAAGGTCATTAGAGGAGAATTTAAGATGACTGAAGATATTATCAGGTCTTGAATTGACAATCAATCAACAAACATTTATTAAGCACCTACAATGTTTTGGTCACCTTGCAGCTATGCCAGTGGCCCAGAGAGATGGTAAGGAGATTTTATACTGGACTGATGGCATTGGGAATAATGAGGAAGGAACAGATGAGGGTTTTAAGAAGACAGAATTGATAGGACCAAATTATTGCTTGGAGATGAGTGGAAAGGAAGAGAAAATATGAAAAACAATTCAATGAAAGAGCTCTGGCTCTTACTCTTACTCCTTGTATGACCTTAGCCAAGTCTCTTCCCCCCCCACTAGGCCTCAGTTTCCTCATCTGTAAAATGAGGTGGCTGGACTAAGTCATGTCTAAGGTCTCTTCCAGCTCTAGAGCTATGATTTCTTGAGAAATCAAACTGAGATTACAACCAGGGAGAGAAGGAAAGAAGCATTTAAGAGCCCACTGTGTGTGAATGCTATACTAAACACTTTACATCTGTGATCTACAGCTGAGAAAACTGAAACAGACATGGGTGAAGTGACTTACCCAGGGTCACACAGCTAGGAAGTTTCTAAGGCCAAATTTAAACCCATTTTTCCTGACTTTAGGCCTGGTGCTCTATCTAACGTGCCATCTAACTGCCCCTAGGGAGTTTAGGCAAATAATAGTGTCCCAGACATAAAGAAGAAAGTCAGGAGGGGCAAATCCAATCCAAAATTCATTTATTAAGCACCTTTGTGCTTAATAAATAATAAAATTAAATATTAAAATAATAAAATTAAATAGATAATTTAAAATAAATAAATGATAAATAGATAATTTAATAAATAAATAATAAATAAGTAAATAAATGAATAAACAAACAAACAAACCTAGGACAAAAGGGTCCTTATTCTTAGAGAGAAAATATGTTCATTTCAGTTCAGGAAGAGTTGAGTGAAAATTTCCCAAAATCAAGTGTCACTAGAACCAGAACTGTGCCTCTATGCGGATTTGGAAAGGCAACCACAAGAGAGTAGATCCCAGGCAGGGCGTGGACCTGAGCTGGGATAATTGGCTGGCGTTCCAGCTTGAGGAGAAGAGAGTTCTCCAAAGGGAATCATGGAAAACAAGGCAGGTGATAGACGGGTGGAAGAAGGGGCAGGGCAGGGGGAGATGCTGGAAACAGAAAGACATCCAGGGCTAGTATGATGTCTAGGTGAGGGTTGATGAGCTGGCCATGTAGGTGGGAGACATGTTGTGGAATTAGAATTGTCTGACCATGGAGAAAAAAGTCTAGGATGATTCTGAAGTCACGAACCCAGGTGAGAGGTTGGGACCCAAAATATGTGGGTGGAAAAGTAAGAGGTCAGAGATTACAATCCCGAGTACATTGGACTTTAAGCTCCAGGATTGTCACAGAATCCTGGACTAGGAGAATGCGATGGCACCAGATCGTGTCAGGCTTTGAATGACAGGGAGAGAAGTTTGAATTTTACTTGGAAAGCAATAGATTTTTTTTTCCCCATGGAGGAATGACAGGACCAGATCTTTATGTAAAGAGGATTGCTTATGCAGAAGGCAGAATAATGGGCTGAAGAGGAGAGAGTGACACGGAGAAGAACTGTTAGAAAGCTATCAATCAGTCAGTCAACAAGCATTTATTATGTCCTGGACACTGGCCTGCTTCCCTCTGGGCCGGAGTATGATGAGGATGTGTCATTATCACATTCATACTTGTGTGTGTCCTGATGCAAAGGGAGGTAAGCAGGGCTTGTGGATGATTTTTTCTTTTGAGGGAAGATCCTTTCAAAGGGAATGTGCCTTTGAGGCTGGTAAGGTTGGCTACAATCACTTAGAGTCCAGAATTAGAGGTGGGTATGTCTAGCTATGGAGAGCATACATTCACCTCCCTGCTTAGCAACCCCAGTGTAAGGCTAAAAAGGACCCCTGAGGTCCTCTAGTCCAGGGTCCTCTTCCCCCAAAGGATGAAATACCCTGCCCAGGGCTACAAGGGTAAGATGTGATGGAGGAGAGATTTGAACCCAGAGCTCCTCCCACTGTACTGTCCTGGCGGCAGCTGTGAGAAGCCTGTGACTATTAATCCTCAGCCATCTTCTCAAGCAATTGATGGCGAAGCTAAAAACGGCTCACAGCAGAGCCAGCCCAAAGATCCATTTCGGCCAAATGAGATGATGCAGGAAAACGCTTTGGAAACCTGAAGCGTTCCATTAGCATTCACTGTTACTGTTGTAACCATCACAAGAGAAGGCCTTGAGGACATCAAGGAGACGTGAATTACTATCATAGCAGCTAGCCTTTATATGCCACCTACTATGCGCTGGGCGTCACACATGTCATCTCATTCCATCTTCACAACAATCCTTAGAGGTACGTGCTATTCTTCTCACCATTTTTCAGTTGGGGAAATTGAGGCAAAGAGGCTTAAGTGACTTTGTCTAAGGTCACACAGCTAGAGGGATTTGGATTCAGGTCTTACTGACCCCAAGTCCAGCTCTCACCATTGTACCACCCAGCTGCCAAGTAGAGCAGAGGGGCGCTCTGATTTCTTGGCTTACATACAATTTTTTAAAAAAATTTTTGTAAATAGTATTTTTTCCAGTTACGTGTAAAGATGGTTTTTCAACATTCCTTTTTAAATAAGTTTTCGAGTTCCAAATTTTTCTCCCTCCCTTCCTTTCCAAGACAGTAAGCAATCTTATATAGGTCATACATGTGCAATCATGACATATGATTTTCTTGTAAAGTTTATTGATTTTTTCTCTCACCTTCATTTCTGAACCTATCCCACTCTCTCCTTTACCCAGTGAGTTACCCTCTGGAACAAAGACTATTCTCAAAGAGGAAAAAAAAATCCAATAACAATTTTTTTTTTCATTTTTGAAGGTCAAATAGATTTTTTATTGTTACAATACTACTTCCAGCTGCCTACCAACATATCCACTGAGTCTAATAAGGTGACATTCCACAACTACAGTCCTGTGCCTGCGAAATGAAGGGCAGTACATTTTCCAACCAAGCCTGAACATCTTACTCTCTTAAATTACAAAGCATTTGGTTTCATTCTTTGCTATTACTTGGTTTGTTGAGTTTTTTTTTTTTCCAATTTACACTGTGGTAGTCTCCCTGTAAACGGCTCCCTCGTTCTGCTTCCTGCCCTCAGCAGTTCATAGAAGCCTTGTCAGGCTCCTGTGAATCCCTCCTATTCATCCTTTCTTAAAGCTGCTATTGGTCCGATCAGCCACAGTCAGACACATTGAAACTTGACTCTAGCACAGTGATGCCACTTTGGTCCTCTCGGAGAACAAAGGCCAACCACCATTACCAACCATAAGATATAGGAAGATTCCCTTCCATTCGTGTGCCCCATTTGGTCAGTCATTCCTCAGTTGGTGGGATCACCCCTAATTTTTAGCCACTCCCTGCTCCATGGGAAAGGTGGCTGGTGCATGTGTGTGCAAGCGAACATGTGCGCTTTTATGATCCGTGTCCATTAAGGCAGTTCTGTGACCAAGAGAAGCTTAACACTGATAAGAAAAAGATAATGGGGGCGGCTAGGTGGCGCAGTGAATAGAGCACCGGCCCTGGAGTCAGGAGGACCTGAGTTCAAATCCAGCCTCAGACACTTAACACAAAAAAAAAAACTAGCCGTGTGACCTTGGGCAAGTCACTTACCCCCAACTGCCCTCCAAAAAGCAAAAAAAAAAAAAAAAGATAACAATCTTAGTTTGGGACATACTGAGCCTGAAATACCCATGGGGCATCCTTGTGGAAGTATTTTGTAGGCAGTTAAAGATGCAGGTCTAGAGGACAAGAGAGGGGTCAGGGCTGAAGAGATTGCTTTGGAAATCAACTGGAAATCATTGCATTTGGCAATAATTGGAGAATTAGGGGGGTAAATATGTAAAATGCCAGAGTTGCCTTGAAGGTCCATTCAATGTAGGTCTGTGCTTGTATAGATTGTGTAGAGTGTTAAGGAAGGAGAAAAAAAGACCTTTACACACACACACACACCTAAAAGAAAAACTAAGGGATATAATGGGAAGAACCCCAGCTCTGGAGCCAGAACACCTGGGTTCACATCCCGCCTCTGTTGTCTATTATGCTATGACCTTGGACAGGTCATTCCCCTTCCCTGGGCCTCAGTTGCCCCATCCGTAAAATAAATTGACCTAGAAAGTCTTGAAGGTACTTGCTCCTATGGAAAAAACCAAACCAAACCAAACCCAGAGCCTTGGGAAAGACCAAGGGAAGCCCCGTGTTAATGGGCTGGAAGCATGACGAGGCACTGGGGAAGGAGACAGAGAAGGAACGGTTATAAAAGGAGAATCAGATGAAGGAGGAAGGAACACAAGGTTCCTTCGGAGGTGGATCGGAGAGGCTGAGTGGGCAAGGTCCCCAGCTGAGGCCACTGGCAAAGTCACAAATTTCTGAGCTCCGATGCCTTGGGGCATCTTGGCTCTAGGAACAAGGAATTCTGCATGGGCTGGTCCAGAAGGAAGAGATCCAAGCACAGTAGCTATCGCTGTGCAAACAGAAAAAGACAAAACCAAACTAGGTGGCTTAAAATGAGCCACTGTGTCCCAGAGAGGAGATGGAGAGGTGGGGGACAACGGAGCATGGTTGGGCTTGGGGGCTTCTCTGTTTTCCTTTGTCCTAAGAGGGGGTCCTTAGATGGGGAGAGATGGAAATTAACCCTAGGGCAAAAAACAAATGTTATCAATACTTTTTTTTTTAAGAAAAAAGAAAGACCAGTTAATTTGCCCATTAAGAGGTGACCTACATGAGAAATTTCAGGAGGGTGATGAAGGTAGAAACCACGTTGAGCTGGGGCTAAAGAATGTGGGGAAGTGAAAGCACCAGGCAACTTTTCCCAGACCAATTAAGCTCTGGATGTATTAGCCTTCCAATACAGCAAAGGGAGGCTTGTTGGGAGCATGTTTTAGGCAGACAGCTAAGAACCAAGGGCAAAGGAAAGACTGAAAGTACCAGTGAGGGGATGACTTTGGGGCCAAGGTCCCAGAAGGTACAGGAAATGAAGAAATTGAGGAGGCAGGCAGTCACCATAGACGCTTACTTTTTTATAGGGCTTTTTCAGAGGAAGGGAAATTAAGATTTTTTTTAAGTGTCTGCTATATGCTACACATTGTGCTAAAGGCTTTATAATTAATACCTACTTTAATTGTCACAATTACTCTGGGAGGTAGGTGCTATTTATGTTACAGTTGAGGAAACTGAGGAAGGCAGCTGTGAGGTGACTGTCAGGAGGTGTGGGAGGGAGGCACCCTGTAGACTCATAAGCTTGATACCAGATTTGACCTGTTTCTGAGCTCAAGGGATCCACCAGCCTCAGCCACTCTGGACATCAGTATTATAGGCCGGTGCTTCACTTCCAAGGGTTATAAACATCTTCAAATTACAGGGATTGTTCTCCATTTTGCAAATGAGGTAATCAAGGATTTAAGTAGAAAAATTCACTCACTACCCATGTGACCTTGAAAAAATGACCTAATTTCCCCAGGCCTCATTTTGCTCATCTGTAAAATGGACTAGATTTATGAGCCCTGCCCAGCCAAGACTGTTTGATTTAACCTTAGGAACTTAGGCTAAAACTCCAAGGGTAGGTCTCTTAAAAGAATGGTTGGGACCTTGAAGAGAGAGGAGAAGCCAGTTTGAAAGTTTCCCTGGGGAATGAGTGGGTGGATTTTTGGAGGAGGGTCAGGTCTGACCAGGTGCCCTCTCCCCAGGTTGGGGAGTCTCTGATCCTCCCAGGCTGCCAGGAACGCTGCATCTGCCAGTCAGGGAGTCGCCTAAGGTGCAAACCATTCCAGTGTCCTCAAGGCCTGGGATGTGTCCTACATCAAGGGGTCCGCCTCTGCAGGGGACCTCTGGGCAAGGGTAGTGCCACCTGTCGCCTGGTACCTGGAGGTCTCTTCACCACCTTTGACGGCTTCCAAGGCAGAGTCCCTATTCTTGCTGTGCCAGGCGCCTATGAGCTGGCAGCCCTGGGTGGGGCCGACTCCCGGAATCCTGCCTGGTTCCAGGTGGTCACAGAATACACCCCCTGCTCAGCCTGTCCAGCACCACCAGCATGGGTCATCACTCGCTTCCGGAATGGCTGTGTGGCTGTGGGACCCAACAGGGAGGTCTGGGTAAGTCGATGACTCCTCAATAAATTACCCTTCTCAAAGACCCTTAGGGACCACAACCACAACTTCAAATGACCTACTGATCTCCCTCAGACAAACCTAGGAGAACCCAGCCTGGGTTCTTGCCCTAAAGAGTCTTCTCTCTTATAATCTAGGCAACTTCTTTCTTCTTCCCCAGTCCCCAACCCCCAAGGAACACCTGTATCCTGGCCCCCTCCTCAGCAAGTCCCCTGACTTCTTTTTCTCCTCCTAAGGTGAATGGGCATAGGGCCCAGCTCCCAGCACAGGTCTCTAGAGGGGTCACGGCCCGATGGGCCAGGGCAGGTAAGGTCCTCGTGGAGAGACCACCCCTTCTCCAGGTGCTGGTGGGCCCAAAAGGTGCAGTGGTCCTGAGGGCTGCCCGAGCCCTGGGTGGGCAGCTGCAAGCTGCCTGTGGTGACTTTAATGGGGACCCTCAAGATGACCTTCGACTCAGGGATGGACTTCCTGCTACTAGCCTGGGGGACGTCTTCTGGTCCTGTCGAGCTCAAGACTTCAGTCGCTGGTAAAAAGGAGCTTACTGCTCTCCCCTTCCAGGTGCCCAGACCTTAAGCCCTGACCCTTTTCAGGAACCCAACCCAATAATCCCCTTCCCAGGGAATGAATACCCCTTTTCTATGACCCGAAGTGTCCAGCTCTGGTCCTCCCATATAGTCCCTTCTCAGGACCCAAGCAAGCAAAATCCCAGATGATCTAGCCCCTACAAGTCAGAGGAACTTCTGGTCCTCTAACTCCACCCTCAATTTTTTGGCCACAGCATGAAGAAGGTGCAGTCTCCCATCTACAACGAAGATTATTTTTCCACTTGATAATAATGTAGCTGCTTTGGTCTGTGGTTACCCCCACTCCCACAAAGGCCTGGCACCTCTGACCAGGGCACTGTCTGTCTCTGCCAAAGCTGTCAATAAATGGATTTTGGCAAATGACTTGAAGCATTCATTTGTGGCCTCGAAATGCTCCCACTTCCCCCATTCTACCGTATTCTCCCCCCCCCTATTATTCCCTTTTTCACAGACTTCTCTCTCCTTAAGGAGTTGGGGTCCTAGCCCCTGACCCTTTGGGGACCCAGTACTATAGAGCCCCTTAGGTTCAGCTGCTGAGTGACTCCCCTGCCCCTCCTGCCTCCTCCTATACCTCCCAAAGAGACCCAGGCGTCTGTCTCCCCCTGTCCCCCCATGTCTCCTCAGGGACCCAATCTCCCCAAGAGTCTGATCCATCAGAGCCCTGAGAGTCCAGACCCCCAGCCCTCACCCATCAGGGACCTCAGCACCCAGTCATAGAAATCGTACAGTTCAGGTGTGGGAAGGCCTTTCCTCGATCCCATCCACACCCCCAAGAGCACTCCCCCAACAAATGGTCAGCCAGCCTTCGCTGGAAGGCCTCCAAGGAGGGAATCCTATGCTCCCTAGTCCATTTACTCCACTTCGGGATGCATTTGGCTCCAGACCCTAAGCTCGCTTCCAAGGGAAGCATCCCTTTAGGTTTTCAGAATCTAAAATTTAGATGCCTGGGATCCATCGCGGGCCCTCTGCCGGGTGTGGGCGTGGCTAAGTACCCCCTCTTTGATCGCTTAGCCCCGCCCCTGCCATGTGGGGCTCCGCCCACTGACCGGGCCCTCTCCTCCCTGGGCCACTCAAGGACCCCGGTGGAGGGGAGGGGACCCGTTGTAACGTCACCTGCCCCGGCGGCCAATGGGCGGCGGCAGATCCGGAAGCATGGCGCGAGGTCGTTTTGGAGCGCCGGGACGGATCGTGTGCCCTTCCTGCCGGGACCCAGGCCCGGCGTGGAGCGGAGGCCGCAGGCCCGGAGCTCCGATCCCCGGGTGAGTGAGAGGCCGGCTCGGGCGTCCGGGGGAAGGAAGGACGGAGATGCCTGGAGATTCGCACAGCGCTCTCCTCCTCACCGCGGGAGGGAGGGAGGGAGGGAGTGCCAGCGCCTTCGTCCTCGTTTTCCAGATGAAGAAACTGAGGCCCAGAGACGCGACGTGACGTGCCGGCGAGCGCCCGAGGCAGCATCGGAGCCGCGCCGCCCCCCGCGGGGCCATGAGCCGGCCCAGCCGGCTGCAGAAGCAGGTGCTCGGCCTGTACCGCGAGCTGCTGCGCGCCGCACGGGGCAAGCCGGGCGCCGAGGCTCGGGTCCGAGCCGAGTTCCGCGAGCACGCGCGCCTGCCGCGGACCGACGTGCTGCGCATCGAGTACCTGTACCGGCGCGGCCGGCGCCAGCTGGAGCAGCTGAGGCAGCGCCACACCACGGGCCTGGGCGTCTTCGGGCCGGGCCCGCAGCCGCTGTCGCCGCCGGGGACCCCGGAGCCCCGAGACGGGTCCGGCCCCGGCCCTGCGAACTGAGCGCGGGCGCGCCTAGAGGACCCTCCGGGGACCACCCCGGACCCGGGGAAGGAAGAGAGAAAACCCCCCGGGATCCCCGCCCGCACCAAAGGCCGCACCAAAGCCCCCCAGGACTCCCAAGGGGCTGGAGCCCCTGATGACCCAGACCTTTACTCCCCAGAGCTCCCCCAATAAAGTGGGCCCCATTGCTAAGGCATCTGTCTGCTTCTTCTGGGTGGGAGGGCCCATG
>CM053596.1:19062543-19115144 GCA_028646575.1 Pseudocheirus occidentalis | reverse complement strand
AGACAATGAGATAAGCAAGTACCCAAGAGATGGACAGAAGGGTCCAGTAGACCAACAAACAAAGAGAAAAGAATGAAGAGAAAGGAGGGCTGGGTCACAAGCTCATGAAGACCCAAAGTCACAGAGCTAGGGCCTAGGGGTCTCTCCATCTCTTACCAGAGCCCTGCCAGACTGGCCGGGGTCCAGCTGCACATGGCATCCTGATATATAGACCTCGATGCCTCGTGGGATTCCAGCAGGCCCAGTGTTGAGTAGGACACGGAAGGGAGTGAGGGCCTCCTTCTTCCCAGAGCTGTAGTCGCTGAGGCTGCTGAGCAGGTAGCTGCAGGAACCAGTGAAGTGGTAGCGGTGCCCATCGAAGGTCTCAAAATGGCCAGCACCTGCAGCCCGGCAGGTGGTGATCCTGGTGGCCCGGCAGCCACGTACACCTCCAGACACGGCACAGCGCTCATTCGGACCACAGCCCTCAGCACGACAGCGAGCCTGGCCCCCTCCAGCAGGGCACCAGCAGCGGTGGTTGCAGCCGGGGCCCACCCAAATAGCTTCCCCAGGCCCCAGGAGCAGTCCATTCAGCAGGCAGCCACAGCCTGGGCCCTCTTGAGGCACACATGCTGCACCACTGAGCACAAAACCAGGGTCGCAGGCACAGGTCTCCAGGCAGGGTAGTGTGCATTGCTGGGAGGATCCCCCTTCTTGGTCTGCACAAGTGGCAGGACAGGCCGAGCCACATGGTTCATAGTGACTGTTGGGTCCACAAATCCGGTCTTCATAGGTGAAGGAGATAAAAAGGGGTTTTGATGAGCCCCTTCATCTCTCCCCAGGAGGCTCCAGGCCCAAGAACCAAGCGTCTCCAGCCCTCCCATCACCCAGGATCCAAGAGAGCTGTCTCATTTCCTAGGACCCAGAAACCCTTAGCTCTCCCACCAACCTTGAAATACCAACCCAATCCACATTAAGCATCTTCTCTACAGCATCCCACATGAGTGGTCATTCAGACTCTGCTTGGAGACCAAGCAGTGACAGGGAACTCTAAACCTCTCCAGGAAGTTACCTTTTGGACAGCTCCAAAAACCATCTGAAGGTTGCCCAGGCAACCTCTCATCTGCCTCCTTCTTCTTTCTCAGAGCCAAGACCCCCCTTCCACGAGCTATTCTGGAAGCCAGATATCATGGGTGCACCACCCCCACCACCACCCCCACCCCAAGGCTTTTCTTCTCCTGGTTAAAGAATCCCTTTTTCTTCAACTTATTACCTCTAGCCATTTCTTTTGACTGTCCCTTCTAAAGTGTGCTACTTAGAAATGAATATAACATTCTAAATGTACTCTGTACAGGGCAGAAAACAGTCCCTTGTCCTGGACACTATGCTTCTCTTGACCCATCCATGATTTCCTGTTTGGACTAATTTATTACACTCAAGTTTACCTTAGAGAAGCTGGGTGGTGAAATGGATAGAGTACCAGACCTGAAGTCAGGGAGACCTGAGTTCGAATGTGACCTCAGACACATCCTGGTTGTGCAACCCTGGGCAAGTCACCTAACCTTGTTAGTCTCAATTTCCTCATCTGTCAAATGAGCTAGATAAGGAAAAGGCAAACCATTCCAAACCGGTATCTTTGCCAAGAAAAGCCTAAATGGGAGTCAGGTCATGACTGAAAAATGACTTAAAAAATTAGCTTTCAGCCAGTTTAACCTCACCAGACCTTTCACAGGACCTGCCTTCCTACCAGACTTCTCCTATTTTTGCAATTGTGAAGCTGACTTTTTGAACCTAAGTAAAAGACTTAATGTTTATCACTAATAATTTTAATACTATCAGATTGGACCCAGAATTCTAACGTGTTGCCTGCTTTATTCTTTTTTTGTCTCCAGAATCTCTCAGTTTTCTCAGCTTTGTATAATCTGCAAATTTAGGGAAGGAGAAGGGATGTGGAAGAAGAAAGGGAAGATATGTAGAGGAAAATAGAAGAGAACAGAACGGAAAAGAGGAAAGGACCCAAATTAACCCACACATATTATTTGCATTTTATATAGTAATAAAAAGCCAGAAAGAAGCAACAATAGAAGTTATTAAAATAACTTTGAAATTCATAAATAATTAGTAGGTTCAAGATTTAGATAAATATATCTATGGAACACTTTATGAGAAGGAAATTACTGAAGAAATATTCACTGTTCATGTTTGGACTGTGCCAACATACTGAAAATGGCAATTTCACTGAAATTAATCTATAGAAGTAGTGCTATATCAAATTACTATAGGGATAAAATTTAGAGATTAGAATAAATTAGGGACTGGAATTAGAATTCATAAATTCAGTTGATATAGGGCAGCTAGATAGCCAAATGGATAGAACACCAGATCTAAAGTCAGGAAGATCTGAGTCCAAATCTAGCCTCAATGCTTATTAGCTTGTGACCTTGGGCAAGTCACTTAACCTTGTTGGCCCCTAGTTTCCTCATCTGTCAAAGGAGCAGGAGAAGGAAATGGCAAACTAATCTTTAGCAAGAAAATCCCAAACTGGGTCACAGAAAGTCTGACATGGCCGAACAACAAGAAATTCAGTTGGAGAAACAAAAGTTCAGAATCTCAAGAAAAATAATAAGGAAGAAGGGGCTTTGAACTATAAGACAGTAATCATTAAAATTTTGGTGCTGTTTTTTTTTTAATGGGGCATTGGTTAAGTGGAAGAGACTAGATAAGCAAGAAACAATAGCCTTGTGTTTGAGAGGTAAATGAGGAAGAGAGACCATGAGAAAGGGAGATGAGGAAGACAGGGGACTGGGAAGAGAGGGGGATGGGAAAATAATCCTTCCAGTCGTTTGCCATCTGAAAATTTGATAGGTATTTCACACATGCTTTTATTCAAATCACTGATAATGATTTATTAATTCCCTTCTGGCCCAGGCCACAGGAGGTCTCACCTGCTCCTTAGGATCCTGAAATCCACTATCCATCCGCCCAAAGAAACCCCTAGATTCCTCAACCCAAGGTCCCAGGGGTCCTTGACTCCCACTTCCTTGCCTCCAGAAGACACCCCCAGAGTCCAGGATCACCACACCTCTGTCCCAAGACCCCCATTCACTCACAACAGTTGGTCAGGAGCCTCCAGAGGCCCAGGGACACTCCCTCCTGTTGACAGGCACGGGCATACGTCTCCAGCTGTCGGCAAATCACCGGTCTGTAGCCAGGGAAGGCACAAGCTGCCTCCAAACAACTGAGTACAAAGGGCTTAGGATTCAGGATCTGGTGGCAGTTTTGGAAGGGGCCCAGCTGGTTCTCCATGAGCTTACACGTTTTCACCCCGCGAACCTCCGGGCCCAGAACGCATGAAGATCCCCACCTCGAGTGGCAAGGGGCACTAGATGGCTCTAAGGCCCAAGCTTGGGCAAAGACTCGGGCAGAAACAGAGGAACTAAGTACTGGGCCAGGTATCGTTAGGTCGGAAACTAGGCCAGCGCTCTGCTGCGGGAGACTGAGGTCGTCTGCGGGCTCTCCGTTGAAGTTCCCGCAGAGGCCCTCCACGTGGCTCCGGTACCCGCCAGACACTGTCAACCACAGGGCTTGCTGCCAGTCATAGACCAGGCGGAAGGCCATTTGAGACCCGAATCCCGCCCTTGGCCCGACTCCTGCCCCTGCCTCGGCTCCAGTCGCAGTCTTCTTCCCGGGCCAGGTCCTTGACGCTACCTCTGCCACTGCCTGAGCTGTATTCCCAGTCTCGGACCTTATCGCTGCCTCTGCCTTGGCTCCAGTCCCAGTACTGGTCCCGGTCCAAGCCTCAGATCCTGACCCTACCTTGGCCCCAGTCTCGGTCCCGGTCCGAGTCTCAGGCCCTGAACCTGTCTTGGCTGAGGCCTCGGTCCCTGTCTGAGTTTTCGTCCCAGTCCCTGCCCCTGCCCCTGCCCCTGCCCCTGCCCCTGACTTGGCTGAGGTCCCAGTTCCCTTCCCGGTTCGGGTCTCTGCCTCTGCCCCTGTCCCTGCCTTGGCTACGGTCCCGGTTATTGTCTCAGCCTGAGCTTCGACCCACAGCTCGGTCCCTCGGTAAGAGAGTAGAAGCCGTCCTCTTGCCAGGGTCACGGGTAGCCGGACTCGCTGCTCGTCTACCTGGAGGGACAGGGGTCTGTGAAGAACCCAGAAGTACTGAGGAAGAGGGGGCGGGGCAGGGGAACGCGGAACAAAGAGGCTCCGGGAAGGGAGTGGATCGTCCCTGATTCTTTGATCTATAGGAAAGGAATGGGCCTGGGTCTCATATGCCTGGGTCTCTAACGGGGAAGGACTGGGGGCCAGATCCCATGTCCTTACCCTGACTAAACCATACTCGTATCTGGCAGCTGTGATCTTGTGGCCAAATACATTGAGGGCGACGTAGCGCAGTGGCAGCCGGCTCCCAGCGCCACCAGCCCACACGTGGAAGGCTGGGAGCCCCGCCCCAGGGACGCCTTGGGTAGATCGACACACTGTGTATGCACAGGCTCCCGGCATGGCAAAGGAATAACCGTCGAAGGTGTGGAAGTAGGGGAGCCCCGACGCCCAGCAAGTCTGTCCTGTTGTGGGCTCAGACCGAGACTCAGCTTCGACCGCAGCGTCTTCCGCTCTGCCCAGCAAGTTCTCAAGCCCGGGTTCCCCCGCAGGTACTACCAAGGACTCAAATCTGGTTTCTGCAGTAGACACTCTCATGGACCCAAGCCCAGATTCCCCCCCAGATACCCCAAAGGGTCCAAGCCCAGATTCCGCTGTAGACACCCTCATGTTCCCAATCCCAGATTCTGACCCAGATCCCCCGATGGGCCCAGTTCCAGATTGTGCCACAGACCCGGCAATGGGCCCAATCCCAGGTTCTGCCAGAGATGCACTCAGTTGTCCTGGCTGGTATTCTGATAGAGACCCACCCACGGGCCCAGGCACAACAATGGGTCCTGTTAGAGATCCCCCCAGGGTCTCTGCCACAGGCCCTGCCACAGAGTTACCCACAGGTCCTGCTAAAACCACAGGTTCCGAGATGGCCTCAGGCTTGATCACAGCCCCCGAAGTAGCCCCGGCCTTGGCCCTAGACAAAGACTCAGGCTCAGTGATGGTCACAGGTTTGCCTACAGTTTCAGGCACAGCCACTGGTGGCCCTTGGGACACGCACTGAGGGAAGTTCTTCACCAGGCGACACGATGTACCTTCGGCGCAGTAATAACCCTCGCAAGTTAGTGGGTAGACAGAGTCAGGATTCAGAGGAAAAGGAGGTGGGAAAAGCCCTGATGGTGGGGGCAGGGAATGAGAGAAGGGATCGGGGTGCCGCAGAGTGAGGGATCCTGCTTGAGGAAGGGTGCCAGCCTGAGAGTGGGGCAGGGGAAGAAGCTGAGGGGGGGTACGGGGCCCTGTCTGTAGCAGTGAGATCTGTGGAGGATGAATCAAGGATCCGAGATCTTGCAGACGTTCGGATGGAGTCCCGGTTTGAATGACTGTAGGGGACAAGAGGGAAGCAGCGAGAGTGGGACCTGGACCCGGATACCCAGCTTCCTAGCTCCTCTGTCTATCCATCGGGATAGCTCTTCCCTCCCGTCCCTTCCCCTCCCCAGTCCCCAGGCCTTACAGGCTCCACACCTTCCCTAGGGACTCAGAAGATCCCAGCCCCGTCCTGTCCAAAGTCCTGTTAACCAGACTCACCAGCCTCCCCCATTGCCTGGGTTCCAAAGCCAGCACTCGTTGAGGTCCCGCAACTGAGGACCCCTATTGCTTGGTCCCCGAGAGTTTCCAACTGGTGACTCCCGCCTCCTCCGGTGCCATAGGCGACCTCTGCCCAGGAGAAGCTTCTGTCTCCGCAGGGAATGGGCCGCCAGAGCAAGTCTGTCAGCGGCCGTTTGTCTAGCAGCACTGTCCCCGGCTCCAGCCCCTCTCCGGAGGCCATGAGCAGGGCCAAGTTGGAGAAGCCTGGCTGAGCAGTCAGGGAGTAGCAGTGGCCGTAGGAGCCCACGGGAGGCACTAGCGCAAACCAGGGGTCGTAGGCCACACCCTCCCGGGACCCGCCTCCGGCCAAGAACAGCACCTGGATCACCTCGGAGGACTGGAGCACCAGGGGCCTCAGCGAGTCCAGCTGGAAACGCAGAACCTGGCCGGGATTCAGCGCGCGCTCGCCAGCTGTGCCGCCGCTCCAGAAGTTCAAACGGCCAGCACTGTCTGACACCACGTACGCGTAGTCGCGGGGATTTTTCGTCCCGGGGACCCGTGTGGCAAAGGGAGGCACCGCGTACACGCGACCCCAGAGACCCCTGGGCAGCAACTGTTCGGACACGTGTTCACAGTCGTTGCCCGAGTGCAGGCAGCTGTGGCCAGCTACCACTGCCACCGGGCGCTCGGCGCTCACCAAGGTCCCGGACAGGTCGGCTTCACTCTGCACCTGCACCACTTCGAAGGGCCTTAGTCTGACATCTAAGGGCTGGCCGGCCTGGTGGGTCACACCACCCAGGGTCACGGCGCACGGGGGGGTCAGCTGAACCTGCGTGGACAGGGAACCTGCTACCACAGCAAACTCCTTGTACCTGTCGCTGGGCCGTAGCGAGGGCGTGACGACAGTGTAGTGCCCGCCCAGCTGGTCGCAGGGGAAAATTAGCGCCGTGTCAAGAGAGCGCAGCCGGGCGTTCACCGTCATCACGGACACATCCCGTGACGATGTGACCTGGACCGCGCCGAGGCCTACTCCCGAACCACGCAGTTCCACGCTCGAGGGCAACCGAACATATCGCGTGCGCCCGGGCTCCAGGTTCAGCTCCTGCCGGAAGGCGACCCCCCGAGCTTCCACAGTCACCAGGGCCAGGCCCTGTTCATACTTCGGCACCTCCTGAGGCGAGGACAAGTACAGGCGGAAGTCTGGCTCCCCTGCGCCCCCGTTCTGCAGGAAGGCAGTGAGGAAGCAGCGGCCCAGGGGGCCCCCGGTGACCGAACCTAGGCGGAGGATAAAAAGAGAGCTGGGTCAAGTTCCCGGGCCACCCCTACCAGCCATCTCCTTGCAGCAGATCCAACCCCTGAGCAGGTCCCTCTCTCTTACTTAGAGCCAACCGACCTGCTCACTACGGCCCAGCCTCCTCACAGCCAACACAAGCAACGCCCTACAGTAGGACCTCATTGCTCAGAGTGAGCTCTCAAAGTTCAGCTGCACTAGCCTTCTTGCCTCCCAGATCCCTTCCTTAACACTCACCCCACGGGAGCCAGAGGTGGACGAATAGTAGGGTGGGTAAGCAGGCGGTCATGGCTGGGAGAGAGGTAGGAAGATTGAGAAGACGCTCTTACACCTGGGCCTATCGCCATACCCTACTGAATCTAGCCGGAGCCGTTCCCAGATCCCCAGGAACATCCCTCATACCCATTCTCCCCCCTGCCCTCTGCCTCCTCCCCCCTCCTCCCTTCCCTTATCCCTAGAAAAAGGGGAAGGTCCAATACCCAAGCGTCCTGCTTGGAAGCTTGAAAGATAAATGACTGGCCTAGGTTATGGCTGGGGCCTCACCTGCCTGGGGAGCCTGACTGGAACTGCTCCTTCGGCAGGGGGATTTATATTCCCCAACCCTTGGGTCCAACACTGGGCTTTCAGCCCCACCCTTTCCCCACACGGATGTCCCCATTAGTGTTGGCTCCAGGCAGACCAGGGCCAGTAATTAACCTTAATGAGCTTAAATTACCAAGCACCCAGGGAGGGAGAGATGGATAGAAGGGCAGAGACAAGAAAGAGAGGAAAATAGAAAGAGGGAGACAGAAGAGAGAGGGACAGAGACAGAGATAGGAAAAGAGATTAGGAAAGAGAGAGAGACAGGAGAGGGGGACAGAGGGACAGGACGGACAGACAAGAGAGTGGTATAGAAAGAAGGGGATGAGAGGGGGATAGAGAGAAAATAGAGGAAGACCAAAGGGGAAGAAACAGGGAGGGATGGTGATAGAGAGAGGAGGGAGTCAGCACTAGGCTAGAGGTGGGAGGAAGACTGGAGGGAGTGAGTACAAAAGAGAAAGAGGAAACAGGAGAAAGACAAGGGAGAAGAAGGAAGGGTGAGCCGGGCTAGAGTCTAGAGACAGAGAAAGATAAGAGGCAGACGGGAAGAAAGACAGAGCGATGGGACGGATAGGGAAGGGAATAAAGATAGGCAAAAAGTAGAGGCTGCAAGGCACGATGCTTGGCATTTACAGAGCGCGCTGTCTGCCTTTTACTGGGCCCTCGCTCCTGTGAAGCAGATGCTCTCATCTTCATTCTATAAATGTTGGGACTGAAGCTCAGAGAGGTTGAATAAGCGGCCCATGATTGCATAGCTGGTAAGTACTAGACCCAGATTTCCTGCCTCCAAGCGAGTCCAGTATTCTTTCTGCTGCACTTTGAGGAGAGAAAGTGGGGGGGGTGAGAGGGAGGAAGAGGAGAGAGAAGAGGGAAAGAAGAGAGAGAAGAGGGAAAGAAGAGAGAAAGGAGGGAGAGGAGAGAGGGGAGAGAGGGGAGAGAGAGAGGAGAGGGAGAGAGAGAGAGAAAGAGAGAGAGAGAGAGAGAGAGAAAGAGAGGAGGAGAGAGAGGGAGAGAGAGAGAACAAGGTACAGAAAGGTGAAGAGATAGAGAACTGGGGGTGGAGATCAGCAGAGAGTGGAGGATAAGAATTCTTAGGCAGAGGAAACAGTGAATGGACTGAGTAGAAACTCTCGACCCAGAATCAGGAAGAACCTAGGGGTTGGGACCTGGGGGCACAGATCCCTGAGAAGATTGGGGGATGATGAAGAACAGGATGCTTGGGTCCTGACAGAGACCTGGCAGGCCTTTGGGAGGACTCTTTGTTCCAGGATGCTAGTTTGGAGGAAGGGGGGAGGCAAGCATAGACAATAGCCTAGACGTTACCCCCTTGTCCCAGAACACCTTGAGCCAGAGAACAAAGATGCCACACCCCAATCTGGAGCCAGAAGTGCACTGTCCTGGTCAATTGCCCAGGGACAAGGGGAGATGCGGGGGGGGGGGGGGCAGAGAACCACAAAAGACCATGGTGAGGGTGACACAGGGAGAACAGAGAAATGGGGGACAATGTCAAGAGGGCAAAAAATGGGGAGGGATTGTAGAGGGGGATCCAGACTGGGTAAACATGGAGAGAATAGTATAAAGAGATATGGGATGACATGGGGAAAGTGAGGGAAATAGTCTACAGTACACACAACAGAGTGAAGACTGTGAGGGAAAAATGATGACGGATGGTGCAGTTTGGAAACCAAAGGGGGCCATACAGAAGAACAGAGACTGAGGAGACAGCATTAGACAGAGACAACAAGGTCAGGCAGACACCATAAACTGTGTATGGAAGGGACAGTGTGATGGGACATGCTGTGAGGAACTGTATGGAGGACCCACAGAAAGTGAGGGCATGTGGGGGAGTGAGAGAACAATGGGATGGGGTGAGGACAAAGGTTTGAGGTAGCAGGGGGCAGTGGGTAGGGACATAGCAGTATTTTGGCAGAAAGACATTGGGGAAATGGGACAGATATGAGGAACGGTGGAGAGGACAGTGAGACAGTGACATGGGAGATGATAGGGGGACTTGGGAAGAGTGGAAAGACAGGGAGCAGGTGATAGAGTAAGGACAAGAAAGACTTATTCAAGAGGCATGGGAATAATGTGGGAGAACGTAAGGAGACATAGGGGAGTGTGCTGGGATTATAGTGAATGCAGTGTGGGGCGACAGGGTAGCTTGAACCATTGTGGGGAGAGCGGGTGGATATGTGGGACGTCAAGGGTGGGAACAGTGGGATGGAGCAGGGAAAGATCTGAGGGGCCACATGGAGCATAGACACTCAGAGGCATATCCGAGAGAGTAAAGGGGCAGGGTGTGCAGGATATGGGGGATAGTGTGGGCAGTAAGGGAAACACTCCAGGGTTAGTGAGAGGCACATGGGGACGTAGGGAGGGGTGTAACATGTGAGAGACAGGCAAGAAAGAGATTGGGAGAGAAACTGGGTGGGGAGAGGATAGGAGAGAGAGACAGGCTTGGAATCAGACAGAAGAGAGATGGGGTGGAAAGGCAAGAGAAAGACAAAGACAGAAAGGGAGAAAGGAGAAAGTCCAAGGAAGGGGAAGAGAGCATAATGGTGGGGGGAGTTTAGGAAATAGTGGGGAACATGGGGGACAATGTGAAGTGATGCAGGAGATAATGTGAGGGGACTGGGGATTGGAGACATGGGGTAGTAGTCTTCTCTCTGGGACCCTCCCTAATTAGCCCCACCCTAGTTAAAGAACTGAGGCAGCTAGTGGATAAAGTACCAGACCAGGAGTCAGGAAGACTCATCTTCCTGAGTTCAAATCCAGCCTCAGACACTTACTGGCTGTGTGACGCTGGACAAGGCACTTCGCCCTGTTTGCCTCAGTTTCCTCATCTGTGAAATGGGCTGGAGAAGGAAACAACAGACCACTCCAGTATCTCTGCCAAGAAAACCCCAGATGGGTCACAGAGAGTTGGACATATCTGAAAAATGACTTAACAACCAGAAAGCTGTATTCTTTCTACTCTGCTCATCCAGTAGACGATTTCTCTTTACAGGGAGAAATGTTTTTCCTCTCTGCACATGGGCAGTCTCCAGCGGCCCAAGGTGGGTCTTAACCATGTGTGTCTCTCCAGCATTTTGTGGGGGAAAGGAGGAATAGGAAAAGGTCTTACTGCAACTGAGGAAGGGAGGGGGAGAGAGGCAGAAACTTCTTCCCTTCTCTCTCTTTACTAGTAGAATGTAAGCTCCTTGAGGTCAGGCATTCTTTCATTTTTGTCTCTAGCACCTTGCACAAAACCAAGTGGGAGGCATATAGTAGGCACTTAATAAATGATTGATTTGTTAATCAAAAAGTAAAACAATAGGGAAGATGAAGGTAGGAAAAAAATTCCTAATAAATGACCTTTGATGTCTCCAAATCAAGTTGGAGGGAGGGATCTCTCCATGCAGGGAGGTACCAAAGCAAAGGCCAGAGGAACTCCTGCAGAGAAGTTTGTGGAAGGGGCTGACCCCTGGATGGACTGGATTCGAGTTTGTCACGTGGTCTCAGCTGGGCTTCTATCTGATTGAATGAACATCTATTCTGTTGAATTGCCCAGGACCTTGTGATCAAACTTGTGGGATTCTGTAGGCTCACAGATTTGAATCTGGGAGAGATCAAACCCAGCACCCTCATTTGACAAACAGGGAACCTCTGGCACAGAGAGGCTGTAGAACATGCATGCAGTTACTCGGCTAAAAGGCCTGAGGCAAGATTTGAACTCAGATCTTCCTGATTCCAAGCTCAGCATCCTATCCAAGCCACCCTACTGGATTTCGGAGTTGGACTTCAATCCCACTATTCAACTTCTACACAGTCCAAATGGCAAACAGTGACTCCAGTGTCTCCCCAGTTCAGAAAACCTTGGAACAAAAGAGACCGAGTTCAAACTCATCTGGTGTCCAATCTCGATCCAACATGGCCTCTCCCTATTTTCCATTGTGCACTCTGCACTGCAGCCACACTGTAGTCAGTGTCCACCAAAGCCACCCCACCTTTTCCTGCCTTCGCTCTTGCTGGCCCCTCGGCCCAGAATGCCTGTCCCTCCACCCCTCTCACTGTCCCATCTTGGCCTAGTAGAGGTTACCCATCCTATCCAGCCTTCCCTTCCTCCTCTGGTGAGGACTCAGGGACCACACTCCATCCCTCACTTCCCCTTACAAGGAAAGGAGTAAGGCTATCCTTAGCTTGAGTGCACTTGGCCCCCATCACCCTGGGGACAATGGGTACGTTGGTTTTTGGAACAAGGTCAGGAGAAGCTGTGGACCTCAGCTGGAGAGCAGGGGAGTCCTGGAGTTGAGTGTTCCCTGGGGTAATGACCTGAATCCATCATTGATGATAAATTAGCCAGGCCATGGCCTTCCTGTTGGCCACAAGAAACCAGCACATGACCAGTGGGACAATGACAACAGTTGCCTGGTCTGTCCTCTGCTGTGGCCAGTGTGGGGACCCAGGAAATTCTTAGTGACTGCAGGAAAACCAGCCTCTTACCCACCCTCCACAGAGGACCATGGGACCTGGTGTCACCATGTAATATGATGTAATATGATGGGGGTTAGGGTATAGGAGCTGGAGTCAGGAAGATCTGACTTCAGATCCCACCTCAGACCCCAGGCAAGTCATTGAAACCTTCCTTGGCCTCAGTTTCTTCATCTATAAAATGAGAGGGTTGGCCCAGATGGCCTCTAAGGTGTCCCCCATGTCTCCCCACCTCAAAAACATTTGCTGGAATTCAGAAGACCAAGCCCAGACTTTTCTGGCCAACATTCAAGGACATCTGCAATCTAGAGCCATCCTTCTGATTCTTATACATTCTATAATCCAGGACAACTGGAGTACATGACCTTTGGAATCCCCCCACTCCATTGTTGGCGTCTCATGCCAGAAGGTCTGCCCCTCTAGTCCACCCCCTGCCCCATCCCAGTTCAGATCATAGGAACCTTGTGCTTGGGCCTCGAACTTATTATACTAGACATCATTTAAGCTGTGACTGGCTTGACTGGTGTAATATCATGGACCTTGAAAATCACTTGAGTCCAACCTCTTCCTTTTATACTTGAGGACACTGGGGCCTAGAGAAGAAGGTGCACCACCCTAGAAAGAATGCACAGGACTGGAGGGGGTGAACCAAAGAGAACTATAAAGATGAGAAACTTCTCCTTATGCCACCTGGATCAGGCTCCAAGGTAGAAGAGTCAGGCAACCATGAATGCCAGAGATGGTCTTGAGGCCTAGGTACCAGTCTCAGCTTGGCCATCAACTCAACGTGTGACCATGGGCAGGTCCCTTGCCCACTCTAGGCCTCAGTGTCTCCATGAGTAAAATGAGAGCACTAGCCCAAGTCTCTAAGTTTCTTCCCCTAGCCTTGACATCTGGGAAGTCTGCCCTTAGTCAAACCTAGCTGGACTGACCTACTGAGGTCTGGGAATGCAGTACCCCACCCCAATCTAGCCAAACTGGGCCTGCACCTTCAGAAGGATGCTATCCTGGGCCAGTCTCACTGTCTGTCCTGCTCCGACCAGGTTCTGGTCAGGGTTAAGAGGGTGAGATAATATGGCTGCTCTGGCTGGACTTAAGAAAATTATAAATTCCAAACATGGCTCCTAAGCTCTAGGAGCTTCAGACCCCTGCAATTTCTGGCCCCTTGCTCCTGGTGAATCTACAATCACATGTGTCCTAGAACTTCTCAGTTCCAGGAACCAGCAGAGGAGCCCTGGGCATGGCCAGAGTCTACCTAGTCTTCAGGGAGGTTTTCTGAATAGGGCCGAGGGTTTGTGTGAAAGTGATGATTACTCCATTCATCTTCTCCCCTGCAAAGGCCCCACCCCAGGCTGGCTGAATGGAGAGATGGACAGACAGACAGAGAAGGGAATGAATGAGGCCAGAGCTTAGAAAAATAGGTTTCTCTTGACATAATCTCCATAGTGTCCCCACTTTCCCGCCAAGTCCTTGCGGGATTGTTAAAAATAGGAGGTTGGGCAGGAGCTGCGAGGTGGGCCAGCATCCAAGCATGGGCTCCCCCCGTGCCCCATTCTTGGTCCAGCCACATCCCCTTGGGTCTACTCTGTCCATGTTCTTCCCTGGGGCCAGGGCTAGGGGTGCCTGCGAGGCCAAGGAACATCCCAGGACCAAGGCCAGGTCTCAGGGCATCCAAGGGGCCAAGATGGTGCCACACAGAGGCTGGAGATATTCTACGGTGCAGTACAAGGCTAGGGATGTCTGAGGGACTTTCCTCAGGATCACTGCCCTCCACGTTCATGAGTAAGCCGGCCTCTAGGCCCCCTTGAAGGCTCAAAGTCCATTTGTACCAAGGTGTGCCCCTTGACTGGTGTTGGAGGTGTAGGGTCCGAGTCTGAGGCTGAGCTCTCAGGCCCAGGGGCGGGGGCCCCGCCATTGGTCTGGGAGCAGACACTGCTGACTCCTCCCCGAGCTGCAGGCTTTCCTGGAGGCTGGTCCCCATGCACCTTGTATCGAAGTAGCAGAAGAAAAATGAAGCCCAGCACGGAGGCAACGATGACCCCCCCCAGAGCAATGATCATGGTGCCCCCCAGCACGGGAGTCGCTGAGTGGGGGGAGCGGCACGGCCGCAGCTCAGGCTCTGTGGAAAAGCGGGCACAGCCCACAGCCCGTGTGGCCGTCAGCCCGGTGGCCCCATCCTCCGACACCGCCAGCACGCAGAGGTCATAGGTGCGTCCTGACACCAAGTCCGTCAGGTGGAAGGAACGGCTTCCGGCCGGGACCATCCTGCAGGCAAGAGTAGAACTGAACTTGGCTTCAGGGCCTGCATGGGGCCCCCCCAACACAGCAGCTTCCTGATGGCGGGGACAGTGTCTGTGCCCAGCCCAGTGCCTGGCACTGAGTGGGCACTTGGGAACTGCTTGAATTGAACGCCTCTGCTCTCTTTCCCCTCCTCTCCTGTCTCCCAGCTGACCTCCCCTCCTCCTCTGTCTTCTAGACACAAATCTCCCCATACCCCCAAGCTCAGCCTCACTTTTAGGACAGAGATTCCCCTCTTTTTATCTCAGACACCCCATTTCCTTTCATCTCTGCCACCCAGCCCATTTTTAACCAACTTCCCAGTTTTCCTCTTAGCTCCAGCCCCCAATTTCCTCCTGGTTCCACTGTCCTGTTTCAGCTCCACCCCAGTCACAGATTGAAAGGTGGAAGGGACTTTAGAGGCCAGTCCTCCCATTGTATAGCACCTGAGGTCCAGGGGTATTAAGAGACTTGTTCAGGGTCACACAGGTAGTAAATACTGGAAGCAGGATTTGACCTTGGACCCTCCTAATTCCACTCCTGGAGTCCTATACATGACCCAACATGTTTCGAGATCCCTCACACCTCATCCGCACTCACCTGTAGACAAGAATGTCATCGGCGGAGCTGTTGTACTGGATCTGGTACATTCGAAGGCCAGGGACGGGCCCATGGTCAGGCCAGCGGATGAGGGCAGCAGTGGCGCTGCGCTCGGCCACCTGGACGCTGCCCCCGTCACTATCACCGTCATGGTCGGGGGCCTGTGGGAGTCCAGCCCGAGGATCTATGGGGGCCAAGGATGAGGAGGCAGATGAGGAGGAGGGGGTGAGAGGGACCCCACCTTCACCATCCTCTCCTTCCCCCCGAGGCTCACAGCTGGTACTGTTGGCCAGCTGGGGTGGGGGTGGCCCCACAGTGAGCTCCACAGAGGCGGTGGCTTCCCCAGCAGCATTGGCTGCGATGCAGGTGAAGATACCGCCATCACCAGGTGTGGCTGCCAGTAGCTCCAGCGTTCCGTTGGGAAAGGCCCGTGTGCGACTGGAGTTTCCTAGAAGCCGGCCTCGGGGGGACACCCAGCGTACTCTGGGTTCGGGGTCCCCAGCAGCCCGGCAGCGCAGGGAGGCTGTGCGGCCCTCAGGTACAGCTACTGGTGGGGATCGGTGGGTGACCACTGGAGGTTCACACACAAACTCATCCTCTCGAACGGCCCAGAAGGAGCGGCCTCCCAGGGCTGGGGGTGAGGCACAGGCCTCTAGGTCATCCTCCCGGGCCAGCCTCCTTAGCCACACCAGCTCACAGTTGCAGTGGAGTGGGTTTCCCCCGAAAGCTAGTACCAGGGCAGAGGCTGGTGCGCCCGGTTTGGGCCGGGACAGCACGGGAAGACGGGAAAAAAGTGGGTCTGGTGGGATAGTAGTGAGCCGGTTAGCTGTCATGTCCAGCCTGGCCAGCTTGTGCAACCCAGCAAAGGCCCCTGCGGGAACAACTGCCAACAGGTTATGATCCAGGCCCAGGGTGTTCACGTTGGCCAGCCGGGCCACAGCATCCCAGGGCAACGCCTCCAGGTTGTTGTAGCTGAGGTCTAGGTCCTCCAGTGTCTCAGCACAGTCAGCAAGGGCCCCTGCTGCCAGGACACCCAGCTGGTTGTTGGCCAGGATGAGATGACGCAGGCTCACCAGCCCCCGAAGCTGGGCTGCGCCCAAAGAGGACAGCCTGTTGCCATCCAGATGCAGGGCACGTAGGGCACGCAGGTCAGCAAAGGCCCCTGGCGCAATGTGGGCCAGTGTGTTGCGGCTGAGGCTGAGGTGCAGCAGGCCTGTCATGTTGGCGAGGTCACGGCGCCTGACCGATGCGATGAAGTTGTCGGGGAGACGTAGCTCAGAAGCTCTGCGGTCCAGCCCCGGAGGCACGAAGAGTAGGCCGGCTCCTGGGCACAGCACACTCCGGGGTGGTGCAGAGGTCTGGCATCGGCAGCGTCGGGGACAAGGCCCCGAAACCGAACCATCCGGTGCTGACGCTGGTCCGACCGCGCTGGTTGCCCCCAGCCGTGGGGGGCTGAGAGCCAGCAGGCACAGAAGCAGCGAGACCAGCATCCTCACTCCACAGACACAGAGGCTGGTGCCCAGGAGCCCTGGTGAGAGAGGTGTGGGCCCAGGGTCAGGGCAGCTGGCACAGAGTGGGCCAGAAACCCAGGGTGGAGACAGAGGTGCATGAAGAGACATGGGATGGGGCAGAGATACATGGGGAGACACGGGATGGGGACAGAGTTGCATGGGATGGGGCAGAGAGGCATGGAGAGACACACAGAGATAGACACAGAGAGATACACAGAGAGACAGAGGGAGGGGCCACATAGAGATACACTGGAAAAGAGCTAAGGCCACAGAAACACACAGAATAGAGGCACAGAGAAGACCAGAAACAGGGAGACAGACACACAGGGCAAGGGACACACAGAGACAGGGCCAAAGACAAAGAGAGAGACAGAGACACTCGGGATGGGGCCAGAGCTACAGGGACAAGCAAAGAGACAGGGCTGGAGCCAAGAGAAGTCAGAGACAGAGGCAGGAAGACAGACACAGATGTCGGGTCAGAGCTGGAGATACCGAGTTTTGGAGACTCGTGGAGACAGGGTTACAGTCAGAAAGAGCAGAGACAGAGGGACAGAGTCACAAAGACACAGACACCCCCAGAGATAGGGCCCGGGCCACAGAGGCAGAGACACTCGAAGAGACAGAAGCACAGACCACAAAGAGAACGGCATTGTCGGGACGATCAGACCACGGACATCGCTTCTTACCTGGAGCCCCCTGGGGTGGGGTCACAGGTGACAGCTCACCCCCGGGCCCAGGGGTCTCGGTGGGCGGCCAGGCCCGGCCCCTTAGGGGCCCAGGCCCACGAGGCCCCGGGCCGGATCAGGCCGTGGCTCGGGCCCCGCCAATCCCCGGCTGCGGCTCAGCCTCCGACTCCCGGGCGCCGGGCACACGCGTGGGGGGTGGGGAGATGCGGGGCAGGGCGGGGCCGGGCGGGCAGGAGTCTGGGGCCCGGGGCGCGGGGGCCATGGGGGGCGCCGGGATGCCGGGCCTCGCGTGGGGGGCGGAGGAGGCGCCGCAGCCGCAGCAGCAGCAGCGGCGGCGGCAGCAGCAGCGGCAACAGCAGCAGCAGCAGCAGCAGCAGCGGCTGCCGCCGCGCGGGGCCGGGGGGGAGGGGCCGCGGGCCGCAGGAGGCCCCGCCCCGCCCCGCGCGTGACCGTGGCCGTGGCCCAGGCGCGCGGGGGGGGCGCGCCCACGCGGGCCCGGGGGGGAAGGGGGAGGGGGGGCGAGGGGGACGAGGCACGGCCGCCGCTACCGCCGTCGCCGTGGGGTCCCCCCCGGGTCTGTTCCGCGCGTGGCGGCCTCCGCGAGGGTCGCTCCGGGAACCCGGGGCTGGGCGCAGGCGCGGCCCCGATTAAAGGCAAAGGCGCGGTCTCGATTAAAGGGACAGGAGCGCCCCGATTAAAGGCAAAGGCGCGACCCCGATTAAAGGCTGCCTATCATGGGAGACTCCTGTGCCGACTGACGCCGGCCCCTGGCCGGGGAGACCCTAGAGTCCCGCCCTCTTCGGCCCACGAGACAGAAACACTAACCGCCTCCTCCTCTATCCTTGGACCCTCCTAGTGCCCTCTCATTCCTCGCCCTGCCCCCCATCTTCTGACCCTTCCTTTTTGGACATATACCCGCCCATCCTCAAACCCCGCCCCCGTGGTCCCCCCATCCTCTCACCTCTCTTTTTCCGGTCCCTTATTCATTAAATCCGCCCCCCATCTTCTGACCTTCCTTTTCACCCTCCATTCTCGGAGGATTCCTTTGACCCCTAATCCCCTGACTCCCCCATCTTCAAACCTCTCTGTGGTCCTTCATGGCCTGACCCTCCATCCTCTTCCAGTTCAGCGGAGCCTAATCCTCTGCTCTTCCATCCTTGGACACCCACATCCTAGAGAACCTCTCAGCTCATACGCCCCCTTCTTCCAAGAAACTCTATTCCCCCAGTAGTTACTGCCCACCCCACCCCCATAAGTGTGTGTGTATTTTGTACCCATTCCTATTGGACTATAAACAAGTTGCATAAACCGGTGGAATGTAAACATCTTGAGGCAGGGGCTCGTTGGCTTTTGCATCCCTATTCCCAGCACCTTGTACAGGGGCTAGGTATAGTAAGGTACTGAAGAATAGTTGCTTGACTGTTAAACACTATGTGCACTGTGCAAGATGCTGGGAATACAACTGTGAAAGGGAACCAGATGCTGCCTTCAAAGAGTTGATATTCTACTGGAGAGTGACCTAAGGATGGATGCAAAATAAAAGCACAGTGATTTTTGGAGGATGCTAACGACTTCCAGGATTTAGAAAACACTTCTTGAAGAAGGGAACTCAGGACTCCAACAGGTAGTGAGGAGGGACAGAATTCCTGACTTGGAGGATAGCCTAGGCAAAGACATGGAGGTGGGAAATGGATGAGAGTGAAGGAACAAAAAACATTTATTATTAAATGCTTTCTATAGGGCTACAGATAGAAGCAAGATGCTTCCTGAATGGTAAATATGCCACCTTTAATAAGCCTGGCAAGGCAAGCTGAACTAGATTGTAAAGAGCTTTAAATGCCAAAGAGAGGTGTATGTGTGTGTGTGTGTGTGTGTGTGTGTGTGTGTGTGTGTATACACATACACAGATATATATGTGTGTGTGTTCCTAGACAAAATAGGCAACCAATGAAGCTTCTTCTTTTTGCTTTTTGGAGGACAGAAGGCAGGGAGATTTCGATTAAGTGACTTGCCCAAGGTCACACAGCTAGTAAGTGTTTGAGTGTTATGTGTCTAAGGCCCAATTTAGACTCAGGTCCTCCTAACTCCAGGGCCAGTGCTCTATTCACTGTACCACCTAGCCTCCCTACCACAGAACCTTCTTGAGCTGGGCTGTGAAATGGTCAAATCTGTGATTTAGGAAAATCACTTTGGCAGTTGGGTGGAGGATGATTTGGAAAGAGAGGGAGTGAAGACAGGGAGGAGGCCAGTTTGCTGTCACTCAGGCAAGAGATGATGATGGTCTGGATTAGAGTGTTTGTGGTGTGAGTTAAAAGAAGGGCACAGATAGGGGAGACGTGGCAGGGGTGGAATCAACAAGACTTGACGATTGAACATGGGGGTGTGAAGGAGAAGGGAGAGCGGAGGATGACTCTGAGGTTACCCTCCTGGATGGCTGGAAGGATGGGGGTGTCCTTGAAAGTTGGGAGGAGAGTTGAGTTTAGGGGAAAATAATGAATTCCATTTGGAGTCTCCAGGCCTATGTCAGTGGAGCTGTCCAGCAGTTGGAGGACTGGAGTTCAAGAAAGTTGTTGGATGAATAGCTAGATAAATGAGAGACCAGCATAAGGATGGAAATTGAATCCATGGGAGTGGAAAATATCCCAGAGAGTGTGTAAAAAATGCCCAGGACAAAGGTCTAGGGGTACACCCACCATTAGGTTGTGGGGCACGGATGGTGATCTTGCAAAGGAGACTGAGAAGGATTGTCCAAAGGGGGAGGAGGAGAACTATGACAGAAGCTACGCTCTGGCAACCAGCCGTGAAAGGCTGGGGAGGAGAGAGTGTACGTAGAAAGAGGACCCCATTAATAGTGCTAAATGTTTCTGAAAGGTCAACAAACGCATGCTGATTGATTGATCACCTTTCCACTCTCCGCCCTCCCTGTCCCAGTGCTCTTGACTGTTCTTCGTTTGATCTCCCCATTCCCGTGTGTACCTGGCATTCTCTGATTCTCTATACTCTAACCTTCCACCTATGACTCTCCTTTCCTCCTCCTTCACCTATTTTATTTCTTCCAGCGGTTCTCCCTCTCTTTCCTCTTCCAGCTTTCTTTTCCATTTCATTTCCTTGACCGTGTCTAAGGGGGAGAAATGGGAACCCAGGTCTAGGGGTCTGAATATCTGAGGTGGAGACAAGAGTGGGATGGACAGACATGGTCCCAGGTCTAATGGGGAAGCCAATGACCTTGGACAGGGCCTGTGCCTGCCCTCAGTGGCTGAAGCTGTTTAGGTTTCCAGCAGATGCTTTCTGGACTCCTTCCTAATTGTATCTAATGAGAAAATGCATCTAAAATTAACTCAGGCCTGGGGGCAGCTCCTTTCCCATCACTAGAGGAGATGCCAGAGAGCGTGTGTGGGGAGGACTGATAGTTATAGTAGAGACAGAGAATCTAAGACAAAGCTTCAAAGCCACGGGGTGGGGAAGAAAGGATCAGGGACTAGTGTTTTTTCCACTGCTTAGAGAGACACAGTCATAGAGTTATGGGAGAGACAGGAGGCAACCATAGAAGCTTCTGACAGGGAGAAGAGAAAGCACAAACTTACAGGACTGGCAGGCACCTCAAAGAACATTGAAATAGTATGAATCCCTCTCTGACATTCTTGACAAATGATCATCGAGCCATTACTTAAGCAACAGCATACCCAGGACTTTCTGACACATTCTCTTTCCCTATTAGATTTCTTTGGTTGTCAGGGAGTTTACTGATATCACCTAAATCATTCTCTTTCCTCCAGCGTTCCTGATTCTGTCTTCTGGGGCCAAGGCCCAACAAGGCTATTTGCTCTTCCATGGGAAAGTCATTTGACCACTTTCTTCTTTGAATCAGCTTTATTTTTTTATTCTAAACTTAAAATGCAAAAAATTAGTATTTCCATAGGCACAGTAAAACACAACATGAAAATTGTAGATGAAACCATTCTATTTCATACTGCTTGATTTTTTAAAAGTATATAATAAATTCTAAACATCACTTTCAAAACTGTCCTGATTATCTGTGCTTCTTTCTCAACTTCTATTCTCTTTTGTGCATTAAAAAATATTTCAGTGGTGTTCCTTTTTCCCATCATTTTTGCTATTGTCACCCTACTACCCCTTCTACTTAAAAATAGAGAGAAAGAGGGCAGCTAGGTGATGCAGTGAATAGAGCACTGGCCCTGGAGTCAGGAGGACCTGTGTTCAAATCTGGCCTCAGACACTTAACACTCAGACACTTACTTGCTTTGTGACCTTTGGCAAGTCACTTAACCCCAATTGCCTCACTTTCCCCCTCCAAAAAAAACTGAAAGGGTAGAAAAATCCCTGTTTACAAACAAGCATAGTTAATTAAAGCAAATTCATGGCATCCATCCACACCTCTCGGTCAGGAGAGGTCTTCTATCAACACTCTTTTTTAACCACGCCTCATACGGCATGAGTTCAAAACCTAAGTCACTCCATGGGTTTCTGTGTCCTCACCTGTAAAGTGAAGGGATTAGGCTCTATGATCTCAGAGGTCCCTTCTCCTTCTAAATCCATGGTCCTATGGTCTTCACCACCATGGTCATCATCCTTTGCTTGTTCTCCAATTCATCAACAGCTTTTATAAAATATGGCCCCAGAACTGGATACAAAAGTCCTGGTGGGCTCTAAGGAGGGCCAAGCTAAAGGGGCCTGTGAGGAAGTAACAATAATAACAGCTGAGATTTATGTAGCTCCTAAAAGATTGCAAAATGCTTTGCTCTGCTATTACTTCCCCAACTACTACTCACATTGGTAGGGCAGAACCTCAGAAGGTAGCCATTAGTCTTGCTCAGAGTTCTTGGAGTAACCTTGAAGGGCTAAGCCTTTTAATATCCCTCATGAGCCCCTACTAATGTTCTTTCCATTGCTTATCAGCCAGACTGGATGAGCTTTTAGAAAGGGCATTTACTAAGTAGGGATAGCAAGGACAGTTGTTACAGAAATATCCACCATCCTGGTCTTTCCTCAGACCAGGGAAATGCCTTCCTTTTGCACACACAAATCCCTGGTGAGAGCAAGCCCAAAATTAGAGCACATGTGTGGTCAAAAGGTAAATTCACAGCTCCTGGTTACTGGAAGTCTTTTTCTCCCTTTTTGCCATCTTCACGAAATCCCCCTTGGGTATAATTCTCTGCTGGGGTCTAGGGGCTTGTATCTGCGTAGAGTCCTGAAAACTGCCTTTCCTCCAAGGGTCTAGCTACCAACGTGAACATTGCCATCCACTGTTGCTCTGGGTGGGTGGGTAGAGGGGAGGCAGAACTCCCTCTCAGGAGTTCTTTGCTGCTGGATTTGACTACCATTTGCCTGACTGCTTCTGAACTAGCTTGCTGTTTTTAGACATATCCCCCATGAGGCATGACTGATTCTCTGCAGCCAATCTCAAGATGTTTCCTCCCTCTCAAGATGCTTCCTTTAAGTTCCAACTAAAATCCCATCTTTTATTGGAAGCTTTCCCTAATCCCTCTAAATTCTGATTGTTGTGGTTCAGGAATTTCAGCCCTTTGTGATCCCATTTGGGGTTTTCTTGGTAAAGATTTACCATTTCCTTTGACATTTCCTTCTCCAGATAATTTTACAGATGAGGAAACTGAGGCAAACAGGGTCACACAGCTAGTGTCTGAGGCTAGATTTGAACTCAGCTCTTCCTGACTTATGGCTCAGCACTCCATCCACTATACCACGTAGCTGCCCACTAAATTCTAGTGCCTTCCCTCCTTTACTAAATTCCCATTTTTCCTGTGTATACCTTACTTTGTATATATGTTTGCATGTTGACTCCCCTATTAGACTGTAAGTTCCTTGAGGGTAGGGACTGTCTTTTGCCTTTTATTGCACCCCCAGTTTAGCATAGCACCTGTCACCTAATAGGCACTTAATAAATGTTGATTGGATTTATTAGCTTGGACTGAGGACCTGGTCACACCTGGATTACTTTTTAATTAATTGATTCAGTAGAGAATTCAGTGTTCTGTGATAAATTAGGGGTTAGGTGGGAGGTAGGTAGACTCCACCTTTCCACAAATTTTTTTAAAATTTTTTTTCTTTTTGGAGGGCACTTGGGGTTAAGTGATTTGCCCAATGTCACATAGTTAGTTTTTGTGTTAAGTATCTGATGTCGGATTTGAACTCAGATCCTCCTGACTCCAGGGCCAGTGCTCTGTTCACTGCGCCACCTAGCTGCCCCCCACAAATATTATCTTAATGAGCAAGAGAGTCTAGTGAGGGCTGGTTTCCCACCTCCCAAATCTACCAGATAGGCTTTGGCAGCTAGACTCGACTCCTTACCAAGAAGACTGGTGAGGTCTAGCAAAGTCTATGGTAAGCCATTCCTAAATCTAACCTTAGCAGCTAAGAAGATAGACCTCTGCACTACTGGGTACAGGTCTAGAGCCCCCCCAGCTCTAACCCAACCTAAAGAAGGAGGCCTATGAAGCCTGCTCCAGGCTCCAAGTTCTGTTGTCATGACTCCTTTCAAACTCCAAGGTCTCCAGGACATCTGTAAACTAGATGCTCCTGTATGGGCTGTATGGGACTCCAATGAAGAACAAGGTTCTCATTTCTTGTGAGCGGAATGAGGGAAGAGGGGAGCAGAAGGGGCAGGGGAAAATTGCATTCTGGGTCTTCTTCTCTTTTGCCAACGCGTCATTTCCCCAGGGCCCAACCACAGGTTCCTCTTTTTTTTTCTCTTGGAAAGTGCTGACTCTCCCCCCCCCCCAACAGAGAGGCTCACAAATATCATAAGATTGACTTTGGGTTCCTAAGGGGGTCAAGGATTGGGGCTGGGAGACTGAAGAACTCCCCCTCACCCCATTTCCTATCCTTCCTCAGGCAGAGAAGAAGCTGGTCCCCCTTCCCAGCTCCAGCCCCCCTCACCAATGCCCAGCAGTCACCAAAGCTTTCTGCTGCTTGGTCCCATAGGCTCCACAGAAGACCACCACAGAGCCCCTGCATCTAGGACCACCTGGGGCATCTCTTTTGTCTTTTTTCTCTTTCTCTGTTCATATTTTGTGTTTGTCTCTGACTCTGTCTCTTCCTCTATCTGTCCTTCCCAGTACCAGCATGTTGCTGTTGCTGCTGGGGTGGGAGGCAGCGGGAACAGGATCAGTAAATTGAGAATGTCACAATTAGACCTTTTGACTCAAAATCCAAATAGCTCCATTGGTAGCTCACTGAAGGCCTGTGGGCTGGGGGTCTAATGTCTGAGTCCTTGGTGGGGTGGGAACTTTGGGGGACCTGATGCCTGGGTGTTTAACGAAGTGGGAATTTGGGGGAACCTGATGGGGTAGGAACTTGGGGGAACCTGATGACTGGGTCCCCCTGTGTCATAACTCTCCCTTCCCCCTTCTCCCCGCTTCCTACTTCCTTTCTGCTCAGACAGTCTACCACACCCAGCCTGGCCTTTCAGACCTCAGTCTGAAGGTTCCCTTGGCCCAGCCATGGGGAAAGGCAGAGCTCCCACCCTCAGCCTGGCTCTAGTACTAGCTGTGCTCCTGACCCCAGGGGGTGAGTCAGGGTTGCTTTGGGCCTCAGACAGGAATATCTTCTCCATAATCTCTGGACCCAGAGCTTGGGAAGATCCACAATGGGGAGTGGATATCTGATGGAAAGAATTAGGGGGGGGGTACTATCTGTATATCTTGGGGAGGTTCAAAGGCCTGGGATCCCAGATGTCTCAATATCCAATGTTAAAGCTCTTTAGTGTCTAGGCATTGAGGGTCCAGGAGGTTGGGACAGAGAGGGATAGTTTGAGGGGACTGAGGAGAGAAAGTGTTGAAATATTTTCCTCATAGGCTTAGTGGCCCGGGTTAGGTCAGAGAGAGGGTTAGGATGGGTCAGATTGAACAGCTAAAGTCTCCCCTGCTATGCTTTTTCTTTTGCTGAGACTTGACCCCTCTGGGGCTGGGAATCCGGTGTCCCTGGGTTCAACCCCAAGTCATTGAAAGTTTACTTTTTCTACCCTCCCCCCATCAGGTGTCAATCCAGTTTGGGCCCAAAATGGTAGGAGCTTGGACCCCCTGCCCTGTTTTCTTCTTAGACCTTCCACTGAGGAGCCCAGACCCCTTCCCTGCTGACTCCTTAAGATCTCTCCCCTGCTAACTGACCCCAGTCCTCCCCACTGACTCCCAAAACCCTCATTGACCTCCTAGCACATTTCCCAAGACTTTGATCCCTAGGACCCTTCACCAATTCCCTTCCAGAAAGTCTACTCTTGCTATCCCTTGAAAAATCCTCCCAGTGACCTCTTCAGACTGTTCCCACTGGCCCTATTTGAATTCTTCGTTGATCCCGGGGTTTCTGTGTTTTCTTTAGAATCTAGTACCTGCACAAGTGTGGGCCCCGGGGTCCTGGCTGGCATTGTGCTTGGAGATCTCGTTCTGACCATCCTCATAGCCTTGGCTGTTTACTATCTGGGCCGCCTTGTACCTCCAGGTCGGAATGCCCCAGAGGGTGAGGGATTGAATTAGGGGAGTGGTGACTAACCAGTGTGACAGGGAGAGAGTGACTTGTAGATGAGACTGATAAGGAGAGTGACCAATGAGACTGGACAGACCAGGGCAGGAAGGAGTGGGGAGACTCCAGTGTTGGGACTGGCCAGGGAAGCAAAAGCCTTGACTGGGGAGAGATCAGTGACTGGGGAAGTGAATGGTGGAGGGGAGGAGCTGGGTGACTGGACCCAGAGCCTAGAGCCCTGAGGGCCTCATACCCTTCTTCCTTCATTCCTTCTCCACACACTCAGCTTCCAAGAAACAGAGAATGACAGAGACAGAGTCCCCCTATCAGGTAAGAGGAATCCCCTTGTCCCTCAGCTCCTCTCTGAACCTCCCCTGGGGCCTCATCTTTATGTTCTGCTAAGCCAGAAACCCAAAGGTGCATTCAATCCCAAGTGGGCCATCTCCAGGCCTAGGGCAGATTTTAATTCAGAAAGAATCAGACAAAGGAAAGGCTTTGACTTAGGGAAGTCATTTGATAGCAGAGTATAGGGGCTACTGAGCCAACTCAATGCCACCCAGATGAGGCTGGGGGCCAGGAGAGGCTCACTGATGGGGTCCCTGAGACTTCCCTAACCCAAGTCTGAGGAGACCTAGTCCTCTGAGTCTATACTGCCAAGCCCTGGCCACCTTGGCCCCTGGGACACAGCTAAGAATCTTAATGACTGAGGAGGGGAGTAGGAGGCATTGTCCCACTGGGTCCCCTGGGTATGTGTCCCCAACAATTCCCTTCACGTCACCCTTTGACTAAGTCCATCTGATCCCCACCCAGGAACTCGAGGGCCATAGAGCCGATGTCTACAGTGACCTCACTCCCCAGCAAGGATTCTACAGATGAATCATGATTGAGCCCTGAAGACGCCCAGTGTGGGAAGCTTACAGCCTTTGATCCAAGAACCCCAGACCCACTGACCCCTTGCTGCCCCCTTTTCTTGTCCCTTCTCTGACTCTAGGGACCTTCTTTTTCTTCCTGTCATTCTTCTCACAATAAACATGGAGCAGAGACTTTACTTGTGCTGAACTTTTGGGTTCCAGGAGGTAAGGGGCAGGGGCCAGGGGAGGCTAGATGGTAAAGGTGCCAGGGTCCCAAGAGACTAGGTTATAGGGACTCCTGGTTCCTGAAGGTGATCAAAGACGAGGAATGTCTACCTCTTTGGGCCTGGGAACCAGGAGTCCTTGATCCTGGAGGGTTTGATCCTTGCTTATGAGACTGTGGAAATCACAAGCTCCTAGGTTATTAAATTATGGATATACCTGAGCCCCAGGAGAGTGACTTATTGGGACATTTGGATTCTGGGGATGTCTGGGTTCCAGACTGAACTATGAGTGATATCTGGATTTCTAGTGAAAGACTAAAATCAACGTCCTGGAAACAAGAATGAATTCCTTTATTTCCAGAGTGAAGGAGGCGGTACAGTGTAGGCGGTACAGGGGGTAAGTTGTCTTTGGTTGGATGGGGATGCCAGGATCCTCTGAAGGAAATAAGGGTGTCTTCTACAAGCAGGAGGTGCCATGGGGCTCAGCCTCTCCCAGGCATGTTTATGTAGACCCTATTCTTCTCTGGAGAGAAAGGACAACATCGGGGTGAGCCCAGGATGCCACCTCCATGCCCCTATCTGCCAGGAGGCCCTTCCTACCCCTTCTCCCTCCTCTCACAGAGATGCAAGCCCTTGATCCTTCCTTGACTTCTTACCTGATTTCTGGGAGGTCCCCCGGGGTCGAGCACAGGCAAACACGGCACCCACAATGAACAGAGTCATCAGGGCATCAGCTGCCACAAGCCCCACCAGAAGGGGCAGGGGTAAGGGCAAGGACAGGAGCCCACAGTTAGGGTCCTGGACTGGGGGATCAGCTAAGGCAGAGACACAGACAGGGACAGAGATGAGGGGAGTTGGAGAGAAATGGAGATGCCAGAAAGCTGGAAGGGCACACCCCACTCCCCTCCAGGATTCCCCCCCTCCCGTACTCCCACCCCAGAGTTGGGGCAATTGGGAGAGAGGGGCCCTGGGTCTTTCCTTCTCACCTGGAGGCGTCTGGGCTGCAGCCACTTGGAGGAAAGGAGAAGAGAGTGTCAGGGGGCAGGTCAGGGACTCAGAAACCCAGGCATAAACAAAGAGAAGGAGAATCTTAGATCCTGAGCTGAAAGAGGCCTTAGAGGTCGGCTAGTTCAACCTCTTCATTTGACCCATGCAAAGACTGAGGCTTCAAGAGTTTAAAAGGCTTGGTGGAGCCCACACAATGCCAGCTCTTCCCCACTGAGCTGTTCACTCCTTCAGTCAGGTCTGACTCTTCCTGACCCCACGGACCACACATGCCAGACCCTTCTATCCTCCACCACCTCCCGAAATCTGTCCAAGCTCAGGCCCATGGCTTCCATGACACTATCCATCCATCCTGACCTCAGCAATCCCTTCGTCCTTTTCCTTCAGTCTTTCTCAGCATCAGGGTCTTTTCCAATGAGGCTTGTCTTCTCATAGGGGCCAATGGATTTCAGTCTCAGCTTCAGTATTTGACCTCCCAGAACAGTGCTGTAGCTGCCGCCCTGAACCCCAGCCTTTACAAGGAGGAATCTAGAGTGCTGGGTCTCTAAGTTCAATTCTACTGCCCCACGAATGCCGGAATCCAAGAACTGGAGGGGACTCAGCAGTCATTGGGCTGCAAGTCCCAGAGAAGAGAGAGGAGGGATCCAGAGGGAGAGAGATGGAGACAGAGAGAAAGAGAAAGAGGAGAGAGAGAAAAGAGGAGAGAGAAGAGGGACCCAGAGAAGGAGAGATGGAGAGAGAGAAAGGAGAGGGAGGCAAGAAGAGAGAGAAGAGGGAGAGAGATGGAGAAAGAGAAGGAGGGGGGAGGGAGAGGGAGAGTAGGGACCCAAAGGGACAGAGGCAGAGAGAGAGAAGGAGAAAGAAGAGAGAGAGAAGAGGGAGAGAGAGAGGAGAGACCCAGGCGGAGAGAGATGGAAAGAGAGGAGAGAGAATGTGGAGAGGGATAGAGGGGAATAAGGGAGGGGGTGAGAGAGAAAGAAAGAGACACAGAGAGGACTCTACAACTGCACTCAATCACCGATGAGTCCCTACACTGAATGCAGGGCTCATACTATGGATACTAAGGCACTTCTGACTTATGGCCTGCTCTCAAAGAGCTTACAGTCTAACAGGGTTTGGGTGAGGGAGAAAAAATGTACACAAATACAGATGATACATAGCAGAATGACTTAAAGGCCCAGAGAAGGCCGCCAATGTGGAGTCAGGAAGAGCGGGTCCTGGGTTCAAGTCTGACCTCAGACACTGGCTGTGTGACCCTGGGCAAGTCACTTCTGCCTTAGCTTCCTTATCTGCAGAATGGAAGTAACGATAGCCCTTACGTCCCGGGGCTGTTATGAGGATAATATTTGTGAAGTGCCTAAAGCACTGTTAATGTTAGCTATTCTCACCACCTAGCAGAAGGAGAAAGCATCTGAGTCCAAACTCCTCATTTCCCCAATGAGGAAATTTGTGCCCAGAGAAGTGAAGTGATTTATTTCAGCTGTGCAGCTAAGTGACTGAGGCAGATTTTTAACTGCCCCTCTGTGGATTTCATCCCTTGAGAGGATAATCATGTTGGGGGGTGGGGGAGACAGAGAGAAGGGAAAGTTGTTTAAGCAGAGATGGAAAGTGGTAGAATTCAGCATGTGTGCCAGGGCCAGGTTTGGCTGGACTGTAGCATGTGGGAGGCTTGGGACCAGACTCGAATGCCAGCTTCAAACAAGAATCCTTAAGGAGCCTGAAGACTTTTAGCAAATCTGTTCATCAGACAGGTTATTCAGACAGTAGCATGTGGGACCGACTGGAGAAAGGGAAGATGGGAGAAGGAAAGACCCTTCCAAAGCTTGCTGAGATAGTTCAGGGGAAATAAGGAGGAGGGGAAAAGTAATGAAGAGGCGGGGAAGAAACATCACAAGATCCTAAATTTAGGACTAAAGGGGGCCTCAGAAGCCACCCTCTCAATTAAAAATGAAGAAACAGGTTCAGCAAGGGAATTCACCTTGTCTTCAGTCAAACAGCATGTGGGACATGTGAGCTCCCTGAAGCCAAAGCCAGAGGTCTTTCCAGTGTCCCCATCCTCACCCCACTATCCAAAACCGGGTAATCGATGGAATAAGACATGAACGAGAGGGAAAAAAAATCAGAGGATTCAAACGTGGGGGGCAGGGTAAGGATGCTGGTGCTGTAGACAAAATGAAGCCAGAAGGCACGGGTTTGGGCAGGCTGACTGGGGAGGACAGGTGGGCAATAGACCCATAAGCTTGGTATTTTAAACATCATCACTATAGAGAAAGGGCTACTAGGTGGCATAGTGGATATGGCAGCAGGTGTGAGAGTCAGGAAGACCTGAGTTCAAACATGGCTGCAGACACTTACCAGCTATGTGACCCTGGACAAGTCACTTAACCCTGTTTACCTCAGTTTCCTCATCTGTGAAAAGAGCTGGAGAAGGAAATTGCAAACCACTCCCGTATTCTTGCCAAGAAAACCCCAAATGGGATCGTGAAGTGTTGGACACAAATGAAAAAATGACTGAACACCCATAAAAATAGAGAGGAGAGAGAGAGACAGAGACAGAGACAGAGAGAGAGACAGAGAGAGAGAGACAGAGAGACACAGAGAGAGGGGGGGAGGAGGGAGAGAGAGAGAGTGATGGAGGGAAAGAGAGAGAGGGGGAGAGAGAGAGAGAGAGAGAGAGAGGGAGGGAGAGAGAAGGAGAGAGAGGAAGAGAGGGAGAGAGAAGGAGAGAGGGAGGGAGAGACAGAGAGAGACAGAGAAACAGAAACAGAAAGAGAGAGGGAGAGGGAGAGAGATGGAAGTGGTAATGAGAGAGAAGAGACCAAAAGGAGATTCAAAGAAGAGAAAAAGAGACAGAGACAGAGAAAGAGACATTGAGAAGAGTGACGACAAAGAGACAGAGAGAGCCAGGGAAAGAAAGTCCCAGAGACAGTACCCCCATCCCAGAGAGGGAGACAAGAGTGGACTGAAAGCAAGGCTCTGAGCCTCAGCCCCAGCCCCAGCTTTCACCTTGGCTTGAATTGGGAGGAAAAGGGAAGGGACCACTGACCTGTGAGCAAGACCAAGAGCAGATTGGGTACCTGGGGACTCATGCTAACGGATTGAGAGCAGAGTTAGGCTCCTGGGGCTCTGAGATCCCAGAAGAAGAGGCAAGAGCAATGGGTGTGGTGGCTGAGAAAGAGAATGGCATAGGCCACCAGCCCAGCTTCCTGCCCCTAGCAAAGTGGGGGTGGGAGGTCTAGGGGCAGGAAAAGGGCGGGGAAGTAAAGGGGGACAAGAAGCTCAGGAGGCCCCCAGGGCCACAGGAGGGCGCCTGGGAGCCGGTGAGGAGGGTTCAGAAACCTGTGTTCTGTGGAGAGGTGGTAATAACTGGGAGACAGGACACACACTGGATTTCACAGGGAAGGGACTGAGAGATAAGACGTCTATGTCCCCAGAAAGGCTTCAGGAAGAGTGCCTGGGTCTCCTAAGGGACGGGTGCTGAGAGGCGGGGTGCTTATCCCCAGAGGGCTTGGAGCCCCAGCGATAGATGACTTGACTTGTAAGTAGTTGTCACCCCTATAACTCTGGAAGACCTGAGTGCAAATCTCGCTTCAGAGACTTACCAGCTGTGTGACCCTGGGCAAGTCGCTTAACCCTGTTTGCCTCAGTTTCCTCATCTGTGAAATGAGCTGGAGAAGGAAATTGCAAGAGTTGTCCTTCCAGTGGGGCGGGAGAAGAGTGTTGTCAATGACCCTTTCCTGGAGACATCAACTACTTCCAGGAAAAATGAGGCCAGGAGCAATGGTAGGGGCATAGGTGATTTAGAACTATCCAAACTAAGTCCAAAGGTGGATAAAATTGTGCATACCCTTTGACCCAGCAATAGCACTACCAGGTCTGTACCCCAAAGAGATTTTTTTAAAAAAGGGAGGGGTGGCTAGGTGGCATAGTGAATATAGAGCACCAGCCCTGGAGTCAGGAGGACCTGAGTTCAAATCCAGTCTCAGACACATAACACAAAAAAAACTAGCCGTGTGACCTTGGGCAAGTCACTTAACCGTAAGTGCCCTGCCTCCCTCCCTCCAAAAAGCCAAAAAAAAAAAAAACCCACCCCAAAACAAACAAAAAAAACAACAAAAACAAAAAACAAAAGGAAAAGGACCTATCTGTACAAAAGTACTTATAGCAGCTCTTTTTGTAGGGACAAAGAATTGAAAAGGGAGGTGATGCCCATCAATAGGGGAATGGCTAAACAAATTTTGGCATATGATTGTGATGGAATACGGAGGAGGGGGTGGTTTCAGAAAAACACGGTGAGACCTATAGTAACTGATGCAAAGTGAAATGAGAAGAACCTGGAGATCATATTGCTCGTGAACAGCAAAGTTGTAATGATGATCAAGCGTCAAAGACGCGGCTACTCTGATTAGTGCAGTAATCCAAGACAATTCCGAAGGATTCATGGTGGAGAAAATGCTGTCCGGCTCCAAAAAGAATGGCTGACTCTGGGCCCAAACGAAAGCCATTTTTCTCGCTTCATTTTCTTGCCTTTTTTTGGGGGGGGGGGTAAGGTGGCTAATATGGAAATATGGTTTGCCCGATTTCACATGTATAATTGATCTCATTTGCTTGTTGCGAAAGAAGTGGGAGGGAGGGAGAGAAGTTGGAAGTCAAAATTGAAAAAGAACAGAATGTTAGAAATAAATAATGAGATAATGAAATTGAAGACGTAATTGGGAGATTTAATTTAAAAAAATTAAAATACAATAGAACTGTCCAAAAAGGGAAATGCTGGAAAGACGGGCTTGCACCTTCGTCTCCTTACACTCATCCCCTACCCTGGCACACCAAATTCTTAATGTGTTCATTGAGAGGGGAAGTGCAATGATGGGCCTGGAGAGAAGTAGCATTCCCCTGACACAGACGGCTTCCAGAAAAGTCCGACGATCCCCTGTCTGAATGTCAGTCACGGAGGGGATTCTAGCAAGGTCAGGCATAGGCGGCAGTGTAGATGCCTCCAAAACCCCTTCGGTCTGTCTTTCGGTGATTTTGTAACCCCTGGGGCCACCCCCAAGGCGGGGCGAAGGCGGGACTGGGCCAGGATTTAAAGCGCCGGCGCGGGCCAGGTCGAGAATCGGGGATCAGCTCCGGCTCCCCGGACACAGAAGAGGCTGGCGCAGCGCCGAGGTAGGGGTGGCCCGGGGGCCCAACCACCCGCGCCCCGGAATTCTAAAGGTAATACCAGGGCCTGGATGCTTGGATCTGGGACAGGGCTGGAGAGTGAGGGGCAGGGATGGGAACCAGATGTCTGGGTATTCGAGAGGGAGTGAAGAATGGGATGTCAGAGGCCAGAGTATGTTGCCTTCGGATCTGAGGAGTCGAAGGGGGTTGGGAGAGGAGAGAACATTTGGCTGCTAGGGACCTCTAAGCTCTTGTGGAATAGACAGGTCAACAAGCATTTTGTCCAGACGTCTGGACCGCCGAATCTAGAACAGTCAGTGGAAGACTGAGCTGAGGGTTAAGGATTCCTGCGTCCCAACGGGCATGGATGAGCTGAGAGAAACGACTGTTTTTTGAGGTTCAAAGCTGGAGAAAGGGGCCGGGAGTTGGAACCCTGAGCCCTGGAGAGATAGAGCAGGAGGTGGGGGAGGTGGTAGCGTGACTCCTGAGTCCTGAAGTGTTGCAGCTGTGGGGTTTGGGACTCCCGAGTTCTGGAAAGTGAGGAATGATAAGTTAGACTGCAGTAGACTGAAGTCAGAGCCGAACTACATTCCTGGCGACAGACGGGCTGAGGAGCATGGGACTCCTGGGTTCGGAAGGGTTAGGGATGGAAGGTATTAGAACTCCCGAGTAGTGAAGGTCAGAGCTAGGGGCAGGAGAGGGGCATTCCTGGATCTGAGACAATCAGAGTTGACCGAGAGGCAGGAGGGACTCCTGGGTCTGAGGGTCAGAACTGGGGGGTGGGGAGGGTGGCTCAGATCTCTAGGTTCCCCCTGTCCCGGGACAGGGTGTGCCAGGGACCCCTGGCCCTGGGAGTTCCCCCACCCTCCTCGAGGCATCTGGGGCCGAACAGGGATTCCCCTTTACGCGGGGATTCCGTGGTCACTGCACTTGACTGCCCTCCTCGCTCCCCCCCCCCCCTTTGGCCGGGACACCTGGATCCCCAGGGAGGGCGGGTGGCAGATGGAAGATTCCCCTGCGCAAGGGTGACGATAGCGTGACGTCATCGCGTTCTTTCCGGACTCCTTTCCGAAACCTCCCGCCTCCACTTTAACCCTTTCTCAGCCTGAGTCTGGAGAGTCTGATGGGAGTCGGGTTGGGCATCTATCTTTCGGCTTTGGGAGAAGAGCTGAGGGGCAGAGGCTGGACCCCTGTTTCTTCTTGGTCTTGGCGTCCTCCGTGCCAAGTATAGTGCCAGACACACTAGTAAAAACTTGTGCAGTTGATCCGAATTAAAGTGGCCGCTTTCCTTGAGAGACAGGAGGCGTTGAGAGGTTCGGAAGCCTCTTGGGTGTAGAAGCTACTCAGGGTCCAAGAGCGCCAGACCCAGAGTTGGGGTGCCGAGGCAGAAGCAGGAGATCATGGGTCCCCGAGGAGGAGGCTAGAGTGGATTGATGCTTGGGTACCACAGAAACCAAGGGTTGGGGGACCCGAGCTTGAGTCTCAGAGAACGGACGAATAGAGGAGGTGGCGGGACGCTAGCAGAAGCCAGGGTCCACGGGGACCGGAGCTGGGGTGGGATGTGGGCGTGACAGATGACCGGATCCCCGGGGGAGAGACGCTCCGGAGCACTGGATAAGGGTTGGGCCGCCTCCCCGGTTTCCAAGACCTGAGGAGAGGGACGTGGGGTGGGGTGGAAACTGCGGCGGGGCGTGGGGAAAGAGCCCCCACGTGGGAAACAGTACTTCGATTTTCCCGTGAGAGAGCTAGGGAAGAGAGGAGGAGGGGCCCCTCCATGACCCGGGACCCTAGCTAATCCTCCCCCTTGGACTCTCTTCCCTCCCACCCTCCCCCACGTCCACAGTGAGCCGGGGCGAGCGCAGCCACTGCCCATCCCAGACAGTGAAGAAATTGCTGGAGGCTCAAAGGCGGCGGAGGCAATCTGGCACCAGCTACCAGCCTCAGGTAAGGTGGATGGGGTCCTAAACTACATCTCCCAGCAAACTCAGCGGCCACCTCCTGGCACTGGGGCCCGATTCGGCTCCGCGGTCTTCTGGGAGATGTAGTCCTTTATCCCTCTCGGGACTCCTGCTTGAGGTGGGGAGGAGGGGGCCTCCAAATTGAAAATGACCTTCACCTCTTCTCCCTCTAACCAGGGACAAGTCTCTGCGACCTCTGCAAATGAGACAGAACCAGGTGAGTCTGAAAACGAAAAATCGAGCCCACTTTCTGGTCCCCCTCACCCCAGCATCCCGGCTCCCAGCCCAGCAGCCTCGAGTAGCTCTTTATGCCTGACTCCTGGTACCCTGCAGGTCTTGGCCCATTCCCTGGGGCCCCAGAAGTTCAGATGGCTGGCCTTGGGGCCCCGTCTGCCCCCCCAGTCCAGGCCCCAGGGTGGGAGCTGGAAGCCCATGCCTTGTACCCCGACTGCCACTACCACTGCGCAGCCTCTGCCGAAGCTTTCTTCTCTCCTGGCCTCTTCACCCCCACGGAGCCCGGAGGGCTGGCTTCCTTCTCTCCCCTCCTGGAGGTGAGGCCCCCAGAGCACGGAGACGGAGGGAGAGGGATGGGGGAGCTAGCCCCACAGGGTTTCCGAGGTCCAGATGCAGACTTATCCCGTCCTCTCTTTCTCTCTCATTCCCCCTCCCCATTTTAACTCCACCCACCAATGACAAAATTCAAATACTTCGAAAAGAGAGGAGGAAATGGTGATTCACTTTGTGGAGTAGATGATTCATTTTAAGGAAAGATCAATCTTTTTATAGAAGGGCCCCATCTTCCATCCATGCAATCCCCCCACTCATTTCCTCTTGAGCCCTAGGTGTCCCCTCCCCCATTTGACTCTGGGTTACAAAGACACAGCCCCTCCTGTTCCAAAGCCGGCTTTATTCCGTTCCCTCTCTAGCCTCAACTGCAGGGTTCTGTGGAATCCCCAGGACTGTATGTGGAGCCTAGCCCCACTCCAGCAGGCCCCTGGGGGGTCCCAGGGCCCCCTCAGCTCCTGGCTCCACAGGGGGCTTCACTGGATGCAGCTCGAGCTGAGGTTCATGCCCTGGGGCTGCAGCGCCTGCTGACTCAGGATGAGGAGGGAGACACGTGAGTTTGGTTTGAGGGGCTGGGAGAATTTGGAAAAGGCCAGGAGGCACCAGCGGCAGGTTGTCATTCTCTTCTACCCACACTAGGCTACTTCACCTCTTTGCTGCCCAGGGCCTACGTTGGTCATCCTATGCCGCTGCCGAGATCCTGCAGGGCTGTGGACAGCTGGACATTCGTGAACACCAAGGAAAGGTGAGGAGCCTTAGCAGTGAGGGCACAGCTTCATGGCTTGGGCTACTCCAGTCCCATGTCCTAATCCCCTTCTCCCTGTAGACACCACTCCTGGTAGCTGCTGCAGCCAACCAGCCACTGATTGTCCAGGACCTGTTAACTCTGGGAGCTGACCCCAATGCTACTGACCACCGCGGCCGAACCATCCTCCACCTGGCTGCCACTTATGGCCTGCCTGGGGTCCTCACGGTGAGAACATCTCCTGGGCACCTGGGGTCCTGGAGATTGGTTTTCTGGGTTTTCAGGGGGATAATATGTTGACATCCCAGGGGACAGAAGTGATGGCAAGGATACCTGGGATCCTGAGTGGGTAGGAGACAGAGCCTCTGAGAGACCTAGACACCCAGAGAGAAAAAAAGGGGATAGGAGGCCCAGCTCTCAGGGAGCCTGGGGGGGAACATTGACTGTAACTGACCTCCACCTTTCTCCCCAGGCTGTGTTTAACTCGGGCATTCAGGTGAACATGGAGACCAGGGACTTTGAGGGTGAGTCATACTGGATGGGGGCTGATGGGGAAAAAAAGTAGGGAGCCTTTCAAGGACTGTCAGGACTTATGGTTCCCATGGATCCCCATCCCCAGGCCTCACCCCTCTGCACGCCGCTGTTCTCTCCCTCAATGAGGCCACCCAGCAGTCAACTTGCAGCCCCAGGACAATGACCGTCCCAGCCCGGGACAGACTGGCCTGTGTCCAGATGCTGTTACAGATGGGTGCTGACCATACCAGCCAGGTGGGCGGGGTCCCTGAGGAGGTGGGGGCAGGGGCTGCATGCATTAGTCCCTGAGAATACAAGGAGATACAAACACTGGGCTCCCAAGGTTAGAGAACTGGGTGACCTGGCTCCCTGCAGAAGGGAAGGCCCTGGCCCTCACTTGCCCCTTTCTCTAGGAATTCAAGAGCAATAAGACTGTTCTGCATCTGGCTGTCCAGAGTGGCAATCTCTCCCTCATGCAGATGTTGCTGGACCTGCCAAATGGGGATCCAAGGGCCTTCGTGAACATGAAGGTAGGACCTGGGACCAAGACCTTGAGAGGAGGGACCAGAGAAGAGAGGTGCACATGAGAGAACCTCTGGTGGTATAGGTGTAAGCTGAGGGTCCAGGGAGCTTGGGGAGGAGTGTTCTATGGGAGGAATCACGAAGTCACTGGAAAACCATGTTCTAGAGCTCAGTGGGCCCTTAGAACATCTCACAAGAGGCCTCATCAGCAGCAGGAGAAACAGGCCCAGTGAAGAGCCAGAAACTGGTTTCAAGGGGAGGGACGTGGTGCCGCCCAGCAAGGTCAGGACCTAGACCTTCCTCTTTGTCTCCCTCCACCCTTTTGTCCCCACCAGGCCCACGGGAACACAGCCTTGCACATGGCAGCTGCCCTGCCCCCCGGATTTCCACAGGAGCCCATCATTCGTGGGCTCCTGGCGGCTGGGGCAGATCCCGCTCTTCGAAATCTGGAGAATGAGCAGCCTGCACACCTGCTGGGACCTGGACCAGCCTCGGAAGCAGTAAGGGCAGCCCCTTGCCCCTCCCTGTTTGCTTTTCCCATCCCGAACTAGACCTCTGATGGCTGTTGTCCAGAGAAGTTTTTGCCTCTACCTGCCCATTCACCCTGACCTTGACCTAGACCTCTGATCTCCAACCCCTTAAAACCCAGAATGTCAACCTCTGCCTGCTTAACCCACCGTGATCTCTGACTTGTTTTCCCAGCTTCGACAGCTGTTGAAGAGAAGCCGGGCTCTCCCTCTGGCCTCGTCCTCATAGGACTAAAGTTTCAGTACCTGGACTGATTCTTCAGTCTGCATCTGTTCAACCTTCCTGTCCCTGAGGGACAACTAAGCGTATGCTGATGTATGCAAATCTATGATAATTTATTTGGATCCCTATCCAACACTCTGCCCCCACTCCCTGCCCTCCCCCCATCCTGGGGAGTCTTATATTAAAACTCCTGTGGTATCCATTGACCCTGGGGGGAGGTGTTATGGACAGGAAATCTGGGGGGGTGGGGGACCTTGTGATGATTTCTGTGAAATCGAAAGCCCTCCCCGACTTGTTTCTGTGAAACAGATTTAGCCCCAGACATTTCATCCAACCTTCCAACCTTTCAATTAAATTTGATTTGGACTCTTTATCTGGTTTTCTCCTGTCCTTGAGGTGGGGAATAATACCAGGAGATCACCACAGTGACCTAGATTTGGGTGTCTGATTATGGGGAGGAATATGTGGGAGCAGGAGCAGCACAGAGGCCCTCAGAAGCAGGGAAACTGAGGCACAGAAGTAGGCCACACGGCAAGGAACGGCACTGAAGTCCAGGACTCCACATTTCCAGCCCAGGGGTCCATGCGTTCTACTATCACGTGGGCTCAGGCCCTCTGCACAAGATGAGTGTTCATCGTTTGCGGGCAGCTCCAGCCTCTAAGAATGTGACAGAAATGCCCAGGAGGATTCTGTGCCCCTAGCTGTCCCTCCAGAGAACGCAGGGCCCTTGCTACATGAAAGGGCCATACCTCAATATCTCCTGGACAATTTCCCAACATGCCCCCCTCACTACCACCGCTGTGAGACCCTCTGATACTCCTGGTGCTGAATTCCCCCTGGCCTTCCAGACCCAACCCAAATCTCTCCTCTTCTGGGAGGCAGTCCACATACAAGCCTGGGCATAGGGGGGGTGAGGGTGGGGTGGAGGAGGGAGTCTAAACCAGAGCTCAGCACCCTCAGGCAGGTCCCCTCCCCTCCCTCGGGCTCTCTGTAAGAGGGCAGCAACTTTGGGGCTTGTCCCTCTTGACTGGGGCACACTGATCTCAGGCATGCTCTCTATCCCCCCACCCCCATGTCCACACATCTATATGGTACCTACTATGTGCCTGGCTTTACTGTGCTAAGCACTTTATACATATTGTCTCAATGGATAATTCCAATCCATAATTCTCATCCCTCCACCCTCCATTCCATCCCCACCCCCATGACCGCCAGAGACTGGGCTACGAGACAGGGAAGGTTTAATGAGTCATTAGTTTCACTGGGTCACAAGGCAGGAGATAGAGTAGGAGCCCTGGGGTGGAGGGGGGCAGCTTTTCTGCACCCAATTAACTTAGAAAATAAATTAGGGGAGGAGATGGGGTAACAACGGGCTTAGGGGGCCTTTAAGGTCACAGAGCAGGAGTTTCAGGGCCCTGGGGGTCAGAGGTTCGGGGTTTAAGGGTCCCCCAAAGACAAGAACTGGGGGCTTGAGGATTTTTCTGGGTCAGAGGTTGGGGGTTCAAGGTCCTCCAGAGTTAGGATTCAGGGGCTCAGGAGTTGGGGATGGGGTCTGACGATTCAGGGTCGTTCCTCCAGGAACCGATAGGTTGGGTTCTCGTACCCGTGTCTTTGCAGCTCTCGGAGCTGCTGCTCCTCCAGGCTCAGCATTGGGTCCACCTGGGGTGGAAGAAAGAATCAGGAATCTTGAAACCCCCAAACCCCAGACATCCCCAAGTAAACTGATGAACCCCCAGCGATCCATGGACTCCCACCCTAGTAATCTCTCACAATCCAGAGCCCTTCTGCTTCCCAATCCCACCTCTACAACTCCATGGCTGATGGCCCCATAGGGCCGCCTCCTCCGAGCCACCAGCAGAGACAGGACGACCACAGCAGCCACAGCCACGGCAACAACCAGGAGCCCTGCCACAGCCCCGCGGGCCACACCTGTCCCTGCACCCATTCCTGGCTCCTGTGGGAGAAAACAGAATCACAGCTTGACCCAACCCAAAGCCAGTCCTTAACATTCAGAGAAGGCATGGCAGACAGGATCTCAGACTTGATCCCCAACCTCTGACACCTGGTTCCTTTGCCCCAAGCCACACTCACCAGCTCATCTCTCTGGATCTCAGGAGAGCGGAATGAGAGACCCCGAGGGATGGAGACATTTGCCTGGGGGGAGGAGAAATTCATGTCCAGCCCCTATCCCTTCAAAGTGGCCAGCATCTGGCCTCTGGCCCCTATCCCCTACTGGACACTGGGTCCAGCCTCTAGAACCTTCCCTCTCCACCTACTCTAAGAACCACATCCAGGGGCAGCTAGGTGGTACAGTGAATAGAGCACTGGCCCTGAAGTCAGGAGGAGCCAAGTTCAAATCCAGCCTCAGACACTTGATGCTTAACTAGCTGTGTGACCTTGGGCAAGTCACTTAATCCCAACTGTCTTACCTTCCCCCCTCCAATAAAAAGAATAAAGAACCACATCCAGAACCCCAGATGGCACCCTCTCAGGGACCCTTGGCCAGGCCAGGCTTTGGTCTTATGCTCACCTTATGCTCCTGAAGTGGCTCAGCTCCATCACCTTCTGTGGACCCTGCACCCCGGAAACCTTCACTTAGACTTCAGCTTGGCCCAGATCCATCCCCCTGAGCCCCTCCCCTCAGACCTTATCGAATCTCCTCCAAACCCACCCCAGGGATTCTGAGGGCCTGTTCAGACTTCATTGCCTTTCAGTCACTCACCTTTAAGAGGCAGCGTTGCACCCATGTCTGCCAGGGAGTGATGGGGAGAGTGAGGGATTGGGGGGAGGGGGGAGAAAGGCAAGAGATTAGGGAGAGTTGGGAAATGTCCCTTTTGCCTACTGAGCCATTGGCACAGCCCCAGGCTTGGCCTCCTCCTGTCCTCCCACCCCCATCAGCGAGGGTCAGTCACCTTCTTCTGTGACAGGCGGCAGGGGGCCACCCCTGTCCTCACTGCTGCCCCCTGGGGGAGGTGCCTCCAGTTCCCCAGGACCAAGATGCTCAGCTTGGAGCAGCTCCTCTGCAGGGGAGAATTAAGAAGAGAACCTGAAACTGTCACCCCGAGAATAGGGGTGAGGAGTGATCTGGGTCAGGATTTGGTGTTTGGGGATGGGCTATAAGGAGCCTAGGTACTCACGGATTTGGGGTTGAAGCTCCCGGGCCAGATGTGGGTTCTGCTCAAGCAGCCCCAGGCTTTGATTCATGCGTTCCTCAATTACCTGGAGATGTGTCTGAACCTGGAGTTTTGAAAAAAGGGGGTGTTAATACAGAGGAAAGGTCCCTTGTTCCTGTCCCCACCACCAGGGAACTCCATGACCAGGATCAGCTCAGCATAGAAAACAAGGACCAGAAGCAAAAGGTAGAGGGGGGTGTGGTGAACAGCCCCTGAGCAGGGCTTAGGGGCCAGGAAGTGAGGGAGGACTAGGAAGTGCATCCCTCGAGGACCCCTCCCTACCTGAAAGCGCATCTGCTCTGCTTTCTCAGGGTCCACAGCAGACACATGCTGGTAGTGGCGTATGGTATGTCTTTGTTCCTTCTGCTCTGCCCTAAGGTATCGTTTCAGGGCCTGGAGCACTCGTTCTGCCTGCGGGGGAGACCCAGGTGTCCAGCCCTACAGTTACGCACCCTCAGAGCCTCAGGTTCGTGGTCCCCAGACCCCAACCCTTAAGGAGACAGGTCAGCAGGGTCTTCCTCATGGAGCCCAAGTCTGCATCCCCTCAGGAACCCTGGAGCCCCCTCACCTGGGGCTCATCCCCTTGAAGAGCTGCAAGGAAGCCCTCCAAGGCTGCTCGACGCTGATCGTTGATGAGGGCAATGACTCGAGCAGCATGGGTCTCCACCAAGCGCTGGCGCTCCCCAGACACCTGCTCCTCTAACGTCTGCAGGATTGACTGAAAATGCTACAGGGGGAGGAGGCGATTTTTGAGGCTACTGGTTCATTCATTGAGGGTTAACAGGCTCCCTGAGGGATGGACGCTGATGGTCATTAATACATCTTTCATTGGGCCATGAAGAGTCAACAGAGTCACCAGGTTCATTTGGGATTTCATTGAGTGGGGAATCTAATTTCTCTCCCTCCCAGTACAAGTGGGGCAAGGTCAGAGGGTCCTCACCTCATTTAGAGCTTGCCTGTCAGCTTTAGGTAGATTCCTGGCTTGATTGTCAGCCTCAGCCCATTCCCGCATGACCTGAGACAGGGGTGGTCACATCAAGACTGTCCCCCAAGATCCTTTGGTCCTCTCCCCAAAACTCCTCCCCTAGGGACTCAAGGGAGGGGGCTATCTTTTGGAGCTCATATCAAGGTACTATGGGCTGGGAGGAAGAGTGTTATTTGGGAGTCTGAAGTTATCTCGAAACTTTATTTGGGAGGGTCTATGGGGTTATTGGGGGGCTCCAGGGCATTAGCAGGGGAGGAGTCTCTGGTGTTAGTAGGAATTTCTAGGGCATTAGGGTTATCACAGAAGGTCTAGAGACCAGGGTTATGAGATGATTCATGACCTCCACTTTATTAATCTATCATATTACAGATAATACTGGGGTTACTGGCATTTTGGGGGTTCAAAGTATTATAGAAAGAGTCATAGTCTTACCTCATTGATCTGCCCCATTAAGGAAAGCGCCCTAGGATTATTGGAGCAATATTTGGGGTGTCTCAAAGTTACTGAGAGAGGTCCAGGAATTATTAAGGAGGTCTGAAAGTTATTCAGGGGGAGCATCCTTGACAAATGGGTATTCCCTTTGTTAGAGGGTCTGTGGGGGCTGTAGGGGCAGCTAGGGAGTCCTCCTGGTCCTCACCTCATTAATCTGCCGCATCCGTCTTTCCTCCAGATCCATTTTAGCCCTTAGGAAGCCTGCATGCTCACCACCCTCACCTGGCATTCCAAAATATACATCCACACCATCAGTAGGCCGGGCTGTTGGGCTTCCTGTAGGGTCCAGGATATGGGATGTCAGAGCCAGAGAACAACCATACTGTGATGCCGTCTCTTACAACTGCCCAGGCTACCCTGGGTCACCAAGGAATATGTAGTCTCCCTCTGTGAGCCTGGACCCCAGAACATGGAGGCTTTTGTGGGTGGTGCAGGTGGGACCTTCTCTCCTTCCTCTTGAGGGCTGCTTTGTGCCAGCCTCAGTAAAGGAGCCAAGGCTTCTGGTCAGCCTGGCTCAGACTGGTCCATCTGGATCCCCAGGCTCTGGGGTGGGTCTCACCTTTGCTGGCCCTGGAAGGTGGTTGGGTGCTGGGGTGCTGGAGCCTTCTGGCTTCCCCTTCCTCTTCTTCCTCATCCTCCCCTGGGGGCTCCACAAAATAGTCATCCACCGTTTGGGGAAATGGCTCCTCTTCCTCTTCCTCCTCTCCCCCTGGGGACTGGGGTTGGGTGGGAGCATCACTGCAAAGAGGACAAGCCCCCCCCAGATGTGGCTGCATGACCCATAGGTATATAAGTATCCAGTCCCAGATTCCCAACTTTCAGGCACACTGGTCTTCTAGCTTTCAATTCTCTGTCATTTAGACTACCAGTCTCCCAACATTCTGGCCTTCCAACTTTCACAAACCTAGCTGGCTCACCCTCACGGAGACCCAGGACCTCACCTATGGGGTGTTCGGGGAGGTATGGAGGTGCCTGTGGCAGGGCAGCAGACATATTCCACACCTCTAAAGCGATCTGTTCCACACGGGAGGAGCATCCCTGAGCCGTGAAGAACAAGGCCCTCAGAGTGGCAAGCCTGAGAAGGAAGTGGTAGAGGTCCTTGGGTGGTGGGTGGGGTGGGGAAGGGAGCACAGATGACTCTGAGGGAACTGGAATTGGGGGAATGGTAGGCTGGACACCCAATCTGGAGGGGTTAGAGAGATGGAAAACTAGATAGTGGGAGGGATCAGGAGGGAGATGGGGGATAGAAGCTCGAATCCAGGGTGTCTCCGAAAATTCTATAGTTAGAAGGCCGAGATGGCTGAGTCTGCCTTACCTCCTGGGCCTGACGGTGCCTGTAGGCTGAGCCCTCACACTCATCCATCCTCTCCTGGTGTAAGAACTTGCAACCCTCAGGAACCAAAAGGGCCTCACTCACAAACTCTCCTGCTGCAAGGGTATGTGAGGAGATTAATGAGCCTCCCCCTCCGAACAATCCGTATCCTGCCCAGCCCCCGCCTCAGGGATTCAAGTGCTCTGCCCCGAACCTCCTCCCCAGGTATCCGGGGCCCTGCCCCCACAAAAGGTCGAGGTCCTTCACTCACGCAAGCAGTGATAGGGGATCACCACGTGGTGGGGGCATCTGGTCCCGCGGCCACTCCCACACCAGCGCTCCATAGGAATAGGTCGCGAGGCCTCCTCCACGCGGCCTATCTGGAGGTCGGGGTACACCTGGGGTAGGGGAATAGGATGGGGGCTCCATGGAGGAGGCTCTCGGTTCTCCTTACTCCCTCCCAAGTCCCTTCCCAAGAGCTTTTTCTGAATCCTAAGACCTCTGCTCAGCTCCCACTTCCCGCAGAGTATCCACCCCCGAAGGTCCCCTCCCACCAAAGCCCAGACCATTCTGAGCTCCTCCCCTTTGGACCCCAAGGCCCGGCCCGGCCCGGCCCCCTCAGACCCCGCCCACCTGTCTGCAATAGGCAAGCACGTGCTGCGGGTCTCGGAGGCAGCGACGTGAGCCCTGAGGGTCAGGCTCCCAGCGACCTGTGCGCAGGTCTCTGTGTAGGGTCAGCCTCCCGCAGAGCCCAGCCACCTGAGGGACTCCCGCAATCTGAAAAGGGCAAGAACCATGAGAGTGAAGAACCGAGCATCTGGACTAGCGGCTCCAGTCCACGGCCCCGCCCCCCTCAGCGACCCAGGAGTCCCGACCCCGACAGCAGGGATATCAGGCATCCCAGGCATCCAGACCCCCCCCCCCAGACCCCGCCCCCTTCGAGGACCCAGGCATCCGGGCCTCATCTCTAGTCCCCCCTCAGGGATCCCCGCCCCAGCCCCCACTGCGGTGCAGATGGTGTTGCCAAGGCAACTGCTCCGGAGGGGATGGGGGGTCGCCATGGAGACTGGGTCCCAGGTGAATCGCCTGGTATCACCGGCTGGTTACCGCGGAGACCGACCCTCCTTCCCACTGCCGCACCCCCATCCTCTCTGGCCCACAGGGGTGGGAGGCGGCGTAGACATGGGTCTTTCTCTGGTCTTGTTCACTCCCTCACCCCCGTGACCCCCGTGTTTGGGTTCCCTATGCCACGATGCAAGGAACCAGGAGTCTAGGCCTCCAGCTCCTACCCCACTCAAGGGCCTAAACGTCCTGATCCTACAATCCGTCCCCCCATCAGGCACTCATGCGTTTTTATCCTCAGCAACCCTTTCCCCTCAAAGACCGGGGTCTGGCTGGCTTGGGGCCGCAGGTGTCAGGTCCCAGCCTGCCCATCCCCTCCCAGACCCAGACCTCCAGATCTCCAACCCCCCATTTCAGTCGCAGGTTCTAGGGACTGCAGAGCGAGAGTCGGGGTGGAGTGGGATGTGGAGGGCTGGGGGTTCTGGGTATCTGGATTCCCCACCTCACCCGCAGCCGGGGGTGTGAGTCTCACCTCCCCAGGGCTAGGCGTCCCCCTGGATGAGCTCCCGGGTGCTGGAAGCAGCAGCAGCAGCAGCAGCAGCAGCGAACCGAGGCGGCGGCCAAGCCCATGGGCCGCGGGGTTTGCTGACCCCATGTCCGGGCCGGGGCTGGGACCCGAGCCCCCTTCTCTGTCTCCCCTGCCCGGCCCTGCAGCGAGCCTTGGGCCCGCGATCTCCTTCCTCGGCTCGGCCGGCCTTCCTCCTGGCTCAGCCGAGCTCGCCCTACCCTTCCCCCAGTCCTTGGTTGGTCGCCCTCCTTTCACTCCTCCAGCCCCCTCCCCCGGGTTTCCCCGCCCTGGGCCCGCCGGTGACAGGAGCTCCCAGCACCGCCGCCGCCTCCTCCTGATGCTGCCCCCCCCCCCCCAGCCCCCGGCTGCGCCGGCGCCGCCAGCCCCGCCCCGGCCCCGCCTCCTTGGCCGGGACAATAGCGCGGGTGAGAGTGCTTGCCCTGCTGCACGCTCTGGGCCCTAAACCTCCTCCTAGATCTTTTGGGGCCCTGCCATGACTGGGAGATATAAGCAGAAGTGTTTCCAGTCTCTTGACCTTCAGTGGTGACACCCCCCTCAAAGCCCAGGGCATCCTGCCTCCCCGTCCAGCCTCCAGTCTAGATACGAGGGAGTGTCAAAACCTCAAGATTATGGCATCTCCACTCCCAACCCCAGAATGGGCTGCCTCAGTACCCCAAGGTGAAGAAATAAGGAAAGGTTCCTGCACTGGGGCCATTTCAGCTAATTTTCCCTTGGACTTGGAAGGTTCACAAGAACAGGGACTGAAGGGCTATAGAGCTGTATGTGGACAAAGTCTAACTGTGGGGCGGTGGGGTGCCAAATGCCTAGAACCCCCATCCTCCATTCCAACTCTTGCTCTACAGACCCCTGAAATGGGGGTAGGGCACCAGGTGGGTTGGGAACCTGGATGCCTGGGTCTGAGAAGGGAAGGGGTAGGCTGAGACCCTGACACCTGTAGCCAGAGACATGGGAACTGGTCTTTGACTTACATGGGCCCCCTTGGGCTGGTTGCTGGATGGAAAAAGATTTCTCACACATACTTTTTCATTTTTTTAATTAAACATAAATATCCAAACCCCAACACCCACCCCATATTTCCAAATTCGTATTTGCCTCAGCAATGGGGTCACCTTAAGAAATGTGCCCCCAATTCCCTCCTTCCCTGCAGAAGGATGGTGTGACCGCCTTGAGTCCACCATCTTGGATTTCTGGTGTCAGGAGCCATCTTGGCACAGTCTCCAGAAGATTGAGCATCTACCAGGGAGTGAAGGACCACCAATTCCTGGTCCTCACACCACAATGCATGTGCTTCCTGGGCCAGAAGTGACTTTTTCCCCTATGTCTGAGCTGGAATCATCAATACATCTGTGTGCCCTTGATTCCCTCCTTGCCCCTACACTGTATACTTCCCCTTCCAGGAGCCCATCCTAGTCCATCTGCCACTTGGAGTTCTCTTGACTGAAGTGAACTGGTAGGCCTGTCTACACTTTGACCTTTTCCATTTTCCATCCAGCTGCCCATCTAAGTCTTGCTGTTCCTCCCCCCTCCCCCCTTCCCAGACTTGGGTTGCTATCCTGAGGAGGAAATCTTCTCAGCGGCCCAACGACTGGACCAGTTCTTCAACACACAAGAAAGGACTGGAGACTTTATAGAGGCCTCCCATTGGCTGGAGTGGGCCAGCTATCAGTCTGAGGGGAAGGTCACACATGGGTCTGAAGGCGCTGGTGGCCAGGAACAGGGAGGACAGTGTAGGAAAAGGGAGGGGGCCCAGGAGCTGGGTCAGGGGTCCCATAGGGTGTGGATTTGACATAGCTGGTGAAAGCATGGGTGTATGGAGTAGTGAGGTAGCCATCCCGGGGCCTGTAGAGACTACTTAGGTCTGAGGAGAATACAGCCAGGTGAGGGGTAAGGTCATAGAACCCAGAAGGGCTGCCAGGGAAGACAGGGGATGCTGGAGAGGAGAACAGGGCAGCTCCAGGGTCCTGATTCACACTCACGCCTCGAACTTTATAGTAGCCATTAGTGGGATCCTGGGAGGAGATAAAAAAGATAAAAATGAGACTGATAGAGATAAGGAAAAACAGAGAAGAAAGTGCCCAAGGGAAAGCAACAAAGATCAAGAAAAGGGGCCAGCGAGACACAAAGAAGAGATACAGAGTATAATGGGGGCAGAAAGATGGGAGGGCACTTATGGGCAAGGCCAAAGAGAAATGCAAGAACCACCAGAAACAGGTTTGCAGGAGACAGGGAGACACCAGAGAGAAGTAGGGAGACTGGGTGGGGACTGATAGACTGGGAGAGACAGAGGGAGAAAGACAGGGTAAAGACAGAGACATAAGTAGGATGGACCTGAATAACGGTGTAAAGGCTTATGGGTGGGGCTTGGGAAATTGGGGGGGGGCAGGAAAACATACGGACATCAGCAATGATGTGCCAATGAAGGGAAAGACAACAGGATGGCACAACGGGCATGCCAGGACAAAGGAGACACAGAGATTGATTAAGAGGCCAAGGTGACCAGGTACGGACTGAGGAAAGATGGAAAGAGAAAGCAGGGAGGTGACTGAGAGGACCCAGAAAGACAGGGAAGGAAGAAGTCCTAAACATATTGAACAGTCTGGGAGGGGAGCTCCAGGCCCGCCCTCGCCCTGCCACGCCCACCTTGGACTCAGGCCCCGCCTCCTCATCACCCGAGAGATCGCTCTGCTTGGCGGGGGAAGTGCGGGTGGACTCGCTTATGGGGACCTGAGGGAGGAGGTGGTGACTGTCACTGAGTGTCCAGGGGGAAGTCCCCGTCTACCCCTGTGAGCCACCGCCCAGGACGCCACTTCCGACTAGGGTTTCGGCAGCCTTCAGCTCCCGGGCCCCGACATCCAAGGGCTCATGGGAGTAGTGGGGCGCTCCGCGCGAAGGGGCTTCCAGAGGTCCATACCCGCTCTTCCCGGCTCCCCCTCTCCTCTTCCTCGGGGGCTCGAGGGCTGGAACCATCGCTGTCAGTTATTTGCACCAGTATGTCCCGCTTGGAGATCCTCACTCTGGAGCCTGAGGGTGGGGGAGAAGGCGGAGCTAGAGGGCGACACCCCAGAAAGGGAGAAAACTGAACAATGAGAGAGTAGGGGGGCAGGCTGAGGCAGGGAGCGGCTGGGACCGGAGAGGAGTGGACTTCAAAGGGCAGCTGCGACTACACTGACCTCGGCCTCGGCGCCAGCAGCAGTGGGCGCTCCCCACGATGAGCAGCAGTAGTAAGGCAGTAGCCACTGCACCCACTCCGGCCACGATTCGCACCAGGGGCAGTGTGTCTAGGAGGGAACAGCAGGGATCAAAGGGGTTAAGGCAAAGTTTGGAAAGCCCGGGGCGGGGATCCAAGCAATCTGGAAAGTATATCACTTTGGGGAGTTTTAGGGCCGCAAGAAGTCTCTTCGAGGTGGGGTTCCTGAGGAATGTGGAGGCGCTGGGACCCTAATGGTGCCTTAGGTTTTGGAGATCTACAAGGATTTGGGAGGTCCAGATACCCTCCTGTGGTTCTCTGGGGACTTTGGGAATCCAGGGGGTCCTCAGGGCTCACCAGTGCGGGTCAGCCCAACCCGGGCTCCTGCCTCGCCCAGTCGGTTTCGAGCGCTGCAATTGAAGTCTCGGGAGAAGTCCGGTTCCCGAGTCCCCGTGATGTGCAGCACCGAAACCAATCCCAGTCGCCCACTCCCCGTGGCCCCTGGGGCGGGGAATGTCTCTACTAGGAAGCGGCCTCGAGAACCCGAGGCGAGTGCGCCCTCGCCCCAGGTCCAGACCTGGCGGGAGGAAGAAGAAGAGAACAGAGAAAGATTGGGAGATTGGGAGCGGAGACTGGGGTCCGGGGTGTGGAGGCCCGGGCGGAAGCCTCGGAAAAGGGCAATGGGATCGATCGATTAGGAAACCTTACCACTGCATCAGGTGCTGGAGATGCGAGCACTAAACACTCTAGCCGGGCAGGCGCTCCCAGAGCAGCAGGAGGGGAATGCAGGGCAGTCACTGCTGGGGGGCCTGGAAGGATTCAAGGTCCAATCAGAGATGGCCCCTTCCCTCACCCTGGCCTATCCCCTCCGTTTCGTCCTGCTCCCCCCAACCTCTGCTCACCATGCACAGTCAGGGTTGCCTCCCCCAGGCCGCCCCCCACTCCTGAGGGTCCTGGCTCTGCTCGACACTCGTAATTTCCGGCGTCCCCAGGCCCCACGGACACCAGACGCAACGTGGGCCCCGAGCCCAGGATCTGGGGACGCCATGGGAAAAAATCATTAGGGAAGATGGGAAGGAGATGAGTTCAATCCAGAGCTCCCGCCTCCAGCACTCCACCCCTCACCTTCGTCCCCCCACGGCGTGTCCATGTCACTCGTGGGGGAGGGTTTCCTTTCCAGGTGCAGGTGAAAGACGCGTCTTCTCCCACATCCACAGCCACTGGCTCAGGTGGAGAGAGGAGGAGAGGGCCGACTGGAGGTTAAAGGGAGGTTTTCTATGAGACTGAGGCCCCAGGATTATTGGCCCCTAACTCAGAGCCTCAGGCATCCAGACCTCCTAACTATCCCCTCCCAAGCATTGGAAGTGCCCCCTTCCTAGTCCTTTGAATTACTTCCTGGCCCTATCACCTGAGGGACCAAGGCACCGAGGTTTTCCAAACCCTACAGGAACCCTGGAAAACAGGGTTTTCCCTCCCCAGCCACTGCCTCTTTGGAAGCTGAGGCTTTGCCCACTCTACTCACACTGCACATCCAATGCTGTGCTTCGATTGGTACTGCCCACGGCATTGGTCACCTCACAGGACACAGGTTCAGTCAGAAAGGAAGCATCAGCTTTCATCTCTAGAAGGGGTCCCCGAGCTCCAGGAAGCACAGATCCCCCTTTGGCCCACCTGGGAGATGGGAAGGATCAATATTGGAGAGGGTTGGGGGAGCACTCTGGAGTCTTGGGAAAGTCCAATCATTGGGGACTGGAAGTATTTGCAGGGGCTCACCTGTAGCCAGTGACTGGGGGATGGGCTGTTGCTCTGCACAGAAATGTGACCTTCCCACCCTCAGGCACTGTCTGTGGCTCCGAAGACAGAGTCACCACAGGAGGATCTAGGACATGGGAGGGGGATGGAAGTCAGAGTAGGGAAGGACCTGTCCCATCCTTTTCCTCAACTAACTCTTTCTTCTCCAAGATCCCCTCAAGCCTCCTACAGAACCCAGAAGTCTGGTTTTCACTTACACTGCAGGCTGAGAGTGACCTCAGTGTCCTTCCCTCTGGGCAGGGCTGGACTTCGGGCCTGGCAGATGAAGGAGGCACCATCATCACGGGCAGAGGGGGTGATTGAGAGGGAGCTCTCAGCTGCTCCCAGGATCCCACTGGCCAGCAGGGTCTGAGGGGTGGGGGTGTGGGTGGAAAAAAAAGGAATGGGGTGAGGGGTGGTTGGCTTCTCTGACTCTCAGTGAGGGAATGGCCTAACTTATTTCTTATCCCTCCTGCCCCAGTCTAAGGTTACTATTACCTCCAAAACTTTTGCCAAAGTCTTCATACATAAATGTTTTTCTTTCCCTGTCCCCACCATGCTGTGAAGTAGGAGACAGCTCCAGATTATAATCTGACCTGACTGTAACTGGCTCCCTCCAGACGAATGCCATCCCGAAACCAGAGAAGCTCAGGGATGGGGCGAGCTCCACCTCGGGTCCGGCAAGTCAGGTTCCCAGGAATCCCAGCAACCAGAGCCACAGTTGGGGCCCCTAGCACCTCAGGTGCTTCTGGGGGAACTGAGGAGAATAGAACACTGAACCTCCAGACCTACATGTCTCACCAGAGACCCTACCCCATGCCTGGCAAGGTCAGGGATGGTTGGGTAACAGTTGAGGCAGTAACACTTTGAGGGGCCAGTCCTTGAGTCTCTGAGGTCAAATATATGAATTAGGAGTGGGAGAGGACTGTGCATGTGAGTGGGGGCAAATGCTTGAGTCACCGCTAGAAAAGGGATCAGGAATTACCCAGTACTTGGAGCCGAGCAGGCTGGGAGCGAAGGGCAGCCTGGGTGGCCTGACACTCATAGGATGCTTCATCCCCAAGTTCAGCTGCCCCAATGTGCAGATCATGGTGGCCACTGGCCCTGTCTCCTGCTATCCAATAACGGGACCACCCTGGTGGAGGCACATAACAAAAGGGGGAAGATTCATATTTCTAAATCCAAGCCTAGACATTCTCAATCCAGACATCCCTAACCCCCCTTACAGAGATGTTCCAGCCTCTAAATCACTCCAGAGAGTTCATCTCACCAGGCAGATCCCGTTCACCCCCTAGGGCTAATCCATCCTTTGTCCATTGAACCAAGCCATGGTAGCCGCTGAGAGCACAGGGGAGTGTTGCCTCCTCCCCCAAGACAACTTCTAGGTCCTGTGGTTGCTGTATGAAGTGGGCAGCATGGCCTGGTGTGAGGAGAAATGAGTCAGAGCTTCTCAGGGAGATGCAGTGTGCCAAATCTTCATCAGCCCCTATGGTTTGGGAATGCCCAGACCTCCAGTTAGAACCCCCCCACACATACCCACACCCCCTGCCAAGGTAGAGGTGGGAGAAGAATGGGACCTCAAGGGACTACTCCAGCCTCTCCCTTTCTCCCCAACCTCTATCATCTTCTTCTATGTAAGGTAACAGAATTCCAGTCCATCAGTCTCTTCCCCCAGGACCCAGGCATCTAAACCTGTCACCTTCCTTTTATCCTGGAAAGCTGCTGCTGATAATCCTGGCAGCCTGATGTAACAAGGATACTTGATTCTGTCCTTCCCTCCCTGAATTTTGGAGCTCATACTCCTGGCTATGAGGGTCTTTTCCCACCCCACTAACTAGAGCTGAAAGAACATATGAGGAAACTGAGGTACATGGACACTGTCCCTCCTTTACTCCCTTCTTCCCATTTAACCTAGGCATCCAAGAGGCTACCACCTTAGCCCACATCCTTTCCCACCCCAGCCTATCCCATACCTGCACTGGAACCGAGGAGGAGAAGGAATAGAAGTGAGTGGAATGAAAGCATCTTGGCGTTCTTTCGTCTTGTCTCCCTCAAGTCCTCAAACTTTCTGTGCTAACAGGAGTCCCCACCAAACGCTTCTGCTCACTTTGGTCCAGGGAGAAGAAATTCTGCTTGCTCTTGCACCCTTGGCCCGG
>CM053596.1:19019297-19062043 GCA_028646575.1 Pseudocheirus occidentalis | reverse complement strand
GTCTATAGCTTATTTTTCTGTAACATATTTGCTTACCCCTCATCTCACCTATTAGATGGTAAGCCCCTTGAGGACAGCGGCTGTCATTTGCCTCTTTTTGTGTCCCCAGTGAAGCACAATGCCTGGCAGACAATGGGCCCTTTATGAATGCTTATTGACTGACTCTTCAGAATAAAGCTTTTAAATGCATAAGATAAAATATATAGGATTACAAAGGAAGACAGTTATATTGAAAGATAGTGATCAGAGTATTGTAAAAACAAAACCATGGGCTTCTTTCCTCAGCTGACAGTGACCACCTTCAGACCTACTGACCTGAACTCCCCACTTGGAGCAGGTAAGTGACTCGATGGTGGTCAGCAACTACAGAGTCATATACTCCGAGTTGGCTATCTCCAGCTCTGTGGATGGGGGGAAGGGAAGGAGGGAGAAGAAGCAAGGTTTAAAATGCTTAAACATTAAGCAAGCATGAGGCAGCCTTTCTGTTCAGTCCTCCTCCACTTGACCTTACCAAGATGGTGGTGGCTGAGGCAAAGTTGGTTGGTTCCCCCAGTAAGAGTGTTTTCCTCATCCAAATCATAACTTGTTGAGCTGCTATTTCAGCTGAGTCTTTCTGCAGCAATGCCAGGCAAGGGGTAGGGAACCTGTTGCCTTGAGGCCACATGTGGCCTTCTAGGTCCTTGGGTGTGGCTGTTTGACTGAGTCCAAGTTATACTGAACAAATCCTTTTGTTAAGGAGGTTTGTTCTGTGAAGTTTGGATTCAGTCAAAGAGCTGCACTTGAGGACCTAGAAGCCCACATGTGGCCTCAAGGTAGCAGGTTCCCCACCCCTGGCCCAGGTCATTCCTAGTCTATGAAAGCCTCACCCCTGATCCACCTGCAGCTTTGCCCAGAGGCACATATCCCACTGCTGTGCCAGAACCCAGCAGCTCCAAGGGTTCTGTCATCCTAGCAAAAGTGTTGCTTTACCTGTTGGAGAGCGGATGTGAATTTTATTACTGGAACTTGTGCTTCTTACCTGAAGAATCCACGACAACCATAAGGATCCACCTTGTTCCCACAAAACTTGAAATGGTGTTTCTGGGAGGGACAAAGAAAAACCCACAACATAAAGCCAAATATTGCTTTCCACAAAAAAAGCAGCGCCATTGGCTGTGTGTTTAGATCTAAAACTGTGTTTAGATTGGCCTGTTTGGTGGCACAATGGACAGACTTCTGGACCTGGAGTCAGGAAGACCTAAATTCAAACCTGGCCTCAGACACCTACTAGCTGTGTGACTCTGGGCAAGTCACTTCACCTTGTTTGCCTCAGTTTCCTCATCTGTAAAATGAGCTGGAGAAGGAAATGGCAAGCCACTCTAGTATTTCTGCCAAGAAAACCTTACATGGGGTCATGAAGAGTTAGAAACGCTGAAGATAACTGAACAACAACATGCTTAGACCCTTATTAATCTTGTCTTCTCCGGCCTTTGAGTCCTTTGGCTCTTGGAAGCTGTCCTCTGCTATATAGCCCTCCCATGGGTACAGTTGAAACAGTCTTGATTTGAAATGTTCGCTTCACTTTCAGGTTGAGCCCTCTTGGGACGGTCAAGATGATACTTGCTGGGTTTGACCAGAGAAAAGTATGGCTGAGGGAGGGGAAGAGAGTGAGACCACTGGAGCCCATTAACTTCAATCACCTGTGCAAACTGCTTGGTAAACTTTCAAAATGTGATAGCAAGGTTAGCCATAGCAATGTTGCTACAGTTGTTAATATCCGGTTATTATACGTTATGTTGTGTTAGGTTATACTGTACCGTATTATATTATATTAGATTATGTTATATTACATTGTGTTATGTTACGTTATATTACATTACGTTACATTACATTATGTTACATTACATTACATCCTATCCTATCCTATCCTATCCTATCCTATCCTATCCTATCCTATCCTAATCATCTGTTTTTTTGTAACCTCCCACAATGGCTATGAACTCAAGGTGGGTTTGCTCTGGACCTAGAAGGGGTGCTCCATGCATGCTAGGGAAGCAGAGATAAAAGGGGACACCATAGATACAACCCTCCAAACAGGCTTTTAGAGTGGCAAGGTCCCAGAACCATTCTAGCCTTCTTTCTCCTTCCCCTCTCCCCAAGTCTGAACCAACTGTTCCTCAAGGAGATCTAGGAAGGGAGGGAAAAGATTAAGTTTCCCCAGGTTACAATGCACAAAATCAAAGACACATCCATATGTATGCATTGTTGTTCAGTTGTTACAGATTCTTCATGACCCTAAGGTAAGTACTGGCACATGGTAAGTACTTAATAAATGAGTATTGAGTGACTGACCTCTGTGCCATCCAGTCCAGCCCATAAGGAAAGGAAACCCCACTATCATATCCTGGACAACTGGTTTCCCCACTTCTACTTGAACACTTCCAAGCTCACTGCCTTTATTGGGAGGCAATCCATTCCACTCAGTTTTCTGCTGAGTCTTCCCCCAAATCAAGCCTGAATTGTATATTTTGTAGCTCCCACTCAAACACAATACATCTAATCTCTTCTCCAAAAGAGCATGCAGAACAGCTTGTGCTAAAGCTAGATCCTTTTACATTGGGATGTTGTCTCTAGTAGGCCCAGGCCAGAATCTGGGCTGATTTCATGAAGCATTAGAAAACTCAGGCTCTTGGAAATTTCATTTAAAATAACTATAGACAATATAAAATACATATGTCTACCTGCCAAGACAAACCCAGGAACTATATGAATTACAAAACAATTACCATCACAAAACACTTTTCACACAAATATTGGATATTGGATACGTCGAGCCAATATAATAAAAATTAAAATTCTATATAAATTAATTTACTTATTCAGTGCTATACAAATAAAACAACTGAAGAATTATTTTTTAGAGCTAGATAAAATAATAACAAAATTCACCTGGAGGAATATCAAGGGAGGGGCAGCTAGGTGGCACAGTGAATAGAGCACCAGCCCTGGAGTCAGGAGGACCTAAGTCCAAATCTGGCCTCAGACACTTAACACTTACTAGCTGTGTGACCTTGGGCAAGTTACTTAACCCCAATTGGCCTGCCCTCCAAAAAGCAAAAAAAAAAAATAGAATATCAAGGGAATCAATTTTTTAAAATGTGACAGAAGGCAGTCTAGCAGTACCAGATTTTAAACTATATTACAAAGCAGTAATCATCAAAAACTGGTACTGGCCAAGAAATAAAGTGGTGAATCAGTGCATCAGTACATGATACAGAGTAGTAGTTCATAGTAATATAGTGCTTGATAAACCCAAAGATTTAAGCTTTTGGAGCAAGAACCTATTATTTGACAAAAATTACTGGTAAAACTGGGAAGCAGTTTGGGTATAGACTGACATCTCACACCACATACTAAGATAAGCCCAAAATGGGTACATTATTTATACATGAAGGAGAAAATCATAAGCACGTTAGGGGAGCACAGACTGGTTTGCCTGTCAGATCTATGTTTAAAGGAAGAGTTTAAGAAATAAAGAGGGTCACAGGAAGTAAAATGGATAATCTTGATTACATTAAAACAAAAGTTTTTGCACAAAACCAAATGCAGCCAAGATTAGAAAGAAAGCAGTGGAGAAGAGATTTTTACAGTAAATTTATCTGATAAAAGCTTCATTTCTCAAATGTATAGGTAACTGAGTCAAATTTATAAAAATAAGAGCCATTACCCAATTTTAAATGGTCAAAGGGGCAGTTTTCACAAGAAATCAAAATTATTGATACATGAAAAAATGCTCTAAATCCCTATTGATTAGATAAATGCGAACTAAAACAACTCAGAAGCACAACCTCACACATAACAAATTGGCTAACATGGCAGAAAAGAAAAAAGACAAATACCAAGAAGAGATATAGAAAAATAGAGGTACTAATGCACTGTTGGTAGAGTTGTGATCCGAGTCTAATCATTCTGGAGAGCAATTTGGAACCATGCACAAAGGGCTATAAAAACTGTGCATACTCTATGACCCAGCAACATTACTACTAGGTCTGCATCTGAAAAAAGATTTTTTTTAAGTGGACCTATTTATATAAAAATATTTTGGCATCTCTTTTTGTGGTGGCAAAGAATTGGAAATTGAAGAGATGCCCATCACCTGGGAAATGACGTAGTGGTAAATAATTGTAATTGAATACTTCTATGCTATAAGAAATGGCGAGCAGGACGATGTCAGAAAAACCTGGGAACTTATATGAACTGATGCAAAATGAGGCGAGCAGAACCTGGAGAACATTGTACACAGTTAAGGGCAACATTGTAGCGATGATCAACCGTGGAAGCCTTAGCTACTCTGCTCAACACAATGTTCTGTAACAATTCAACGGACTTATAATGAAAAATGCTGTCCACCTCCAAAGAGAAAACTGACGATCAGTGCAGACCCAAGTACACTTTTATCATTTTCCTTTTTTTTTTTTTTTTTTTTGCTATTTATTTGTTTGACTGGTGTTCAGTCATATCCGACTCTTCGCGACCCAATTTGGGGTTTTCTTGGTAAAGATATTGGAGTGGTCTGCCATTTCTTTCTCCAGCTCACTTGGCAGATGAGGAAAGTGAGGGTGAGTGAAGTGACTTGCCCAGGGTCACACAGCTAGGATGCGTCTGAGACCACATTTGAACTCAGAGCTTCCTGACTCCAGGTTCTGCGCGCTATCCGTTGAATGACGGAGAGAATTTGGAACTAAAAATCTTTTTTCAATGAATTTTTAAAATAAATAATAAATTTATTTCTAAAAGATAAGAAAATCCGGGAGATACGGCGAAGGGGCGGGGTCAGAAACGGCCCGGCGCTCTTGATGTGGATTGGCTCACCGGGAGATGACGGGCGGGTACTCTGGACCAATAAGAGTGCGGAGCGCTCTTCTCTCCCCCCCCAACCTCGTTTCGTGGCCGCTCTAGCCTCGCCGGAAGTCTTCGCCTCGCCTCCTCCTTGCCCGTCCTGCGTCCCGGCCTGCGCTTCCGCTTCCGGCCTCGGACCCTTAGTGTTGAGGGTCACATTGAGTGAGTGGCGTCTGCGGGAGGAGCAGCCGAGACAGCGACAGCGACCGCGGCGGAAGCGACCTCAGGTGACCTCCCATCCCTGGCTGTGCCGGGGCCCCCCCCGCCCCCAGTTACCCTCCCCCCACCTTCCACACTGACCTGGAGGCTGCGTGACAGCCCGTGTGGCGCAGCCTTCGCACCCCCAGACGTGCCCCGCGCCCCACTTTCCGCGCTCGCCCCCGCGCCCCACCTTCCGCACTTGCCCCGGTGCCCTGCACCCCCAGACGTGCCCCGCGCCCCACCTTCCGCACTTGCATAGTGTATCCTTTCTGTCTACTGCAGCCTTTGCACCCTCATACATGTTCTGCACCCTGTCTTCTGCACTTGCCTGCATAGTGCATATCCTCGTATATAGCCCAAACCCCACTTTCTGCATTGGCCTGTATGCCGTGCAGCCCCTCTCATTTATCGCAGACCTCGTACCCCTACATATCCCTCCTCCCCAGCCCTTACACCTCCCTGTATACTGTGTGCCCCCAAATATGCCCAGCATCCCACTTTACACCTATATGCTGCATATTCCTCATACATCTATTTCTAAGCCACTTTAGATACTGCACCCCACCCTCTTATCATCCCCCATATGTGCCCCACACCCCAGCTTCTGAATACTGCACCCCCCCATAGATATAGATATACACACACCGCCCTCTACGCTTACCTGTATATCATATACCCCCATATACTGTAACCTTAGCATCCCCACATGTATCAAACATTCCACTTTTTACATCACCTATGTGCTGCTGACCCCTCCTATGTATGCCTCAGCACCTCTCGCCTCTACTTCTACCCATTTACTATGTACCCCTGGGTATAGATGCGTCCCACCTGTGTAACTCACACATATAGAGTACCCCGCTCTGCACCTGCCTCTGTTTAGTGCACCCCTCCTCCTCAACACATCAGGACCCTGCCCTCTGTGTCCCACAGTCCCTTGTCCCCGGTGCCCCCCACCATCCTCTCTCCTTCAGCCCCTCCCATGTTGGTTGTGCCAGGGTATATAGTGCCATCCACACCCCCATAACCCTGCCCCCCCCCCTGCCCCAGACCTTACCCCTGTTCTCATTCCCAGTGCAGAGTGGACCTTGACCCAGGATTCTCCCCCTCTCCCTGCTGCCTCTTGGCCCCCCAGGATAGACCCTGGTGGGGTCAGAGAGAGGTGCTCTCTTGGGCTTGGGAGACCATGAGTGACCCTCTGCTCTCTCTCCAATCCAGGAGCCACCATGTCTGAAGACATCAAGACCAAGATCCGAAACTACCGCACCGCGCCCTTCGACAGCCGCTTTCCCAACCAGAACCAGACCCGCAATTGCTGGCAGAATTACCTGGGTGTGCAGGGGGCTTCCCTTCCAACCCCTCCCAGCATGTGCCCCCAGCTCTCCCAGCACGGGTGATGAACCTGGGAGCTGAACTTGGAGCTTTCTTGTCCCAACTACACAATACAAACTGTATTTCAGGATAACAGTTTCTTCATGATCCAATGTATTTTATTTCTGTGCATCTAAAACATTATTTTGAGAAGGGGTCCCCAGGATTCACCAGACTACCAAAGGGATCCTTCCTTTCCCATTACTTCTATATTACTTCTCCAGTTCCATTTTATGTCAGCTCATAGAAGGAAGAAACTGCCTCTAGAATTTTTGTGTAATTTTACCTGGCACAGAGCAGACAATATATGCTTGCTGAATTAAATTGATTCCCAGGTGTCTGGTCCCCTCTTGGTATCTCAGATCCTAAGGTCCAGCTTCGTTCTCCCAGACCCCAGGGGCTTCTTCCATCCCCTCCAGGCCAGCTACTAAGCCCCTCTTCCTTTACTTCCTAGATTTTCACCGTTGTGAGAAGGCCATGAATGAGAAAGGTGGTGATGTGTCCGTCTGCCAGTGGTACAAACGTGTCTACAAGTCCCTCTGTCCCCTGTCCTGGGTATGTAGTCTTGGGAGGTTTTGTTTTGGGTTTTGGGGTGGGGGGGGGAAGGGTCACTACACTGGGTCCATCTTTCCTTTTATGACTGCCTTTAGTGACTCCCCTAACCAGAGATGTGAGGATGTCCATCCCCCTTGCAAGGACCTGTCCTTTCTGCCCTGCTTGCCTACCTTTGGCACCCCTGCCTAAAGTTAGCTCCCCATAGTTGAGAGCCTAATTGTGTCCTAGAGCCAGGGGGCCTGGGCAGTACCTTGACCCTTTGTGTGAGTGACCCTGAGAAAATCTCTGCCCTCTCTCCCCTGGATCTTTCTCTTTTCTGTAAGATGGAAGGAATAACCTTTGCCGGGAGATCTGAGATAAATGAGTGTGGGTCATATGTAATAAATAGCACCAGGCCTGGGCCTGAATGAAGCAGGTTGGCATCTTTCTGTCATCTCTAGGTGAATACTTGGGATGATCGCAGAGCAGAAGAGACTTTCCCTGGGAAGATCTGAGCTGCTTCCTCCTCCTCCCTTATCCCCACCCCAATGCCTGGGGCTGGATCCCTCCTTCCTGCAGAGGCGGGGAATGTGATCTGTGACTACCCCAGCTCTGGGGGACCTGACTCATGTTAAAATAAACTGTGTTGGAATCAAGCAAGTGTTGCATGTCCGTGAGTGTGCACCACAAGCGAGGGAAGAAAGGGCATGGGGAGGACAGGAGAGACATTACCGTCTTTCTTATTCCTTGGCCTTGAACCCAGACTTCTGGCACTCATAAACTTAGAGTTGCTGCCTTTGCCTCTGGGTGTTGTTTCACAGGCCCCATCCTAGGTGGGCCCAGGCAGGATCTCAAAGCACGTCTGTAGAGCATTTCTTGTACACAACGAGCTAACAGTGGGCAGTTTTCTTCACTGTGGAGGCTCAGTGGGGTTTTTGGAGGGTTTGGGGGAGGTATTCTCCACCAAGAACTACGTGTCTCCTCTGTAGGGGGACTCTGCTTTGATGTGGGAAGACAGAGATGAGACAGGCTCTTGGGGTCCTGGGCCCTTACAGTCAGTCCCTCACCCAGCCTTTATTGAGTGTCTGTAAAGGAAAGCTCACACCTTTAACATGTTGGTGGATTTATTTTATTTTAATTGTGGGTGGAAATCTATTACTTGTAATATAAAATGATGAAGTTCAACTTTCTATACCAGCTCCTCCTGCCTTTGTACATCAAGTCCCATGCCAAGGAATACCACAGCGGAAGCTTCGGAAGCAGATAGCACTTTTTGTGTGGGAGCAATTTTAGTTTGTAGTTGAGTTCCTGATGAAAGTCGGTAGCATTTTAACTAAAGACATTAGAAAAGCAGATAAATGGCTCATTTATTAAGTAGTTAAATCAGTAAAATGGGTATAAACGTTGTGCCTCTTGAGGAGGCACTCTGTGGTCATGTATATACCAGACTCAGGTCTGTGAACTCACATGTGAGCATTCCTTTCAGTGAGATGCAGAAAGCAGCCATTAACAGAATTTTTACTGAGCCAGTCTCTAACCTGAGAGTGCTCAGAGCCCAAAAAGCAGGCCTAGAGATGGGAGTGCCAGTAATCGAGTGGTTTAATCATTTTGGGAGTGAGGAATGTTCTCTTAGCTGAAATAAAAGCACAGGTTATATACTTAAATCAGAAGTGGGGAAGGTGGATTACAAGCAGTCTTTTAGTGATTTCCCATGAAAAACCCACATGTCCCACAATAGAGTCCTTGACTGGACTGGAGTCAAGCCTTTGGGGTTATGACCACCTCCCCTAAGGTGCAGAACCAGAGTTCTGTGATGGGAACAGTTTCTGCAATCTTTGATTCACTTTACTTAAGGTCCAATGATCGTGAGCATTGTCAGTTTTGATTAATCCCTTTTAAGTGTGAGCCAGAGCGTCAGCTCTTGAGAAAACTAAATCATTAGTGTATTCATTGCTCATCATTTCCATTAATGTGAAAATTATAATTCCCTCCTTTTGGCCAAGAAGGTCAGGAACAATCTTTGAAGGCTGATGAAGAACATTCATTTGAAACATTTTGAAAAATTTCTTATAAAAACTTGCTTTAAAAGGAAAAAAAGACAGTTATATAGCAAGGGAAAACAATTCATTAATTCTGATTCCAGGTATGAGTTACATCTGACAACCACGTCATATAGTGAGAGCAGGGTTCTCAACCTGTGGGTTCTGTTCAGTTTGTAACAATGAAAATGTATCCGGCATATCAGATTCATAACAGTAGCAAAATCACAGTTACGAAGTAGCAATGAAAATAATTTTACAGTTGGGGGTCACCACAACATGAGGAATGGTATTAAAGGGTCGTAGCGTTAGGAAGGTTGAGAACCACTGAGTTAGAGAACGTTAAGGCAGGGCACAGGATTAAATGGGTAAATGAAGTCAGGAGGATCCTAAGCTGTGTCCTAAGTCATCTCCACAACCTTTCCCAGGCACAGACATCCATCTTAGCAGTCATTCTGCAGCACAGGCCATTTTCTGTTACTGGCTTTGTGACAATTCAGACAAATTATCCCTGAAATCAAAGCTCAAAACAAATTATAGTCCCAGGAATTTTTACCTTAAATAGCAACATTTTCATTAATCACAACTTAACTCACCAAAAAAAAAAAAAAGTACAACATGAAAGTGAAAGAAAAAACTTTCCATAATTGAGGAGAAAAAAAGCCTGGTTCATAGAGGAAGTAACTGCAAACTTCAGCCCCACATCCGGTTTCCCGGCTTGGTGGTCTGCATCAGGTCTTCTCAGCCCAGGGATCTTGGGAACAGCTGTCCACCTCAGATGTCAGCTGTTTCAGATGCTGTTTAATCTCTAGGGTCAGATCTCTTGTGGGTTCTGAAGTCCAGGCGAGCGGCACTGCCTTTATGAGACCTGACAGGTGGATCCTGGACTCCACTCCCTAGAGTTGGGCTGCAATGAGGGTGGTGAGCAGGGCTACAAAGGGGCCTCTCCACCATGGCCCCATTATCAGAGACGATGTTTCCAGTAGACCCAGTCACTGGGTCGGATCCAGCTGAGTTTCGGTTGGAGTTTTTAAAGAATGGGACTGAGACACGTTGGTAAGTCTGGTATCTTCTGAGCCAACACAGTGCAATATTGTAGGAAGAAGCCTTTGGCTGCTATGCTTCCCACCCATGGGGACAGTGGCATTGAGCATCCTGTTACTACCTCATGGGGACTGAACTTAACAGGAAACTCTAACCCTTAAAAGCGTTATATAAATGACAGTTCTTATTATTCTACATGATGAGGTCAGCCCAGCATCACCAACAAGAGCCCCTAGAAGACCTCATCATCTCCAGGAAATGCCCCTGTGACCTGGGCTGTGCCCTGAATCTCCATGACTGAGGAACAGACACCTACCAGTGTATGGCAAGCACAGCTCTCCCTGCTTTATGCCTCAATTGGTGTTAATCCAGGGGCATTGAACACCCTTTCCTAGAATTTGTGTGATTTTAAAACCTTAATTTCAGGTCTAGTTTCAACTTCCCCAAGAATAGTAAAATAATTGTTAATTGTTTGCTTCCACATGCTAGTTAGCTAGAGTCTTTCCAGCCAAGTTGCAATAGTTGTGCCGCCTATAAATAAATGTAATCCAGCCAAAGGGTCTCTAAATATACAAATTATTTTGCTGCCTCTTTAAGATTTGGAAGAGCGTTTATGAAGCAGGATCTGGGGGCCTGGGATGCTTAAAATTGCCTTCCCTTGATGAGTTTTCTAGGTCTCTGCTCAAGTTCTATCCAATGCCTCGTGGTGCTAGAGGGGGTATGCCTGGGAGCTTGAAGGCAACGAGGGTGAATACAAGTTCTGGAACATTCTATCAAGCCAAAACCTAGTGTTGGACTGTGTGGCTAATGTCCAGTTTTGAGTTAAGGGCAAGCAGGCTAAATGCCAGAAGGCAACCAAAGACCAACTTATGTTAATCTGAACAGGCTCATGACCAGATGGACCAGGAGGATGGGGTTTTTTTTGGTTTGGTTTGGTTTTTTTGGCTACAGCATCTTTTGAAATTAGAGTGAAGTTATGATTAGTCTATATAGACCTAACTAATTAGAGCCAATTAAGTTATAGAAATGAGTTTGCCCTTGATTGTGCCTTCTGATGTCTCTCACCTAGAAGGTTGAGTCTTAGATTTTCTTGTCTCTCTAATCATCAGTCTCTCCCTATCTCCTGATTCCTTCCCTAATGTTGATCAAAGTTCTAAAGTTTTGGGGCGGCTAGGTGGCACAGTGAATAGAGCACCGGCCCTGGAGTCAGAAGGACCTGACCGGCCTCAGACACTTGACACACTTACTAGCTGTGTGACTTTGGGCAAGTCACTTAACCCCAATCACCCTCCAAAAAGAAAAAAAAGTTCTGAAGTCTTTCCAATTTGCTTGTTCTTACAGCATTGCTGTTGAGGGACAAATAGGTCTCTTGATGCTGCTAATTTCACTTGATGTCAGTTCATACAAGTCTTTTCAGGTCTCTCTGAATTCTCTTCCTTTCTTACAGTACAGTAGCGTTCCATCACATTTGTATAACCTAACTTGTTTGGTCGTTTCCCAATTGACGGACACTCCCTCGGTTTCCAGTTCTTTGCTACCACAAACAGCTGCTACAAATATTTGTGTACGTAGAAGATCTTTTCTCTTTCATCTTTTTACAGTTGAATAACAATAACAACTAATATATATAATATATAATAATATAATATAATAATATATCACATAATATATTATATAAAAATTACCTATTTCATATATATACACATCACTTAACTGTGTTCCAGGCACTGTGCTGAACACTTTATATTATTATCTTCTTTGACCATCAAGCATTCATTAAACGTTGCATGTCCAAATAGTTGCCAAATCTTGTCATTTCTACAGCTACATTTTTTTTAGGAATTGAAATTGACTTTAAAAATATTTTTAAAAATTTTTTATTTTCAGTTCTGAATTCACCATCACCCCTTCCCCACCAATTGAGAAGGTAAAAAAGACACTGCCCATCATAAATAGGAAGTCATGTAAAACATTTCCATGCTGGCCATGCTGCACCATTACATTTCTGACACCTGACGCCTTCTGTCCACCCACCCTGGTTTAGGTTCCCATCGTGTCCTTTCTGGTTGGGCCATTCCAATGGCCTCCTAACTTATCTCCCTGACTCAAATCTCTTCCTTCTCCAGTCCATCGGTCCATACAGGTGCCAAAATGGTTTTCAATATTATTCTCCCACTCAATAAACATTAGTGGCTCCCTATTGTTCCTAGTATAAACTCAGAGTTACATATTTAAATCTGAAAAAGACCTTAGAGGCTGTTAATCCAACAACCCTCACATTTGACAGATGAGAAAACTGAGCTCTGTTTAGCTTTTAAAGCCCTTCACAACCTGACCCCATCCTGTCTTTCCAGGTTCCTTCGACATTACTCTTTCATTCATTCTTCAGTCCAGAGCCTTTTCTCTGTTCCTCACACAGGGACCTTCATCTCCTGCCTCCATGCTTTTGCCCCCCATCTCTGGAATGCACTACCTCTTCACCTCTTTCACGACTCAGCTACTCAACCATTCCCTTCTACAGGAAGCCTTTCTAGATCCCCAGGTGCTAGTATTCTCCCTCCCTAAATCCTTTGCAATGCATTTATTCTTTATTTTTTTTAATAATTTTATGAATTTTATTTTATTTTTTCGCTTTTTGGAGGGGGGAAGGCAGGGCAATTGGGGTTAAGTGACATGCCCAAGGTCACACGGCTAGTAAGTGTTAAGTATCTGAGGTCATATTTGAATTCAGGTCCTCCTGACTCCAGGGTTGGTGCTCTATTCACTGCACCACCTAGCTGCCCCTGATGCATTTATTCTTTATAAAATTTTTGCTGTATTTATCTATGTATCTCCCTATTCACATTAATTTCCTTGCCTTTGTATCCCCAAAATCTGGCACATTAATAAATGCTTGTGTGTTGATTCAGCTATGGTGCCAGATGTTTGGATTCTAAAGATAAAAACCAAATAGTCCTTGCCCTCGAGGCCCTTATATTCTAATGCGGAGGAGGGGTGGAGAACAGACACTATTTTTAAATTTTGTTATTGGAATCCAACATCTAGCTGTGCCCAGCACATAACAAATGGCCTGGGAAATTTCCCAGAAGTCTGGGTAAAAGGTATCAACTTTAGTAGCCTGAGATTATCCCTCTTTCGCCACTAGATGGTGGACGGCAATCGTTAAATATTACCGCCACGCTCAAGATAAGCAGGATGCAATGACAAGACTGTCCAGGATGAGCAGAGGCCCCAGCCCTTAGGGGCTGGGGTGGTGGAGCGGCAGAAGGCTGGGCTCCCAGAGCTATTCTGCCCACTTTTGGTAATGGCTCTAACATTGTTGATCCCTGACATGCACTGCCCCCCTTCTCCCCAGCCATCTCCTTCCCTTCCTTCCCTCACTCATCTCAGCTGTCCTTGGCACATGGTTTTAAGAGCCGTGGCTACACAAAAGCTGTTTGGCCATCTACACCAAACTGACCCCCACGCCCCTTCCTGATGGATTTGTCCATTTCAGATTGCTATTCGAGGCTATTTGAGCCCTACTTCTGGGGGAAGGGAGGACCCCCAACCAATGGAGCAGGGGAAAGGGCTTTGGCCCTTGACTCTGTGACCCTGAGCAAGTCACCACCTCTCTTGAGCTCAGTTTTCTATATGTAACATAAGAAGACAGGACTATATGGTGATGATAACTGGTGTTTGTAAAGCATTTTCTTATCTGGGCCCCCGCACAAACACGTGACGTAATTACCATGTCTGTTTTATAGATAAGAAGACTGAGGCTCTGAGTGATTTGGCCTTGGTCAGACCAACACAGCCAATCTAATTAGAAATAATATTTGAACCCAGGCCTTTGAACTACGACTGTGCAATGTTGTTAGGTGATTTCAGTCCTGTCCAATTCTCCATGTCCCCATATGTGGTTTTCTTGGCAGAAATACTGAGGTGGTTTGCCATTTCTTTCTCCAGCTCGTTTTACAGATGAGGAAACTGAAGCAAACAAGATGAAGTGACTTGCCCAGGGTCACACTGCTAGGAAGTGTCTGAGGCTGGATTTGAACTCATGAAGATGAACACCTGGCCCAGCTCTCTATGCACTATGGCACCATCTAGTTGCCATGCTGTCATACTGCCTCTCAGTCTGTTAGGGGCCATCCGTCTGGCCATCTATGAATCTCCCAGGACCCCAATCCACATTCTACCTCCTCCCAACTGCTTCCCATAGACTTAATGAACTCTATGGTTCTGAACACACCTGGGGACTCCCTCAGGAGCACATCTGTGCATGAATAAACCTCTTCCTCCCTGCTCTCCTACATCTGGCAAATCGCAAAGTACTTCATGGATTTGTGTCTCCCCAAATCTGGCCCCTCTTCATTTGCTTATTGATTTAATAATGCAAAATCTATCTCTGCCTCACTTTTGACTTCATGTCATCCTGCAATTACATGGCTATGGAGGTAGGGGTGGGAGTGGGGGTATTAGGCACGTGGAGCAAAAGTCTGGATGGGCACTTAACCAGAGCTACAGTTACAACCCCTTGAAAGTAACACCAGACGTGTAAAAGGGGACAGCCAGCCCCAATCCAGACCCCGAGATCTAGGTCTCCGCCCAGAGAGGACAAGAGGGCACATGTACCTCTGGAGCTCACAGCTATTATATCAGGAAGGACTGGGGTGGGGCTGGGGGGAGAAAAGGGCTGAGTCTCAAGCCCTCCCAGCGAGGCTTTGCTTCATAGACTGGGGGGAGGGTGTTACTCCTGCCTTGACCTTGCATGCTGAAATCCTGCCCCCCTCTGCCCCATCCATGATTGAATTCTTCCCCATCTTTAAGTAAGAAATGATGCTTCCGTTCCTGTACATGTTGGTCCTCTTCAGGAATGAAGGACAAGCAACCATATATGTGTAGGCTTCCTAACCTATGTTTATGGGATCCTTTCTCTAGAGCTGGAAGGGACTTCAGAGGTCCAGAAGGAGGAGGTGACTCATCCAACCTCACACAGGTAGGATTTGAACTCAGGTCTTCTGACTCCAAAGCCAGGGTTCTTCTCACTGCGCCATGTGCCTCCTATGTTTTCTGTCTTCCCTGGATCTGAAATCTGGGCACACAGGAATTAGTCACCCCACATACTGTCTTTGCCTCTCCTACAACCTCCCCCTGATGAAAAGTAATCTGTACCTGTCTCCTCTTTCCACCTCCAAACTTGGGGGGCAGTGCTTATAATAGAAATCTTATATTTTAGGCTAGAAGAGACTTAAGTGACCGTCTAGTCCAACCCCATCACTTTACAGATAAGGAAACTGAGGCCCAGAGAGGTAAACTGAGGTAAACCTCAGGCCCCCCCCACCCGACTCTACTAGGATCCCCAGAAGGTGCTTCCTTGCTTGCTCCAGTTTATTTGGCCCTTATCTGTTCCTGGGGGGCTTCCACCAGATTAGTTCACCTATTCCTCTGCACACAGATAATGTTGCCCCATTGGGTAGGAAATCAAATAGGGGATTTCTGAGTCTCCAGAGCTAAGCTGGAGCTTGGGGCTCAGAGACAAGCATCTCAGCCCTTCCCAAGGTTTCTGGAGAATTCCAGCCTCTCTTCTCTAGAAAGCCATCCTTGACTCTCAAAGTCATTCCTTCCCCCTCCACTCACTGTCCCCCCACCATGACACCACTTCCCCCCACCCCCAGTCATCTGGTTCTATAATCTTAGAGTCTCTGACACCTCCTCCCCAGCCAGTCACTTGCCAAGGCAGGTCATTTCTACCTTCACACTTTCTGGCACTTATATAAAAATGTGAGTAACTGTCAGTCAAACAAAACTCCTAATGGGGCCTTGGGCATGCCTCCTAACACCCCAGTGTGTGTCCATTCCTGCTCATAAAACAGGACTAAGTGTCCCTTAAGTCGGGGATACTAGCATAGAAGCCTTCAGAAGGGCATTGGAAGATGGTGCCATTAACTAGGAATTCCAGCTCCTGGGACAAATTCTGCTGAAAGGGGCTGAGGGGGCACTGGTTGTTCAGTGATGTTCAGTTGTGTCTAATTCTTCATGGCCCCATTTGGGGTTTTTTTGGCAAAGATGCTGGACTGATTTGCCATTTCCTTCTCTAGCTCATTTTTACAGATGGGAAAATTAAGACAGAGTGAAGTGACTTGCCCAAGGTCACACAGCTAGTAAGTCTCTGAAGACACAGCTAGTAAGTCTCTGAGGCCGGATTTGAACTCAGGAAGACAAGGCTCCCTGACTCTGGGCCTGGCGCTCTGTGCAGTATGGCACAATCTTGGTAAGTGCTTTTGGAGCCATTCTTGTGGAGAGGGAGGGCGAGGTCCAGGGACGATCTGGCCAGGACACAGCTAATTTTAAAAGAGGAGTGAGAGAGACTGAAAAAGAAATACTCCCTGATTTTCCTCCTCCAGACCCTGCATGCATGACAAAGGTGTGGACAGGAGCAGTCAGCCTTGGAAGGGGGCACGATGGCATCATCTAGAGAGAGCTGGGAAGAATTCAAAACAACAGAAATTTAGAGCTAGAAGGGGACCATTGTTGGGGTCCAGTTCCATCATTTTGCTACTAGTAAACTGAGGCCCAGGAATGTGAAATAGCTTGACCAAGGTCACACACACACACACACACACACACACACACACACACACAGAGTTAGTAGCAAAGTCAGGATTTGAACTGAGCTCCTCTACTGTGAAACCAGAAACTGCCTTTCCGAGGGGTCTCTGTTTCCCATCTGTAAAATGGAAAGCTGGATCAGAGAGCAGTAACAAGAACAGGCCATTTATATAATGATTTCAGGTTTGCAAAGCACTTCATGGCATTGCCTTTGACCCTCACAATGACCTTGTGAAGGAAGGGCTCTCATTAGAATCATTTTATTTTTTTCCCCCCACTGTCTCCATCTTAAAAACAGGAATGTCTGAGAGAAGTTAAGTGACTCTTAGTAAGTGAGACAGAATTCAAACTCCGGTCTTTCTGCTGCCAACACCGAGGCTCTTACCCACCACATTACAGAACTCCAGCTCTAAATTTGTAGGTGCAGTGCAAAGCCCCTTGTCTTCTGGTGACAACCCCAGGCTGATCCTCCCTACTGGTGCAGGGTGAAGAAAGGGGCCGGTTGCAGAGCTGACCGTTCCAGGGTGTGGAGGGGTTGCTGAGCTGAGGAATGTCACTGGCATCTGCTGACACTGGGGGATTTCTGGCCCTGGGCTTGGCCCCCACCCCAGTATAAAAATAAGGAGGGACAGAGCCAGGCAGACAGAGGGAGGATGATGTAAAGAAGCCTCAGCTGGAACTGAGGAGACCTGCCTTCCAATCCCTGCTTTACTCCTTACCTGGGGGACCTTGGGCAAAGCCATTTCACTCTCCAGGCAGAGTGATGGAGTTCAATTAGGTGACTTCTAAGACCCCTCAAAGTTTGGATGTTCTCCACATCTCCAAGACACCCCATAGTAGAGAGCTGAGTTGGGCAGATCGGACTTCAGGTGAGCAAAGATGTTCTGGGTCTTCAGGCTGATGCCCAGGGGAGCCCTGCACACTGGAGTCTTCCTGCAGCTGCTTGTGGCAGGTAAGAGAGACCACTGACCTCTGATCATTCCCATATTAGGCCTCTGATCCCAGGCCCCTCAGCCACCTCCTTTTCTCTTCCCCAAAGTCCGGCTCCAGACCCCACTCCAGCAGGACTTTTGGCTACTACCGGACAACGTGACAGTCATTGAAGGAGAGGATGTTGTATTGAAATGTGGTGTCCGAGCCAGACAAGGCCATGTGCAGTGGGTGAAAGATGGTTTTGTGTTGGGCCCCAACCCTGAGATCCCAGGGTTCCCCAGATACCGCATGACGGGCAATCCTGATCAAGGTGAGTTCTGTTTGGCCTCTGAGGGCTGAACTAGCAACTGCCCATGGGCAACTGCTCAGTTGTTTTTAGGCATGCCAAGCTCTCCATGACCCCAGTTGGTTTTTTTCGGGCACAGATACTGGAGTGGTTTGTCATTTCATTTTCCAGTTCATTTTACAGATAAGGAAACTAAAGCAAACAGGTTAAGTGACTTATCCAGGGTCACACATAGGAAGTGTCTGAGATGGGATTTGAACTCAGGTAGATGAGACTCCCTGACTCCGGGCTTGTCAATCTATCCCCTGTGTCACCTTGCTGCCTCCCCATGGACAGAGGAGTTAGCAAAGAGCGGACCTCAAGGAAACCCAGGATTTCCACAAGGAAAATGCTTCCTTATAATTCCAACTTTTTGAAGATGAAATCAGTCACCTCAGAGGTCACTCGTGTTCCCCTCACTGGAGGTCTCCAAGGAGAGGCCAGATGGTGACCTGTTGTCCAAATTTATAGAAGGCAGGGATTCCTTTTCAGGGAGGGGCTGGCCACTGAGGACCCTCCCTGCCCTATGATTCTGGGAGAACTGAATATCCCCCCCACAAATGGGAGTGGCCCATAACCAACCAGGGCTGCTGACTCCTGCCCTGTGCCTGTCTCTCCCTGACAGGTGAATTTCACCTCCACATTTCTAAGTGTGATATCAGTGATGACGCAGAGTTCGAATGTCAAGTCAGCCGGTCGGAAACCAGCCCTGAGCTTGTCTCTCCTAGAATCACAGTCACTGTGCTAGGTATGAGATCTTCCCAGGTTCTTAGCTTTTCCTCTATCCCCACTCCCTCCCCAGACCCAGAACTCCCAGAGACCAACCTCCAGCCTCTGATCTTCCTAGCCAGATTCTGGCGGGGGAAGACCTTGGGACGCATGCATTAGTCACCCTGTTCTTTACATGCTTCAGGGACTCAGTTGTCTAGTCTTGGGGTCACTCTCTCTGCCCTCTGACCCCATGCCTCCATTAGTACCTCCCAAGGTGATCCAGATGAATCCTGAGGCTGGGAGCTTGGTCACCTGGGTTGCTGGAGAGGAATATTCAGTCACCTGCACTTCCGGAGAGTCTAAACCAGAGACTGAGATCATTTTTCACCAGGGTGAGTGGATGTATGTGACTGAAAGCATCTGAGACCATTAAATGATTACAGTCACCATTTCAAGGAGGATGCATTGTGTGTTGACTGTTTTATTAAGCTACGGAAGAGACTTTGTGAGGAAACCAGAGATGAATTAAAATGTTTTCCTGCCTCACCTCTGACACTTCCTGGCTGTGTCTTCCTGGGCAAGTCCCAAGATCCTAGGGCTCCAGGCAGCCTCTTAAGAGTATAACTGGTTACCCAGCAGGTGCCTTGCAAACCCCCTCTGTCCCCTGGTGGCTGCCCCAGTTAGAGTCTCCCAACACTGAGACCTCTGTTGATAAAGGAAATCTCCTCTTCCTGGAGACAGAGATCAGCCCCCATCCGTACCCTAGCCTTTCTGTCTAATTTGTTAGTAAGAATCATATGATATGTTCACAAGTATGATCAAAGGAAATATTTGTGAAGCTCTTAGCATATTACACAGAAGACAATGAATGATTGTTCCTTTCCCCTTCCAATAATGTGAGACAGATAATGAAAGTGCATTTAAAGGCACTAGGCAGCTCAAAGAAGGATGAGTGGAGTTCCTTTTGGAAGGGATTGGGGAAGGCATCCTGGTGGAGGTGACATTTGACCTGGACATTGAAAGATGGGTAGGAAGTGGACAGGTAGATTTGGCCCAGAAGGACATTCCAAAGGTAAAGTGCATGAGGAGAGAGAGCAAGGAAATCCCATTTGGCTGGAGCAGAGGGGAGCGTGAATAGGAGCTTGGAGAAGCAAAGCTCCAGGAAGGCCATGGTGGCCAACTGGACTCATTGTTAAGCCAAGGAATCTGCCCTTTATCCTCTGGGCAACGGGAAACTGTTGCTTCCATGCACAGGCGGGTGTAGTGATCAGAGAGCTAAATCTGGTGGCTTGTGCTGAATGGACTGGAGAGACAGGGAGGGACTAGAGACAGGAGGTCATTGGAATAGTCCAGGCCAGGATCCACAAGTGCCTGAGCCGGCTTGTGCTACATGGGGGCAGTGGCTCTGGAAAGGAGGAGGGAGAAGACAAGATATTGCTGAGATAGAATTATGATTGACTGGATGTGGGAGTGGATGGTGACTGGGAGGATGGCAGGGCTATTAAATGAAGTAGGGAAGGCAGGGAGAAGGGGGTTGGATTGTCTAGATCACAGGTTTGGTTGGGGAGATGGTCACTTCGAGGCATTTGCAGACTATTCGGTAGGGAGCTGTTAACTGGGGTAGGAACCCCAGAAGTGGGACCAAAGACAGATAGGCGTGTGGGGGTGCTTATAGCCAAGCAAGAGAAGCAAAACCAAAGATGTGTGGATCTTGGAGATAAGGGGTCACTCACTGCGAGATGTGGGTCCCATGCTCCCTAACTTCTGATCTAACTCTGCTGGTGTCTCTCCCTTTCCCCCTTCCCCTGCTAAACAGACAACTGGCTGGTTCCAGACGTCTTTTCCTACACAAATCCTGGAGCCCATGAGAAATTCGTCACCACGGAGGCCACAGTCAGGTACAGGGGGCACTTGGATCCCCAAGGACCCAAATGCTTTCTCCCAATGTATTCTCCCACCTTTGAATTCCTCTCTCTGCCCAGGGTGACTCCCAAGCCCTCTGACAATGGGAAATTCCTGGTCTGTGAAGTGATCAACCCAGCCATGAAGGAGTCCTTGAAAGCTTCTTTCACTATGAATATTCTGTGTGAGCTAGGGCCCCAAGACAAGATGGGAAGGGAAGGATGCCATGGGCCCCTTGGGAGGCCTCATTTACCAGGAGTACCAAGCATGTTCTCATATGGGAAGTCTAAGTATCTATGACTCAGGATCTTGAGAAATAGGAGACCAGGGAGGGATAGCAAGGGGACTGAGTTCTAGGTCTCTTTGAAGACATCCAGGGCTAAGGAGGATCTCCGTATTGAGTCCCCTCTGGCTCCCTTCTCCCCAGTTCCCCCCGGCCCCCCTATCATTGAGTGGCCCGGCCAGCTGGAGGGGAGAGCCAAAGCTGGACAAGATTTGGAGTTGCCCTGTGTGTCTCGAGGGGGAAACCCTCTGGCCACCCTGCAGTGGCTGAAGGTGAGGTGGGGATGCCACAGAGGGGTCTTGGCAATCTGGGTTTGTACTTTCAGGATCCCCTGTTCACTTTTTTCCATGTCATCCCCTGTCCTCACCGCCAGAATGGAAAGGTGATCTCCACAGTCTGGGAGACTGACCACAAGCAGGCCCTGGCCCGAAGCATCCTACCTCTGACCATCCAGCCCGAGGACAACGGGGCCCAGCTCAGCTGTGAAGCCCAGAATAGTGTGTCCCCCACTGCTCAAGAACATGTGATAACGCTGCATATCTCCTGTGAGGATTCTGGGAGCTGCCCACTGCCCCCTGCCCCATTCTATCCCCCACGGTCCCCTTGGAGTCACTGCTTCCTATTCTGGAGCAACCTATCTCTTCCTCTGCCCCCAGCCCACCCAGGCCTATCCAGCCTTGCTTAGTTCCCCCAGTTCTAGCACCAGAATCATATGGTTGGGTGTAGTCAACGTTAGAGAAGGGGCAGCCCTTCTTCCAGAGGAAGAGCCAATGAGTGCCCCAACTCAGAGGCAGGGGAAGGCAGGTGGCAGCAGATGGAGCACCTTGGGGTGATCTTGGGGATGGCAGTGAAGCCAAGGTGCGGGATCTTTATAGAGAGAAAGGATCCGCCCCCTGTGAGTGCCCTGACCTAGTTCTAGCTCTGTCCAGTGCCATGTACACATCTCTTATTTTACCTCTTCACAGTCCCCCCCAGCTCCATCACCATCTTGGGCTCCACAAGCCTAGATGAAAACAAGACCGCATCCTTCTCCTGCTTCACCAAGTCTAGCAACCCAGGAGTCCTGCTGCGCTGGTGGCTGGGCTGGCAGGAGCTCAGACCCACAGATGTGACTGTCACTGATGTGAGGTTTGAGGGTCCCAAAGAGCCAGGATCCTGGGGTGGGGGAGAGTCAAAGACTTGGCCCACTCTTAAGGGGAGTATGGGGGAGTCCCTAGACTGGTAGGTTGGATGCCCAAGTTCGAAGGTCCAATTCCATCCTCAGGGGCTATATGGTGGTCGAGTAACCATGTCCAACGTGACCCACACTGTGCGGAGGGCAGACAATGGGCTGATGTTGACCTGTGAGGCCTTTAGTGAGGCTTTTGCCAAAGAGACCCTCAAGAAATCAGTCACACTAAATGTGAAATGTGAGTTCCCCTCAAAAAACCTAGTAGAATGCCCCCTCCTCAACCTCCCAATCAATGGGCAAGCTTTTATTGAGCACCTCCTATGTGCCAGGCTGAGTTCCAGTGCTGGAGGTAAAAATGCACAAGGGACCCAGACCTGCCTGCTGTGAGCTTATATTCTGTGGGGGTTGAGGAGGGAGAAGAGTGGGGGCAGGGTTTGTAACATTCATAGAGAAGCAAATATAGGCTAGATCGCAAAATAGATAAGACCGAGCCTAGGCAGGGAAGGCACCCACAAATAGGGAAAGGCCTCTTGAAGGTGATCTTGGAGCATCTTGACAAGACAAGATTCCAAAAACTGAGGGGTCATTTGGGGACGGAATTCTGTGGATCCCCATCTTCCAAGAAGGCTCATTTTGGTGGAATGAAGATTGTGTGAGGAGAAATGCATCATCAGCCTGGAAAATTTGGCTGGAGCCAGATGATGAAGAGCTTCAAAAGCTAAACAGAGGTGTTTGCATTTTGTGCTAAGGGGAATAGGGAATCATTGCCACTTCTTGAGCAGAGGAGAGACCTGCATAGTCAGACCTGTGCTTTAGGAATATCCACTGGACACTGGAGATGGGAGAGGCTAAAGGTGGGGCAGGCTATTTTTGAGGACATTCCCCAGACACCCTGTCCCAGACCTCCGTGGTTCAAGTGCAGAGGGGAGAGGAAAAGAAAAAAGGCTGATCTCCCCCTTCTCCACCACCCATTAGATCCTATCCAAAGACTCTGGATTGAGAGTTTCCCTAAGGGAGAAAATTTTCGAGCAGGAAACCAGATTCGGCTCCTGTGTCTGGCCATTGGGGGCAACCCAGAGCCCTCCCTCTCCTGGTGCAAGGTGAGGGCAGAAAACTCAGGGTCAAGAAGGGATTTGAGGATTCCCTTCCCAGGGGCTGTAGGTGTGTCTGCATAAAGCAGAGGGTGGGGGATGGGAGAGGCAGGCATCCAGACTAGGTTGCTAGAAAATCCCAGGAATTTGGGGCTGTCTGTAACTGGAAGACCAGTTGTGTGATGAGCTGAAATGTGACTTTGGAAAATGCTAGGGGATTCTGGGACTTTACCTAAGGGTGGGCAAGCTAAATGCTTAAAGGGAGGAATGTGAACCCAGAATGGCTTCAGAAGGATAGGTGGGTGGAGAGTCAAAAGTAAGAATTCGCAAATGTGGGTCCCCTGTGGGAAGGAGGAGGAAGAGAGAAATCCCAGCCTGGGAGTCTGTGCCAAGGGATTCTGGGGCTGGGGTCGGGAATGGATTGAAAGGACAAGAAGCCTGTGGTGGAGACCAAGTCAGGGATGGAGCAGAGGCCCCGGAGTGTAGTGGAGAAGTCGGGGAATACCTTCTCCAGAGAGCTGATCCTGAAGTTGGACCCCAGTGACAACCAGGCCGTCTATACCTGCAAGACCACTTCCAACTGCAAGGCCACCAATGACCAAGCCTCAGCCTCCACCAAGTTCCACGTGCAGTGTGAGGCGTCACCTTGATCCTCTTGGGGAGGGCCCAAAATGGAAGGCGGGATCCTAGGTGGGGAGGCTCCAAGCAATGGGGCTTAGGCAACCCTCACCCCTGGGGGAAAGGGAGAGATGTTGGATAGAAGTTTCTGGAAAGTTATCATACCATGGAAATTTGGGGACAGCACAAGAATCATTCAGACACCTCCCCCCACTTCCTTTTCATTGCAGTCCCTCCCATCAATGTAACTATTTCAGCCAATACCTCCATTCTGCGCCCTGGAGACTCTGTGAACCTCACTTGTGTTAGCCTCAGCAGTAACCCCCCAGCCAACCTGTCTTGGGAAAAGGAAGGGGAGAGGTGAGTTCACTTTGCAATCCCCACCCCCAAATCTTCACCACCCCACCCCAGAACTGAAGAATCACAGCCTTGCCTGGTCACCAGAAGCCCAGATCCCAGAATTGTCCCCATGGCTCCTGACACCCCTCATGTTCTCATCCTTCCCAGGCTCCAAGGAATGGCCTTCAGATACAGGCCGTCCCGGTTCAGGGGCTCAGAGGCAGCAGGGAGCATATGGCTTCATGTGTCTTCTGAGGACCATGGGGACCGAGTGACCTGCAGGGCAAACAGCCCTGAGCTTCAAGAGACTGTGAGCGCCTTCTATCGGCTCCAAGTGCTTTGTGCGTGTTCTATGGGGGTGACAGTGGGTAGAAGGGGCCCATAACCCAACTGCATCCATCCCTGACCCCATCACCATCCCAAACCTGAACCCAACTCTATAACTAAGCCACACTTGGTATGGTGCCCGGCATATGCTCAAGGCTCCATGTTTGTTGACTGATTTTTATCCTCCGCTCCCCAAACCCTGATCCTCTCTCCACACATGGGTCCCAATAATCACTTTCCTTATCCACACAGATCCTCCCAAGTTCCTGGAAGATCAGGTCCTCAAAGTAGAAGCCCAGGAACATGGGGGAGCATTACTCCCTATCTCTGTGTCTGCTAACCCAGCCCCTGAATTCTTCAATTGGAGTTTCCAGGGAAGCAAACTGAGTCCAGGTACCAGAAGTGGGAGAGAAGGACCTGGCAAGAGTGTCTGTGTCCTCCAAGGGCTCTGGAAGGGGAGCTCACGCTTTTGTGAATGCTGCGTCCTTTCACTTCCCAGATGGGGGTCCCAGACACCGGATTCTCCCTGGAGGAGCTCTGAAACTATGGAACTTGACGCGGGGAGATAAAGGGGAGTACCGGCTGCTGTGCCAGAATGCAGAGGGCATCACTGAGGCAGTGATCAGGCTGGCTGTCCACTGTGAGTAAGCTTTCCCTTGCCTGAGAGTAGTCAGCCTTCCCCACAGTGACCCTGCCCCAGATTGAACCCTTCGACTCTCTTCCCTCCCCAGATGCCCCCACCATCCAGACCATCCCCGATGTCACAGAGGTGGATGTGGGTGGATCAGCAGAGATCCTCTGTGTTGTCGATGCCAGCCCTGTCCTTCCCGGCATGTTTCAGTGGGAGAGGCTGGTGAGGGGTTCCCCTACAGTCCCAGCCCCAACCCCAGCCTCTGCGTCAATCCTGTTCCTTTTCCTAATCCAACCCTTAATTCTAGGCTGTAGATCCCCAAGCCCAGTTCCAGCCTGCCACTCTCCAACTTGATGACACTCCTACAGGGCCTCAGCCAGGTCTCCTGCCCTGTCCACCCTCCAGACTTGATTTCCACAGCTCTAAGGAAAACACTTTTCTTGACTCTAGATATCTAGCAGGGATTTGCCTGACTCATCTCCAGAATTGCAGGGACTTTCCTGGAGTTATCAAAATGTTTGTTTTCTGTGCCTCTGCAGGGCTGGCAGAGGACAGACAGGCAGCAAGCAGGGGAAGATCTGGGTTGGTGTGTTCAGGGCAGCCCTGCTGCTAAAAGGCAGAGCCAGCATGCAGAGCCTCTTGTGGGAACTGATTGGGAAGATGGGTTTCTGGCTCTTAGCCGAATTTGTGTCCCTCAAGGGAGAGGAAGAACAAGACCTGGAGGATATGGAACAGATATCACAGGGACTGACAAGCCGGCTACAGATCCCTAAGGCTACTTTGGAGCAGGCTGGGCCATACCAATGCATTGTGGACAATGGGATACCTCCCCCTGCCCGCAGGGTCTCAAGGCTTGTTGTGAGATGTAGGTAATAGACCCTCCCAAACTGGGGGAACCCCCATATGGACTCACACTGTCTAGCTTGACCCCCCAAATCTCCCACCCTGGAGATACTTGATACCTCACCATGGGCCTCAGAAGTCCCTTTCTGTGACCACTTGGAATCTTAGAGCTTAGAGAAACCTTCCATGTGCCACCATTCCTGAGATAGCAGAATTCTTCCTCTTATGCCTGCTCCTTGTTGTTTCCTTCAAGTTGCTCCTAAGGTTGAATACCCTCAGCCCCTCACTAAGGTGGCTGCCGCTGGGGACAGGTCCAGCTCAGCCACCTTACACTGCCGGGCACGGGGCGTCCCTAATGTTGCCTTCACCTGGGCCAAGCATGGAGTTCCCCTGGACCTCCAAGACCCCAGGTCAGTACCCACACTGACGTCAGATCCTCATTCACCTATACATCCTCTGCTTTCTACATGCTTCCTAACCCCACATGGACTTGATCTCAGGCTCTCCCCATCCCACTCCTTGACCCCTGGGAATATGAGCATTTCATTATGGAGATGTCTCCCCACACCCAATTCCTAATCCCACACACCTATTCCCATTCCCTGACACTGTTTCTCACAAATCCTGGCCCCATACCCTTCTGCCTCTAACACCACACTCCACTTGTCCTAAGTTCTCACTCCACTCCCTCAACCCCTAGCACTGTATCCTCTGATCTCAACCCCATCTAGCCTGCAGCTCCACCTATTCTGATTCCTACCACCACCACCACCCCACCATCACCACCACCACCACCACCACCATCACCACCATCACCATCACCACCATCACCACCACCCTACCACCACCACCATCACCACCATCACCACCACCATCACCACCATCACCACCATCACCATCACCACCACCATCACCACCACCATCACCACCATCACCACCACCACCATCACCACCACCCCACCATCACCACCATCACCACCACCATCACCATCACCACCATTGTCAGACTTTACTTCATTCCTTATCCCCTCCCTTTTCCCCAGATATACCGAACATACCTATCATGAGGGATCAGTTCATAGCAGCGTCCTCACCATTGCCAACATCACAGCTGCCCAAGACTACGCCCTTTTCACTTGCACAGCCACCAACAACTTGGGCACTGACCACATTGACATCCAGATCGTCAGCATTAGTATGGCTTGGGGTGTGGTGGGAAAGGGGAGGACAGAGCCTCTAAGGCAAAGGTTCTTAGCCTGGGGTCTATAGACCCCCAGAGATTGCTGGGGGGTCCATAAACTTGAATGAGAAAAAGTCTTTATTTCATTGAAACTGTTTTCCTTTGTCATTCTACATTATGCCTACAAAACATAATTCTGAGAAGGGGCCCACAGACTTCACTAAAGGGGGTCTACACTACACAGAATTGACTTAGAACCCTTGCTCTAGGGAAGTCTCTCATTCCACAGCCTGAAAGATTACATGTATCCCTCACTTCATGAAGTATCCATATTCCTGAGGAGAAGGGTTAGGTGTGTTCTGAATTTTTGCTGCACAAAAGCTCCGAGGAGCTAGGAGACTTTAATCTTTGAAGAATATCTGTGGTCCTTTCAGAAAAGCAAAAATCAGGCTCAATCAATTTCCACCCTTTCCACCTCATCCCTCTTTTAATTTGGTTTTGTAAATTCAGGTTTTCATATGTTGAGGTTGATCAATGAAAGGTAGGCCTGCCTGGGTCCAGGGATAAAATGGGCAGAGAATGTGGAAGGGGGAGCTCAGGGAGGGTGGTTTCTGTCACCTCTCCCCTTGATAGGTCGGCCAGATCCTCCGACAGGCCTAAAGGTCATGAATATCACCCACCACTCTGTGGGCTTGGAGTGGAAAGCAGGCTTCAACGGGGGCCTGGAACAGAGATTCCGCATCAGGTAGGGGCCACAGTGGGCTGCGAGGAGTGAGTGGGGAGGGAACAGGCTGAAACTGAGTGCCTACTCATCTATAAACTCCCCATGATCAACGCAGGTATGAGGCACCTGAGACACCAGGGTACCTGTATGTGGATGTCTTCCCACCTCAAGCTACTGCCTTTACTGTGGATGGTCTTCAGCCTTTCACCCTATATCATTTTTCTCTGCTGGCCACCAATGCCCTAGGGGACAGTGACCTTGCTGATCGGGGAGCCCGTATCCCAGTGACCACCATAGGTGCCTGGGGGGAAGGTGTTGGGGAAATATAGCCATTAGGGAGTCTAGAACTGCTGTTCCCATCCCTTTGACAGTCATCCAGAGACTCCTGCCTTTGCCACCTAGGGAAGAGGAAGGGGAAGACGCATTTATTCAGAGCCAACTCCATGCTAGGCCTGTGCTAAGCACTTGACAAATATTATCTTATCTGGTCCTCACAATAACCCCGGCAAGTAGGTGCTATTATATTATGATCTTCATTTTCCTCAGGCGAGAAAACGGAGGCAGGTAGAGATTGTGAAGCTACCCAGGGTTCCACAGCTACGAAATGTCTGAGGTCAAATCTGAACCCTGACTCCAGACCCAATGACCTCCCCACTGCAGAAGGAGGAGCAAGAACATTTAGGCATAGGTCACCACTGTGGACAAAAACGGAGAGACCAGAAATGAAAGGGCATGGTCTGGTAGCAGGGAGTTATCTAGTTTGATTAAGGCATAGAGGGCATGGAAAAGAGTAATGGAAGAAAGGTGACCATGGACTATGGGAGGTCTTGGATGTTGGACATGACCAGATGGACCCATGAAGGACTGAAGGATGTCAGGTTTTGAGCCAGAAAGTGCCTTAGAAGCCATGGGGAGGCAGATGATGCTGGCAGCTGAGTGAAGGAGGATGTAGAGAGACCAGGGGCGTTAGGATGCAGGTGGTGGGTCATAAGGTCCTGCCTGTACTTGAGAAGACACAGCAGGACCATGGAAGAAGGGAATGGCCATGGGTGAGATGGACTCAACAGAACTCAGTCACGGTTTGACTCAGAGAATCGAGGGAGAGAGAAGGGCCAAAGATAGCCCTGACTACTCAACTTTCTGGGACTGGATGCCTAATGGTGATGCAGGCTGCATTCAGACAATGTTCATTAAGGTTTGGCTGGGAAAGGGTAACTGACATTAGCCAGTATATAGCCCAGAGGGGCATCTTGATATCTTGGGGTCAATCCAGCCCACTAATTTTCTTTCGCTAGGCATTGAAGACTCATCTGAAAAGACAGAGGACCGGTTCCCTACAGAATCTGGTGAGGCCTTCTTGGAACCAATCTCCATTATATTTTTGCCTAGAAAAGAAATCTGTCTTACTATTACCACCTGCTTGGCTCTTTTCCATAACCTACCTGCTCCCTCCATATGGCCCCATCCACATCTCCTTTAGCTTCCTGCCACCCCCTTGACCTGTCAATTCAGTTTCCTTTACTTCTTTCTTTTCCATTCAGAAGCCCTTCCACACTTTCCATTCCTTTTTTTTTTTTAACCAAATTTAATTCACCAAATATTTACCTAGTGCCTACATGGTACCCAGTCCTGAACAAGGCACTGGGAAAGGGACAGAGAAAGTTGCAAGATATGGTGCTTGCTCTTGGATACCTTACCGTCCTGTTGAGGAGATAAGATTTATGTGTATATGAAGTAATTTGTGAATATTACAGAACAAGGGGCACTTTAATCCAGGGCTAAATGAAATCTGTACTTTAGGTAGCCAGGTAGCTACATGGATAGAGCCCTGGACCTGGAATCAGGAACCTGGAGTTAAAAATCTGATCTCAGATTATTCTTCCTCTGTCTTCCTAGGTCCCCTCATCTGTAACATGGGTCCAATAACGGCACTTACCTTCCAATATTGTGAGGACAGAATGAGATGTTTGCCAATCACTTTGCAAGCTTTCAATGGCTATAAAATGCTCAACATTATTATTACGTGTTTGTTTGGGGCACTCATGAAGAGGCCAGCTTTGCACTGGGCTTTGAAAATTCAGTATTTGCCTGCATAAGGACATTTCAGGCACAAGGAGCAGCCACAGTGTCAAGTGTCAATGCCCCTGACTAGAGCAGAGGCGCATGTTGAGCAGGGATGGGAGATGGGACTGGAAAGGCTGGGGTTGGATCAGGAAGGGCAAATGCCAGGGTCCTGTACACAGTGGGGAGATGGTGCAGATTTCTCACCAGGGATAATAGATGTGGAACCTGAACAGGCCTTTAGAGGTCATGAGTCTAATCTTTTCATCTTACAAATTAGGAAACTGAGGTCCGAAAGGCTAAATCATTTGCTCCAGGTCACACCTGGAGCACCGCTGGTATTTGAACTTGGTTCTCTGATGCTAAATCCAGCCCTCTTTGCAGACAAACATTCTGGCCTCTTCACTGTCCCTGATATAAAACAACCGTCCACCCTCTCATCCCCCACTCCTAACCCCAGCCTGGGGCACTCTCTCTCATTGACCCCACCTTCCGACTTCCTTAAAGACAAAAGTTCATTCTCACCTTCTCCTTTTGGGTCCCCTCCCCAACCCCCATTTCTGCCTCCCCCATTGCTAGGGCTTTCTCTCCGAGATTACTGCTCACCTACCCCATATTAATGCTTTGTTTGTAGCTAGCTGCTTTAACAATTCGATTGTAAGCTCATTGACAGCCGGGGATGGGGGCGGGGGTGGGGGGGTTGCCTTTGTAACTCCAATGGCTAAGTGATGAATAAGTCCTTGCTGACTAATACTGAAGGAATGACTGAATGTGTTAATATTCATTGGGGCATCAGTGGGCAGGATGTAATAGTGAGAGAAAAACTGAGTAGTTGACTGAGGGAAAGAAGACAGGCAGGTGTGAGAGAACAGGAATAGAATGGAAGGAGAGTTGAGTTCTCTGTAAACCCCCTGGCTTTTCCCCTTCCTGAGGACCCCATGTTGTGTCCCCAGGATTCCCTCGCTGGTTCCTGCTCCCCATTCTCTTTGCCCTGGGGCTTCTGCTCCTCCTCTCCAATGCCTCCTGCATAGGGTATGTCCTCTGGAGGCAGAGACATCGTGGGCATCCCTCAGAGGGTAAGGACATCCTGCCGGGGGGGAGGGGGGAAGGTTGACTGTAATACTCTGCATGCAAAGGGAAAAGCGCGGATCTGGTTCCCCAAATACCTTGTAAAGATGCCCCCCAAATTGACTCCATTACTCTCATTCTTCCCTCAGAAGCCAAAGAGGAAAAGACAGAGGAAGGGTAAGGAAGCGTATCCTAGAGGGAGTCGGTGGGATAAGGAGGATGGCAGCAGGGGAAGAGGAGGGGGGATGGCTGTGGTCTGGGAAGGAAGAGAGAAGCCAGTGCCAGGCTCTTCTGTCACCATGGCAGGTCAGAGACTCGAGCTGGGAATGAATATGAGGAGAGCAGATGGGGTGGCAGGCGCACCCCCAGCACTACGGTGAGACCCAGGGAGGCCTTGGGGAGATGGCTCCTTGGCTTACTTTGATAATAACAGCTGGTATTTATCGAGCGCTTTTAAGGCTGATAGAGCACTTTAAAAATATTGTCTTATTTGATTCTCACAACAGCCCTGGGGGGTGGGTGCTATTATTTCACTTATTTTACATGTGGGGAAATTGAGGCAGAGGTTGAGTGGCTTGCTCAAGTTCACACAACTGGAAAGTGTTTGAGGCAGGACTGGAACTCAGGTCTTCCTGACTCTAGGGCCACCTTTTTATCTGCTTCACCCCCTATGATTTGAACGGGTTTAGGAAAAACCTCTGTTCTCCTGAATATTTCCCCCAATCCATGTGTCCCTGGTGCCTGGAATTCCATTATTAGGTAGTTTTCTGTGCTGGCCCTTCTTTGAAAAAGCAAATAAGCCTCGGAAAGGAGACAACACCTTTGATCAAATGAATTTATCAGATCCCTTTCTGGGCAGGAATTAGAGTGCTGGATGAAGGGGGTGGGGAATGAGAGGGGACGCCCACTCAGGACCCCATCTGGGTGCAACTGAAGTGGAGGAGGGTGGGGAAGGGGTTCTGCAGGTCCCAAGCAGATAGTGGGGAGGAAAGAGAGTGTTATTTTGGACTCCCTGGCTCTGCCTACTGATAAACCGTCTGAGTTCGTTTGGGGGGGGGGGGGGAACAGGAGAGTTCAGTGGAGATGGACCCTCATTACCATTCGATGAAGGACTTCAGCCCCCAACTTCCACCAACACTTGAAGAGGAACCACAATATCGAGGTAAATTGAAAGATCGCCCTGCTCAGTCTCCCCCCCTCCACTCTTCTCCCCTTCCCCCTGACTATTTCCTCCAATCCTTTAGAGATTGAAATAGTCTTCCAGATCAGGACAATGGACTTCCTAACCAGAGGGCTCCCCTGACTTCTGTCCCCATTCCAGGTTTCTGGGGTCATGAATACGAAGAGGTGGCAGGTCCTGGCCCCCTTTACGATGAAGTAGAAAGGCTGTACCCCCTTTCTGGGGCCTGGCAATCTCCCTATGAAGCGGCAGAAGTGGTAAGGATGCTAAGAGCCCCAGTCCTGGTCTCCGCCTCCCTCTCAGGCTGATGGGGAGCTCAGGCCCCTGGATCTTGTCCTCTTTCTCCCCTCCCCCCATACTAGTCTCCTTTTTCTCTGTTTCCCAGGGAACTTATCGGCACGGAGAATGGCCCCAGGGAGCTTATGAGGAGCCTGCCAGAATTTATGACCTGGTACCTGATGACCTCCCCGGGGCTGGGCAGGACTACCTGCCCTTCCACCTCAGAGGGGAGTTGGTGTGAGACCAATAACTTGAAGGTGTCGCTGCTGCCCTACACTTGACTCTCCGCGTAGCAATGGATCCATGTTTCGGGCCAGTAGGCGCATCTGAAAGGGCCAGTGGTCCTACTGCTTTGCCACCAGGCTAAGCTTGTCCAATAAATATAGTGCACCAGGATGTAGCGTGCTGCCACGTCCAAAGCAATCTTGAGACACGGTGAGCCCTCAGAAGGGGGAGGAAGCACTAAACGCCACCCTCCTGGTCCTCTTCTGATCCCACCCTGATCTCCCCCAAACCTAGGCTTAGGGCACAGCTTCCTTGGCTGTCAGGTGCCTCCCAAAGGGAGGAAGGTCTCATGCTGAGGACTTAGCATTGAGATCCACCCCTGGTATCTTTTCTTGGTGTTCACTCAATGCAGAAGAAACCTGGCCACCCCTAGAGCTTTTGCAGACTCTTCTGAACACATCTTCCCCATCAGCCCCACTCTGGTCCTCATCTACAGTATTGTCACCATCGACCCCATTCTACCAGACTACTTGGCCAGAAACCTTGGAACCACTTGGAACAATTCCCCCTCCTCTCTACTCCCTGCTACTCTAGGCAGGCCCTACATGGTCTCCTTACCTTTAGGTGTAATAAATAGAGCACAGGGAGACCTGAGTTCAAATCCTGACTCTGACATTTATTAGGTGTATGATGCCCTATTAAACTGAAGTAATAGCACTAATGTCCCCCTGGTGTATTCTGAGTATCAAACGCGATCATTTATTTAAGGTGTTATGTAAATAGGGAAAGTAAGGACCAGACTTGTGATTTCACTAGGAACCTCTAGGGGATGCTGTAGTGCACAGAGCATTGAGCCTGGGGTCAGAAAGACTCCTTCCTCAATTCAGATCTGGCCTCAGACACTTCCTAGCTGTGTGACCCTGAGCAAGTCACTTCACCCTGTTTGCCTCAGTTTCCTCATCTGTGAAATGGTCTGGTGAAGGGAATGGCAAATCAGTCCAGTATCCCAGCCAAGAAAACCCCAAATGGGGTCATGGAGGGCTGGACAAGACTGAAAAACAATGACTTGACTTCATCAGTACAAAAAAACTTCCTCTACCAATACAGGTCAATAACAGCCCTACAACTTGTAATAATAATAATAATAGCTAGCATTTATAGAGTACTTTAAGGTTTGCAGAACATTTTGGAAATATTGTCTTATTTTATCAACAACCTTAAGAGGTAGGTGCTATTATTTGCATTTTACAAATAAGGAAACTGAGGCAGACAAAAGTTCAGAAACTTGCTAGTAAATGACTACGGTCAAGATTTGAACTCGGGTCTTCTTGCCTCCAGGTCCAACATTATTCACTATACCGCCTGACAGTGGGTTATTTTAATATATGAAATCTCTTATATTCCTGAGTCTCAAAGCCCTCCACAGATTCTATGAATAGTTACTGAATTCCTCTTATTGATAAAGCACAGCTGAGGACACAAAGATGAGTAAGAAATATCCTCTGCCCTCTGAGAGTTTATAATCTAGTGGGAAGGAGGTGAGAAGAATACAAATCTCCTCTCTCACTTAATTTATCCACGCCTCCAGCAAAGGACCTTGACTCCTATTAGTCCTTAGTCCCAGAATTCCCTCCCTTTCTACTCCATCATTCACTAATTAACATTAGTAATTCCCTTTGTATGATCAGAGGATTTCCTGCCTAATCTCCACCCTTCAGAGGGAAGAGAAATAAAGCAGGGCTTCCCATCTCATATTGCACTTTTCTCTGGTCTGATCTCCACCCTCCTTTGGGAAGAGGAGTCTATGGACATTCTCACACTTGTCTTATCAATCATCCTAGAGATTCTAAATTTCTATAGGTCATCATCCCAACCCCATTCTCTATCCCCCCTCACCCCTCTGCTCCAAAGTTGCAACCAAACATCACCCAACCCTTCCACTGTGCCCTGTGGAATGCCCATTCCTTTGACAACAAATGACTCCTCATCTTAAATCTTTTTCTCTCTGACTCCATCTATATATTAGCTATAATTGTAACCTCATTTCCCTCTGATGATTGAGCCTCCCTGCCTTTCTGGCCAGTCTTGGTTGTACCTTCACTCATTCCCTTCAACTCACTGTTCAAGGAGCGGGTATCACAATACTCCTTGTTCCCCATCGCAGCTTCCAGGTTCCCCCCTTTTCTCCACCACTCAAGAATCTCTCTTCCTTTGAAGTTCAGACTCTTCATATCTATCACCCAATCCAAACCCTGATAGCTGCTGTCTACAGTCCCCCCAGGTTGCTCCCCTTCTTCGATGAGTTTAGTACATAACTCACAATTTTTATCTCCTCCCCAACTTAACATACATACTGTCCCTCCTTCAAACACCTGTAACAGCAAACATCCTAGCATACTCAAGATGGCAGCTAGCACAAGGTCTTTGGTCTGCTTTTCTAAAGGAAAGCAACTTTAAAAGGGGTAGCAATCTTACTTTAATCAAACATAGATATCATTCACTTAGTTCAGGGGGAAAAGCACTCTGAACTTTAGAGAAAATACAAACAAAAATTACAAGCAGACAAAAAAAATACAGAGAAAATAACATAATTCAATAGACCAACAGACAGGGCTTCTAGCTGTCTGACCATGACATATATAGTTACCAGGGGACAGCTAGGTGGTATAGTGAATAGAGCACCAGCCCTGAGTCAGGAGGACCTGAGTTCAAATCTGGCCTCAGACACTTAACACTAGCCCTATGACCTTGGGCAAGTCACTTAACCGATTGCCCTGCCTTCTCCCTCCAAAAAACAAAACAAATTTTGAAAAAAAAAATAAATTGAAAAAAAATTGAAAACATAGTTACCAGAAGGAGAAGCACCAACATCTGGGTTTTCAAAGCCAGGGGGCTCAACGGCTGCCCAGAATCTCATTTGGCCAAATCATACAATTCTTTGCATAACCTCTCACTTCAGAGTACTTTTGCCTTTTCCAGGGTCAGAGGACATCACAACCTTTGTGACCCGCTGCCTAATTACAAAGTAACAAAAGTTATGGGCCTTCCTGAAAAACAAGCCAACCCAAAGCAAGCTTCTTTTGTTGGGCTCCAAGTGAGGACCATCAAAGGACAGGGAAGATCTTCAAATTCCCTTAGCATTACAACACCCTAACCACTGAGTTCCTCTAAGTACTCCTCCTGTGAGCTGCTCCGCCAGCCCACCTCAGTCACACACAAAGATGGTCATATCATTGATCTTGCAATCCCCCACAAATATACAACCTCCATGTTTAAGAATTCTGAAATCCCTTTAACTTACCATAATCTATTTGCTTTCCATTTCTCCCTCTGCCTTCTTTTGCAAAACCCTATTCTTCATCTGCACCGTTATCTCCAATTCCTTGACCCCTCAATTTTCTCCCAAGCCATCCCAAGAACAGCATTAACTGTTCTCCTTTGTAAACCAATTCAAGTCTACACCCTCCTCTCTTGAGTCCCTCACTCCCTTATCATATCATTGATTACATCCAGGTAAGCCTCAATTTTGTAACACTCTCATCACCTTTGTTCCTACATATGTTCTGCTGAACAAAGCTGGGAAAAAGCATGTGACTGTTCTGACTGGGTTCACTAAAATTTACATCACACAATCTCATCTGGGCTGTCACTACTGCCAGGCAATCTTACTATATACCTCCCTCATCAATTCACTCTCCCACTCTCCACAAAGACTCTTCCAAAGTTTCTCATTCCTCCTCAAACATCCCATGGCTCCCCCAACCACTACTCTCTGAGCTGAGAATTTTGCCTCATATTTTATAGAAAAAATCAAGGTCATTCACTGTGAGCTCCCTTTTCTCCCCTCTTCATCTCCCTTCACTCGGGTGCCTTCTGTCACTCCCTCCTCCTTCACTCCTGTCTCAGATGATGAGGTAGCCTTACTCCTTCCCAAGGCTAACCCCTCTACCTGCACAAGTGACCCCAATTCTATCCCATCTCATCCAACAGATTGTCCCCTCTGTCATCCCCATTCTTTTATTGATTTTCTTTTTTAACTTAATATTTTCTTTTTATTTTTTCCAATTTGTTTCAATTTTATTCATTTTCCAATTATTTCATTCTATTTTTTTCAGTTACATGCATCTTTGACTTATTCTCCCTCTCTGTTGACCCATTCCCTCCTGCCTACAAATATGCCCGTGTCTCTCCTACCCTGAAGAAACCTTCACTTGATCCTTCCATCCCTACTATCATTTTCATCTTTTTTGTCCTTAGTAGGCAAACTCATTTACAAAGAGGTCATCTAGGTCTGCCTCAGGCACCTTTGCTTTCTTCCTCTCACTCTCTTCTTAACCCCTTACAATCTGGCTTTTGACCTTATCATTCCAATAAGCTGTTTTCTCCAACGCTACTATTGGTTGCAAAATCCAAGGGCTTTTTCTCAGTCCTTTCTCCTTGACCTGTCTGCAGCCTTTGACACTGTTGATCATGCTTTATTCCTTGATATTCTCTCTAGGTTTTCAGGACGTGCCTCCCCCCTCCCATCCCTTCCTCCCATTCCCCTCACCCTGTTCTCCTCCGACCTCTCTGTCCTTTCCTTCTCTGTCTCCTCTGTTAGATCCTTATGCAGACCACACCTTCTAACTGTAGGCATCCCACATGATTCTGTCCTGGGCCTTCTTCTCTTCTCCTTCCATAGTAGTTCACTTAGTCATCTCCTCAGCTCCACGGATTTAATTACCGTCTTTGCTGATGACTCTCAGATCTACCTATCCTGCTCCAAACTCTCTGCTTGACTTCCAGTCTCTCATTTCCAGCTGCTTTCTAGACATCTCGACCTGGGTGTCCAGCAGACATCTTCAACTCGACATGTTAAAAATGGAACTCCTTATCTCTCCCCTAACCCTACTCCCCCTGCCACTTCCCTATTACTGTAGGGAACAATATCATCCTTCCATAGACTCCTAAATTAGGCATCATCCAGGACTCCCCATTCTCTCACCACCACCACCCCCCCCCACACACACATCCAAGCTATTGCCAAGGCCTGTTGATTTTGCCTGTGCAGCATCTCTTGAATATGTCCCCTTCTCTCCTCTGACATTGCTCCCACTTTGGTCCAGGCCCTCATCATATCACACCTGGAGTATTGCAGTAGCTGCTGGGGCGGGGCTTGGGGGGTGGTCTATCTGCCTCCATTGACTTCTCACTCTAGTCCTACCTCCATTTAGCCACCAAAGTGATTTTCCTAAAGTGCTCAGATCTGCCTACATCCCCACCTTATTTAATAAAGCCCAGTGACTCTTTGTTGCCTTCAGGACCAAATACAAAATCTTCTGTTTGGCCTTCAAAGTCCTTTATTACCTGGGCCCCTCCTACTTTTCCAATCTTCTTATACCTTACAAGCTTTTCCATCCAATGACACTGACCTCCTGACCATTCTGCCTACAAGAAAGCCTCTGTCTGTCCATTTCCTCTGGCTGTCCCCCATGCCATGAGAAGGAAGGAACACTCTTCCTTCTCAATTCCTCTACTGGCTTCTCCAGCCTCCTTTAAGTCCCAAGTACAATCCCATCTTTCATAGCAAGCCTGTTTCAACTCTCTTACATCTAGTGCCTTCTCTCTGTTATTTATTTCCTACTTAGCCCCCATATGGCTTGTTTGGACATATTTGTTTGTATTCTATCTCCCCCATTTGATCATGAGTTCCTCAAGGGCCGCAACTGTCTATTGCCTCAATTATGGTCTATCCATGTAACAGAACATTACTGTGTCCTAAGAAATGGCAAAAGGAAAGCACTTAGAGAAATCTCAGAAGATTTATATTAATTGATGCAGGGTGAAAAGAATAGAATTTAGAGAATTTATACAATGACTACACCAGGGAAAAGACAAAAACTTCTTGGAAGGATTCAGAACTCAATGACCAGTCATGACTCCAAAAGAATTCCTCTTCAGGAAGAAATGGTAGACCAGAAGTAAAAAGCAAGGCATACATTTTCATGGAATGTGGATTTGTTTTGTGGGCCAATACTTATTTGTTACAATGGAGGGCATCTATTTCTTGGATATCTAGGGAAGATTTAGGGGGTATAGTTGGGAATGTTGATAATGATACTAAAAAAAAAAGAAAACTAGTTACTAAAAAAATACACAGAAGAGAGTAGAAGGAAATTCAGGAGAGGCAGAGACAAATAAGGCAATGTTGGAAGTAACCATACTAAAATCAAACTAATAAAATAGTGATAATAATAATAATAGCCCGTATTTATGTAGCCCTTTTGCAAAGCACTTCAGAATTATTAGCTCAAATCTTATGTTACTGTTTTTAAAGTGAATATTCATGATTTAATATACAGTCCTCTTTTTCTTTTTGTATAGGAAAATGTTTGTTGATTTTTTTCAAATTTATAACAATAAAACAGGAAAAAAAAATTACTAGGTATTTACTATTGTTCAAGGTCCTGTGGGTGATACATAGAGTTAATAAGGCAAAAATTCTGACCTTCAAGGAATTTACACATACTATATTGCCAACAAAATTCATCAGAAAATAGAAAGAGAAATTCCATTTAAAATATCTGGACAGGGGCAGCTAGGTGGCGCAGTGAGTAGAGCACCGGCCCTGGAGTCAGGAGGACCTGAGTTCAAATCCGGCCTCAGACACTTGACACACTAACTAGCCGTGTGACTTTGGGCAAGTCACTTAACCCCAATTGCCCTCCAAAAAAAAAAAAGCAAAAAAAAAATATCTGGCCAGTATAAAATACTCAGGAGTCTATATGCCCATACACAGGAACTATATGATAACAATTACAAAACATTCTTCACAAAAATAAAGACAGATTTAAATAACTGGAGAAATAATATTTTTAATTAAATTAATTAAAAACAATAATTGCTCATGGGTAGGCCAAGCCAATATAATAAAAATGACACTACCTAAATAATTTTACTTATTCAGTACCATACCAATCAAATTAATAAAGAATTCTTTGGTATCATAGAATTTACAGAGAAAAAAAAAAGATTTTAAAAATTTATCTGGGGCAACAAAAGGTCAGGAATGTTAAGAGAATCAGTTTTCAAAAATGAAATGAAGGGGGCCTAGCAGTAACAGATCTCAAACTATACTACAAAGATATAAACATCAAAACAATTTGGTAAGGAACAGAACAAGAAACAAAGGCTAGTCAATGGAATGGATTAGGTACATAGAGGATAGGAGCAAATGAGCACAGTAAATATGGTGTTTGATAAACTCAAAGGTCCCAGCTATTGGAGCAAAAACTGACTATTAAAAAAAAAACATCACAGGGGCTGGGATAGAGAGACCCTCCCTGCCCTACCAGGAAGTTAGAGAGCAGACCAGAGGAGGGGCTCCACAGTGGGATCGCTGTTTTGGGGGTGGGGTAGGGGAAAGATGGAGAGAAAATTTATAACTCAAAAATCTCATGAAAATGAATGATGTAAACAAGAAACAAATAAAAATTTATTACATTAAAAAAATCAGGAAAACTACAAAGCAGTTTGGCAAAAACAAGTTATAAACTATCATCTCACACCTTATCCCAATATAAACTCAAAATATGTATGTGCTTTAGGAATAAGGTAATGTTAGCAAATTATTTGAACATGGAAGAAATTACCTGTCAGATCTATAAATAAGGGAAGGTCTCATAATCGAAAAGAGATAGAGAGATTCATAAATTGATAACTTTGATTACATAAAATTAAAAAGTTTTTGCACAGACAAAACTAACGCAGCTAAAATTAGAAGGAAAGCAGGAAGCTGAAGAAAAAAATTCACATCATGAACACTTTGCACACAAATAAAATCAGATGTAAATGATTGGAAAAACATCAGTCGCTCCTGGCTAGGTCACACTAATATAATAAAAATGACAATTTTACCTAAATTAATTTACATATTTAGTGCCATACCAATCAATCTACCAAAAAATTATTTTATAGAGCTAGAAAAAATAGTAACAAAATTCATCTGGAAGAACAAAAGTTCCAGAATATCAAGGGAATTAATGAAAAGAAATGTTAGGGAAGGTGGCCTAGCCGTACCAGATTTTAAACTGTATTATAAAGCAGCGGTCCTCAAAACTGCTTGGAGCTGGCTGAGGAATAGAGTAATAGATCAGTTGAATAGACTAAATACATGAGGCACAGCAGTCAATGAATGTAGTAATCTACTGTTTGATAAACCCAAAGACCTCAGCTTCTGGGATAAGAACTCACTATTTGACAAAAACTGCTAGGAAAGCTGGAAAACAGTCTGGCAGAACTTGGGTATAGACCAGCATCTAAAACCATACACCAAAATCAAGTCCAAATGGGTGCATGATCTAGGTATAAAGGCTGACACTGTAAGCAATCTGGGAAAGCAAGGAGCCGTTTACCTGTCAGATTTATGGAGAAGGAAAGATTTTATGACCAAACAAGAGTTAGAGAGCATTATGAAATGCAAAATAAATAATTTTGATTACATTAAATTGAAAAGTTTTTGCACAAGAAAGTCAATGTAACAAAAATTAGGAAGGAAGTGGGAAATTGGGAAAGAATTTTACAGTGTTTCCGATAAAGGCCTCATTTCTAAAATATACAGGGAATTGAGTCAAATCTATGAGAATACAAGTCATTCCCCAACTGATAAGTGGTCAAAGGATATGGACAAAAGTTTTCAGAGGAAGAAATTAAAGATATCTATAAACATATAAAAATGATCTAAATCACTTTTGATTAGAGAAATACAAATCAAAACAACTCTGAGCTACCACATATCACCAGTCAGATTGGTTAAGATAACAAAACAGGAAAATGATAAATGCTGGAGAGGATGAGGAAAAATTGAAACACTAATGCATTGTTTGTGGAGTTGTGAGCTGATCCAACCATTCTGGATGTTAAGAGAATCAATTTTTAAAAAAAGATAATGAAGGGGGCCTGGCAGTACCAGATCTCAAATTATACTACAAAGCTATAAATATCAAAACAATTCAGTAAGAAACAGAACAAGAAACAGAAAGGCTGATCAATGGAACAGATTAGGTACATAGAATCTAGAAGCAAATAAGGGCTATAAAAAAGTGCATACCCTTTGACCCAGCAATATCACTTCTAGGGCTGTATCCCAAAGAGATCATAGACATGGGAAAAAGACCCATATGTACAAAAATATTTATAGCAGCTCTATCTGTGGTCTCAAAGAAGTGGAAATCAAGGGGATGCCCATCATTTGGGGAAATGGCTGAACAAGCTATGGTATATGAATGTAATGGAATACTGTTGTGCTATGAGAAATAGGGGGCAGGAAGACTTCAGAAAAGCCTGGAAAGACTTACATGAACTGATGTGAAGTGAAGAGAGCAGAACCAGGAGAACTTCGTACACAATTACAGACGCGTTGTATGTGTGACAACTAATTTTGATAACAGGGCTCCTCTCAGCAATGCAAGGTTAGAAGACAACTACAAAAGACTCATGATAGAAAGGAAGACCCACAACCAGAGAAAGAACTGCATTGTCTGGAGATTAAAGCAAACTACTTGCTCTTTCTAGTTTGCATTTCCTTTTGTTTTATCCCTTCTTTCTCATTGTTCATGCCATTGGTTATAATCCTTCTTGACAACTTGACTAATGTTCAACATGAGGGTATTTGTAGAACCTATATTTCAGTGGTTCTCAACCTTCCTAATGCTGTGACCCTTTAATACTCATATCTGGACATATCTGCATGTGGGCAGACTCACCTGGAGAAGGATAGAGGAGCCGTGTCTCATTTCCTAAGACCATTGGAAATATGTGTTTTCTGATGGTCTTAGGCAACCTTTGTGACCCCTGTGAAAGGGTTGTTCAACTCCCAAAGGGGTTGTGACCCACAGGTAGAGAACCACTGCTATATTTGATTACATGCCCCTATGGGGTGGTGTAATGATACTGAGATCTGAAGATCTTCCATGCCCCTTGAACTTGCTGACATAGCAGGAAGCGGGGGAGCAAGAGAATGCAGGAACCAAGCTACCATCTGTGCTGGTGACTGGAAGCAGCGGCAGCAGCAGTGGCAGGGCAGCGGCAAACTCCTTTTTCTTTGAGCCATCCAGAATCTCTGCTAAGGACTCTTGCTGAGGACTGCCAGGGATGAGAACTGCAGAGGGGCCAGAGCTGCTGGGAGCAAGCTGCCTGGACTCTGAGCAATTGCTG
>CM053596.1:18983076-19018797 GCA_028646575.1 Pseudocheirus occidentalis | reverse complement strand
CGATATAGGAGTGCCTCAGAGAACCCCAGTTTGGCGGCCTCAGGCATAGTGGGGGGGGGGTCATCAAAGAGCCCTTGTTGTGGACAGGAGGCCTCAAAGATCCCCGGAGTGGGGGCATTTTCTAGGCCTTATTGTGGAGGATGCTTAAAAGACCCGGTTGTGAGGGGCTGCACCAAGTGCCCCGTTGTGGGGGCTCTCACAGACACCCCCCATTATGGGGAGGGCTCTTTGTAGCCCTTGTAATGCAGGATGAATCAAGGATCCAGTTTGTGACCTTAAAGACAAAGAAGGAGCATATTTTTCACCTCCACTGTATTTGTCCTTCTTGGAGATCCTGATTTTCCCTGTCTGGATCCTGGGGCCTTTGCCCCGGCTCTCCGGGGCCTCCTCACTTCTTAGCTTCTCTGACTCCCTTCAGAATGTAGCCTAAATCTCACCTTCTTCAGGAGGCTTCTCCCAGTCCCCCTTGCTGCTAGTGCCTTCTCCCTACCATTACCTTCTGTGTGTATATATACACACACACACACACACACACACACACACACACACATATATAGTGTGTACACATATGTACATATATACATATACATGTATGTAGTTATTTTCATATTGTCTAGCACATTAGAAGACAGGAACAGTATTTATCACTTTTCTTTGTATCCTAAGTGCTTAGCACAATGGTGGGTGTGTACTAAGAATGTAAATGCTTGTTGATTTTGATTGATTTATGTAATGTGAAATGTAATCTGCTATGGGAAATTAGTTATTAAGTGATGAATTTGAGAGATGTGGGAAACCACAAAACACAAATTTTGGTATAGCAAAATGTAATGGAATATAATTGCAGCATAAAAATGGCAAGAGTTGCAGAACAGAAGATTGAGGCTCCATGTAAGGAAAACTTCCTGATAATTAGAGCTGTCCCAAAGTGGAGTGGGCTACTTTAGAAAGTACTTTGTATTAACTGGAGGTCTTCAGGCTGCTCTATTTAATGATCATTGGTTATTACATTGGTTGGTGATGTAGAGGGGATTCCTTTTCAGATATGAGTTGGTTTACATGTCCTTTTAAATCCTTTCAACAGTAAGATTCCATGACTGACCCCAGGGCCAGTGTTACAGTAGGTTTATCCCATATGGACCCAGATATTATGGGGTCATTCTCAAGTCTTATAGAATCACCTTGACTACCACCCCATCTACAGGTTCCTTCCCTACTACTCTTCCCCACTCTAAAAAAAAACCCTTTCACTAGACCCTATGGTATTCTCAAGCTAACATCCTATATCTTGCCCTCCTTAGCCAAACTCATGGAAAACGCTTTCTACATGTGTTTCTTTCTTTTTTTCCCTTCCTTTCAATTATCTTTAAACCTTTACATTCTGCCTTCCATCCTCATCACTTACCAAAACAGTTCTCTCTAAAGTTACTAATAGTCTCTTAGTTGTAAAAAAAAAAAAATGTTCATCCTTCTTGGTCTGTCTGCTGCATTTGACACTTTACCGCCCTGGATACTTGCATCTTTCTAGATTTTCATGACACTACTCTTTCCTGGTTCCCCTGCTGCCTCAATATGCCTTTTCAATCTCTTTTTCTGACCCTAGTCATATTACTGCCATTAACTGTGTTCCTCAGAGCTCTGTCCTTGGCCCTCTTCTTATATGATTACTTTTTCTCTTGGTAAATTCACTGTCTTCCACGGGTTTAATTGTCATCTCTACACCAGTGATACACACACTACTGGTATTATATCCAGCCCTTGTTTTCCCCCAAGCTTCTGCCCTTCCTTGCTAATTGCCTATCTGATATATCAAGATAGATGTCCCAGAGACATTTCAAACCCAACGAGTCCAAAACAACTCATAAACTTGCCCCAAAATCTCGTTTTCCAAATCCCCCTATTTCTTTTGAAGATACCACAATTTTTCTTCATCTCTCAGGTTTCTGTAGCTTTGGTGTTATCCTTGCCCCTTCTTTCTCTTTCTCCTCAATTATCCATTCAGTTGCCAGGTTCCTACCTCCACCACATCTCTCACATCTGGACTTCTTTCTACTCACACAGCCGCTACCTTGGTCTAGGCCCTTACCACCTTTGGCTTACATTATAATGACATCCTGATTGATTTCTCTGCCACAGATATCTCTGCTCTAATTTGTCCTGCACGCTGCTGCCAAAGTAACTTTCCTTAAGTATATATCTGACGTCGCTCAGTCCTACTCAATAAACTCTAGTATCTTGTTATTTCCTTTAGGATAAAATAAATGTCTCTCCTTTTACCTTCTAAAGCTTTACATAACCTGGCCCCAAATTCCCTTTCCAATCTCATTGGATATTACTTCCCTTTCTGTGCTATGCAGTCTGACCAACTAACCTCTCTGTTTCTCACCCATGACACGCCGTGTCCTGTCTTCTCCCTTTTTACTGACTGCTACGATCCCTGGAATGACTTCTTCCTCTCCTTTGCCTCATAGAATCCCACTTTATTCAAGCTGAAGCTCAGGTAACATTTTCTGCATCACTGGTGCAAACTCAGACAGCATCAGATGCCCTCAGGCGATGTATTGACTTAGAAAAACACATCTGTCCAGCAGATTAGCTAGGTGGCACAGTGGACAGAAGGTGTGATTCCCTGCCCCCCCCCAATCTTCTTCAGCAAAAATCTGGCAGGAATGGTGGTGGCAGTAGTGTTATCAGAGATCCCTGGCAGCACGAGCAGAGGGGATGCTATTTTAATAAGGAACAGTTAGGTGGCAGTAGTGTTAGGCCTCAGAAAATTACTAGCTTTGTGACCCTAGGTGAGTCAGTTAGCTTCGTTTGCCTCTGTTTCCTTATTTGTAAGATGACCTGGAGAAGGGAAATGTCAAACCACTTTAGTCTCTGTGCCAAGAAATCCCAAAATGGTGTCATGAAGAGTCATACTGAACAAGAACAAATTCTGCCTAGCCAAGCAAAACCAGTCCCATGGGTCATGTACAGTAACATAACTCTCATTCTGAAACTCGAGTCTGTCATGATACCTCATGCTTCATCACTGGTACTCTGACACTGGTTGCTTTTTTAACCATTCCTCTGGACATTGCTTTGGCCACCATAGTATTCCATTACATTTATATATCATAATTTGTTCAGCTGTTCCCCAACTAATGGGCAGCTTTTTAGTTCCCAGTCCTTTGCTACTATAAATATTTTTGTACCTATAGATTCTTCTCCTCTTTGATCTCTGAGGTTATAGACTTAATGGTGGTATCACTGGATATAGTTTCCAATTGCTTTCCAGAATGGATAAATCAGTTCAGCAGTCCCCAGGAGTGTATTAATTTGCATATTTCCCCAGAGTCTCTTAGAACATTTGTCATTTTCCTTATTTTTCTTTTTTCTCTCTCTTTTTCCCCCATATTTACTAATATTTTGGGTATGCAGTAAAGCCTGAGTTGCTTCAATTTGCATTTCTGAAATTATTAATGATTTGGAGCATTTTTATATGGTTGCTGATAGCTTGGATTTTTTTTTTCCTCTGAAAATTGCCTATTCATAGCCTTACTATTTGGGAAATGGCTGTCCTTATAAATTTGAATCAATTCCTTATATATCTTGGAAATGAGACTTTTTTTCAGAAAATCTTTTTGCAAACTTTTCCCCCAGTTAACTGCTTTCCTTCCTATTTTTAACCTGCATTTGATCTGTTTGTGCAAGAAACTTTAATTTTACATAGTTAAAATTGTCAGCTTTGTCTTCAGTGATCCTCTGTAGGCTATTGTTTATGAAGTTTTTCCCATCCATAGATCTGAAAGTCAAATTATTCTTTTCTCCCCTAATTTGCTTATAACATTTTCTAACCTAGTCATATATCCATTTTTAGTTAATCTTAGTATATAGTGTGCTAGATGTTGATCTGTACCTAATTTGTACCAAACTGCTTTTCAGTTTTCATGGCTTTTTTTTTTTTTTACCAGATGTTGATTCCTTAGAAGTTGGGGTCTAGGTTACAAGGTTTATTGTATAATCTGCTTTATTGACTGACTTTTCAATTGTTTAACCAGCACCAAATGCTTTGACTTTGTAGTATAGTTTGAGATCTGGTGCTGCTAAGGTTCCTTTCCTTTTTCCTTTTTTTTCGTTATTTCCCATCAGATTCTTACTAGGAGGCCCTATTGTAGTAGCTTCTCTGGTCATATCTGAACCTCTAGGGATATAACTGTCTGGTCTCTCTGTAGCCCAGGCCTGACTCACCTGTCAAAACCAGGTGTGTTTTCTACTTATTGTGCTGCAATTTAATGAAAGAAATTAGTTACATCCTTTCTCTGGCATACTTGGGATCAATTTACTAGGAGTCAGACATTAGGAATCCCATTTAAGATGTAGTTTATTATTGTTACTTTTCAGGGAATTTTGTGGCAGATTTTATTCTCTAAAATATCTAAATAGACATCATTTTGCAAAAGATACATGTAAATTGAACTTTGTAAACTCAATCTAGTCTAAGTCATTTACTATTTAATATTTATGGCGAATTTTTTTTAATTGAAGAATCTTTGTATAACAAATAGCCAATAAGTCAGTCAACTAGCATTTATTAAGTCATTCAGTCAGCTGGCATTTCTTAAGTACCTTTTGTGTACCAGACATTGTGCTAAGTGCCGGGGAGAAATAAAGAAGGGGAAACACTCAGTCCTTAATCTCAAAGGGACTCACAATGTAATGGGACAAACAAAACATACACAGGATAAATTGGGGGGGGGTGTAGTCTCACGTGGAAATCTTCAAGATTAGGAAGGGCTTTTGAGACTTTAGCAGAGACCTGAAGGAAGCGAGGTACTTTGCTAAGGATTAAGGGATAAAAAAAAAGGTAACAACAGCCCTTTCCTTCAAGGAACTCATTCCAGTTATAGAAGATAGCTAGTGAAAACTCCAAGAGGAGAGACAGTGGTCTGTCCATGTCTGTCCAGTTCAAGGGACTGAAAATAGCTCAGAGTAGCTGGATCTTACAGTGTGTGGAGGTAAGTAAAGTGCAAAAACACTGAAAAGGATGGAAAGAGCCATATTAAGAAGTACTTTAAATGACAAAGCGCTTTATAGTTGATCCTTAAAATAGTCACTGGAGTTCACTGAGGAGGTGATATGGTCAGACCTACAGTTGAAAACAAGGATTCTTAATTTGGCACTCTGAACTTGTCTTTATTTTTTTTTAATATTTGATAACTATTTCAATATATTTTTAGTCCTTTGTACTTTATTTTATGAATTTAAAAACATCATCCTGGATTTGTCAGATTGCCAAAGAGTCCTTGAAATTAGAAAAAAAATTAAGAACCCTTGATTTAGGAAGATCGTATTGATACTAAGTTGAAGAAAGTGGGGAAAGACTTAAAGCAAGGAGATCAGCTAGAAAGCTACAGCAGTAGTCCAATTGAGAAAGCCTGAACTACAGTTGAGGCTATGTGAATGGAAAGAAGCTTTGATATGTGAGAGATATTGTAAAGGTAGAAATGACAAGATTTGGCAACATATTGGATATGTGGGCTAAATGAGAATGAGGAGTTAAGGCCTGGGCAATTGGGAGCATAGTGGTGCCCTGGATAGTAAGAGGAAAATTCAAAAAAGAGCAAGGTTTGGGAACTGGGGGAGTGAAGAGAACGAATTCTGGTTTGGACACAGTGAGTGTGAGGTACCTGTGGGATATCCAGTACAAGATATTCACTAGGCAGTTAGCAGTGTGAGACTGGAGCCCACGGGAGAGAGCCTAGGATTGGATACAATTAAATCAGGTTGTGCTCAAAGGGGAGGAATCTGACGGTGGTTCTTTGGAAGTCTGGGCTCCTGCAGGTGTGTGTGCTATCAGTACATCAAGAACCCCTTGACAGGGGCGGCTAGGTGGCACAGTGAGTAGAGCACCGGCCCTGGAGTCAGGAGTACCTGAGTTCAAATCCGGCCTCACACACTTAACACAAAAACTAGCCTGTGACCTTGGGCAAGTCACTTAACCCCAACTGCCCTCCAAAAAGCAAAAAAAAAAAAAAAAGAACCCCTTGACAGAATGTGTACTTCAGGCTTGCAAGACACCCTCCTATTTAGTTACTTTGGTTCAAGCCCATCTGAAATAGTTCAAACTATGGAAAAATGGCTGAGAAAAATACATTTGTGAGGGGCTGCTAGGTGGCCCAGTGGATAGAGCACCAGCTCTGGAGTCAGGAGGACCTGAACACTTGATGATGATGATCAGCTGTGTGACCCTGGGCAAGTCACTTAACCCAGAATGGCTTGGGAAGGAAAAAAGGGCAACACATTTGTGGCCAACCACCACTTCCTGAATACTTTTGCCTCCCTAGGTCCATGGTTAGTATCTTACCATCCTTACCTCCTCTTCCTGTGTAGCTAGCCTAGGCTCCAAAACCGAGTATTTTCTGTTTCCTCTCTAGGAATATAGTAGCAGGGGCTAAATTCTTGGTGAGGAATGTGGGGAATGAGAGCTTTCTTGGACAACTAGTAGCTCACTCATCCTCTGAAGGCACATGGCTTCCTGCCACTGTCACAACCCAGCCCAGCTGAGGCTAGAAGGGCCTCAATGTGTTACTGGCTTCAGGGTGAGAAGCAAAGCACTCAGGTGGACACAGCTAGGGATACCAGCCCCCAAGGAGGTTCTCTGCAGAGCAAGAAGCTTGTCCCAATTAGTTATAAAATCCTCAGAACTACAGGGGCTCACTTTCCCATTAATCCATGTTATGCTTACTGTGTGTGCTCTCCTCTTCCCTGTAGCCTCACCTTACATGAGTACAGTTAGCATCTTTGCAGACGATTCCCAGATCTATACATCTAGCCCTAATCTCTCTCGTTAGCTTCAGTTTCACATCATCAACTCCCTTTGGACATTATGAACTGAATGTTCTGTCGCATCTCAAACTCAATATATTCAAAACAGAACTCAGATTTTTCACCAAATCCACTTCTATTCCAAACTTCCCCATTACTGTTGGAGGCACTATCATCCTTCCAATCACCCAGGTCAAAGCTTTAGTATCATTCTAGGCTTCTCACTCTCAGACCACATGCCCAATCCACTGCCGCCACATCTTTTGATTCTTTTTTCTTCCACATCTCTCAAAAGCTTCTCTCCACTTATGAAACTACTACTTTAAGTCATGCCCTCATTATTTCTTGCCTGGACTATTGTAATAGCCTTCTTTTAAAAAACAAAATTATTGATATGTTTGGTTTTGACGTTGTCTAAATTTATTGACCTTTACCAGAAATTCCATACTGCCTTTCTCCTCCCCAAAATATATATAATTTTCTACATTTGTAGATTTTTCATCTCTACAATAGAATGGGGCAATTGTATCTCATATCTCTTCTTTGGGACCTTGTTATTTCCTTGTATTCTAAATACTGACCCTATCACTTGACTGAAATGGCTTCTTCCAAGGAAATGAACCAACATCTCAGTTGCTAAATCCAGTGCCCTTTTCTCAGTCTTTGTCCTACTTGACCTCTGTATTTGGCACTATCAGCTCCTTCTTCTCCTGGGGTCCTTTCTGTTCCCTGGGTTTTTTTGTTGTGGCTCTTTTTGGTTTTCTCCCTAGTTCTGAGGTCATAGCATTCATTACATAGGGGAACCCCCTTGCTGTGCTTCTCCCCTGTGTTAGCATTCTAGGATCCCAGTGTGATAATTCTTTCTCCCCCAGGTTTGATTTGTAGGGGATTCTTTCCTTTGGGGACAGCCCCTAAATCTTCCAAATCATCAAAGCGCAAACCACAGAAGGGTCTGAGTCACTAGCACATGATACTGGGCGGAGTGGGGGTCATCACATCCTCCTCCCACCTTGTAATGACATCCTCTCCCCAGGCCACTTCCCAAGCTGTCACTCAGCTGTCCCCTTCCCTTTCTTGACTTCTCTCTTCTCATATCTTTAGCAGATATTGCAGAGGGTTCTCTGTCTGTGTGCAGAGAGCTCTATTGGATCACTGGCCAATGCATCTTTAAGTTTTTGTGAGGGCTGTCCCTTTATCTCGATTTTTGGCTGTGTCCACGAGTATGGGGATATGGGGTGAAAAGCACGGTAACAGAAAATCTTTGAGTTCAAGGGAGGCTCAAATGAATAGAGAAGCTATTTGCATTTTCCTTTTCATTCTGACTCACATCCCCCCTCAACTGACTCAGCCACTACTTTTCTCTCCTCATTCCACCTGCCTTTTCCAGCTTCTCTTCCAGTGGCACACACTAATTATTCATGACAGCTAGAAGACAAACCTACTCTCTCTTTTCTTTTTAAATGAATGAAGCATTTTTACTTATTTTTTTTTGGAGGGCAGTTGGGGTTAAGTGACTTGCCCAAGGTCACACGGCTAGTTTTTTTTTTTTTTTTTGTGCGTGTGTTAAGCGTCTGAGGTCAGATTTGAACTCAGGTACTCCTGACTCCAGGGCTGGCGCTCTATTCACTGCGCCACCTAGCTGCCCCTAAACCTACTCTCTTGAAAGGGAGCAGAAACTGGAGAGAATACCTAGAAAAAAAAAGATTGGTCTAGATAATCTCTAAGGCTCCTTCCAACTCTAAGTCAATTCAACAAACATGAATTAATCACCTCCTGTATACAAGAAATTGTCTTAGGGATGGGGATAAAAGCTGTTTTTGTTGCTAGGAAGAAAGGAGCAACTGGCACAAGGAATGTGGGCTGGGGGACAGGAGTCCTAGGTCCTAGAATATAACCTAGGAGCTGAGTAAGGGGTTTGTAGGATTTGTGACAAGGAGTGGGATGTGGAGTTTCTCCGTCACTTTTTTTTTATCCTATATACCAAACATAGTACAAAGAGTACCAAAATGTGAGAAGAGGGGAAATCGGGGCATCTGTCCTCTTGGGCAGGAAGTGAAAGAAACCCTGAACTTTTATTTCAAAGAAATGTAACTTGCTATCATCCTGGGAAAGGGAAAGTCTCCCTCTCAGAGACATTTCCAATCTACCCTGGGGTTTCCCCTTCCATAACTTGATGGATACTTTAAGTCATGCCACCTGGTCGACCAACTGAGCAAATCCTGATCAGAGGTACCCAGTACAATTCACTGTAAGGAATGAAATAATTTCGTATTTGACTTGTTTCTACTTCTTTGAATCTATGACCCTTTCCCTTCAGGACCAGGGGTATAAACAACTTCCATCTTCCCAACCCAGAGGCAGCTACAGGTCAGCTGTCAGCCCTAGGTAAAAGAGCTCAAGTCACAGAATAGGTGATCCTAGAAAGCAAAATTGAAGGCACATTAGGGGGTGTGAAACTCTTCTCTCTAGAAGGGAAACTGGCAGACTGGGGCATTCAATAAGGGAGCCCCAAGGGAAGTGGGTGGAGTTCATGGAAATTGAAGCCTGGGGAATAGGAGCCCCAGGTAACAGCTCGGAGGCCTAAAGTGTCTACAAGTGGCAAGTGGTCCACCTTCTCTAGCTGGGACTTTCTTTCCCACCCCACGCTAATCTCGGCTAGCAAACCCCACTTATTAGGCTTTGTGGCTCTTGCAGCTGTTCTCAACCTGTGGGTCACAACCCCTTTGGGGGTCAAACGACCCTTTCACAGGGGTTGCCTAAGACTACCCAAAAACACATATTTCTGATGGTGTTAGGAACCGAGACACTGCTCCTCTATCCGTCTCCAGGCAGGTCTGCCCACATATGAGTATTAAAGGGTTGTATCATTAGGAAGGTTGAGAACCACTGATTTATATACTGGCCCCCTTTCAATGAAAATCATTTTGTATCTGAAAGAAGCTCTGGCTTTCTTTTACCTGGAGTTTCCTCTTCCATTTGTAAGAGATGTGACACAAGGCTACGTTTGAATCTCTAGTTTTTATGTCACAAAATACTAAACTTAAGCCTTCTGGAGCCATGAGTCTTTTCTGTTTTCTCAGCCCTTCTGGAACCTGGAGAATGACAGCCTTTGCCCCTGCAGCCTCCTCATGTTTTTAATGGAAAGCCCTCTTGAGTTCCTCCACCCAAGTTCCAGATCTTCCCCAGGTCTGGGTCTTCTCAGCCTCCCAACCTCAGCTTTTTCCCCCTTTCTCGTGAATCCCCAATAGGAGCTCACCCTCTTCCTGGTTCATTGTTGGGGAATTCTCAGTTCCAAGGAAAGATAAAATGTCTGACAACTTTCCTTGTAGGTGTTGTAATTTTAGCTAATTTCCACTGACTCCTTTAGAGAATATGCAGTGACTGTTAGCTGTGCTTCTGGCTCAGTGAAGGAGCTGATGCAGGAACTCCTAGCTCCCTCAGTCTAGCTCTTGTTTCATATCACTGGACCACCCCCCCCCCCCCCATCCTCTGGGACCTTCTGAAATTTTCTTTTGCTTTCCTCAGTTTGGACACACAGAGGGACTTTATTCTACTGAGGGAGCTCTAGAACTAGAGAAATCATCCTGTTATGGTGTCTCCTGTACTTGAAGTCCCTCAGTTAGATCTAGTTTCCATCCTTTACAATGTAGTTTTTCAACTCTTCTTCTCTTGGTAGGTCAGAATTAGTTCTTGGCTTTTCAAGTTACTCATACCCCAGGGCTAGGAACTCTGGTCCAACAACTCCCTCATTTGATCTTTCTCCCTACAGGCTGAAGGCCATGCTGTTCTTCCTCTCCATGGGCCCCACTCTGTTGCCTCTCCCCACAAGTCTGAGACCATTCCCTGTCCAGGCTGCAATGCCCTTGCCTTCTGTGTAGTTGCAGTCCCCATGGTGTTGATGGACTGGTACGACTAGTTGCTAGTCTAAGGCCAGCACTCTGATGCTGTGATCACTATGGGGACATACGAGTTCCCAGCCCGTAGCCTGGTGCTGGCAGGTGTGAGCAAGCAGCTGGGCCAGAGGGGCCGATGGACACTGAGGGCATCAGCCCTCCCATCTTTGCTCACCTTTTGCATTTTGCTTATGGTGAGACCTCCGAACTGAAGCCTGGGAGCTGGGTCCTCTCCTGGAGGCAGCCTGGGCCTTAGAAGTAGAGACCCTTGAAGTAGAGTGCAGGAGGGTTCTTGGGGAAGAGGTTGAAGAGGGATATCAGGGACTGAAACTCTAACAGGAAAAGCCAGAGGAACCACCTGGAGAGGCAAGAAGGGGAAGGATAGAGCAAAGAAGCTGAAATTGAGAAAGCCGATTGTTATTTGGCCAAGGTCAAGGGCACCTACTCAGAAGATTGGAGAAAAGCAGCAGCAGCAAAAGGCCCCAGTGGCCTTGTCTGAAAACCCTCCCCAAGGGCTGAGTAAGAGTTTGGGAACCTCAGAAGGATGTCTGAGAAGACCCTTTATCTCCATCCCCCAGCAGGCCTCACTGCAAGGGAGCACCATCAACAGGCCCTGGTGCTAGGAGGACCCAGTCTATCCTTGGGGGCATCCTGCTGCTGTCCCCAAGGTATGGAACCTCCTTCCCCCAAAGCACCCCAGTCCCTGAAGCCTGGAGAGAATGTGGCCTCAGGAACAGAGGTGAGTTTGGGCAGGCCGAAGAGGGAGGCTCTGGGGATGGGGCAGAGGCTTGGGGAGGGAGCGTCCAGGAAATCAGCTCTGCATCTTTTCACCTGTACCACACATTCTCTGAGATGGGGGCAAGCATCCCCTGGAAAGGCCAGGCCACAGAAGCAGGTGCTAGGGCGGCTTCACTTCTCCCTGCCTTCACCCCTCAGGAGCTGCTCTCTCCCGGTGGCCCAGCTGCTCCCTTGGGCCATAGCTCAGACAATTTGAGACGCCACCAGTTTTCCATCCCCTGCTCAGGTGAGTTCTCCCATTTCCCAGCCCGGGCTTGGCACCCATCATTTATCTGCAGGCCAAGGCCCTGGTGATGTGGAAGAACTTCTGGCCTGAGTAGCTCCCTCTGCACCGGTTCTGTTCCCGCTAGGATCCCTCCAGCTGAGGGCGGCTCAGCCCACATCTCATACAAAGAGCATGCCTGAGCAGAGCATCCCTGAGGGGAGTAGCAGCAAGGTGAGGGGGCGAAGCCAGCACCCTCGGGTGCTGCCCGGGTCAGGGGGCTCTGGGCAGACGCTGACCCAGCCCACTGTCTGTACTTTGGCAGGAGGCCATCCCTCACCCTATGGGAACCGCCTTGGCAGAGCTGGTGGCCCCAGCTAGGCCTCGCGACAGCCCTATGCCTGTTCTGCCTGTGGAAAGACATTCTCCTTTCAGATGGGAGACTCACTTCGGAGTCCACACAGGTACCTGAATCCGGCCCTGGGGAGGTCTCGCTTTTCCGTAGCTCAGCCCCTTCCCCTCTTTGCCAGAGAGATCTCCCCTTCCACTGACAGCTCCGAATAGAACTAGAGGCCCCCTGCTGTGTCCTGAGAACCAGTCCTTCTCCGCCTTCCCTAGGGGAGAAGCCTTTCTCTTGTCGTCTCTGCCCCCAGCGTTCCCCGGACTTCACCATATCCAAGCACCTAACAACATATGGGCAGCCCCTTACCGCTGCCCCTTGTGCCAGGCTGGCTGCCACAGCATGGCCACTATGCAGGCCCACATTTCGGAGCCACCCGCCGGGACAGCTGCCGCCTGGAAGGACCATCCAGGCCGCTTTCCTCTCTTCTTCCTCCAGATCCTCTCCCTCCTCTTTTCCCCGCCTCCCCACAGGCACCTCGCCTTCCTGCCCTTCTCCCAGGCTGGCCGATGGGTTCTGGCTGCCCCTGCCCGGGCCTGACTTATATAGACACAATAAACCTGGCAGAGCCTGGCTCTCCTCCTAGGGGGAGCGAAAACGTGTCCAGCTTGGTAGTCCCATCCGAGCGCCTCCGGCCCACCTAGAGGAGGGGGAGGGTTCCTCGGGCGCCCCGGTCCCTCCGCAGCCGTACTGGGGGGCCCCGGCGGGTGCCGAGGGGGGTGGGGATGCCAGCTGTCCCGTGGCCGCCCCACCGGCTTGGGGGCTGGAATGCTTTTCCCTCTTTCGAAGCGTCCGGTCGCCTCGGCCCGTGGGTCTCGGGGGGTTCTCACACCCCTCTGGCAGGGCATTCCTCAGTTGCAGAAGTGGGTGCGCGGCGCGGGGTGGTCTGATGCCCTTCCCCCGACCCTTTCCCTCCGTAGAATCGAGGCCGCTCACTCTCCTGGCGCTTTATGGCTCCGCCCTCCTTTTCTTCCCTCTGGACCACATTACCCCCTGGGAGCTGTAGTCCGCGCTGCTGAGCTTGAGCCGGAGAGAACAATGGCGTTGGTGGGGAGGAAGGACCACATTTACCGGCGGCCTCCGAGTCCTCCGGCCGCCTGCCTCGTGCCCTCTAGGGCTCTACTCGGGAGCACGTAGCCGGCCACTCTCCGCCCCCCCCCCCCGTCTCCTTTCCGTGGCTAACGGAAGCGGTGAAGTGGAGGAACTACACTTCCCGGCGGCCCCCGCGCCTCGCTTCTTTTGCTCCTCCCTGAGACTCTAGGCCTCGGTCTTCTAGGCGGGGAGTAGGAAGGGCCGGACGGCGCGTCAGCTTCCAGCTCCCGTGGTGCCCCGCGGTGGTGGAGTAGGTGGTGGTGCTGCTGCTGGAGGTGGAGGTGGAGGTGCTGCTGGAGGTGGAGGTGGTGGTGGGGCTGGGCTGGGCGCGCCTCTTCCCGCCGGCCGGGTCGGGGCGCTGTGGCGCTTATTATTGTCGTGCGCCGCGGGCCGCCCCGCCCCCTCCCCTCCCCCCGGCCCAGCGCCCGGGCCGCCCCTCCCCCCGCCTCCCCGGCCCCTCTCACGGTGCCAAGATGGCGGCTGCGGCGGGCGGCGGCGGTTGCCCGGGGCCTGGCTCGGCGCGGGGCCGCTTCCCGGGCCGGCCACGGGGCCCCGGCGGGGGCGGGGGCCGCTGCGGGCGGGGCGGCGGCGGGGAGCGGGCCCGGGTGGCCTTGCGGCGGGGCGGCGGCGGCGCAGCCGGGGCCGGGGGAGCAGAACCCGGCGAGGACACGGCCCTGCGCCGCCTGCTCGGCCTCCGCCGGGGCCTGCGCCGGCTCCGCCGTTTGTGGAGGGGGCTGCACAGTCGCCGCGGTCGGGGTCGGGGCCGGAGCCGGGGCCGGGCCGACCTGCAGGAGGAGCCCGAGCGGGGACCGGGGCAGGAGGAGGAGGAGGAGGAGGAGAGCAGTGACGAGAACGAGGAGGAGGAGGTGAGCAGGCTTGGGGCAGAGGGGCCGAACGGGGGCCTTGGGCCGGGCCTGGGGGCCGGGGGAAGGCCCTGCCCTGCCCTGCCTGGGGAGAGGGGGCTGATAGAACGGGACCCAGTTGGGAGAATGAACTGCGGGCCCAGCCCGGGGAATGGGGGGTGGGGTGGGGGTGGGGGAGCCCGCCGGCCTCTTCGGGGGCTGGAGCAACTGTAGCGCAAAGTGTGTCTCGGGAGTCCCTGACGAGCTCCCGAGTTTTTCTGGGGAGTTGAGGGGGTGGGGTGGGGTATGCGGATGGTAGCTACCAGACATTGGGATGCCCAACCTACGGAAGTTGGTAGAAGCAGCATGGTTTTGGTGGGTGGAACCTCAGGTTGAGAACACCCAAGAAGCATCATCCCTTGTCCACCTTTGGCTTGCCATGTGACCTTGGCCAAACTCGCAACTTGCGTTGTATCTCAGTTTACCCGCTTTCTGATTGGGGTAGAGAAGCAGGCATAAAGAAGACTCCTCCCTAGGAACTGGATGTAGAGATGTAAAGTGACAACCAGGAAGTAGGGTGTCTTGAAGGCTTGGCTAGGTTTAGATCCCACCCCCTCCTCCTACTTCTGTCCACCGGACTTTGTTCTGTTGTGTTGTTTGGGGTTGGTGCTGCTTCTTAACTCGAGGGGCTTTGGAAGCTTTAGCTTGATTGTAATGTTTAGCCTGAGGGGCTGCACCGCATTGACCTTCCAAAGGTGCTTCTTGTGGTCTGGGCCCCAACCTGATCCTAGAAGGACGGAAACTGATCTTGTTCTGGCTGGGATGGCATCTTTTCTTGTCATTGAGGGGCCTGAATGCATGGTGTCTACTTTTAAGAGTTCTTTTGGAGTAAAGAGCCACTTGTAGGCAAATACCAGGATGAGCTCTAGTGGTTAGATAGGCTTGTTCTAACAAGTTCTCTTGGCCTCCACTCCTTTCTGATGTGGGGGACTGGGGTCATGAATTGAAGAATGGGAGCACAGGGGAGAATCAGAGCCTTCTTTGGAGACTGCTTTACTTTTCCTAATTTCTACTAGTCAGAGACTAGCAAAGGTAGCAGTGGGGTACAGCCTAATTCGGGGTCATATGGAGGAAGTTTCTTTGGCACTGACTACTCCCTTCACCCCTGATCCCCTCCATCAGGAGGAGTTTCTGGGTTTCCACTCAGATGAAGATGTGGCCCCCAGCTCCCTGCGCTCTGCGCTTCGGTCCCAACAAGGTGAGTGAGGGGCAGAGACTCTTTCCTAACCCTTTAGAAAACTATCTTTGTAACCTGTCCCAGTTACCTATTAGCTCCAGTTCCCATTTCCTCTTCCATTGGATGCACCCTTATCCATCTCCCCACAACCACTCTCCCCACAGGTGGAACCCCTAGAGGCCGGGGCCGAAAACACAGGAAAACCCCCCCTCCACCTCCCCGCCCAGCTGAAGCAGTCCTTCCCCCTCAGAAGGCCTCGTCCCGGAGACGGGGTGAGACTGGCAAAGAACGGATGGTGCAGGTACTGGCTGAGCTGCTTCAGAGGGCCCAGGCCCCCCCAAGCCCCCGAGTCCGTGTCTCTGAATCTCCCACCCCTCGTCGGCCGCGAGGCCGGCCACCAGGCTCTTGTAAGAAGAAGAAGCTGCCTGCGGTGGTAGCAGCAACATCAGCTCCTAAGCCAGCACTCCCTGTAGTGCCAGGAAATCGACGAGCTGGGGCCTGGAGATGTCGAGAGGCCTCGGGCCCTGGCTCTGGGAGTCATAAAAGAGGGGAGTCTGGGCGAGGGGGCCGAGGAGGTAGGGGCCGTGGCCGGGGAAGGCTTCCTCTCCTGCTCAAGTTCGTCTCCAAAGCCAAAAAGATGAAGATGGGACAGTTGACCTTGGGACCTGAGCCAGGACGGGGTCGAGGCCGTCGAAGAGGGGGACGTCGGGGGGCCCCTCCAGGTAGAGTTGGGGCTAGCCGAGAAGGGGGGCAACATCAGAAGTGGCAGCAGCAGCAGGAAGAAGAAAAAGATGTAGAAGAGGAAAAGGTGACCAAGGAAGAGGAAGAAAAACCACCTTCACCACCACCTCCTCTACCTCCTCCCCCTCCCCCACCTTCGCCTCCCCCTCCACCCCCTCCACCTCCTCCACCCCCTGTAGCCTCTGAGGAAGAAGGAGATGTACCACCTCCCATGGCCACAGCTACTCGATCCCGAAAAAGAGGCCGGCCCCCTCTGACCCCTACCCAGCGAGCTGAACGGGAGGCAGCCCGAGCAGGGTCGGAGGGTGGTTCCCCTCCTACCCCTCTCCCCCCTGCCGGGCCTCCTGAAGACAGTCCCACAGCCCCCCCCAAGGGGACCACTTTCCTGAAAAACATCCGCCAGTTTATCATGCCTGTGGTGAGTGCCCGATCTTCTCGTCTCATCAAGACCCCTCGACGGTTCATGGATGAAGAGGCCCCCCGACCCCCAAGGACTGAGACCTCACCCCCTCCCCGGCCACCTGTGGAAGTCTCTCCACCGGCTCCCCAGGAACCAGCTCCAGCTCCACCTCCTACCCCTACTCTTACCCCTACCCCTACCCTTACCCCTACCCCTACCCCTACTCCTACCCCTTCTCCACCTCCCCGATCACCAACACCCCCACCAGCTCCTCTGCCTGAAAAGAGACGTTCTATCCTGAGGGAGCCCACATTCCGATGGACTTCACTGAGTTTGGAGCTAGCCCCACCTCCACCTCCAGCTCCTCCACCAGCCCCACCCCCAGCACCCATGACCCCATCTCGGAGACCCCCTCTGCTTCGAGCTCCCCAGTTCACTCCCAGCGAAGCCCACCTGAAGATCTATGAATCTGTGATAGCTACACCTCTCCCTGGGCCCCCTGATCCCCCTGAGCCAGAGCCTCCCCCAGCTGATGAACCCATTTTGGAGCCTGAGGCCCGGACAGGTAGTCGAACCAATCACCTCAGCTTGCCCTGTTTCACCGCTTCAGCAACCACACCCACAAAGGCCGAGGGGCCACAAGGCCCGCTGGTCCCCAGCAATGGGCAGCAGCAGCCACCACCACAGCCACCTCCTCCCCCTGAGGAACAGAGCCTTTGTGCCCGGGGGACGATTTCACTTCCACTCTCTGGAGTAGAAGAGAAGATGTTCAGTCTTCTCAAGAAGGCTAAAGTACAGCTGTTTAAGATTGATCAGCAACAGCACCAGCAGAAGGTGGCACCCCCAACTCTGGTGAGAATGGTGTTTTTCCTGTTCCCTTCCAGTCAGCCAAAGTCCACTCATTCCCTTGTCTCCATCTCTCCTGCCTGAGCCTGAGAGGCTCCCCTCTCAGATTCCATTCCTAACCCTACTGCAGAGTTTCAAGTCTCTGTTACACACAGTCTTTAGTCCCGTTCTCTCCAGCCACTGTTGCCCCGTCCCCATCTTTGCTCACTATTCAGCCCCTGACCCCATCTCTTCCCCCAGCCAAGCCCTGGAATGAAGGCGGAAGAGACTGTGCGGACCCTCAAGCCGAGCCCTGACAGAGGGACTTTAAAATCTGAGGATGAATTTCTGGAAGCCAAGAAGGAGAGACCCCCGGTATGCAATGACAGAGGGACTGACTCCCAGTGGAGGAGGGAGAGAAAACACTTACCCCTGACTTGCAAGGGTGGGGATGGGGGTGGGAGGCACAAGAGAAAGCTGATTGGAGAAGCCAGGAAAGTGATCAGCTTGTCTTTTGCTTACTCTTCTAGGGTCCTGAGTCACCAGTACAGGGCCCTAGGATCAAGCATGTTTGTCGTCATGCTGCTGTGGCGTTGGGCCAGGCCCGAGCCATGGTACCTGAAGATGTCCCTCGACTCAGTGCCCTGCCCCTTCGAGAGCGACATGACCTTGCTGCTGATGGTGAGGATGCCGGGGGTCCAAATGTCAGAAAAGAAAACTCTGATGTTGGGGAACAGATTTTCTCATGCTGATCCTCCATCTTCCTACAACAGATACGTCATCAGCATCTGAGACTGAAGGCCTCCCCTCACGGTCTCGAAGGACAAAGGCAGAACCAGCAGGGCTGGGTGGGAGCTCAGGCTCCACGGGGACTGGGGGGGCTCTGCCACATCCCCCGAGGCGTTCTCTGCCCTCCCACCAAGGCAAGAAGATGCGGATGGCTCGATGTGGGCGCTGCCGGGGCTGCCTTCGACTACAGGACTGTGGGTCCTGTGTCAATTGCCTGGACAAACCCAAGTTTGGAGGCCCAAACACCAAAAAACAGTGCTGTGTGTGAGTTATTCTAGGGCTGCTCTTGTGTTCCTTGTCAATTATCCTGGGTCCCCTCCCCCCCCCATCAGTACTTTGTGAATTACCTGAGGTCCCTACTCCTACCCTTTCTGCCCAAGTGGTGCCTGAGACATCTTAGCACCTTGAATCCAGTCCTAGTCCTGTGGGCCAACTGGGATGGAATTCCAGTTTCATTGTTTTTATTATTATTCTGAACCCTAGAGTTAACATCCCAAGAGGTTGCCCTTCCCCTTCCCCACCAGACCTCTAGTCCCTCCCCCAGTGATGGGCCACTCCCCTTCCCAGGTACCGCAAGTGTGATAAGATTGAGGCCAGAAAGATGGAACGCCTGGCTAAGAAAGGTAACATCATCCCACTAGAAAGGCTTCATCTGCCCCTTCCCACAAAGAAATAAAGCCCCCAAACACACAGCCCACTTTTAGGAGGAGGTGTCACTACGGGAGCTGGGTGGGGACAAGGCCACATTTTTCTTTTCCTTCTCTCTACCCCCTGCCCCAGGTTCTTTCCTATCTTTCCTATTTCACTCTCTTGAACCTATCCTTTTTTCATTCCCACATTCCTTCTGTTGCTTGCTTCCTACTTACTCCCTTCTACTTCATTTGTACCTTACTTGATCAACCACTTCTCTATGTCCTGTTTGCCCCCCCCCCCCTCCAATACTTGTGCTTCTTATCCTCCACACCATTATCCCCCTGTCCTCACAGGCCGCACAATGGTGAAGACACTGTTACCCTGGGATTCAGATGAATCCCTGGAAGCCTCTCCTGGGCCTCCCAGCTCACGTCGGGGGTCAGGAGGTGGGGGGCCCCGGGAGGAGGCAGTGGCCCCACCTGGGTCTGAAGAGCAGGATCCCCTCCTGCAGCGCAAGTCAGCCCGTCGCTGTGTCAAACAGCGGCCTTCCTATGATATTTTTGAAGACTCAGATGACTCAGACCCAGGTGTCCCCCCAGCTTCCCGCCGCCGTGCCCCTCGAGAAAATGGTGAGGACTAGTTACTGCTATCCATACTGGTTTCCCTTAATTCTCTGACATGTAATGGGTGAACCTTTTTCTGGGCATTTACAGGGAAGAGGACTTCTTAACTCACTACATTCTTGGGCCTCATGGGTCATAGATAATGCCAGACTTTATGACAAGCCTCAGTTGTGTTCAAGTAAACATTGACCTGGGAATAAAGAGTATAAGATATAAGACAACTCGGTTTCCCTAGTTTTCTGGGGAGGGCATGAGGTCTTAGGGGAGAGGAACAGACTCGGTGAAGGGCAGATCTCATTATTCCTTCCCTTACCTAGAGTTGCCCCTGCTGGAGCCTGAGGAACAGAGCCGACCCAGGAAGGCCACTTTGCAACCTGTGGTGCAGCTTAAGGCTCGGAGGCGCCTAGAAAAGGTCAGCCCTAGCTCCCATCATGCCGTGGGAATGAGCAAGGGTTTGCTGGGGGCCTGTCTTTGCCCAGCTCCAGGGAAAGGGAAGGGGATTGGAGCAGGCAGTGAGGCGAGGTAGCTACTCCCCTCAGAAAGTTTAATCTGTAGCTGGGGATCGTTGTGTGGTTATGTCCCCAAGTGAGTGGCACGGACCGGGATGGAAAAGAACCGTTTTGTTCAGTGAGCAAATGATTGAAGGCATGAGGGGGAAGTTGGAAGCTGGGCCTTGAAAAAAGCGCACAGCTTGGGTAAGAGGAGGGAGGGGCTCAGTGGAGCCGCTGTAGTTTGGGAGCACAGTTGTCCAAGGGAGGGCTTGGAGCCTGCTCTAAGAAGTCTTTTAGGGAAGCAGTGAAGCTTAGGTTGGAAAAAGGGGTGTGGCCAGGATCCCCTCCACCCCACCCTGGCTGTCCTTGCCTTGCCTCCAGGCCCATCTCCCTCCCACCCCCTCTCCAGGACACTTCTGCCCCTGGACCCTTTGCCTCCTTCCCTAATGGCTGGACTGGAAAGCAGAAATCTCCTGATGGCATCCACCGAGTCCGTGTGGATTTCAAGGTATATTGGGGTCTGTGGTTTTGGTGAGGGTGCGAGAAGCGGGTGTCTGATTAGGCTTAGAAGTGCTGGGCAGGAGCCAGACTCTGCTGAGGGATGGAGGGACAGAAGTGCTGATTTTCTATTTTAAATGAACTCAAATCATTTTGGGATGAGAAGCTCAGGGTAGCGGCGGTGTGTCTCTTAAGCAGAGTGCTTGTGGTGGAAGGACAGGGGAAAGGCCACAAGTTGAAATGGGGGAGCTCTCGGTGGGGGAGAGCGCGGTGTTAATTTTGATGTTGAGGAGCTACGGCTGCTGAAGAGAAAGGCGGGAGGAAAGAGGTCTCTCTTCCCCCAGCCCTGACTTTAATCACCCCTTCCTCCTTCCAGGAGGACTGTGACCTGGAAAATGTATGGCTGATGGGTGGTCTGAGCGTGCTCACTTCTGTGCCTGGGGGTCCTCCCCTCGTGTGTCTGCTCTGTGCCAGCAAAGGCTTACATGAGGTCTGAGACCACCCTCTCCCCTCTAACAGCCACTGTGCCTTCCCAATCATGCACTCGCTTGTGCCTTCTGCTGCCCCTTCCTTAGTCCCTCAGTGCCCCCTATTCTTAAGCATTTTCTAATTCTTTGGCCTCTTAGAGCAACAGTAGAATGACCTTTTCTCTCCCCAGCTGGTGTTTTGCCAGGTGTGCTGTGACCCTTTCCACCCCTTCTGCTTGGAGGAGGCAGAGCGGCCCCTGCCTCAGCACCACGACACCTGGTGCTGCCGCCGATGCAAGTTCTGCCATGTTTGTGGGCGTAAGGGCCGTAGCACTAAGGTGCGAGAGTTGGGCCATTGGGGTGGGGGACGTGGTCACTGGCAAAGTCCTAGGATTGTGACTTTTCCTCCGATCTTAAACTGTGATAGCACCTCTTGGAGTGTGAGCGCTGCCGCCATGCCTACCACCCTGCCTGCTTGGGGCCCAGTTACCCAACTCGGGCCACCCGTAAAAGGCGCCACTGGGTAAGAGATTCTGACCTAATCATCCCTTTGCTTCGGCCTCATCTGTTATCCTCAAGGCTTTTTGACTCTGCCTTTCTACTAACCTGAAACTCTCACCGTCTCCCTGACCTCCCGCCCTTCTTCTGTCCTAGATCTGCTCAGCCTGTGTTCGATGTAAAAGCTGTGGAGCAGCTCCCGGGAAAAACTGGGACAGCGAGTGGTCAGGAGATTGTAGTCTTTGCCCTGGCTGTGCCCAGCTTTATGAGAAAGGTAGAGAGCCTATGGAGGCGGGGACTGGGCAGTCTTTGTGGTAATTGCAACAGAATCTTTTAATGAGAGCAGTGGAGTGTGGGCAGAGGGGCCCACAGCTGAAGGAGGGATGGGGCCTGGGTGGCAGGTCCCACCCTACTCTGAGAAAGGTACAAACCTTGGGGGATGGGTAGAGATGAGCTCCTGGGAGTAGAGACTCCACAGGAGGACCCAGATTTGTGGAAAGAGAGGGTCCCTTCTGAACCCCCCCATCTCTTCCCACAGGAAACTTTTGCCCCATTTGTACACGCTGCTATGAGGATAATGACTATGAGAGCAAGATGATGCAGTGTGCACAGTGTGACCATTGGGTGCATGCCAAGTGCGAGGGCCTCTCAGGTGGGTGGGGGGACCACCCTGGACCCCAGCCCTGCTCTCTCTGATGGGCCCCAGTCCCCTTCCCCTTCAGGGTGAGTGGACTACACACCCCATGAGCTCCCTGGGCACAACTTCCCCCAGCCTCCAGTGTCTTACTCTTGAGGGCTGCTGGGAGCTGCAGTCTCAGAGCCTTTTGCTGACCCCTTTCATCCCTATTCCTACCCATTTTCAGATGAGGGCTACGAGATTTTGTCTGGGCTGCCAGACTCGGTGCTATATACATGTGGGCCATGCGCTGGGACAGCCCCTCCTCGATGGAGAGAAGCCCTGGATGGGGCTCTCCGGGGGGGACTGCACCAGGTACTCCAAGGTTTACTGAGTGCCAAGGTGACTGGACCTCTGCTACAGTGCACCCAGGTATGGAAGAGGACCTCTCAGGGAGAGGGAAGAGGACCCTTGAAGGGAGGTACTCACTTCTTGTACTGTTGCAGTGTGGACAGGATGGGGAGCAGCTACACCGAGGACCCTGTGACCTCCGAGCAGTGAGCCAGCTCTTTGAAGATGGACACTACAGCTCTGTGGTATGGGCTGGTGGGCCTGTACTGAGGGGGCTTGGGGTGGTTGAGGATTCAGGAAGGGCCCTTCTCTAACAGCTCCCCACCCCTTTATAGCACAGCTTCATGGAGGATGTGGTCAGTATCCTGATGAGGTACATGGAGGAAGGGGAGGCCCCTGAGCGCCGAGCTGTTGGGCAGGCCAAGGGGCTCTTACTGAAGGTAAGACTGCAGCCTGGGAAAAGAGCTCTCCTTCTCCACTTCTGTTCCAGCCACCTTACTGATCCTCTCTCCCTTCTCTTCTGCTGTGTCTCCTTTCCCCAGCTACTAGAGTCTGCCTTTGGTTGGTTTGATGCCCACGATCCCAAGTATTGGAGACGGAGTACCCGGCTGCCTAAGTGAGCAGGGCTTTGAGACCCAGGGGCGAGGAGAGGGAAACCTGGCAGGAGAATTTTCCCTCTGATCCTAGGGCACCCAAGTTCCCTCAGTGATTGTCTTCCCTACTTTCTGCAGTGGAGTCCTGCCCAATGCAGTTCTGCCCCCCTCTGCGGATCACATCTATGCCCAGTGGAGACAGCAAGAGTCTGAGAGCCCAGTCTCTGGCCAGCCTCCTGCCGGAGGTGCTGTTCCAGGTAGAGAGTGGGAGAGTCTCCTGAGGTGGTTGGAGGTTTAGTGCCTAAACCGCACAGGGTCGAGGAGGGTGTGAAGCTGAGAGGCCGCAGCCTTGGCCCTGATAGCGTCTGTTATTTTATAGCTACACAGGCAAAGGAGCTGACTTCGGATACCCATCTCGATGACCTGCGCCAGTGTGCCCTCTGCCTCAAGTGTGGAGATGCTGACTCGAAGGTAAAAGGGGCAGCCTTGGCGATGGGCAAAGCTCACTCCCTAATCCCGAACCAGGCGCAGCCCCCTGCCCACCCTAGCATCCTCCCCCTTCCTCTCTCACTCTGTGAGCCTCTTCCTCCCCTCAGGAGGCTGGAAGGCTCTTATACATTGGACAGAACGAGTGGACGCATGTCAATTGTGCCATCTGGTCAGCAGAAGTGTTCGAGGAGAACGATGGCTCCCTCAAGAACGTTCATGCGGCCGTAGCCCGTGGCCGGCAGATGGTGAGGAGCGGGGAACAAGTTAGGCTTTGGGATGTGCCGCCAAGTGGGGTTGGGCCTTTCGGTGTTTCTGAGCCCACCTCCTCATTGGGAAAATGAGAGTGATACCTCTGGGTCCTGTTTGATAGGATTGTTGTGAGATTTAAAGTGGAGGCGTGTGCTCTGCTTTCCAGCTCTCAGAATGCTCTATGACTGAGCTGCTGTCTTGGGGCTCAAGGGTTCTGATGCTTTCAGGAGAGGTTTGTGGGGGAAGGGATTGGCATCAGACTGAGCACCTTTAGCGTGTGCATTGTCCCTTCTCAGCGGTGTGAACTCTGCCTGAAGCCTGGGGCCACTGTGGGCTGCTGCTTGTCCTCTTGCCTCAGCAATTTCCACTTCATGTGCGCCCGTGCCAGCTGCTGCATCTTTCAGGACGACAAGAAGGTTTTTTGCCAAAAGCACACGGACCTCCTGGATGGCAAGGTGGGGCTGTGGCCTTCAGGCCGGGTGAACCCTCTAGCTCCCTCTCTCCTGCCCTGTCATCCTGGGGCTCTCGCCAGCATCTCACCCGACCTCAGTTGGTCCTCCTTCAGTGTCTCTTATGTCACTCCCTAACATGGTACAGTGCTGTGCTGGGCTATTTTCCCTCTCCTCCACCCCCCCAAGCCCAGAGACCCTCCTGTCAGTGCCCCGTGTCTGTGAAACCTCTGCCGGCCGTGCCCTCTGGGCTGCTGACTTTGCCAACACTTTTCCACTCCCCCACCCCTAGGAGATTGTGACTCCTGATGGCTTTGATGTTCTTCGCCGGGTGTATGTTGATTTCGAGGGCATCAGTTTCAAGCGAAAGTTTCTGACAGGATTAGAGCCAGATGCCATCAATGTGCTCATTGGTGAGACGCCCAGCCCCCTCCTTCCTTGCCCAGCTCTTCTCAGGCACCAGCGAGACTCCCCTCATCCACCCTATGCCCAAGAGTTGCCTCCTTTTCTTGTTCTTTTCTTCTTACAGGCTCTATCCGAATCGATTCCTTGGGGACGCTGTCTGACCTGTCTGACTGCGAGGGAAGACTCTTTCCTGTTGGCTACCAGTGAGAGGCTCCACTTTATATGCTGGGTGTGGGGGGAAGGGAGAAACCATGACCGGGCTTTAAGCCCTTTTGAACTCACCTTCTCCTGCCTCTCAGGTGCTCACGGCTGTACTGGAGCACGGTGGATGCCCGTCGGCGCTGCTGGTATCGGTGCCGGATCCTAGAGTATCGACCTCGGGGCCCTCGAGAGGAACCTGACCACATAGGGGCGGCAGAGGAGAATCGGACCATCGTGCATAGCCCCGTCCCTGCTTCAGGTACGCCCTGCTCCTTCCCCATTAGGTATCGATGATCCTCCCCTCGACTTCCGCACCCTCTGCCTGCTAGTCTGTAGGGACCATCTCATTCACTTATGGATGGTTGCTCTGCCCCGCTTGGCATCCGAGCTCTGCTAGCTCTTGCGGTAGGAAGAATGGTATGGGAAGCCATGTTTTTTGCCTTTGGCAGTCTGCTGTTAAAGGCAAGAATGATGGGCCCTCATAATTGCTGAGCTTATTCATGGGAGGGAGAAGACCTGGAGAGAAGGTGAGCTGGGCGTGTCAAGGAAGGCTTTCTGCAGGCATGTCTTGAGCTGGATCTCGGGAGTCTGGGGGTAGGACAGAGAGACTGGACGGAGCCACGCCAGAGAGGTGGCACTGTCTGTAGTGGCCAGAGGTGACCTGGTGGAAATTGGAAAGCGTGTTTTGGGGAGGGGCAGAAAATAAGTCTAGAAAAGTGGAGAGGGGCCAGGTTGTCCAAGGCTCTGAATGCCAGATTCAGGAATCCAGTTGGGTTTGAGTGGCCTAGTAGGAAGCCAGGAGAGGGAGTGATGGCAGCAGTACCTTATTTGTTACCTTAAAGCGATCAACGTATCTCCCATAACACTGAAAGAGCGGAGGAGGGTAGGTTGGTTGGGGGCTAAGGCCTGGCCAAGAGGGGGTGATTGGTAGCTTTGGTGCTAAGAATGAGAGGGATGAGAGAAAGACAGAGGCATAATTAGCAAAGCTGACTGGGGCCCCACTAAGTGGGAAAGATCTGTGAGGTCAGAGGAGGGTGGTTTTGGACACATAAGCTTGGGGAGGGGAAGATGCATCTGCAGATGCAGAGATTTGCTCTGAAGATGTAGGGTTGAGAGGTTACCTTACATCTTACACACCTGAAGTTCTTTTTGATAAAAAATAAAAACAAAACTGTGAGGAAGAAAGCTCCAGAACAAGTCTTGAGCCTGAGGACATGCTGCCTGTACTGGGGGGGTAGTGAGTGAAGTGGAAGGAAGCTGGGAGGAATCAGACCCTGAGAGTGCTCCTGGAGGAGAAAGGACGAGCCATGCGAAGGAGGAAGGGACAGATAAGATAGGATAACACACACACACACCCCATGTGCCCGAACCCATTGTCTCTTTCTCTCCCTCTAATGTTGTCTATTGTGTTATTTCAGAGCTGCTTGGAGCTGAGTCCTCCCAACCAGGGCCTGACACGGTTTCCCTGGGTCCTGAGCGCTGCTCCCCTGCCCAAAACACGGGCCCCTTACCCCCACCTCCAGAGCAGAACATCTCCCCTTCCCCAGTCCCCCGATCTGTCTCAGGGGCTAGAATCAAAGTGCCCAACTACTCACCTTCCCGAAGGCCCCTGGGAGGTGTCTCCTGCTGGCCGCTCCCCTCCCCTGGTGAGTATGGACAAAGCAGCTGTTAGTGAAGGGAACTGGCTTGGGGGAGTCTGGAGATGGATGGGTCATTCAGGATGAAGAAAGAGGAAGAGCAAGCTGTATTGATTTTGGGGTTAGAGCTTTGAGCCTGTTCTCTTCACTTACAGGAAGTCCATCATCTCTGTCTCATCACATCCCAACAGTAGGCGATCCCGACTTCCCAGCTCCCCCGAGACGTTCCCGCCGTCCCAGTCCCCTGGCTTCCCGGCTACCGCCACGATGGGCCTCTCCACCCTCCAGGCCCGCTCCTCAGCTCAGGGTGCCCCCTCCTACCTCAGCCCTCGAGGCCCTCATGCCTACCTCAGGGGAGCTGGCTCCCCCTGGTCCAGCTTCCTCCCCACCCCCTCCTCCTGAGGACTTGGGCCCTGACTTTGAGGACATGGAGGTGGTGCCAGGGCTGAGTGCGGCTGACTTGGACTTTGCAGCTAGCCTGCTTGGGTCTGAACCCTTCCAGGAAGAGGAGATTGTGGCCGAGGGGGCTGGGGGAAGTAGCCGGGGGGGTCCTGGGGATAGTTCAGAGGAGGAGGCTGGCCCTGCTGCCCACTACATTCACTTCCCCCCCACTGTGGTGCCTGGGCCTGTCTTGCCACCTGGTCCCATACCTGGAATCCCCAGAATTGAACAGCTGGATGGAGTGGATGATGGCACGGACAGTGAAGCTGAGGCCGTCCAGCAGCCCCGGGGCCAGGAAGCCCCCCCTTCAGGGCCAGGGGTGGGTGGGGTAGGGGGTGGGGGGGGAGGAGGGGATGGGGCAAGGCCCCCTGAGGACCTTCCTTCAGAAATTGTTGAGTTTGTACTCAAGAACCTAGGTGGAGCTGGCGAGGGTGGGGCTGGTCCTGGTGAAGACCCCCCACTACCACCCCCTTCACTGGCTAATGGCAGCCAGGCCCCCCCAGCCCCACTTCCGACTCCAACCGATCCCCCCCGGACGTTTGCCTGGCTTCCTGGGGCCCCTGGAGTTCGTGTGCTGAGCCTCAGTCCTGCCCCTGAACCCCCCAAAACTGCTGCCTCCAAGATCATTCTTGTTAACAAACTGGGGCAGGTGTTTGTGAAAATGGCAGGGGAGAGTGAGCCAGCCCCACCTCTGCCAAAACGGCCTCCACCAACCCCTCCTACTGCCACCCCAGCCTGGGGTCTCACACCTGGGCCCTTGCTGAGTGTGCTGCCTGTGGTGGGGGTTGTGCGCCCCCCACCTCCACCTCCCCCATCGCTGACCCTGGTGCTGAGCAGTGGGCCCCCCAGCCCCCCCCGCCCAGCCATTCGAGTCAAGAGGGTGTCAACCTTCGCTGGCCGCAGCCCCTCAGCACCCCCCCCAAACAAGGCCCCCCGGCTGGATGGGGAGGGGGAGTCCCCCGAGAGTACCCCCCAATCAGTGGGGGCCTTGGGCAGTGGGTGAGTGGTGACAGGGGCACAAAGGAACTTTGGGAGGTGTGGGGGCAGGGTGCGTTAAGGGACGGGGAGGGAGATACTGCTAGTATACATATAGGTCTTCAAATTGCTGCCTTCCTTTTAACTAGATTGAGCAGAGTACGGATGAAAACACCCACTGTACGGGGAGTCCTTGACCTGGATGCTCCTGGGGAACCTAGTGGGGGAGAAAGTCCCACGTGAGTGACCTGCTCTCTTCCTCAGTTGCCAAGAATCTTGACCTCTGCCTCTTGGTGCTCTGACCAGCTTCCTCTGCTTTCCACAGGACCCTTCTTGATCGGTCCCCATTGCTACCACTGCCGGACTGTGGCTTTCCTAAGGTCTCTGATGGCCCCCCGGACCTGCTGCTTGAGCCCCAGTGGCACCACTACTCAGGTCAGGCCCACATTCCTCTCCTCTTGGGTCAGGGCCAGTCCTCCTCTGCCTGGAGCAGTATCAGGGGACAGGCAGCCAGAGCCTTCTCACAGTTCTAGTTGGGAAGTGGGCTTTGGCCTCTAGGTGTCTGCCCAGGTGGCAGGAGTGTTTGGTGTTGTGCCCATTTCTGGTGGGTGAGGGATGATGGGAGCATCAAGGCATCTCTGGAGGACTAGGCCAAGGACAGCAACTCCTGGAGGCTTTGGGCCATCTTAGTTGGGCCTCGGTCCCGGGGCAGCGTGGAAGGCATGTGAGGGACCCTGATGGGGTCAGAATGATGTCTGATTGGAAGCCCCTTCCTTTTTGGTGGTAGGTGAGGCATCCAGTTCAGAGGAGGAGCCGCCGTCCCCTGAAGACAAGGAGAACCAGGGGCCCAGGCGGGCAGGGCCCCATCTGCGCTTTGAGATCAGCAGTGAAGATGGCTTCAGTGTGGAAGCTGAGAGCCTGGAGGGTGAGATGGATAAGGGTGGGGAGCAAGGGGTGGAGCCAGGCAGGGCCTGGGGGCCCTCAGGCTCATCATCTCATCTCTGCAGGGGCATGGAGGACCTTGATTGAGAAGGTCCAGGAGGCTCGGGGGCATGCCCGGCTCAGACATCTCTCCTTCAGTGGTGAGCTGGGGTTTTGGGTGGGCACAGGGTGGAAGAGTCTGCCAAGTTACTGGGGCAGGGTAAAGGAGGTAAAGGGAGCCCCTTGTGACATCCACCCCTGGCCTTTGGCTCCACCCCCCAGGGATGAGCGGGGCACGGCTCCTGGGGATCCACCACGATGCTGTGATCTTCCTGGCTGAGCAGCTGCCAGGAGCCCAGCGCTGCCACCACTACAAGTTCCGATACCACCAGCAGGGGGAAGGGCAGGAAGAACCTCCCCTCAACCCCCATGGTGCCGCCCGGGCAGAAGTCTACCTCCGGTGAGATGGGGGGAGGCCCCTGGGGCCAGGGCTCTGAGGAGTGGGCCTCTGCCGAGGCCGCTGGGAGGTAAGCTGAGATGACCGCCTTCTTCCCTCAGGAAATGCACCTTCGACATGTTCAACTTCCTGGCATCCCAGCATCGCGTGTTGCCCGAGGGGGCTGCCTGCGATGAGGAGGAGGATGAGGTGCAGCTCAGGTCCACCAGGCGGGCCACCAGTTTGGAGCTGCCCATGGCCATGCGCTTCCGTCACCTTAAGAAGACATCCAAAGAGGCCGTAGGGGTCTACAGGTGAGCAGGGGGCTTCTGTGGCTCACACTGGGAGAGGAGGAGGCATAGCCCCAGTATTAAGCCAGGCCCCATCCCACGCAGGTCGGCCATCCACGGCCGTGGCCTGTTCTGTAAACGCAACATCGACGCTGGGGAGATGGTCATTGAGTACTCAGGCATCGTCATCCGCTCGGTGCTCACGGACAAGCGGGAGAAGTACTACGACGGGAAGGTAGGTGGGGGCTGGGGCCCCAGGGGCCAGGTGGAGGGGGGGGCCTCATGTGCACCTGCCCCTCCTCCCCAGGGCATCGGGTGCTACATGTTCCGCATGGATGACTTCGACGTGGTGGACGCCACCATGCACGGGAACGCAGCGCGCTTCATCAACCACTCGTGTGAGCCCAACTGCTTCTCGCGGGTGATCCATGTGGAGGGCCAGAAACACATTGTCATCTTCGCTCTGCGCCGCATCCTCCGTGGGGAGGAGCTCACCTATGACTACAAGTTCCCTATCGAGGATGCCAGCAACAAGCTGCCCTGCAACTGTGGGGCCAAGCGTTGCCGCCGCTTCCTCAACTGACCCCAGGCCCGAGCTGTGGGCCCCTGGCCTGGCCCTGAGGGGACCCCACCCATCTCCCCAACCTCCGCACGAGTCCCCAGGGAGCCCTGCCTGCCCTCTTCCACTCACGACCTGCCTGCAGGGTCCAGGATGTAGATATTGTACAAAGGTTTCTAAATCCCTTCTTTTCTATGCACTTTTTTATTTAAAAGGTGGGGTCCCAGGGGGGACTCCCCCCCCACAATAAAGTCCGTCAATGTTTGGATCCCCAGCCTCTGAATCTGTGTGGGACCCGCAGTCCCCCTCTTGGGGTAGAAGTCAGTTTTAGTCTAACCCTCACACTAGACACATGAGGAGCCTCAGCTGTGTGAGGTCTCAGGGGCTCCCCACTTTGTGCAGTGCTTGTGGCCTGCTGCGGTGTCAGTGTGCTTCTAGACAGATTCCCCTGCGACTTGATCCCCGTGGTTCATTGACCACATCCCCCTAGTTAGACTACAGAACCACAAGTGCAGAGACAGCATCATTTATTCCTTGTTAGACTTCCTGGCATCAGGGAGTTCTGGCAGAGCTCAGTGGGGTGTGCAGACCCAAGTATGGGGGGGGGACTGAGGGAGCAAAGTGGTTGTTGGCCCAGCAGCCTCACCCAAGTTTATGTAGCACACCCAGGGCATCACCACGCCCCAGCTGGCTCAAGTGGTTGGCAAGCTGGCCCAGCTGGGCAGCGGGATCCCGAGCGGTGACCGTCTCCAGCAGGGCACGAAGTGGGGAATGTGCCGGCCGCAGGGAATAGGCAAAGGTGGCCCAGGAGGCTGGGAGGCCATAACGAGCAGCCAGGTGGCGGGTGGTTCCCCAGGCAGAACCTCCAAGGGGTCCCGGCTCAGGGTCCAGCAAAACAATCAGCTCTTCCAAAACCTCTAGCTCATCCAGAAGTCGGGAGAGGGGCTGGTGAGCCAAGCTGGGGGGCACTGGAAGGCAAGGGTACAATGTCACGAAGGAAGTCTGGAGCAAGCTGTGCCCACCCCATCCTCCCCAGGGACTCGCTCACCAGATCCCTCCTGTAGAGGGAAGAGCTTGCAGGCTTCCCCAGCTTCTGCTGCCTTCTGGTTTTCAGCCTTCCTCAATAATGTCTGCAAGGCAGCTGAAATAAGCAGGCCTCCCACCAGGAGGGCTGTAATGCCCAGCACATACCAGGCTGTGCTCCCTGCAACGAACTCAGGAGGAACAGAGGCTACACGTGAATGGGGGAGTTAGGGGGTGGGAGGAGGTGAGAAGGGGCAGGACTCCTCGGAAGGGGGTGTGGCACTCACATTTGGGTACCCAGGGCCTGAGGTGGGTAGGAGGCGCACTGGTTGGTCCTGGATCTGGGAAGCTTGTTGAAGATTTCACGGGTATTGTTACATTTTCCCAATGGCACTGACTCCTGGGGGGTACGGGTTCCTTCGGTGGCACAAAAGGGTTATTGGGTTTGGGGGAGACAGGGGTACCTCCTTCACCTTGGCCCAGGTATCCTCACTCTAGGCAAGGTCTTACCTCAGAACAGCTGTTCCTGGATCGTTTTTGTTGGGCCGCTGGGGTTTGGGATGGAGTCTGAGGATGGTCCACACAGGGACGGCACTGCTCAGCCCAGTCCCTGTTGCACAGCCCAGGTGGGCACGGGGCAAACGGGAATTCCAGGTGGTCCCCTCTGTCGCTGAGCCCACAGTGCCGCGTGAACTCGTAATCTGACGGGGTGAGGGAGAGAAGGGGCATCTATAATGTTAACACCCGGACCCCTAGTCTGTCCACCTCAGCCCCAGCCTTACCCTGTGGCCCTCACCTGGGCAGTTGGGGGGTCCGAAGCGCTCTAGACACCGTCTGCAGCATTGGCGTTTCAGGTCCCTGTACTCCAGAAAGCCGCAGTACCTGGACACTGGGGGGATCCCCAAGGCCCAGGGGAGGAGTACGGTCCCCCAGAACAGATGGAGCCACATGGGGAAGGGCGGAGCCTGTGAGCAAGGTGGCTTTTGGCTAGGCGCTGTTAACCACTACCCTCAGCAAGCTAACCGTGCTTCAGGAGAAAACCTCAGCGGAGTTTCCAGTTTCCCCCTGCCCACCACCCACACAGATGGTAGTTGTCCAGGCCGGACTCTAATCACCCATCCCCCACCAGGGACCGCCTCATTTGGCCCCACACAGTGGTCCTCAAAATGCCATTTCACTTGTCAGAAGTCCTCTCCACCAGGGACCTGTGTTCTGTTCTTTAAGGTTTTTGTTTCCTGCCCTGCCCCCCTTCACCCAGCTCCCCAAATCTAGGCTTTAGGATCCCCAGCCTTGTCTCCCTCAAGGGCCCAGGGCTCCAAGCCCCACTCCCACACCCTTCACCTCCCAACTCAAGCTCTGTTCCTTCCACTCCCTGCCTCAAAGATCCGGGCAGTCAACCATGCCCAGTCCTGGCCCCAGGAATCTATTTACTCCCCTCCCCTTCAGAAATCCAGGATTATCAATCCGTGCTCCCCCACCCCCAAATAGGAACTCCCACTCCCCACCCCTGGCACCTGCAGCTGGTCCTGCCGTCTTGTTCAGGGCCCCACTCCCTCCCTCAACTTCCCTTTCCGGGCAGACTGCGTCATCTACATGTGAGGTGGGGGTGGGGTGGCCTGGGCTGGCATCCTGGTGACTTCTCCAGACCTCAGTTTCTCTGTAAGATGATGGCATTGATCTAGATTCCTTCCAACTAGACCTCAATCTTCCAGGAGCCTATGAGCATCTCAAAACTCTATTGGCGTTTCCCAACCCCTCCCTCCTCAGCCAGTTCAGCCCCTGCCCTAGCAGGATGCAGGCATTCCACCACTGAGTCCAAAGAGACTAAAGGACAGACAAGAAATTTTATTGGGGGAAGGAGGGAGAAGGTTCCTGCTTCTCCCGCGTTTCTTGAAGAGAACTGGAGGAACCAGGAGACCCCTGGATCCTCAAAGTCTGGATGTGGAAGAGAAGCAGGGAAGGGGAAGCCCACAGCAGTGAGTGTCCTGAGGAGCGAGAACAGAAGCTCCAGTCTTCGGTCTCAGAAGCGTCCGTGTCGGTGGTCTGGTGATCGTCTCCGGTTCCTTTCTCGAGGCCGATGTCCCCCTCCAGGTCTTGTGGGTGATGATCCCCTAAGGAAAAGGGGTCACCCGGCTCAGAGGTCAAGCAGAGGGAATGGCAGCAGCCCTTCCCCCGTTCACATTCCTGCCTTGTTCCCGTTTCCCAGCAGCCGGGTCAGGTTCACTCCCAACCAAATACCTTCTTCTGAGGCCACGGCCATACAGCTGTCTGCGAAGGTCCCGGGAGATTGGCCGGAGGTGCATGAAGTTGCAGAAACCACCCCGGGTGCATTCACTGTGGCAACAGATGACGGACAGGTGGAGTCACAGCCCGGACCCCACCCAATCTCTTAAACCTGGCCTAGCCTTGCCCCGAGGGTGTCCCTTCTCCCCAACCCACCACTAGCCGCTGGAGGCCGCACCAATGCTGCCTCCCCCTCACCCCATCTCATATTGCCGACAACAGGACTCCCGGAAGTCCGTGACGGGGGAGAGCTCGGCTTGCACCGCCTGCCCATTGAACCAACGGTTGTTGAGCTCCGTCACAGCGCGCTCGGCATCTTCTTCCCTACGGAACTAGAGGGCACAGGCAAGATGCAGGGGCAGCAGTTAGCAGGGTCGGCGGCCCAGGATCCCAGGACAGCGATTCGGGGGGAAGGGCGCAGAAAGGTGAGACCCCCAAGATCCGGCAGCCTGGAGCTGGGGGCTGGGCTTAGAGCTGCTGCAGGGGAGGGGGCCTCAAGCACCTTGACGTAGACGTTCCCTACTAAGTGGTCCCCCAAGTTATCACAGACGTTCATCTCCTCGATCTCCCCGTACTTCTCCTGCAGCTCCGTGAACACCTCCTGTGTTGGAGAGGGTAGGATGGGAGGCTAGGCTCAGACAGTCGGGGAGGCTGCACTGCAACGTCTCCCCGGCCCAGGTCTCCTCACCTCAAAGAAACTGTCGTAATGTTCCTGCACCTCCACATCACTGACGTGACCTGGGGGGTTTGGGGATGAAAACTAGGGTCACGGCCGGCCGAAGCAGACTCCTCCGGGGCCTTTCCACAGTCCTCGGTGTCACCACCCCGGCAGGACAAGGGCTCCCCCATTCCTGACTCCTGAGCCTGGCTGGTTTCCCTTTATCTGAGCCCTTCCCCTCCGGGGGTCCTCAGGCCCAGATGCCCATCCCGTGCCCCAGGCCTCACAGTGGGATCCATCCGCTGTCTGGGCCGTGTTCTGAGGGTTCCGGTACAGGTTGAGCAGCACGATGGTCTGAAGTGAGTGAGATAAGGGGGCAAAAGGAGGATCAGACAGGGGTCGGAAGGGACGGCCCTCTCTAAAGCAGAGGCGGCCCAGGGAGGAGGGGGACGAAGAGGGGTGCTAATGAAGTGAACGATGCTTCGAAGAGACAGAGGCTCCGGGAGAACAAGAATGGGGGGCCACCCCGGCATTCCTCTGGGGACTTAGCGGGGAGGCCTCACCTGACTGAATGTGGGTTTATTGTGCAGCCGAGAGCACCGGTCCCCGTGCCTGCAAGCCCCAATCTTAAAGTAAAAAGAGCAGTTAACCCTGAAAGAAGTGTGAAAATGTGGGGTGAATGGGTGGGAGGGCCCTTGCCCCTCTCCCAGCACTGGGACCTGTCCCCCTCCCCAGCACCTGTCACCCCCCTCCCCCCCAGGGTCCAGCCAAATGGGACCTGCTGCCCCTCCCCCACCAAGTGGTACCTGTCACTCCTCTAGGACCCTGTCAAGTGGGACCTGCCATCCATCCCCACCCCCCGGACCCCGTCAAAGAGACGCCTGCGCCCCTCCCCTGGGGATTCCTATGGCTGAGTCCCCAGCACGACCGCCCCTCCTACCACCACCATCAATTCTCACTTGTCCTTTTCTGTCCCGAAAATCGAAGCTAAATACTCAGCCATTTTCACCCACTCCCTCCACCTGTCTGCTTCATGCGTCACTTCCGGTGAGATAAGCCGCTTCCGGGGCTGGCTTTGAGGCGCGGATCCCTGGGAATTGAAGTCTGGTGGGTAGGTGGCGGTGTCTGCGCGGGAAGGCTGCCCCAGACCGCCCTTCTCCTAGTCTCCAGGCGGGAGAGGCTGCGCCGGGGAGCGAGGCAGAGAGAAGTCCCTGAGAGAGTCGGGGGCTGGAGGTGAGGGAGAGGACACCCGTTGTCAAGCGCATGCGTGCGGAGGAGGGACTACAAGGCCCAGAAGCCCCAGCGGCAGTAGGCGCAAGCGCGTTGAGAAAGGAGGAAGGAGAAACGGCGGGTGAGTTAAGGACTGCCCTCCTATCCCCCAGCCCCTTCTACCACCCCGTCTGGGTAGGGGGAGCTGGGGTGTTGATTGTTTTCCGCCCCTCCTCTCGCTGATTCGGACCCCGCTCACACGCGACAGGGGGTTGACTTGTATCGGCTGCGGCTCCCATACTATAGCGGGACACGCTTGGAGATCCCGACTCGTCCCCTTTTCCCTGCAGCCCTTCCCGGTCCTTCCCCTGGACCCAGGATGAATCTGGAGCGGGTATCCAACGAGGAGAAGCTGAACCTCTGCCGGAAATACTACCTAGGTGAGGTGGGGAGGGTGTGAGGAGGGGAACGTGGGTACCCCAGCCCGGTCGGTTCCTCATCCCCCGCCCCCCGGAGGGAGTGGCCGACCAAATACCCTTCTTCCCCCCACGCCCTTCCTTTGCAGGCGGGTTTGCTCTCCTGCCCTTTCTCTGGCTGGTCAACGTTCTGTGGTTCTTTCGAGAGGCCTTCCTGGCCCCAGCCTACGAGGAGCAGGGACAGATCAAGGGCTGTAAGTTCCTGAAGGCGCGGAGGTTAGGGG
>CM053596.1:18942788-18982976 GCA_028646575.1 Pseudocheirus occidentalis | reverse complement strand
TATCTCCAGCACTGGACCAGTATGGCTTCCAAAGACGAAGATCTAACATCCTTTATGTCCCCAGCCTTTTGTTTATCCAGGCTGGCTCCCCAGAACGTCTGTCTCTGACTAATTTCCCACTTCTCCCTGTAGGCTCCACTGAGACTCCCAAATAAAAAGAATAATAATAATAAAAGTATATTTCATGAGTACTGCTGATCCCTATTCCCTTTTTTTTTTTCTCCATTTTACAAATGGAGAAACCGAAATCCCTGAGAGATCACACCTTAGAATCGTGGAATCTCAAATCTGGAAAGACCCTACCTGAGCCAGAATCTTGTCTGCAAGTGGTCACTCAGCATCTCTTTGACTGGCCCCAATGATGGGAGGTTTGTCTAGTATGATGTCCAGCAAAACCATATTTTACCTGTGCACTACCGTAGTTGTTAATTTTCCTTCCAGTGGAGTGGGTACCTCAATAAAGGAAGGAGAGATGATGGTGTAATAATAGGGAAAAGAGGCCTGGATCTGGAGTCAGGACCTAGCCTTGAATTTATCCTCTCACTGGCTTGCTCTGACTTTGGACCAGTCCTTCCTCCTATCTGGTCTTGAGCTTCCCCAGCTGAGAAAGAGGGAAGATGCACAAGTGATCCCATTAGGGACTGGGTCTCAGTAGAGGTAACTTCCAAGCAAGTTAGCTCTTCGACACGAGGGTAGAAGATACACAAACGTCAAGATAGAAAATGTATTTGGTGTTCAGTTGTGTCTGATTTCTTTGTGACCCTCACTTGGGTTTTCTTGACACAAATATTGGAGGGGTTTGCCATTTCCTTCTCCAGTTCCTTTTATAGATGAGGGAACCGAGGAAAACAGGGTGAAGTCACTTGCCCAGAGTCACACAGCTAATAAGTATCTCAGGCTGGATTTGAACTCAGGTCTTCCTGACTCCAGGCCCCATGATCTACTCACTATACTACCTAGGTGCCACAGAGAATTAATAAAATATGCAAGTGCAAAAGAAAAAAAACTTGTGTTCTAGTCGTGTCTGTCTAAGATGCTCTGCTGGTCTCTGGGTCATTCCCACTCTCCAGGACTTAACATTGTTCTGGGAAGGATGCTATTAACACTTGGGAGGATGTGGGAGATAGTTCAGTCTTACTGTGGAAAGTGGCATTTGAGGTGAGCCTTGTAGGAAAAGCAGCCAAGGAGTCTGAGAAGTAGAGACCTAGAAAGCTTGACCTAGTGGAATGGGGGATGAACTGAGGGAGAGCAGAAGTTCATAGGTTTAGAGCTGGAAGGGTCACCTGGGTGAAAGGTCACCACCGATTGAAGCTGAGAGTGTTTAGGGGATTTAAGCGGGGATTCTCTGCACAGCTATCCCATTTGGCCCTACTGTAGAGTATGTGAGGGCTGCGGGTAGATGATTGAGAGTCCCAAGGGCAGGATCTGGAAGCCCTCTGGGTTCAGTTCACAATTGACTCCCTTTGGCAGCAGAATGACCCAACAGTATAAATTTCATTTTTCACATCTGTAAAATGAACTAGACAAGAGAAGTCAACTCTGCTGCCTAGTTGTTTAAAGAGGAGGAACCCGTTGCCTAGCAACGCAGAACTGGCGCGAGATTCCGTTTCTCCTTCCCTTTTCCTCTAGGAGCCCCTTTAAACCGTTAGCACTACAAATCCCAGGAGCCGTGGCGGCAGCCTCATCCTGCGCCTCCCATAGCGCCTCGCGCGGTCGAGCTCAGGGGACATGTGAAGGGAAGATCGGGTCACGAACTACACCTCCCATGAGGCGCCGCGCGGCTGGGCCGGGGACGTTAGTTGGTTTCCGGAAGAATGGTTCGGGGGTGGGGCTTAGAGCAGGAGGTGGCCGTTATCGGCCTCTGATTGGTCCATTCCGTAGACGAGCGACACCACTGCCCAATAGAAGCAACGGGCGGGCGGACCTGGGTAAGACCGTGGGAGCTAAGGCTGCGGTGGCCTAAGGTGTAGGTGAGGAGCTGTCCGTCCGAGCCGGTCCCCTCGTCCTGGGTCTGGAAGGTGGGACTCCTTGGGCCGAGAGAGAGTCTCTCCTCCCAAACGCGGCCTCTTATCTGCCTCGTGGCTAGACCCAGCTCTGACCCCGGACCTCCCGCACTGACCCCTGACCCTTGCCCCCGTCCCCGCCCTGGGGCACTGCTAGGTACCCCGCTGCCCCAGTCGGAACCGGAGCCCGACCAGAGCGATGTTTCCCGTGAAGGTGAAAGTGGAGAAGTCAGGTAAGGGAAGATCAGGAGGCTCTCGGGGACCCACGAGGAGGAGGGAGCAATGTGGGAGAGCGGCCTGGAGGAGGAGAAAGAGGAGAAAGCAGTGGGAGCTATGCAGATGCAAGTGGCTGCGTGGAGGAGGGGGGAGGAGGAGGAGGAAGGAATAGGGAGCAGTGGGGAGAGAATACTGGGAGAAGGAAGCAATCTGGGAGGTCTGCCTGGAGGAGGCAGATTGGGAGCTGAGCTTGGAAGGACTTGAGGCTAGAGACAGGTTGAGACTTGCTTTCCCCCCAGCTCACGGACCCCATGGGAGGCTCTTGACTCCTGGACCTCAGAGCTGTACTCTGGGGAGGGGTGTAGGGGGCCATGTACCAGTGTGGGGGGGGGGGAAGAGGGAAGGAGGAGGGGAGACAAAGGATGCTCTCCTGGGAAGGGAAGATGTCAGGTTTCACCTAGGGCCCTGGGGAAGTGGAAGAGGTGGTACCTTGGCCGTGGTGACCAAGCAAGTCAGGGAGGAAAGAAGGGTACTGGGGCTGAGGTTTCCTGGGCGGGGAGACCCTTGAATGGTCCTGGGGACCTCTTAAGGTGGGTGAGGGGCTGGGAGGAGCCGGGCCTGGACTCCTAGGCTCGGCTGAGCCTCTCTGGTGGACCTGCCCAAGGGGTAGCCGCTGCCCACCCGTGGCTCTCTCACTGCTGGCTCGATGCTTGTCTGGGGCTGGAACCTGCGGGGTGGGCTGGAGCTCGGGGGGCAGGCCCCAACCTGGAGGGTCTGACTAGTTGAGATCTCCCTCCTGGAGCCAGCCTGTCCAGCAGATCCCCCCTCCTTCCTGCTCCCACATCTATCAGATGGGAGCTGTCTGACCCAGATCCCAGCTCTGCCACAGCCGCAGCCAGGGATCCATGAGCCAGCTGCTCCTCTGCTCCTGGCTGTAGCTCCCTCAAAGGTAACATGAGGACCTCCCCATGCATGACTAGGTGTAGTCTGAGGCTCTGATCTTTCCCCTCCCAGAGCTGGAGATGTCCAAAGCCAGGAACCACCTGGATGCCGTTTTGCAGTGTTTGCTTGAGAAGAGTGATGTAGATCGGTGAGGGCAGGGGGCCTGCTGGGTCCCCTTTCCCCCTTTCCCCAAGGAGGCTGTGCTCAAAGCTGGAACCTGGGGTCCTCAGAGGCCTGGGGGGGGAGGGGAGGGGCTTACTATCCACTCAGAGGAAGCTTCAGGGAGAGAGCCTTGGGCCAAACCTGTGTTCTTAGCCAGCCACCAGCATGCTGTGTGGACTTAGAAGAATCCTTTTATATCTCTGGGCCTCTGTTCATCTGTAAAATGGGGCTGGTGAAGGGATGAGGCTTAACCTTGAGGAGACTTAGCTCCTGTGGCCCCAGGAGGAGGGGACTCTGAGCAGAAGGCTAGTCAAAGCTTTCCAGCTACAGAATGAGCTGCTTCAGGAGACCTTGGAGGGATACAAGCTAGGAAGGCTGGGAGGTCAGCCCTAAGGCTTGACTTTCTGTCATTCTGTCTCCCAAAGGGAACAACTGGATGAGGAGGCTGGGAAAGCACCCTCTGATGCTCACAGCAAGTAGGTCACTGGCCAGGTGTGGGTGGGCCCCGTGGGCTCCATGAGCCAAGGTGATACTGTCTTTGTTCTCCCTAGGGATTGCTCTGTCACATCGGCTGGCAAACGGTAAGCTCACTCCCCTCGGCTGAAGGGGCCTTTGGCTTTTACATAGGCTCCCTCTGTGGGGCTTCCTCTCTTCTACCTTCCCCCTTGTCCTACATTCCGATCTGACCAAGGCTTCTCTGCTCCAGGTTTTCTGTTGCCTTGCAAATAAACCATACCTCCCTCATCCTGGCATTATCCTGCCATGAGCCCACAGCCTAGTAGGAGGCCTTTCCTGTTCTCCTTCAGATCCCTTTGGCCTTGGGCGGGGGCTGAAGGTGAATGACACAGGCTCAGTGGCTAGGTACTTCCTGCCTCATTCGTCTGTCTGATCAGCTCCCAATCCCTCTCCCCTGCAGGCCATCAGCCAGGTTCCCCCATCACAGGAGGAAGAAGAGGAAGGAAATGGAGGACGGGCTTTCGGAAGGGGGACAGCAGAGGCCCAGTAAGTGCTGGTTGGTGAGAAGGGAGTTGTCAAGGACAGGCAGCTGTGGGCCTGTAAGTTAGGAAGCCTGAGGCCCAGTCCCAGCTCAGCCTGCCCCAGTTTTCTCATCTGTAAAGTGGGACTGGGACAGAAAGGGGGGATAGAGCTGGATTTGAAGGCCAATTGTCCATCCAGGATTAACCCTCACCCACCAGACACTTATACCATCAAGCTATTTGACCGAAGTGTGGACCTGGCCCAGTTCAGTGAGAATACGCCACTTTACCCCATCTGCCGGGCCTGGATGAGGAACTGCCCCTCTGTCCGGGAGCCAGAGCGTTCTCCCAGCCCCCCCCCACCTCCTCGACCAGAGGATGAGGAGGTGAGAATGCCTCGGGTGAGGGCAAGGAGGGAGGAGGGTTTTAGCCTCTTCACACAGGACCTGACATAGGGACTTCGGGGCTGATTGTTTCCAAAGGGGACCGAGGTCACCAATGGGAAGAGCCGAGATGTTTACAAGCTGCCGCCCCCCATCGCCCCCTGCTCTCCTGGTGAAGCCCCCAGCCCCAGAATTCCCTCCCCACTTCGGCCAGAGGGCCAGGAGGCCTCTGAGGATCCAGTAAGTAGACCCTAGACCCACCAGAGGAGTTCTTGGAAGGAGATCTGTTGGGTTCCCAGACCATAGGGAAACATTTGTAAACCAGACTCTGCCTCTCCTTCTCCGTGCAGCCCCCTGAGACAGTCCCAACCATGTCCTCCCTTATCTACCGAAATATGGAGCGTTGGAAACGTATCAGGCAGAGGTATGTAGCCCCCACCCTCAAACCTGCTCCCAGCTTAGCCCTTTAACACCCTCCCATGCCCCATCCCAGGTCATCCCTGACCCTGGTGGCCTGTCATTCTCCAGGTGGAAGGAGGCTTCCCATCGGAACCAGCTGCGTTACTCTGAGAGCATGAAGATTCTTCGTGAGATGTATGAGCGCCAATGACCTTTCCCCAATAAAATTGTCCCCCCCACCACAGCCCCTCCATTAGTTCTATTCCCCTCCTAAGGCCCACACATCTGACTCCAGCTAGGGGAGAGGCCTGCTGCATTTATTGGGTCCTGGAGGCAGGGCCTCCCCTGAGCCTGTGCCAGGGGGAGGGAGGAGACAGTATTATCAGGAAGGACAAAACTGGGAGAAGTGGGGGGAGACAAGAGGAAGGGAAATCCCAGTTTGGGGTATTAGAAGGACAGAGGCTGCACCTGTCCATGGGCTAGAAGGGCTAGTGTTTGGGACTAGGGGGTGATGGTGGGGGGTCAGGGATGGGTGGTTAGAGCGCAGAATATGGGGAAGCACCATCACCCTTCCTACTTAGCCCCGGCCACTGACCCCTGGGCAATGGGCACTGAATGCTCAGCTGCTTGGGTGCCAGGAGTGGTGGCTGGGGCCTGAATAGACAGGATCCCCTCAGGGGACAGGGCTGAGGTCACTGCTGCAGGGTCCACACCCTCTGGTAGGCGATAACGGCGGTGAAACTCCCGAGAGATGAAGCCATGCTCATCCTGCAACATGATAGCGTCTCCCTTTAGGCCGGGGTGACTCATGCCCTTGTACCCCTTCCCCCAGCCTCCCCCATGTACACATACCGGACGTTCCTCGTGGCGGGCGTGCACTTCGACATGCTCCCCCACCACCTTGACATTGATCTCTTCTGGGGAGAAATGCTTCACATCCAGTAACACTGAAAACTCTCCCTTAGCCAGGGTCACCTGTAGGTTAGGGGTTAGGGAGCTCAGGAGGGGTACTGCTGGGGATGTTCAGTAAGGAGGCCCCCAGGGGGATGGGGAGGAGTACCTGAAGATGGACCCCAATAGTCTGGGCATGGGGAGAAGGGGGCACGACTAAGAGTCTCCTGGAGAGAGGGGTCAGGTTGAGGGAGTGCCCCCATTTAGAGGCCCTGGGCCTTTGGATGAGTAGGGGTTCTCTCTAAAGCTGACCTAGGGTCCTTTGGCAATGGGGTTGGTCTTCTCTGGACTAGAGAAAGGTGCCTCCCCTCAGCTGAGTAGGCATTCAGCAAAAAAGACTCTTTGAAGAGTCAGTAAAGGAGGGGAGAGGAAGTGGGTTTCTAGGGAGCATTTGCGAAGGTCCATACCTCTCCAGGGCCAGGGTCAACCCGAAGGGCCACGCTAGGTGCTCGAAGGTAGTAGGGTGCTAGGGCTTGAGGGCAAAGGGCAGCTAGCTCAGCCTCCAGCAGACCCTCCCCAAAGCGCTGGTCAAAGAGCCTGGTAGGAGTGGTCAGGCTGGGGAATGCTAGCGGGGCCGGGCGGCGTAGCCAGGATGGCTGGATGGGTACAGGGATCTCCATGGTCAGGCTGGGCGGCAGCAAGTCCCCAGCAGGCACTGGACCTGGCCCCTTTATAGCAGGCCCCTCCCTTCCCCCTCCAGCAGGATTCCGGAAAGTTGGCTGCCAGCCGTGAGAGGAGGGAGGGGTAGGGAGAGTCCCCGACATGAGAACACCCCACAACCGAGGTAGACCTCGAGGCGAGTGAGCACACTTCATGTCCACAGATGTTTATCAAAACCCCTGAATGGCTGACTTCCCCCCCCCCCCCAAGAACGGTGAAGCCTTGTTAGTGCAGACAGGGAACGCTATGGACAACCGCACCAACGCGCTAGGGCTTCGGGTGGCCCGAACCGAACGATGACGGGCAGGGTCGGGGCAGGAAACGTCTGGTGCTCCGTGGGGCAGCCCACGGCTGCCCCAGGCATTGGGCCGCCTGCCCCTTTAAGTCACCCACCCCTGGGGCCCAGCTACAGATCTGGGCAGTGACGCAGGCGGCCTGCCTGGCAGGTCCTGTTTCCATTTGGGGCCTGCCTGCCCCAGTGGGGGCTGGGCTGAGGGCACGGGTCTGGCATTTGGAAGGGGGGCACCCTCTTTATCCACGGATCATGGCACCTCCCCCTCCCATCACCTAAGGATCTAGGCTGTGCTTCCTCCAGCCTATAATAACGGGGGGCGGAGCAGCTGGAGGAGAGGAGCAAGCGTGGGGGCCCCGCCCCAGGTGAGGCGGCTCCGGGGCTCCCTGACGTCCAGTCCTTGGGAATGTGGGATCTTCTTTGGAGACAATTCCTCTTTGAAGGTCTGGCCCTCCCCCGCTCCGGGACCGTGCCCAGACCCATCCAGGGAAGGAAGGGCCGCAGCTGCCCTGTTCCCATCTCGGGCTGCCCCCAAGCCCGGTGTCGGTCCGCAGGCACACCCCTAACACAGGTCCCGTCCACCCCTTCCCAAAGTGCGCAACCCTGCCCCCACTCAAGGTGGTGAGTCACGGCCCCCAGAGAGGGAGGCCGGGACGCGCTGTACCCCTCGGCGTGGCGCCAGGGGGCATCTGGGACGGGCAGAAATAGCTCGGCCCGCTGATCCCCACCACCTGTGGGTACCCTGGCCCGGGTGCCAGGAATGCCTGGCGCCCGGAGGGGTCAGCTGGAGAAACAAAGAGAGCGCCCCGCTGCCCAGCGCAAGCCACACAGCCTCGCACCAAACTTCCTGGGCCTCAGTTTCGTCACCGGTAAAAATGGGAGCAACGAATCCCAGCACCGGATCCTACTTGTGGCTCTGAGTGAGGGGCCCCGGGGGGGAAAAGGGTTGGGGACATGAAGGGAGCAGGCCAGAGAGAAGGCCTCCCGGGGAGCAGGATGCAGCAGTCTCTGTGCCAGGGGTTTCTGCCGCACCGCGAGCGTCCCCAAGCACACGTGGGCTTGGGCAGGAAAGGGAGGCCGGGCTACTCGGACGAAAGACGTATGCCCTGAAAGGGCAGAATCCTCGCCCCGCAAGGGATCCTGGACCTCCCATTCCGAGTGCGCCCCCAACCACCCACTCAGTGCTGGCCGCCCAGCCCTGGTCAATCGTTATCCCAATTACGGTCCTAGAAAGAAGAGCAGCCAATAGAAAGACGCCTGCCTTCGTCCGAAGTCCCGCCCCCGTAGAAACCCCACCCACCCTGAGGACGAACGCAGCATTTCCGCAAGCGCAACTGGGAGCTGCACCTCGCGGCAGTTGGGAGGGTGAAGGGACTGCTCCCTTTCCCGCCCCGGCGCTTCCGGTGAGGGGGGGGGCGGGTTTGAGGGGACTGTTGCTTAGCGACGAACAGCGCCGGCTCCGAGACCGGAGAAGAGAGGAATGGTCCGAGGAGGTGGGGGCGGTTGTGGCGAAATGGACAACAGGTAAGGACCGGACTTCTGGGCCCTAGGAGATGCGAGCTTCCCCGGGAGGGAACTACTGTTTCCACGCGCCCCAGAGCCTCCTGGGAATCGTAGTCTGCTCTTGGCCTTTCTAACCGGGCCCCCTTCTTCTCTTTTCAGCCTGGCCGTATTTTCCTTCCGGGGCAGCTCCTGCAAAGCCACGCCCCCAAATAGGCAGAGTTATTACCACCCGTCCCCTGAGCGCGAGCGAGGCCGAGGAGGCGTGGTGAGGACACGTCCCCGGGGCTTGCCGCCGGGAGGCTTGACCTGGTGCTAGGCCAGAGGCAGACAGTAGCGGGTGGGTGGTCCTTGCTCCGAGCCTTTCTCCTTCTGCTGCCACATTTTCTTCATCTTCAGAGTGGATCCTCACAGGCCCTGCCATGCTCTTCTACAAATAGTAAACCTAATGTACCCGGGGGAAGCCCAGGGGCGCCCCCTGCAGGCCACTTGAGGCCGTGGGCCTCCTCTTGTCGGTTTCAGCAACCTAACCAGCAGGTGCAGAGGGACCCTGCCACACAGTTACCAGCAGCGTTCTCCGGCTGTCTTTAGAAGGACTCCCATTAACATAACGTTTTAAGGTTTGGACTGTGCATCAGGAGCCAATAAATTACTAGCATTTCTTTATTATGCACCCCTTTAATGTGCATCTACAAAGAAATCAAAGGGGCGGTCCTGTTCTTCAACAGGGCGGTGGTGTGCAGATAGCAAGGTACAAACCAGAGACAGGAGCACTGGAGATAGTCTGGAGGGAAGGCCTTAAGATTGAGGAGCCTGGGAAAAGCATCTTGCAGAAGGCAAACTGACGGCTAGAAGGGAACCAGGAAGCAGGGATGAGAAGGGAGGGAGTTCCTGGCATGAGGCACTGCCAGGAGAAATGCATGGAAATGGGAGATGGAGTATGGGGTGTGAGAAATAGCACACTGTACATGGAAGCAGAATGAAGTTTAAGAAGATAGTTTGCAGGTGGAGAAGACCCAGGCCTGAATACCTATGGGGTTCCTCCCCATTTAGGTATGGGTGTTGTATTCTCCGAAGAAGCTGTGACAAGGCAGGAACTTTGCTCTCCTAGCCTAGCCTAGCCCAGCCCAGAGCTGTCCCCATGACAGACACTTAATAAATGTTAAATTGAATCTTGGAGTCTTAGCTGCATCCAAGTGCCCTCCAAGGTGTGCATCAGATAGTAAGTCAGAGAATCATAGAACTTAGCACTGCAAGTGACCTTAGCAATCTAGCCCAACCCCTGTTTTACAGAGGAAGAAACCAGGTCCAGAGAGGGTCTGACACCAGGCCCAGTGAGTGACCTTTATGCCTCGGCACAGCTGCCTCTCTTCACTCCTCAGTTCTCCAGCCCCAAGGCTGCTGATCCTGCAGTCAAGGGACCCATTTGGGCTTAGAGGTTTGTGACCCGTTGGGCAAGTCAGTAAGCTGCTACCATCTGTAAAATGGGTCTGAGGAGAATAATCTTTTAATGAGTGGGCTCCTGAGATGTGAGGAAAATGCTTCCTGTTGAAAGATGGAATGGAGCCATGGACAGGGCTATATTCGGTGTCAAAGGGCATGGTGGGCAAGGGTTCCAATCTCAGCTCTTCCTTTTATCACTTAACTGTGTGACCTTGAACAAGTCATTTCCCCAGGCTTCCCTTTCCTCCTTTGTCAAAGTGATTGGCCTTCCAAAACTTGAGAGATGTTTTCTACTCTCCACTCCTGAGGCAGGAAGAAAATGGGAAAAATGGGCTTACTAAATTCACTGACTGCCCCAGTGGTGGAGCCCAGACCAGAGTTGAGGGGTTGCTGATAGGTGCAGGGAGCTGGTTTGTGGGGGGGAAAGAGAGAAGGAAGGTCTGGGAGGAGGTCCTTGACTCCAGCTTTTCTTCCCTGTCTCCAGGTCCTAAGCCCATCACGGCCACGTCAGCTCAGCCCCCCAGCTTCTCCTCCAGCCCCCACGTCCCCAGAATTTGATGAGTCATGGCCTTCCACAAGCCTTTCATCCCCCTCTGATCCCCCTGAAGAACAGACAGACCAATTAGGAGACTCTGTGCTTGCCAAGTGAGTAGGAAGAGTCAGAAACTGGGAGGAGGTAGCTTCCTGGATGTAGCCCTCTGCCCAGGGAGTGGGAGGAGAGGAGCTTCCCCAGACTGAACCGGACTTCACCGCTTTCATTCTCCCTGTGACAGATACATGGCTCGATTCCGGCAGGCTCAGCCCACCAGCCGCCAGGAGCGGCAGGCAGCAGGCTCCACAGCTGCTGATTTCTGGTGGCTGCAGCCCCCAGGCCTGGGCTGCCCTGGTCCCTCAGCAGGTACCTGTCCCTGTCCCTTGCTCGGGGACACCCAACCTCTCACCTGCTCAGGGAACCAGGGGACACAGCAAGCCTGAATTCTGGGGTGACTGGCAGATCTAGATGGGCATCTCACAAAGAGTTGGGAGGGAGGCTGGAGATGGTTGTTTCTTGCAGATGGGAAGGCCAGAGGAGGCAGCCTCAACCCAGCCATCCCCACCCAGACCATGCTGCAGGGAGCAGAAGCATCTGGGATAGAAGCCTGCATGTCAGGGGCACACAAGGTGACTGAGACTTAGGGGGTGAACAGCCCAGCTCCAAAATGGGGACCCCCAGAGGACTTCTGAGTGCATTGTCTTTTTAGCTTCACCAAGAGCGGAATGGGAAGAGGGATTTATCATTCCTTTGTGGCAATAAAGAGACTGAGTTCAGAGCCCAAAAGCCTGTAGAACCTGGCTTCTGGCCTCCCATCTCAGGGGACTGTAGCAGAGCAGGATGGGAACTGCCTGGCCCTGGGCCTACAAAGGCCCTATGATTCTGGACCTCCCTCCCTAGAAATCTCTGGGAAATGGGGACATGACTGGTGACTGACGCTTTGGGAGGAGAAATCTAGTGGTCCTTCTGGGGCTTGGCCATTGGCTTTTCCTCCTTTTCTGGCCCAGGGCCACATTTCTCCACTGGAAGCCTCTGACACATCTACATTGGACCTGGAGACCCTGAGCCTCCAGGACAGGGCTGCCCAGCTTCTCCTGCGGAGGTGACTTCCTTTCCTAGTCACAAGTTCCCCCTGTATTCCCCCCTCCCTTCCCCCAAAGCTATAGTGGGTCTGTGCTGCTGTTTCGGATAAAAATGAAAATGCTCAGTCTGGAATCAGGCGCCCAGATGGATTCTGGTCACCTACATTCCAGTCAAACCAACCAGTGGCAGCAGCACATACACAGCCCTCCGTCTCCTGTCTCCATGCCTTTGTAGCCCTCCCCCCAGTATTCTTCCTTCCAGAATATCTCAGACACATCCCAACTGTGTGACCCTGGGCAAGTCGCTTCACCCTGTTTACCTCAGTTTCCTCATCTGTAGGATGAGAATAATAACAGTCCCTGCTTCATTGGGTGTTGTCTTCTCTACTAGTATTTCGTCATTTCTTTTGTGTGTGTGCTGGGATCTTCAGGGCCCCCCATTAGAACAGAAGATTTTTATGGGCAGAGACCAAGGCAGTGCCAGGCTGAGCAGAGGAAAGAAAGAAAGGCTTAGGCTCGCTCGGCTTCCTCTGACCCTTCTATCTTGTTCCTTTCCCCCAGTGAGATTTCTTCCAGCAGCAGTAATGAAGCCACCTCCATCCCAGTCAGCTCCGAGGGCCTCCCTTCCCCCTCCCCACCTTTCACCTCTGGCCCTGGAGCAGGCCCCTATCCCAGAGAATCAGGTGAGATTGACACCTTCCACACCTGCAGTGGGCCTGTGGGACACACACACACACACACACACACACACACGCACGCACGCACGCACGCACACACACGCACGCACGCACACACCTCAGTCTGAAACCAAAGTTCTTTCTCACAGCCCCATTGACAAGGACCCAGGTCCCTGTGCCATCTGTGACTCGCCCAGAAAATGATATCCTCTGCCAGTGGCGTCTCCGAAGGAAGATGGAGCTGGCCCAGGAGGTGTGTGCAGATGGGCCCCAGGCACAGTCCTGGGTCACCAGCAGGGCCCTGGTATGAAGTGCAAGTGACACCCAGGGGACTTGGGAACAGGAGCAGGACGTGGGAGAGGCACAGCCCCTCAGAGACCTTTCTGTGTGTTCCTTCTCCAGGTCACTATGATCCATGGTCAGCCTAAGCCTCACCAGATACATGCCCAAGGACCTACTGTTGCCAACCAGCTGAATTCTTTAGTTACCCTCAGCAACCCCCAAACAAGCTTCCTAGCCCCACTCTGTGGGCCCCAGCAGGCCCCCCCAGTCCCCCTTTGTGGGCCCCAGCAGGCCCCCACAGTTCCCCTTTGTGGGCCCCAGCAGGCCCCCCCAGTCCCCCTCTGTTGGTCCCAGCAGGTCCCCCAAGTCCCCCTCTATGGGCCTCAGCAGAGCCCTGTTCTCCTCTGTCCACATGAGCTAAGTTCCTCAGTTTCCCTCAATATTACCCAGCCAAACCCACCAGTCCCTCTTAGTCTTCCTCATCCATGCCCTTCAAACTCCCCCTCTAGACCCCACCCAAGCCCTGTGGTTCCTCTTTGTACCCCCCAGCCAAACCCCCCTGCCCCATGTTGTGCCTCCCAGCCTGCAGTTCAGAATTCCCTTGCTCTATGTCAGAGCCCTTTCCATCTACACTCTGGCACTCCAGAAACTGGTTGCAAAAGGTTCCAGTCTGGGACTAGGAGCCCTTCTGAGTCTAAGAGGCGTCACAGACCCAGAAAGGCCCAGAACCCAGACACCAAGAGCCGGGCTTCCAGGCTAGGGCCGCTACTCAGAGGGACCCTGGAGCAGGTAGTGGCTGCTCGTCTCTTCCCAGGACCTTCAGAAGACTCCCTCTCCCCCTGTGAGGCCCCCCCTTCTCCTGCTGAGACACCCCTCCCTCCTGCTGAGACGCCACCCCCCAGGGAACAGCTGCTAGCTTTGGCTTCTGGATTGCTGGAAGCTGCAGAAGGTGAGAACATCAGAAAGAGACCAGGCGGGTAGGGGTCTTCTGTGACATTGCTGGAGATCCATGGGGGCATCCCTGTTCCTGTCCTTCCCAGACTCAGATGGGACAGACTTTGAAGAGGATGATCTGCTGCAGGTGCTTCGAGCTAGGCGTTCAGAGCTTCGGTCTTGCTTGAGGTGACTGTTCTCCACCCTTCCACAGACAGTCCCTCCTCAGTGAGAGATGTGCTCCTGGATTCCCCTCTTCCCCAGTCCTAGGAGTCTTCCAGCTCAGGCCCCAATGTAGCCGTCCTCCAATCCCCTGGCCCTGCCTATGCGCCCTGCCTCTTTCTTTGCAAACCCATTTCCTCCAACTCCTCAGGGAAGTTGACAAGCGCCTGTCCAAGTCCACGCACCCCGAGAACTTGGGGCCCAGTTTCCAGCCGGCCGGAACGTTGGGCTCCCCCAAAGAGAACTCCAGCAGACATAGGATTGAGGAATAAATGTTCAGTAAATTGCATCAGAGTTGCTTTCTTTGGTGATGGGGGAGAAAAGGAGGACAGAGCCTGGGGCCAGGGGTGGGGTCTGTGGAGGAGGTATCTTTGGACCCTCCTGGGGCACCTGCCATCAGGATCCTGGGGGCAAACATTGTCCAACCCCCAAGGAGGAGAAGAGGAGTGGGAAGGGGAGAAGAATGCACAGGAAAGGAGCTGAGGCCAGAGGGGCCTGACTGGTACGGGAGATGGGGGGATGTGAAGGAGGTTCAGACATGTTGAAAGTGAGACGATGAGTCTGCAGGGGGTAGGTCGGATTCAGGAAGGACAGGGGCTCTTTTGTGGAGACAGCGATCCTTGTTCTAGAGCTGGACAGAGCCGCAGAAACCACCCTCCCTATCTTACAAATTGGGAAACTGAGGCCCAGCGAGGTTCAGGGAACTGTCCAGGGTCCCGACCAGGCTTCGGTTCAGGCCCAGGAGTTTGGACTCTGGTAGCCGGCGATTCCCCCCACTTGGCAACGCGTGGCCCCTCCGGGAGGCCGGGAAAACCCCGGGGCCGCCCTCCCCTCCCCTCGGGGTTCAGCCCCCCCCCCCTCAGTACAAGAGCCGCTTTGTTTGACAGCCGGTGCGGACAGCTCCCGGAGGGGCGGGCCTGCGGGGCGGGGCCCACACCGAGGTGGCCGGGGCCTTGTGGGACCGTGGCCAATGAGAAGCCGGAGGGGCGGGGACGGGACTTGCCCTTCCCTCTGGCTGGCCGGCGCCCTCCCAGGCCACGCCCCCCGCGCGCGCCCGACTGTTGGGGCCGTTAGGGGCGTGGCCTCGGCCCGCGCACCCCTCTCCCCATTGTGTCGCCATGGCGGCGGCGGAGGCGGCGGAGGCAGCGGAGGAGGAGGCCCCGGCCTGAGGAGGAGGAGGAGGAGGAAGAGGGGAGGAGGAGCGCGGCCTGGTCCCCTCCGGGCCTCTCACCGCCCGGGGTGACAGGGTGACGACAGTGGCGCGACTGGCCATGGTGGTGAGCCGGCGGGGGTGGGGGGGCGGCGGGGCGGCGGGGGCGGGGCGGGATCCTGCAGCTCGGTGGGGACTCCGTCCTCCCCCGAGGGGGGGGGCTCCATCCTTCCTCCAGTGAGTCTCCGTCCTCCCTTCCCGGGGTCTCCATCCTCCTCTTCTGGGGTCTCCATCCCCTCTCAAGGTCTCCATTCTCCCCTCACCGGGTCTCCATCCTTCCCCCAGTGAGTCTCTATCCTTCCCTCCCGGGGTCTCCATCCTTCCCTTTTGGGGTCTCCATCCCCTCCTCTAGAAGTCTCCATTCTCACCTCAGTGAGTCTCCATCCCTCCCTCCCAGAGTCTCCATCCTCCCCTTCTGGAGTCTCCATCCTCCCCTCAGTGAGTCTCTGTCCTCCCTTCCCAGGATCTCCATCCTCCCTCAGTCCAGATTTCTTCTGTCCTGTCAGCCTCACTCTGCCCTCCTCTAAACCTGATATGTTTTCCCCTCCAACCCTGCCTGACCTCCTCAGCCTTGGCCACACCCTCCCCTCAGCCTGCTCCATCCTCTGTAACTCCTTGTCAGCCTGGTCCCATCCTTCCTCTTCATTCCATCCTGACCTCTCACTTCAGCCTGATGACACCTAGTCACCTCGGGCCACCCCGAGTGCTCCTTTGTCCCTGGTCTAGCCACGGCCACACACAAGCGTCCAGCCACAGCTTCTTCCCATCCCTACAGCCCTAGCCGACTTGCTCTGTTCCCCTCCTCCCAGCTACTGGCTCATCTGAGCCCCAGCCCGCTACTCTGACCCTGTCCCCTCCATCCCATCCTTTGCCTCCAGCCTGGGTGTTCTCCATGTCTGTCTTGTCTCCATCACAGTCTTACCCCTACCACTTGATCCAGGCCTGTGCCCACCTTGTCCCAGCCCCATTTGGTTCAGTCAGCCATCTCTGCCCAGCTGGGGTCTTCTTTCACTCTTCCCCCTCCTTACTGGCCCTTGTTTCTTTCTCTGGCCCATCCAAACATGATTCCACTCTCTCTAACCACAGCATCTTCCTTCCTGATTGGCTGGCCTCCACAGAATGCCTCATTCCCTAGGCCCCTTCAGCATCCTTTCTTCCTGTCCTATCTTAGGGGGGTCTTGGAGCAGCCAGTGAGGCAATGGATAGAGAGCTGGGCCTGGAGGTCACCCAGGGCAAGACACTGCCCGTCTGCCTCAGTGTCCTCATCTGTAAAATGGGGATCATAGCACATATTTCCCAGAGTTGATGAGAAGAGTTGAGATAATGTTAGCAAAACGTTAGGACAGTGCCTGGCTTAGAGTAGTGCTTCATAATTACTATTGTTGTTACTGTTACTGCTTTACCTACTGCCTCCTCTCTCCTACTCTCTCCACTGAGTTCTCCCTGCCCCCACCCTGCCCCCACCCACATACATGCACAACTTCTCTTCTGTGCACCTCCTGACATCTCATTGCAGACAGGAGTGTCTGGAATGTTCTGGCCCTGCCTTTCCTTACACTCAAGTCCTGTTGGATTTAGTTTTTTAGTACTATTCCAGACACACATTTGGCCCCTTTGTCTTGTTTTCTGGCTCTGCCATTAAAGAAATAGCATTTGGGGTTCCACTGTGGCTCTCAGGTCCAGGGCCACTCTAGCTAGGGCTAGGCATTCCTCAGGCATCTTTCTCTTCCCACAGGCCAGAAGCACAGATAACCTGGATGGTCCAGGGGAGGGGCCTGTACAGCCCCTACCCCCTTCAGGGGGCTCTAATGTGAAGGGGAAACCTGGCAAGAGGTAGGAAGAAATGGGAGCTGCTTGGGATTGTAGGAGGTGAGGCCATAGCTTGAGCTCAGTCTCCTCAGCTCTGGGTGGCCCCAGTTCTAAGCTCAGCTTAGGGACCCAGGCCAAGGTGCTCAGAGTGACTAGTGGCTTACATCCCTAGGATTTCCGCCCCTCGTGGCCCTTTTCCCCGGCTGGCTGATTGTGCCCATTTCCACTATGAGAATGTTGATTTTGGCCACATTCAGGTACTTGGGGTCCCCGATCTGGGAATGGCCGCATGAGAGTCCCCAAGGTGACCCCTGCCCCCCAGAGCATCCTATTTGCCGCCTCCTTGCCCTCTCTCCTGTTATGCATTGCATGTTTGGCTTCAGATCACTGAGGTCAGGTCAGGGATAGTGTTGGAAGGACGGCATGTCCTGGGCCTTGGGTCCTTGATTTTTCTGTTTCAGCTCCTGCTGTCTCCAGATCGTGAAGGCTCCAGTCTTCCTAGTGAAAATGAACTAGTGTTTGGGGTCCAGGTGACCTGTCAGGTAAGACCCTCGATTCCACATTTTGCTTCTCAACCCTCCACCAACTGATCAGTGACCTAGCCTCACTCACAGATTGACCCATAAGCCTCCTCCAGCCTAAAGTTATGAGTACAGTCTGTCACTGTTGCCCCCAGGGCCGGTCCTGGCCTGTTGTCCGAAGCTATGAGGATTTCCGCTCCCTGGATAGCCATCTCCATCGCTGCATCTTTGACCGTCGGTTCTCTCGCCTTCCAGAACTACCTCCAGCTCCAGAGGGCTCCCGGAACCAGGTAAAGTCCTACCTTCTGTCTTGCTCCCTGTCCCAAGAAACTAGGCACAAGCAGTGTTGCAGCAGCAATTCGGGATGGAGGGAAAGGAGGCTTCTCAGTTTCTTTAATCCCTACTCCACTTTCTTTCCTATCCAGCTGCTAGTACCCCTACTCCTACAGTATCTTGAAACCCTCTCTGGATTGGTGGACAGTAACCTCAACTGTGGCCCTGTGCTTACCTGGATGGAAGTAGGAGGCTGTGTGTATGCATGTGTGTGTGTGTGTGTGTGTGTGTGTGTGTGTGTGTGTGTGTGTGTGCACATGTGCACTCAAAAGAACAAGAAAGAGGAGGAGGGGAGGGAGACAGAGAGAGAGAAGGAAGAGAGAGGAGAGAGGCAGAGTGAGGGAGGCAAGGAAATAGACTGGGGTGTGGGAAGTGAGCCAGGCTAAATGTTTTAGTTGGTAGTGAATGGAACAGAGAAGAAGGATTTGATGAAAAGTAGGCTGCATGAAAAAAGGACTATGGGCAAGTAAGGGGAAGAGTCACTGAGCATAAGGAGCTGGATTCTGGCTCTCTGTGTGTCTCGGGGTCCAGAAGTGAATGTGAGCTACGGTGAAGTGTGGGCTTGGGAGCAGGGCTGGGGGAGCAATGTGTGTATCAGAAACCACTTGGACAAAATCTGGGAAGATGAAAGGGAAAGATACTTGCGAGCGGCAGGTAGTGTACCTCGGATGGGGGCCGTCAGCAGCGTCTCCCTCTGCTCCACCACCAGCTTGATAACCACGGCCGCCGGCTGCTGCTCAGTGAGGAGGCCTCCCTGAACGTTCCTGCAGTGGCTGCAGCACATGTGGTCAAGCGATACACAGCCCAGGCCCCAGACGAACTGTCCTTTGAGGTAATGTCTCAGGGAAAGGGGCTGCAGGCCCTGCTCTGGATTTTGGCCCTCCTCTGACTCCCACGTGTTCCCCATTCTCAGGTTGGTGACATTGTCTCTGTGATTGACATGCCACCCACAGAGGACCGCAGCTGGTGGCGTGGGAAACATGGATTCCAGGTAGAAAGAGGGGGCAGGTAAGAACCTAAGAGGGCAAGGACCTCAAAGGATGTTGGGCCATCTGACTTTTGGCTTCTGCCCTTTCCCCTTAGGTTGGTTTCTTCCCTAGTGAGTGTGTGGAGCTATTCACCGAGCGACCAGGCCTGGGGGTCAAAGCTGGTAACGACAAGTGGGCAGTGCCAGGGGAGAGGGTGGGGAAAAGGGAAGGGACCTCAAGCCATCCGTGCTGGTTTCCCCCCACAGATCCTGATGGCCCCTCATCCAGCATCCCAGCTCCCCTAAGGGAGGGCCCTCCCTCTCTCACGTCAGGTAACAACTGGGGCTCTCATCCCCTGGGCCCTGTCCCAGCTCACCCCTCCCCTCTGTGCTATGCCTCTCCCTCACATTGAGTACCCTGTTTCTCTCCCACCCCAACCACCACTGAGCAGTGCCCCGGCCCCGAGGAAAACTTGCAGGCCTCCTCCGTTCTTTCATTCGCTCCCGCCCATCACGTCAGAGGCTGAGGCAGCGGGGCATCCTGCGGCAGCGTGTCTTTGGTTGTGACCTTGGGGAGCATCTCAGCAACTCTGGCCAAGATGGTGAGGTCCTAGCCCAGGCCTAACCTTGGTGGGTCACTCCCTAGCCTCTTAGCCCTCTCCCCATTGGTACAATCATAATAGCTGGCATCTACATAGTATCTTATTAGATGTTCTCAATGATGCTATGAAGTAGGTGCTGCAGGGATCACCCCCATTTTATAGGTGAGAAAACTCGGCCTCTTCTACATTAAGGGGTTTACCTCAGTTCACTAGTAAGGGCCAGAGGCAGGATTCGAATGGAGGTTTCATCTAATTCCCAACCCAGCATACTCTCTTAGGATGTGCTGTCTTCAGAGAAAGTGTCTCACAGTCAATAACTTACAAGTGAAAACACAACCCTCCCAGAGACCCCCCACCAATCTTGTCCTCTATAGGACATCCCTCTGTATTTGGCTCTTCTTCCCCCACCCCTTTTATAATTCTCATCCCCCTCGCCTGATCATGGCCTTTTCTGTCCCGACCCCATCCTTTCTAGTCCCCCAAGTCCTGCGCTGTTGCTCTGAGTTCATTGAGGCCCATGGGGTTGTGGATGGAATCTATCGCCTCTCAGGTGTTTCTTCCAACATCCAGAAACTGAGGTAGGGAGGAAGACAGTGGCCTGGAGGGTAGAGGGTTTGAGAGGGGAGCACAGAAAGTCAGGGCCCTGATATGAGAAGAGGCTGTGGGAGTTCTGAAGACTTCTCTGCCCTCATGGGCTCCCAGGCATGAGTTTGACAGTGAGCGGATCCCAGAACTGAGCGGACCAGCCTTCCTACAGGACATCCACAGTGTCTCTTCCCTTTGCAAACTCTACTTTCGAGAGCTGCCTAACCCCCTACTCACCTACCAGCTCTATGGAAAATTCAGTGTAAGTCTGAGGGGGGCCATCCAGGGAAACCCTGGCATGAGGCCTTTGCCCCAGCCTGCACACACGGTTCTCCTTCACCCTGTTCCCCCAGGAGGCCATGTCTGTGCCTGGGGAGGAGGAGCGCCTAGTCCGGGTTCATGATGTCATCCAGCAGCTGCCCCCACCTCATTATCGGTATGGGTAGGGTAGGCTAGGGTGGGGGAGGAGGGGTCACTGTTGGAGAGGCTCTTAGTGAGTGACCCTTCTCCCTCCCTGCCCCACTCTAGGACCCTGGAGTACCTGCTTCGACACCTGTCTCGGATGGCCCAGCACAGCGCCAACACGAGCATGCATGCCCGAAACCTGGCCATTGTGTGGGCTCCCAACCTGCTTCGGTGAGTCCCTGTACAAAAGAAAGCCCACTTGGTTTCTCTGTGCCATTAGCTCTTTATATAGCGCCTTAATCTTAGTAGGTATTTAGTTTATTAATGCTAAATTGAATTAAATGGTCCTGGTTGCTAACCTTGGGGAAGCCCCTAAGCCCTGCATTCCTGGTGCTTGCAGGTCAATGGAGCTGGAGTCAGTAGGACTTGGCGGGGCTGCTGCCTTTCGTGAAGTTCGAGTCCAGTCTGTCGTTGTGGAGTTTCTTCTCAGCCATGTGGATGTTTTATTCAGTGACACGTTTGCCTCGGCAGGCCTAGATCCTGCAGGTATGCCTGCTCCCCAGTGCTTGTGGCCCGATCATCCTGGAGGTGGACAGAAGCTCACTCTTCTTGGGGCTAGGAAAGCTAGCCATGGGCTGGGGGATGATGGGGCCTCAGGATTACTACCCTGAGTCTCCCTGGGACCCCCAAAATCCTGCCTCTTCCCCCGGCTTCCTTCTCATTTCAGCTCCTTGACTCAGGCTCCCCCAATGGCCTGGGATGCTGTACCTCCACTACTCATTTAGCTCCCTCAGGGACCCTCTTGGGACTAGTGGGAACTGGGTGGGGTGCTGATAGGTCTGCTGGCACTTTACTGGGTATTCCCTGCTCCCTTGGCTTCAGAGCCCCTCTCCCCCATTTTAGAGATCACCTTTTCCCAAGAAACCCCTGCCACATCCCCTTCTCTCATTCCCACCCCTGCCCCACAAACCCTGGACCCCTGCGGGACACGGATCATCGGCCGGGCCCTCCCGAGGTAACTGAGACGGCTTTCCTCCTGCAGCTGCTGCCGCCTCTGCCTCATCAGCTCATTCCTGCCTCCTCCTCGCCTATTGCTGATGCCCCTACTCCTTCCTTCCCCTCCCCTTCCCTTCCCTTCCAGAACCCAAGTTGCCCTGGCCCCACCACTCCCCTCCCCCATCCCAGGGTCCCTGCCTTGCTGATCCCTGGCCGGGGGCTTGGCCTGCCAGGGCTCCTGGGGGAGGTGGGGGCTGTGCTTGGCTTTGCCTGCAGGGTAGATGGGGTGGCTTGATGAACTGACAAGACTTTTCCATCATCACTCCCCCAGGTCGCTGTCTCCTCTCCAGGCCCAAGTCCCTTGTGGGCAGTGGACCCTCCACTCGCCTCCTCTCCCTAGAGGAGGCTCAGGCTCGGTCACAGGGTCGGCTGTCTGGACAGGGGGCCAAGGTTCCTACTTCACCTGAAGACCAGTGAGTAACACCCAGCATTGGGGAGAGTGGGGAGAAAGGCACTGAGCCAGAGACTGTCCCAGCTCACTCTCTGTCCTATATAGAAGGAAAGGGGTCATTGGAGAGAAGCGTAGGAAACCAGGTGGCAGCAGCTGGAAGACCTTCTTTGCCCTGGGGAGAGGCCCCTCCTCTGTTCGAAAGAAGCCCCTGCCCTGGCGTGGGGCTGGCCAAGGGGCCCAGCCGCCCCCAGGTGAGCAAGCTCCTGGGCCCAAGACTGCAGGGCAAACAGGGCAGGGCCAGGCCTTCCCAACAACTGTTCCTCCTGTTTCTTCTGGAAATCTAGGTGGCCCAGTGGAAACAGCCCCACTGCGATCAGCCAAGAGTGAGGAGTCACTGTCATCCCAGGCTAGCGGCGCTGGTGAGGACTCACCCAGGGGTGGCCAGGTTTCCAGGGCCTCCCTGGGAGTCCCAGATAGGGGGAGACAGGGAGGGGTGGAGGCAGGGAAATTATAGCAGCCAAATGCAGTTCGGCTCAGCCAGCGTTTGTCGTGTCTCCTGTGGGCAGAACCTGCTTGGCACTAGCCACTGTGTGCCCTCTAGGGGTCCCCAGTCCGAAGGGCAGAGTAGATACGCGGAACACAGAATGACTTGTCACATACGGGGCTCCATGCAGGCTGGGGCGGGAGGACCCTGCTTCTAATAGGGTCTCAGAGGGGGCATCTAGGTCACTGCCCTGATATTACTGATGAAGCAGCTGAGGCCCCAAAAGGTTAAAGGGATTTAGCCAAGTCATCTGGCTGGATATTGGAGGTAGAGTGGCCATTGAAATCTTGAACTCCAAATCTGGCTCTTTCCACTGCCCCAGGCCACCTCCCTATGGTATCCCAGAGGAAAGGTCTTGAGATGTAGATGGAAATTCAACAGGGTGGATCCCAGGCATAGGGGCCAGCAGGGGCAGGAGACCTTCAGGGGGGTGGGGGTGAGAGTGGGGGAGAGATGAGGTGAAACTGGAGGCAGAGCATAAAGCCAGAGTGGGAAGGCCCTTGAATGCCAGTGTGAGAGTGTGTACCCTTCCAGGCTGTGGGGAGCCCTTAGTGGATTTTCAGGTGAGACACGGATGGGAGGGAGCAGTACTGCCAACTCTGTTCTGTGTCCCTTTCCCTTACTTGGGCTCAGTTTCCCTGCCTATACAAGTAGGGGGTTGGAATGGGCTGCCTCTGAGGTCCATTTGATTCCATTCAGCACCAGGGATACCTATTGTGTAAGGAGCTCCCATTCTCCTGGCAATCAGGAGAAGGCATGGGTGGGTACAGAGAGCTGGCATGTGCACAGATGGTGTAAAGGGAATGGGATTGGAGGGAGGGAGCTCTAAGGGCCTGTCCAGCTCTGGGTCTGTGACTCCACGTTAGTCCAACAGCAAGCTACCAGGGAGGGAGGGAGGAGGGTCAGCTCTCTCTTCTTAAGAGCATCTAGACAGGTTTCTGAATGCTGGATCAAAGAAGGGGGAGCCCGATGAGAAGGCCATGAGTGAGTGGCCCTATGTACGCCACTCCTGCCACCTGAGGTTTGGGCTGCAGAGAGAGACATCTAGATGGGCCTTGTCCATCCACATGCCCTCTGCCCACAGCAGCCTTCTTCCTGTCTCCCTGCAGGCCTACAGAGGCTTCACCGGCTGCGCCGGCCCCGATCCAGCAGCGATGCTTTCCCCGGGGCTCCCGGCCTGGCCGGCTCCTGTGAAAGCTTCTCTTCCACCACATCGTCTTCCTCTTCCAGTGGCACGTCGTCTGTGGGCAGCGGGGAGCTGGTGGGCTCTCCTCCACACCGGATTTCAGCCTGGCTGGATGATGGTGATGACCTGGACTTTAGTCCCCCCAGATGCCTGGAGGGGCTGAGGGGCCTTGACTTTGATCCCCTCACTTTCCGTTGCAGCAGCCCTACCCCTGGGGACCCTGCCCCTCCTGCCAGTCCTGCCCCCCCAGCCCCTGCTGGCTCTTTCATCCATAAAGTTACTCCCCCTACTCATTCTCCTCGAGGTCCGGCAAGCCCTGTCCCACCCACAGCCCTGGATATCTCTGAGCCTGTGGCTGTTTCTGTGCCCCCTGCTGTACTGGAGCTGCTAGGGGGTGGCACCCCTGCCACTCCATCCCCTCCCCCTGCCACTCCGGCTCCCCAGCTCATCCCCCTACTGCTGCGCAGTGCAGAGACTGAGCTGAGCGACAGCTGCCAGAGGGAAATTCGGAGCAAACTGTCCTTAACCAGCCAGAGAGACCTCAGAGGGTCACTGAGTGAGTAAGCCCCTGCCCCCAGCCCCCAGTTCCCCCAACCCCTCAGTCTTCCTTCAGGGCCCTTCACTTCCAGCTTCCCTAGCAAGCCCTCCCTTCTAAGGCTTTCTCCCCCTCCTCTCTGTACAGGTCCTGTGCCTGGGTTTGAGTCCCCACCTCTACCTGTACCCTTGTCTCTTCTTCGCCCTGGAGGGGCCCCTCCTCCACCTCCCAAGAATCCAGCCCGCCTGATGGCTCTGGCTTTGGCTGAGCGGGCTCAGAGGGCAGCACAGCGCCAGCGCCAGCAGGAGATGGGGGGCACAGTCCCACCCCTCCCTCGCTCCCCCTTCCGACGTTCCTTGTCCCTGGAAGGAGGTGGGGAAAGTCCAGGGGCTGGGGGCCCTGGGCCCCTCTACTCCATGGTGAGCTCCAGCCACCCAGCCCCAGGTCCCCCAGCTTCCCTGCTTCGGCAGCAGAGCGACGGCGGCCTGTTGCGCACACATGTTTCTGGTCCCCAGCGGAGGGAACGAAGAGGTCCTGCACAGGTTAGTGAGAATGGCAGAAAGTCTGTCCCTGCCCCTCCCGGTCTGCCTTATGTTTGTGGGGTTTGGGCATCAGCGATCACATCTGCAGCCATCAACCAATCCCATTCTGCTTCACAGGTGCCTGCCTTTTTCTCCTCTGCTATGACTTCTCCCAACCCCAAGGAGCGCCCTGCCCCCTTCGCTGGCCCTCCCAAACCTCCTCTTCACTCTCTGGGCACTCCTCCCTCCCGCCCTGGTCCCCAACCCCCTACCCGGAGGACCCCACGGGGTCCCACACTGCCCCCTGACAAGGGGGAAAGCCTGTACTATGAAATCAGTGGGGGTGAGGGGCCTCCCTACCCAGGCCTCCCTAGGCCTTGGGCTCCCTTCCACCAGGATGCTTCCTATGGGATTCGGGAACAGTCACCACCCCAGGGACCCCCTGACTTCCTCTTCTGCTACCCCCCACCTCCCCCTCACCCATACCCTCCCGCACTGCAGCCTTTTCCCCAACATAGCCGCTTCTGCTACCACCCCCAAGAATCCCGGCGCTGCCCAGCTCATCTGGAACCCGTCTATGTCAACTTGCCCCTAGGTGGGGGTGGACCCTCCCCTACCTCCTCCTCTTCTTGTTCTTCCTCACCTCCTGCCCACCCCCGAAGCCGCTCAGACCCTGGTCCCCCCGCCCCTCGACTCCCCAACAAGCAGCGCTCACCTTGGGGGCACAGGCCTCCTCGACCTTGGGGGCCTCCAGATTCCCTCCTACTCCCCCAGGCCTATGGGAAAGGAGCGGGGGAGGGTCCTCCCGGGGTTCAATATGGAAATGTGGGGGATGGCCACGGAGAGGGGGCTGGCCCCCCACCCTCCTACCTCCCCCCGCCTAGCTGGTCCCTCCATGCTAAAGGTCAGACTCACAGCTACTGCTGAGGCTTTTTTGTAAAATGGCTCCCTATGTTGGTGAATGGGAATCCCTGGAGCCCTAGCTGGTTGTGCCTACTGATGATGGAGGTCCCCCAATGGACCACCACCATCACTGGCCCTGGGGCCCCAACTCAGTTTGTAATTTGTCCCAATCCCTCAAGTTTCTAACTTTGTAAACTGTGATCTTATAACCTGTAACTGTAGTTTCTCTGCCCTCCCCACAAAAGAACTTTTTACACGTCTATTACCCTGGGGTTTCTTGCACTAATTTGGGGAAGACAGAAGATGAAAACACTTCATCTCCCCCTAACTCCCAGGATCCCCCAGCATGTCCTGCTCCCCTCCCCTCTTCTCATTGCCCTGTACGTGCAGCTATGAATGTGTGCCCAGAGAAAGGGCATTAGGGTGTGTGTGGGGGTGTGTGGGTGTGTGCACGTGCGCACGCATGCACAAGTGTGCCCAGGTACAGCGTCTGAGTGCGTGTCCCTGCTGAGTCCCAATTCTGTGTACTAACATTTAAAACAAATTTTAACATTAATAGAAATAAAACCACAAATGATCTGTGCCTTTTGCCATGTGGTATCCAAGCTGTAGTGAGAGGCAGGGAGACGCTGACAAGGCGGCTGGCTAGGAAAGCTTTATTGGGGTGGGCTCAGGTCTCAGGTCGCCTGCACCGGCTGGGCTCAGCCTCATCCACTCTCAGTTCCCTGGCTGGGTACCCCTGAGAGAGACACAAGAGAGGTCAAGGCTGAGCCTCAGCCCAGGGTTTGGTTGTCCCCATCCCTTGCCATCCTTCACCTCCCCCCCAACCTCACCCTGCAGCTCTGTGATGATCTCTTCTAGCAGGTCTAGCCTGGGGAGGATGTGGAACAACACAAGAGGCTGGTGTCATAGTGGGGACCCCACACAAAGTAGAGAATGCGTGGGTGGTGAAGGGGACCTCTTTAGCCTACTTAGGGACCAATACCTGGCATGGGGGAAGGGTAGACAGAAGTGTGGACATGTTGGCCAATTATTAGAAAAGCTATAGGGAGAAGGGGCCAGTCAGCCCTTTGGGGCTTCTGCTTCCTCTAGTGCCCACAGAGGTCTTCCAAGGGCTGTGGCCCAGGAGAGCAGAGACTATCTCTGTAGCCCCAGGCCTCTCAGCCCACAATGGCCAGCCATCTCCTCTGGCCAAGGCATCAGAGGCACAGCCAGGGGTGTCCCCTCCATTCTGTGCTTAATGCCTACTCCCCTTGAGGCCTCATCAAAATGTTCTAGCTTTCAAAGACTTGGACACCCCATCTTCACCATGGCCATCTCCTTCTCTGAGTTCTACGTGTCTTTATGCCATGCACTTAATCCATCCCACTGATTACATCATGTCAAGCCCAGAGACCCTCAGCACCCCAAAATGTCTACTCAATGACAATGTGGAGGAAGAGGAAGAAGGACCCTCTTGGGTCCTTGGTCTTCAGGTGGTGGGCAGAACCAATCAAAGTTGATCAGTCTCAATGCTGAGAAGGGGTCTTCTTTCTATCCAATGTCTCTGAACTCTTCAGACTGTGCAAGGCTCAGGAGCCCCATATAGGAGGAGCTGCCCCATTTTTGTCAAAAGACATACCCTGCTCCCAGCCCTACCTGGGTCCAACCCTGCTGTCTGTCCAGGCATGGGGCCTGGGCTGCAAAATCTATGCATTCCTGAAGACCGGGGCCACCTGGGGACAGGGGTGGAGGTGGTCCTCAATCACTGGAAAATGGGGGAGGAATCCTCAACCCACTGTGAAGGGTTATCTTTACCCACAAAAGAAGGGAAGGAGGAAGAGGCTTGTCCTCACTCACTTTGGGGGCAGGTGGATGGGGATGTGGATGCCTCTGGGACATCTCTTAACAGATCTTGTAGGGCTCGGATCCTGGCTGAGCACCTCTCCAGGGAGCCCTGGACCTGGTTCAGCAGGGAGGCTGAGCCTCTCAGACTGGTCAGCAAGGCTGGTCTCTAACAAGATGGAAGGAAGGGGCTGGATCAATGACAGAGCTGTTAGCAGGCAGCCAGGTGATGGGAGGAGGGCAGGTAAGGAGAGGTGGAGGGGCCCTTACTACCTGTGGACTGGCCAGTGGCTGCTCCTTTGCTGCTGCTGCTGCTTCAGATTGGGAGCTCAGGCTGAGGCTTCTCCCCAGGGTCAGGCTGCTTCCCGAGTCCAAGGCTGGGGTGCTCCAGGTGTTACCCCAGACCCCGCTGCTCTCAGGGGACTTCAAGGTCTAGAGAGGCATTGGAAGAACACAGAGCCTCCTCTCTCTACACCTTGGCCAAGTTCCCGCTGCTTCCAATTCTCCCTCCCACCAACACACCCATTACCTCAGATAGTTTGGGGTTTGGGGCCATCTTGGGGGATGGAGGCCTAGGTGTGCTAGTGACCTTGAGATCCACCTCAGAGAGCTGCTCTGTGTGTGCAGGGCAAGATAAATGATGCTGGACTGGAGGGTTGGTGCCTTCCCTGCCCATTTGCCCCTCCTTACCAGGTGGCAGTGGTAGGGTCTTTGGCTCTGAGCAGACTCCCAGACTCCCCAAAGAGGCTTCCTTGAGTGCAGACTCCTGGGGATTGGACAGTACTGTCATTGGCTGCTGGGGTCTGCCCCTACTCCAAGCTCCATCACCCGCCCAGCCTGTACCTGAGCCAATGCCACCCTCAACCTGTATCGGGTGTCCTGCAGGTTGCCCTTTCGATCTTGAGGCCGCAGTGCCAGTCCTGCCCTGACCAGGGCTTGGTAGTTCAGGGGGACATGGGGATCGAGCGCTGGCGCCTCCCCACACTCCAGCCTTGCCTTGACCTGTAGACCTTCTTGCCCAGCCCAGGGAAGGTTCCCTACAGTATGGTGGGGTGGGGTTAGGAGACAGACAACATTGAGGGGGTGAGGAATGGAAAGGAGGATCTGATTGGGGCACAGCCCTATAATGGAAAGGTAGTCAAGGGTGTTTCAGGGAAGGAGGAGGCATCACTAACCAGTAAAGACCTCTTGGATCAGGATGCAGAAACTATACAAGTCGGAAGTTAAGGTGGGAGGGTCCCCCCGAATCAGCTCCAGTGGCAGCCAGGGGTACAGTTCAGAGGGCGGAGGAGGCCCCAGGCTTGGGCCTCCCCAGGGAGATGCTCGTTCTGGCCTGTAGAGCCAGATGGACAAAGAGAGCAAATGAGACAGATGCATGGAGGCAGAGGCTATGACTTGGGGAGCAGGCTAGAGCAAAGTCAGGTCTCAGGGGTCACTCACTGGGGCCGGGTCAAAGATCGCCCATGCTCTAGGTTGCTGACTTTGGCCAGCCCTGGTCGAACCAGCTGGACTGCATGGGAACTGAGGCCCCCGTGGGCCCGGGCCTGGCCTTGGAGGAACAGCAGGGCTTCCAGGACCTGTAACAGCAGCTTCCCTGGAGGGAATTCAGGGGGGATTCTGGGGCAGGCCACATCCTAGTGGGAAAGAGGACAATGTCCACATTACTCACTTTACCCGGCCTTCATCCCCATCCTATCCCAGCTTCTCTCTGGCCTGGCTGCGGGAACAAGAAGAATGGTACCTGGTGTCTCTGAATCTCAGCTACTAACTCCCCAAGTATGTCACCTCCATCCTCCTCTTTGACCTCAATGTGAGAAAGGCCAAGCAGGGCTTCTCATCCCCGTTATACAGATGAAGAAACAAGCACAGGCAGGCCAAGTAGCCAGTAAGTTGTGAAGCCAGAACTGGAACCTGGGTCTCCTCTTAATTCCACAGTGCCCCAGTTCCCCCTAAAATCATCCCTGACAAAGGAACATCGGACCCTTCTCCCACTGAAAACAGACCATGGGCAAGGGGGAAGCCCTAGCACCACTGTCCTCCAGCAGGGCCCAGACTCCTCTGGCTTGCCTCTGCTCTCTGGTTGTTTCTGGCCCCTGCCCCTTCTCTCCCACTGAATAAATCCAATGTCCCAGAGGAATCTGCCACATGCTAATCCTGGGTCTTTCAGAGGCTTCAGAGGGAGAAAGAGAAGCACACTTCCTCACACTAGCATCCAAAAGCAAATGAATGGCGGGAGTAACCAGAGAGGACCCCCCCCCCAATCCCTGGTCAGCTCTCCCTCTGGAGCTAGGTGTGACTCACCCCTTGGGGGTGCAACACTCGGTGTAGGGAGCCCTCTTGGATGGGCTCAAATAGGAGAGACAGGTCAGACAGGTCAGGGGAGGGGCTGAGGGCCATAAGCAGCAGCAAGTTTGGGTGATGAAGGAAGCTGAGGGAGACAAGATTCCTGGGAAAGCCCCCAGGGGTCCCAGCACATCCCCTCCTCCCCAGAGCCACCAGCCCTTCTGCTGGAACCTGGGGGGCTTCACAGACTGTGAGGATTATTCATTAGATTGGAAGCTCCCTGAGGGCAGTTACCACACAGGGCCCAACAAAAGTCTATTTATTGACTGAGGATGAGGAAAGTGTTCAAGGCAGTCTCCCAACCCAACCCAGGCAGTACCTGCAATGCTTCAGGTCATACAACAGCAGGTCTGGGATGGCTGGGGTTGGGGCTGGCTTCAATTTACGCACAGTCACTTGGTGTCCCCTCCACAGGAGGCTTTAGGACAGAAGATGGATATCAGGGAATAAGGGAAGGCCTAGGGAGAGGAGACTGGGAGAAAAGGGGTCCAGGGTAGAAATGGGAGAGGTGGGTGTAGGCCTTGTTGGGGTTAACAGTATATGGGTCTGGGGTGACAGCTGGAGGACCTCTGGATTGATGGGCCTTGAAGGACCTTCAGCTTTCTTACTTGACCATAATGGTGTGGGTGTCACATTCATAAGTCCTGTTAAGCTCCCCCTGGGCTGGCAGCAGCTCCTCAGGATCAACCAGGGGAACCCCAGATGTAAGGCCCAAAGGTCTCAGACTGCTCAGCTTTGGGAGGGAAGAAATCCTACTCAGCAGGTCTCAGATGGAGGCCCCCTGCCCCTCCCCTTCCTTCCCCTCCTACATGTGCCTATCTTGCTTACCTGGCCAAATCCCAGCCCTGGGACCTGGGGGGACCTCTGGATCCGGTTGGGCCACAGTGACCTGGGGGTGGGGGTGAGGTCAGAGCCCAGCAGGTGCTCCTTCTCCCAGGGATAATGGGGAGAAGGGTCCAGGTAGGGCAGTGAAGGAATAATCAACATCAGCTATTACCCTTTGGCCTGAGGCCGGAGCTGAGAGGACAGGGCCAGGCGGAGGTTTCCCAGAGATCTAGCCCGGAGCCCCCACAGCTCCCCCAAGGATGAAGCCAGTGCAGTTTCACCCCCCTGGACCAGCAGGGACATTCTGGCTCGGCAATCTCGCAGGAACTCCAAGACCTAGAGAGTGAGGTGTGGGACAGGCAGAGCCAAAGAGACACCAAGAGAAAAGTGAAGTCTGGGGCCAGCCGGGGCCATCATGGGGACAGGGGCTTCCCAGTGCAGAAACTCCTCTCCCTCAGTGATTCTTGGCATCCATTCTCTCAGTGATTTCTCGTGGTCCCCTGCCCCACCCCAGTGAAAGGCCACCTAGCATAGTCTATACAGAGCCATCCTTTAGGTCAAGAAGACCCGAATCAGAGGCCTGCTTCCAACCCATCCTGGCTCCAGGATTTTAGACAATCATGTCATGTCCCTTCTCAGTACTGCAGGCAGCTCTCTGTAATTATGAACACAGAAAGGCGCTGCCCTTTGGGATGGCAGAGTGCCTGCCCTCAGCCAGGAGGTCTCTCAGACCACCGAAATCCCAGCTGGATTCTCCATCTCTATTTCAGGCCAGGAAATTTCAGAGATGGGACTTGAACCCAAGACTCCTGTCTTAGAGGCCAGCTCACTAACTAATACACGCCATCATTTTGTCCCTAAATGTGAGTTATTAGTATTTTTTTTTCGCTTTTTTGGAGGGCAGTTGGGGTTAAGTGACTTGCCCAAGGTCACACGGCTAGTCTTTTTGGGTTAAGTGTCTGAGGCCGGATTTGAACTCTGGTACTCCTGACTCCAGGGCCAGTGTTCTATTCACTGCGCCACCTAGCCGCCCCGAGTTATTAGTATTAAGTCAGGTATCTCCCAAGGCCTGCTCCTCACCTTCACTCCCCCCCTTTCCCATTCTCTTTTGTTGGACCCTGCCTCAATGCCTGCACACGCGAATGCTCACGCTTCTTGCTTACTTCCCAGCTCTCCGACCTAGCCTGCTGGGCCCACTTCTCTGCTGTCCAGCCCTGCTGGTCATGCAGCCTCAGGTCTCCACCAGCCTCCAGCAGCCAGAGGAGGACCTGGCAATGGCCAGAGAAAGCTCCTGCATGGACTGGGGTGCTTCCATCCAAGCAGCGGCTGTGGGGGAGAGATGGAGAGGGAAACTGAGTCATTGGGAGAGAGGGGAGGAGGGGGAAATGAAGGGAGGTGGACAGGACCGTCCACGGGGAGCAGGCTGAGGCTCAGGCGGGACTCACTGGTTGGGGTCTGCACCAAAGCGGAGGAGAAGTCTGACAGCGCTGGCCCGGCCCAGCAGCGCGGACAAGAAAAGGCTGGTCTGACCTGACGAGTTTTCCCCATCCACCTTTACCCCTGGTGGGGGAGAAAGGAAGGGGCAGGGAGCTTCAGGACGGTCATGGCACTGCCCACCCCATGCCCATGCCTCCCCTGGCTAACTGCCCTAAACCCCAAGACAGCCCCCCTGCAGGGCACCCACAGAGGGAACCCCGAGGGATCACCTTTCTTCAGGACCCGGGCCAGCCGCCAGCAGGGTCCCCCAGCAAGCGCCAGCTGGTGTAGCTGGGCCAGGGGTGTGCCCCACTCCCTGAGGGAGCCCAGCGCCACGGGGCAATGAGGAGGGAGTGCGGGCATGAGGGGGGCTGCCCAGGGGTCAGTCCAGAGCCAGGCTAGGGCCATGCAGAACAGTCTGCCCCATGGGGAGGGGGTGAGCAGAGATAAAGCAAAGGTTCAGCGGGAATCAGAGAAAGGAGATGGGTGTCTAGGGAGAATCAGTGGGGCGGCTGCGGGCTCTCTGAAAGTCAGAAGGCAGCTTGAGATGGAGGAAGGGGTCTGGAGGGGTGAGGAAGTGAGGGAAATCAGCGGGGGATGGGCAGAAATTAAAGGAGCTAAGGGGAGGGGGCTGGGGTTTGGAGGGTCAGGGAGAGGGTTGCAGTGTGGGGGACATCTGGGAGGACTGGGAGGGAAGGGGTTTGCGGGTATTAGGAGGGGGCTCTGGGCAATGAGAGGAGGGGCTGGGAGACTGAAGAACTGGGGGAGGGGCTGGGGAGAGGAGCGAGGAAGAGAGAGACGGACGTAGCGAGGATTGGGGGGAAGCAGCGTCGAACGGCGACCGTTCGGACAGAGCCCCAACTCGGCTCTGGGGACCCGCTCGTGGGCGAGGGCTGGCGGGAGAAGAGGGAGCGCATGCGCACGAGGCCTGGGCCGCCATCTCACCCTCCCCTCCCCCACGCACACACGGCGCCTGCCCAGTGGGAGCTACGGCTCGTGCGCCCAGAGCGGGGAAAAAGTCAGGGTGCGAGAGGGCCGGAGCCGTTGGGGACGTTAGTGACGTCAGAGGCGCCGAACCACGGCGGATGGCGACGTGAGCCGCTGCTAAAGGGACTCTTCTTGGAGACTTCCCTCGTCCCTCAGAGACTGGAGGGACTCCCCCAACCCCCGAGACTAAAGAGATTCCCCCCCTTACCCCTTAGAGACTGGGGGGACCCCCTAGACTAAAGGGACCCCTCTCGCCCCTCAGAGACTGGAGGGACCCCCCTCACCCCCAAGACAAAAGGGACTCCTCTTACCCCTCAGAGACTGGGGGGACCCCCTAGACTAAAGGGACCCCCCTCACTCCTCAGAGACTAAATGGACTCCCCCTCACCCCTCAGAGACTAAAGGGACCCCCCTCACTTCTCAGAGACCAAAGGGACCCCCTCACCCCTCAGACTGGGGGATCTCCTAGACTAAAGGGACCCCCCTCACTCCCAAGACAAAAGAGGACCCCCTTTATCCCTTAGAGACTGGGGGACCTCCTAGACTAAAAGGACCTCCCTCACTCCTCAGACTGGAGGGACCCTCTTCACCCCTGAGACAAAAGGGACACCCCCCTTATCCCTTAGAGACTGGGGGACCTCCTAGACTAAAAGGACCTAGACTAAAAGGAGTGAGGGGGCACTCCTCAGAGACTGGAGGGACCCCCCTCAGCCCTCAGAGACTAAAGAGATCCTCTTCACCCCTGAGACAAAAAGGATCCTCCTTAGCCCTCCGAGACTGGGGGGACCCCCTAGACTAAAGGGATCTCCTCATCCCCAAGACTAAAGGGACCCCCTCACCCCTCAGACTGGGGGGATCCCCTAGACTAAAGGGACCCCTCACCCCTCAGAGACTAAAGGGACCCCCTTGCCCCTCAGAGACTGGAGGGATCCCCTCACCCCTCAGAGATTGGGGGGACCACCTAGACTAAAGGGACTCCCCCTTCACCCCTCAGAGACTAAAGGGGCCCCCTCCTCAGAGATTAAAGGGATCCCCCTCACCCCTCAGAGACTAAAGGGACCCCCCTCACTTCTCAGAGACCAAAGGGACCCCCTCACACCTCAGAGACTAAAGGGACCCTTCCCTGCCCCACTCGTAGACTTCTCTTGCCCCTCAGAGACTGGAGGAACCCCCCTCACCCCGAGATTAAAGAGAACCCCCTCACCCTCATTAGAAACTGAAAGACCTCCCTCTCTCCCTCCGAGACTGAAAGGGACGCATCCTTACCCATAAAGACTAAAAAGGACCCCTCACCCCTTTTAGAGACTAAGGGACTTCCTTCACCTTCCCCTTAAAGACAGAGACCTTCCTCTCACCTCTCAGAGCCTGAGAGATCCCTTTGCCCCTCACACAGACACCCTCCCCATACTCCTAAAGACTGAGGGATTCTCCCTCTTCCCCTAGAGACTGAAAGATCCCCTCTAGAGAACGAGGGACCCCCTCACCCCACCAAAGACTTAAGGATTCCCCTCATCTCATGATACTGAGGGATTCCTCTGACCCTTCCCTAGAGGTTAAGGGATATCAACTACCTCAACTTTCCCCCCAAGGGGTACTACCCCTCCCCAATCAGGGACTCCAGTAAAGTACCCATCCCTCAGCTTCTTCTGCCCAGAGACTCTTTGGGATTCCCTTTAGCTACTCTCCCCAGTCAAAGATTTCAGAGGCTGAAGTGTCTGCTCTGGTCAAAGACCCAACAGAGGAATGCCCAACTCAGTGTCTTCCCATCAAAGACCCCATAGAATGATCCCTTAGCCTTTCCTCAGTCAAACTTAACAAAAAGGACCCTCTCTCAGCCTCTCTCCAGTCAGACACCTCTTAAGGATAGCAGAGAACAAGACACCTTTGAGTTAATTCCCTTGCCTAGTCAATTCTGACATCTCTTGGAGGTCAGAGACCCTATAGAGAGGGGCTCAAAGATGGAAATGTATCCCTCATTCCCTATTCCCCAGTTCAGAGAACCCATGAGCTCTTGGACCAAGATATATCCTCTTATTAAATGTTCCCTTGTTAAAGACTTCTCAGAGGGACTCAGAGATGCAGACACCATTCCCTTCAGGTTCTCCTTGGCCAGACCTTCCCAAAGTAGAACTCTAGGCACCTCCTTCTTAGAGCCCCCAATCTCCAGACACCCAGAGAAGAACTCCTCTCACCTCTGCCTGCTCTGCAGTGAGAGGCCTCAAGGAGGAGCTTAAAGTCTGAGACGACATTCCCTCAGCCTTGAACCCCTGCCCTCCCCAGATACCTAACAGGTCTCAGAAAACAAGGCACCTTCTCAGCATCTTCTCCCATTTCAGAGACCCCACAAAGGGGCTTAGAGAGTGGGGCACTTCCTTAATTGTTCTCAGAAGGTACTCTGCCCTTCAGTCTTTACTCTGTTAGAGACCTAGGCACCCTCCACTCCACTTCAGGGACTCCATAGAGTGGCTCAGACTGAAATGTTTATGGATGATCTCATCCAATCCCCTCATGTTGTGGATGAAGGAACTGAGGCCCAGAAACACGAAACTGTTTGCCCAGTGGTCAAAGGGACTACCAACAGGAAACTGCATTTCTTGGCCCCAGCTTGAGACAGTGATAGTTAGATGTGGTTTTCTATCAGAGACCTTTAATGTCAGGTGTTGGGGTGAGGAGAGGGGAGACCAGAAATGAGGTGATGTCTTAAGGACGGCGAAAGAGACGCCGAAGAAGCTCCTGGGTCAGCAGCCCCTGCTCTCTCCTGGCCCCTTGAAGCACACTTCGATTCTCCTGGGCCCGGCGAAGCAGGTAGGGAATCACCTCCTCCAGAGAACCATAAGGGATAGACTTGTAGATGACGTAACCAGCCTGCCCTGGGTGAGAGGAGATATCAATGTGGGGGCAGGACTCCTCCCACCCAGGCCCAGGCCTTAACTCACTTTTGTGGGCTAGGGGTGGACTTGGGAGCTAAGATGTATTTAAGTTGTGGACAGAGAAAGGAAGAGGGACAAGGCTATCCAGTCCTAACCATGGAAATTTTGTCCATGAAAGCAGGGATTGAGAACAGGTTGGTCTGTGATGGGAACACATACCCAGAGCAAGGGAGACATGGTCACACATGCCGAGCAACTGTCCAAAACAAACAGCACCATCTGGAGGAATGCCCAGATCTGACATCCTGTGGCATTTGAGATCAAGATTAACATTCTACAATAAACACTTAAGTGCCTACAGTGTTTGCAGCTCTGTGCTCAGCATTGGGATAGTGGGTTAGGTTAGACCTAACTCTTGACCCCTGGAGCTCCCAGTCTAGTAGAGAGATGAGACTTCCCAGAGAGCTATGATATTAAGTGCATGATATTAAGTGATGGCCTCAGAGAGAAATAAGAACCCTCAGCATGCCATGTATGCCTCCCCAGTGCCTCCCCAGTTTTATTTCCTATTACTCCTATTCTCTAGTCTGCTTAGATTCATCTGCACGCTTATGTCCAGAGATAGCATTACATCCCCTTCTCCATGTCTTTGCATATGGGTGGTTGAGCACCCATGCCTGGAATGTATTCCCTCCCTAGACTGCCTACTTTATACCAAGCTTTTTTTATTCCCCTCACTTCTTGGTTCTCTCTTCTCTCTTAAAAATATATTGCTTTATACTTATCTATATACATGTTTTATCTTCCCCGAGTAGAATGTATACTCCTTGAAGGCATAGACTGGTTCATATCTTTGAATCCCTATTGCCTAGCACAGAGCATTGCAGTGAATAGGTACTACTTGTTGGTTGAATTGAATAAGACTTTTAGTTACAAGTATAATGTAAAATTAATAATAAACAAAAGAGCCAAATTTATGCAGCACTTTATCTCATTTGATCCTTAAAACAATCTTTTAAGGTAGGTACGGCATCTATTTTATAGATGAGGAAACTGAGGATCAGAGAGGTTCAGTGACTTTATCATGGTTTCACAACTCCAGTAGTGTCTAAGGCAGAATCTGAACCCAGATCAGTCCTAACTCTATCAGTCCAGCATTCTTTCCACTATACCAAATATCTTGGTGTAGCTTTGCTCATTTCCTAAACCCTAAATTTCTCTCTGAATATGATGGAAAGAGCTTTGGCCGCAGAGAAAATCAAGATTCTGTCTTATCCTTAGGATTTGTTACTGCCTCATAGGAATCTTGGACATATCGCTGAACCCCTTTGGACCAGTTTCCCTCCCCTTGAAATAAGGGGATTGAAATGAAATTACCTTTAAAGTACTTCCCTGGTTCTGATAGTTTCTGAATCTCTAAGTCCCACATCTTTTCTCCTGCTCTCTTTGGCCTTCCCTGCCTCCTTAGGAACATTCCCCAGGCTTCCCCTGTCCCTTTAACTTACCTCTTAACTGCCTGGAGCACAGACTCTTCATTGTGGGAAGCTACCATAAGCTGACACCGTGAGCCCCGGCGGCAAACGTGTCCCAGCATCAGCTCTAGGCAACGACTATAACTGGGAAAAGGGGTGAATGGGAAGAAAGGCATACAAGTCCATGACCCAGTTAACAGTCCAGGCCTTTTACCCTCACCTCCTTCTGTGTGCATCCCCCTCTTGCCTACCTTTGGCTCGTGGCCTCATAGGTGGGCTGGGTAGGATCTCCTGTCCTGCTATGCTGGGCAAGTGCCCGCTCTGTCTCCAGATATGCACCACGAACTAGCTTCACCCCAAAGCCTAGACCTTTTTGCTCTGCTGCCTCTGCTGCCTGATTCAACCGCTCATATGTATCCTGAGATGGTAGAGAAGATGGGGAATGTAAGAGGCCCAGGCTTTTCTGCCAATCAATCCCAGATGCTTCTGAGCTCCCTTTCCCTGGGCTTCCTGTTACCTTGAGATAGGCCTGGTAGGTGTTCCACACCCAGGGAGCCCCATCCCCATCAGCCTCCTCCTGGCAGTTCCAGCGGACAGCCAGAGAAGACACAAACAGGGTCAGTGCTGGGTTCAGAGAGGTGTACTCGGCATCTACCAGCAGCCGCACACCCTGGCTCCGGGCATACTATAGAGGAATACAGAAGAGATGGGGTCACTGGACTCTGACTGTTGGAGGGGAGTAGGGGAGATGAGGGCTTTGTGGAAAATGAGGGCAAAGGTAAGAGTTCAGACCTTTGGAAGAATTAGGGCTGAGGTTTGTGTTTACCTGAGCAATGCGATGAAAACGTCTCAGTGAGGCTCCGAGATGCTGGTTGTGCTCAGTGCTGAGACTGGAAATGCAGAGGTCCTGAAGGAGAGCAGAGCTCAGGTTCAGGGGCTTCAGGGAGATGTTCATAAGTACTTTGGAGTAACAGGTGGTTGGAAATGCTCACCTTACCAGTTTCCATGGTGGCAGCAAACCTCTCAGGACTTAGCTCCTTGGCAGTCCCAGGCTCCCTGAGTTGGAGTGTTAGTTCTTTCTGAAAGGAGAAAAAGGGATAAGGGGTACACAGTTCAGGAATTCAGCTTTAGGCCCAGCCCCCTAAATTCTCCCTTAGGTCTCTTACACAAAGCTGGGCACTGGTCAGTGCTGTCACTCTGAGTTGCATGAAGACTGGCTGCTGTGGCAGGGACCCTGGGAGCCTTCTGGACAGGTCCACACAATGCAGCATAGCATTCAGGTTTCCCTCATACCAGGATTCTCTGCAGACCAGAAAGAGAACCTGATTTATTAGGGTCCTGCTGGTTCTTTTCTTTCAGGTTCCTCAGCTCCAATACTCCTCTCTTATCTCCACCAACTTTTACTACCCAGCCCCATTTTATATTCCACATTCCCCTGATCCCTGTTCTTACCCTTTCCGATCTGTCCCTGGCTCCTCCTCAGTGGGCACAGCCAGCAGTGGCCGCAGCCCAAGTCTCTGAAGTCTCTGGACAGAGCCTTGCACTTCAGCTGTTGTCTCCCCAGCCACAAACTGCCCATAGACTGAAGCCCGAAGTAGTGCCCCAGAGAGCTGGGAACCTAGGAGCCTCTGGGACCACGATAGAAGCTAGGTGATAGGAAGAAGGAAAAACAGAATTACAGTGGGAAAAATACTTCAGAATTGCCTTTGAATTGGAATTGGGGATACCTTGGAGAATTCCCCCCTTGGAGGTCAAGACCAGAGGACACTCACTGTTAGACCATAAGTGACCAATGGGGGCCATGCACAGAGCCGAAGCACCAACAAGGCCCGGATCAATTCCCCGGTACTTTTCAGACGGAAAGCTTCTCCATCAAACTGCAAAATTGACCTCTGCACTCCTGAGCTCTGCAAAGTGGAGGTACCTCGAGATAGTAGTACTTGGCTGGTTCGAAGCATTCTGCCTGCCTTGTAAGCTCCAGTCTCAAAGGAAGGGAGCTTCAGGGCAATCAATGGGACCAAAAACCCAGTTTCACCACCTCTTGGGTGGTATATGACCAATTAACTGGGGGGAACACAGGCTCTTTGGTGGGTGGATAAAGGGATGGGTAACTCATTAACCAGACTTGGGGCAGAGTTCAAGTTTGGGATGGGGGGCAGGGGAGGAAACCTAGAGTTGTTTTTTTTTAAATTTATTTATTTATTGTTTACGGCAGTCATTTCCATGAGATTTTGAGTTACAAATTTTCTCTCCATCTTTCCCCTACTCACCACCTCAAAACTATGATCCCACTGTATAGCCCTTCCCCCAGTCTGTTCTCTCCTATGTCCTCCCCCACTGCCCCTCTGACTTTCCTGTAGGGCAGAATGAGTCTCCCTACCCCAGTGCCTATATATAATAATTCCCATTTGCATGTAGTTAATAATATATATATATATATGTAGATATATATTTAACATTTGATTATAAAACTTTAAATTCTAGATTCTTTTCCTTCCTACCTCATCAGCCACCCCCACTGGAAAGACAAACAATTCAATACAGGCTGTACATGTGTAATTATGCACAGCATCTCCACAATGGACATATTGTGAGAGACTGATTATATGTCCTTCCTTCCTATCCTGCCCCTCCCTTATTCTATACTCTACCCTGTCCCTGTCCCTGTCCCTTTACAGAAGTGTGTCTTCCAGCAACCCTCCTCCCCACCCTGCCTTCCTCTCTGTCATCCCACCTCTCATCCCCATAACCCATTACTCTCCTGTGTGGCAAGATACCCAGTTTGAAATTTATGTCATTCCTTCCCTAAGCCAAATTCAATGAGAGTAAGGTTGACCCTTTCCCTTTTGCCTTCCTGTTCTTTCCCTCCATTGTAACAATTATCCCTAGCCTCTTTTATATGAGATGTTTAACCCCATTCTGTCTCTCCCTGTCTCCTCTCATTCTCATCCTCTCCCACCTCAGAATTTCACCTTTTAAAGTATCGTACCTTCCTATTCAATTGATCCTGTGCCATCTATGTACACATATATACACATACTCAGATGTGTTCATACACATATATAAACCCTCCTATACAGACATGTGTGTATGTATATGTATATATACTTTTGTATTCCCTTCCCCTATCCTCATACTGAGAAAAGTTTCATAAGTTACAATTATTG
>CM053596.1:18919360-18937131 GCA_028646575.1 Pseudocheirus occidentalis | reverse complement strand
CCTCTCTTTCCTCCCTTTCTCCCCTCTCTCCATCTTTTCCCTTTCTTTCTCCATCTTTCCTCTCTTTTTTCCCTCTTTGTCCATCACTCTCCATCTCTCCTTTCCCCTCTCCATCTTTCTCTCTTCTCCCCTTTCTTCTTTCTCTCCATCTCCTTTCCTTCTCTTTTTTCTCTCCTCTTTTTCCTCTTCATCCCTCGTTCCTCTCTCTCTCTCTCTCTGTCTCTCTCCATCTCTCTTCATTTCTCTTCCCTTTCCCCCCTCTCCATCTTTCTTTCTCCTCTCTTCCGTCCCCCCACCCTTTCCTCCCATTCCTGGAATGTACTCCTTCCTCTAGTAATCCCTGATTTCCTTGAAGACCTGGCATCTTAAGCCTAACCTTCATATGAATGAAGCTTTTCCTGATTTGTACACTGGCTTGAACACTCCATCTCCTATATTCTGTACTTTGGCTCATTGACCAGTCCCTGTTCCACAACTTTATTGAAAGCTCCTCAAGAACAGGAACTAAAACCGCCACACGTCTTTGTTTCCCCAGATTATCAAAGAGTAATTGCTTAATAAGATGCCAGTCAGTTGATCCAGAAAGGAGATGATAGTGCAAGTATCATTTTCATTTACACAGAGGGAAGTTGAGGCTGAGAGGTTTAGAAGGGATCCTTAGAATCAATCAATCCATCAACAAGAGTTATTCAAGTCCTATGTGTCAAGTGCACTGTGCAAAAACGCAACACTTCCTGCCCTCAAGGAGCTTACATTCTAGGTGGGGAGAATGAACTGGGGCTGGTTTGGGCAACTCAAGGCATCACTTTTCTGCCCCCTTGCTCACTGCTAATTTCAGCTCTCAGCTTTGGAGAACACCTGGTACTCAGAGGTGGACAACAGGGCCCACCGAGATCTTTCCAGGCAAGACAATGGTCACGGCAGGGTGCAGTGGACCGGCCCTGGAGGGGAGCTCTCTGATTTCTCAATTAACCCTCCCACCATTTCCCCTGGTTTGTGTGTGTGTGTGTGTGTGTGTGTGTGTGTGTGTGTGTGTGTGTGTGTGTGTGTGTGTGTAAGCCAAAGGCTGGCAGAGGGGGGAGAGGGCCCCGAAGGCTGAAGTCGCAAGAGCGGAGGCTGGAGGGAAGACCAGAGATGAGGGGAGATTTGGAGTCCGGGCCGCTTCCCTTGGGACAGAGAGACTCGCAGAGGCCCATGGAGGAGTCCGAGGTTTTATTCCTCCCGCGTGTGCCCCCAATTCCCCTCCCCGCACATGGTTGTCCCCTGTCGGGTCAGGGCAGGTCGGGAACGCGTCCCCCAAATCTATAAGTGTACTTTCGGCCGCCGCTCTTGTGCACGATGTCCCGGCGGTAATAGTAACGCAGCCCCCGGCTCAGTTTCTCGTAGTTCATACCCGGCTTCTTTTTCCGCTCGCCCCACAGACGGGCCACCTGTGGCAGAGAGAGGGCGTACAAGACGTTCCCCGAAGCCCAGGGGAAATGGGAAGGGGGAGGGGAGGGAAAGGGCACATGCGGAAAGGGCAGAAGGAGGGGGGCGCACATCTGGCCGCGGTACCTCCTTCGGGTCGCACAGCTGGAACTCGCGGTTATTCCCAGTCCAACGGATGCAGCCTTCGCCCGCTCGGTCCCGGAGCAGTTCGAGCAGGAACTGCCACAGCTGGATGGGACCTGAGAAGAGGATCGGCGGGTGAGAACCCAGGCGTGGAGCCTCACAGCTCCTCTGTCCCGTCTCTTTTCTCTCCCCCCCCCACTCCCTCCTTAATAGGGAGGCTGAGTGTAGTTACCCCATTCATACAATTAGAGCGTCCTCTCCGCAGAAGTTCCGCCTCCCACTTCATCGGGGACCGAGGCATCCCAACCCCAGTTCTAACCCCCTTATTCAGGGACTCCAGAGTTCTATTTACCTATAGCTGCCCCCAACTCTCTTAACTCAAAAACTAGAGCTTATCCCCTCTCCCCCAATCCTCCACTTCAATGGGGACTCAGGCGTTCACGTACCACGGTGCCCAGTCCTGGGGCCTCGAATGGCACGATTCGATCGTGGTGTTAAGTTCGATGTGATGGGGCAGCCGCTTGAGGGAGTGGTACATTCTGAAGGCTGGTTTAATTCCCAGGAGGTGGGATATTCCATGGGAGCAGCGCTCCCGCCCTCCCAGCAAGGGCCGGTGGGACAATCCCAGGGGGTAGGACCGTTTGAGACAGAGGGGGTGGCCCACGAGGTGAAGCTGGCCTGGCTAGTGGTAAGATCCGCGATCCCCGCGCTTTCAGGGTAGGTAGGGCAGTAGGGCTGGGAGACTGGGTTGAGCCACGAGGAGTCTGTCCAGTCTCCAGACCACTGGAGGTTCAAGGAGGAGGAGTCTAGGAGGAGAGATCTCTCGCTGTCAGGACGTGCCAGAGGACCCAGTCCCTTCTTCTCCCATCACAGCGGCAAGAATCCAGGTGCTCTAGACTCCCTCCTCCCTCATTTCGGGGACCCAGGAATTCGAATCCTCCATCCAGACCCTGAATTCACTTGGAAGACCTTTGAGGTGTCTCTCGTCCCAGTCCAAGCCTTTTCCAGAAACCCTGGCTCCCTAATCTCCTTCTTCAACTGTGGTCCTTAAAAGCAGACCTCTAGTACTTACCAGTTCCCCACGGAAATTCAGGCGACAGGAAATCGGAGCTGCATTCGTTAGCCGCGAGTCCAGGAAGGTGCGAAATGGATGCTACTTCTGGGGAGGGAGAAAGTAACCATCGTTCTGTTGGGCCAGGGACCCGGGAGTATGCTTCGCCCCCATCTTCTGAAAGCCAGGCCTCCAGCAGATCCTCCCTGTCCCTCCACCCTCCCCCGAAACTGATCTTTGCCGTAATTCCATCTCCAGTCTCCGAGCCTTTGCAGACTATATTAGACTCCACTTTTCCCGGTGCACACCCCTCTCCCTTTTGCCCATTAAGGATCTTCTTTCTAGTACTGACATCCCTTTCTCCAAGAGGTCTTTTTTAATTTCACCAGCTGCTAACGCCGGTCTGAAAATTCCCACGTATTGATTTTTTAAAATTCATGTTCTCTTTATAGAATGGGCAGGATCGTAGTAAACGGTTAATAAATATTTATTGAATAGGAACCTTGATGTCCAGGCTTCCAGTACCTGCTCTCTTAGGGACCCACCTATCACACTACCTCCAGCTCTTGCTCCCAAGCAGACCTAGGCTTCCGATCTCCCCTTACCTTTCCATCCAATCCCGGTGGTCCTAGGGTCTGAGTGTCTGGTGTCTGACCGAGCCGAAGCCTTTGAGTTGTAAAAATCTGGTTGGCCTGAGGCTGGAGAAGGGGAGACAAGGAACTAGGGTCAGGGCATCAGCAGAGAGCTCCGGAGCACGAATTTTAAGATTAAGGTTAGGGTCCCGTTTCCCTGACTGGTAGAGCTCTTCTCTCCCCCTACCCCATAGCGTCGTACCCAGGCTCGAGTGCTCCATGCCCGATCCCAGGGGCACTTCCTGCAGTGCCGGCTCATCCCAGCAAAACCAGTTTAGGTCCATGGTCATTATTGTGGTTCACAGCAGCAGCAGGATGCTAGGAGAGGAGAGACACGTGTGACCATACTCGAAGGACCCAGGCGTTCAAGCGCAGCCCTCAGAGACTTAGCGGGGATTCAGAGACTTATAGCGGGTCCAGAGTCCGAGGCACCCACCCTGTCCCACCTCATCTGAGAGACCCCAGGGTTTTTTTCATTCGTTCTTCACCCTCCCCAGGAACCTGGCTCCTCAACTCCCAAGAGGCTGGAAGAATCCTTAGTAGCATCCTCGACGACCCAATGAGTCCTGAAAATTCTTTGCTTTCTCTGGGGCTCGGGAAGTCTAGTCACTCTTCCAATCTGTCAGGGGTTTCAAACTCTCCGACTCTGCCTCATCCACCCAGGCATCAGACACTTCAGATCCCGCTCTCTCCAAAAGTTCCACATCCCAGTGCTGCACTCACCTCTCTGGTGTTCCGCGTTCCTCACCCCGGGGTCCTCAGCCCCATTTCATACTCAGGACCCCCCCCCTCGGGAGTCTGGGGAGGGGGAGTATTTTCCGACACGTCAGAGACTCTGGGAATGGGGAAGGGGTCAGATTGCAATTGTAGTAGGGGGCGGGGTTGGGCCGGACACTGATCCCAAGCAGTGGATTGATCATTTCAAAAGCTAGCCCTTTCTTGAGGCGCCCCGGGAAGCCCCCTTTCTTGTCGCTTTCCCCAGTGTAATCAACTCCAATTTGGGGTCTAGTTTCAATAGCACCAGGAGCAGTGTGTGGGTGTGAGGCTGAGGTCCGATCTCCCCAGCACCAGCCCCTCACTCTCAGGGCCCCGGAATTGGAGTTAGGTGGGTTTTCTGGAGGTGGTGGGATCAAACGAGCTAGCGACCCCCAGCCCCGGGCCACCCCCAGCCCCGCCCTCAGGGGCTTGGGCTCCTGGGACTGTCGCAGTCGCTGGGCGAATCCAGCAGCACGAGGGATTTGCGGTGGGTATGTTCGGAAGGTTTGGGGGTCTGGACGCAGGGTGTAACGGGGGTCACCGGGAGTTCCGTGAGTGACTTGAGTAGGCGTGAGCTTGGGAAATGGGGCTCGGCTGCAGGTCTGTTAGACATGGGGATCTGTTCAGGGGTGTCTGGGCAGGGTTAAAGGTCTCTGAGCTGGGAGGGGGCTGCGAGCCGAAAATCTGGCGGGCAACTGCGGAGGTGGCTCGAACTCTTATCTCCGGAAGTGGAGGATTTCCGGCTGGGCCCCCCAGGGGCTGACGTCACAATCAACGAGTGTGACGCTTGGGGAGGGGATTTCTGTGTCTCGGTCTGCCGTCCTGGCTCAGACACCCAAGCCCTGTATCCCTGGCCCTTTGAGGGGGTATGGGCCTCTCCTGTCTCCAGGAAGCCCTTTGACACTTCATTTTCCAACTCTCCATCCAAGGTGAGTGAGACTTGCCTTGTGACCCTGGACCCATTTCTCTTCCAGTTCTGGAGGCGTGGGCTTAGTCTCAAATCCCCGGCCAGCCAACCAGCCAGCATCCAGTAGGGGACGCAGGGACCTGGTAGACTCCGTAAGAAAAAGGTCCAACGACTATATCCCCACCTTCCTCCCTGTTTCTGCAGCACCACCTCCACGGGTTCCCCTCGTTTCCCTCTCCCCTCTGCATCTGGGACTGTTTCCTCATCTGTACTACTTTAGCCCCAGAGAGTTGCCCTGATCATGTCTCCGCGGTTGTAAGGCTTGGTATATCTTAAGTGTCAGAGAACAGGCAGCTTCCATTGTTTCTGAAACCCTCCTGGACAGTATCTGTTTCTTCATCTGATTCTTCCTGTTTCTGTCCCCCATCACTCAATGGGTGTTTACATTAATCTTTGAGTTGGTCTGGTCCCCTTCCCCCACCCAAGATCCTGGAGAACTGGGGCTAGGGGGTTGAGACCAAGGGGGAATGGCACCTCCCTCTAGGCTGTTTCCTGTTGGAGGATGGGCCCCATGCTGCCCCTGAGACCCCCCTACAGCATAATGGAAAATTTGACATCAGAGAACCCAAGGGAGGGGAAGGTGGCCTAAGGCCATTTATTTGGGCTTTTCCTGGGGCTGACCCCTCCCCCTCAGCAGCTGCCATCCTTCCAACTCTCTTCTACAATGGGGGTGACCTCTAGAGAAAGGATCCTAGGGTCTCATCTTTCCAAACCTCAGCGCCTGCTCCCACTTCAGAAGCTGGCAGTGTTGAGGTGGTGTCTAGATGATAAAATGCTCTAGTCTAGAGTGTCTGATGGAAAGAATTCAAATTTATTCAGACTGGGGGCAGGGGCAAGGTCATCATAGGGGATAAAGGGAAATCTTGGGGGTCTGGGCTATCTAAGCCCTAATTTCTTCTTCTCCTTCTGCTTCTTCCGAACAACATCCAGGTTGCGGTCCTTCCACATGCTCTTTCGCAGCTTGATGGGGCGTGAGCCCACATACTTCCCTGGGGGGTAGAGAACCAGGTCAGTCATGGCATCTGAGCTTGGGGCTAGGGGTAAAGGAATTTGGACTAGGGGGACTCAGGATGTGACTTACCATTCATCTCCCTCATAGCCCGAACATAGTCACTGGGGTCCTTGAAACTGACAAAGCCATAACCCTTGGTTTTGCCTGTGCGCTTATCCCGGATAACTTTGGCCTTGAGGAAGGAGGGGAATCTGCTGAAGGCTCTGGCCAAAATGTCATCATTCACCTCATTGCCCAGGTCCCCGCAGAAGATCCGAAAGTCATCTAGGCCAAAAACAGAGAGGGAGATGATGGTCTCTTTAACCACTGAAGCTCCAACCTCTCTGTGTAGCCACTTCTCATTTCTGGGCCCCAGCAGCCTCCCATCTTTTACCTGCATCCCACTCCAGGAGGCTGGGGTCTTCCCAACTGCTCCCAGCTGCTGTTCGGATGCAACGTTTTAGCTTCTCTGGCTTTCCTTTCTTCTTGTCCTCACCCAAAGGCTCTGGGACCTGGGAGGAAGGGGCAGAAGTGAGGACTGAAGAGCCTTTGGGGGTATGTCTGGAGCAGACTAAGGTTCTCAGCCCTCTGGCGCTCCCCAGCAAACTCTTTCCAACTTAAAAAAGTATTTACTAAATGCCTACTGTTGGGAAAGATTCCCTCAATACCTTCTAAGTCACCCTTGCCCTCCCTAGCCCACTCTCATGCTGCTCTCAACCGAGGCCCTAGCCCACACTGACCTCGAGGGCCATGAGTCCTGGGGGTGGCTGGGGCTCAGGTCTGGGCCGGGGTCGGGGCCTGAGGGACAAGAGCTCAGGGATCCGCAGAGGTGGAAGCAGGCCCCGAACAACTTCCAGGGGTAGAGGCAGGGGCTCGGGCTCAGGCAAGGGCATGGCCAAGGGTAGGGGGAGGCTGGGTCCAATGACTGCAGCAGCTCCTGGGCCCCCCACAGCTGCGCCTGCTTCTTCTAGCCCTGCAGCTGCAGCGGCTGCCACAGCGACAGCAGCAGCTTCTTCTTTCTCCTTCAGCCCCAGGCCCAAGCCCAGGCCTAGCTCCCGAGGGGCTGGAGGCTCCTCCTGGCAGAAACACAAGGAGATGAAGGCGTCAAAGAAATAGAGGGGAACCAGGGGCCTCAAAGCTAGGGATGGAGAGGGCACGGGGAGCTGGCAACTTAGAACCCAGAGCAAGCCCACTACTCCCACCTCCAGGGCCAGCAGGCACTCATAACTCAGACTGGAAGAGTACCTGAGTGGATTCAGAACTTGAGTGGGAGGAGACAGAGATACAGGGTAAGCAGAACAAGAAAGGGAAACAAAGAAAGACGCAGTGAAAGCAGACACACAAACATCTAGGGGAGACCCAGATGATATTCTCAAAGCTGGGGGCTGGATTCCAGTGTTGTATCTCCATAGATTCCTTTCTCACATGCTCTGCATACTCACTGGGGGAGGCCTCAGGGTTGCCATTGTGCCAAGTGGGGGTCCTGGGGCTCGAGCCATCGGTGGCAACATCATGGGAGGTCCAGGGGGACCAGGTAGGGGAGGCCCAACCAGGGCCTGATGTGGGGGCCGAAGAGCCATGGGGCGTGGGCCACCTGCTAAAGAGAAAGAGAGTGTGTGGTGAAGTGGGTCCTTGGGTCTCTGAGGTGCCGGGGACGCCAAAGAGGGGATGGGGCCGGGCCAGGAACATTCCCTGGGCCCTTCTCTCACCCGCTCTCTGCAGCACATGGGGGACGAAGGCTGGGCGCAGGATGGGGGGACGCTGCGGGGGCACTGCTGAGAGACACAGACAGAGATGGAGACAGGGCGTGAAGGACCATGCCTCAGGGTCTTTGAAGGAAGGCCTCAGGGATTTAGGGGTTGACAGGGTCCTAGAGTTATTGCTGGTACCTCTAAGTCAGTCTTCTGAATCTCAGGGAGTCCTGAGATCATTGGGAGATCCGTACATGGGAAGAGGGATTGAGTATCTAAGGGTTAGATGATTCTGAAGGGCCTGGCAGTATCTTTTGGGGTTCCTTGGGCTTAGATTTCTGAAAAGATACCATGGCTGGGAGAAATGTCCCTGAGGAGGCATTGTGGAATTGTTGGGAGTTCTAAGGGCTCAGAAAAAAAAAAATCCTGGGGGAGTCTCAGGATTTTGTGATTTGGAAGGATTTTCTAGGCAGGTTAATTTATTTATTGGGGGGGGCACTAGGTGTGTGGGTGTTAGGGGAAGAGCATCTTGAATCCCAGGCTTTGGGTCCCGGGCACTGACCCGCCCGGCGAAGGAACATGGCATCCCGGGCCTCAGGGCTGTCAAGACGACCTCTATCTCCTCCAGGGCCAAAACCAACTGTGGAAGAGAAAAAAAAACTGCATTGGTGGGGGGGGGGCCCTTTTGGACTACTTCTTCTTGACCCTCCCTCATACCTCTTTCCCAACTCACCAGGACCCACAAAGGGGCCAGGGGGACCTACAATGGGAGCAATTACTGTGGCTGCTGCCGCTGCCCGGGCCTCCAGGCTCTGCTGAACCTGATCAGGGAGAAGACAAAAAAAAAAAGTGGTCAGTGAGAGAGCTCAGATTTCCTTTCTTGGGAGCCTAAGCTAATAGACAAATGGGTCAAAGGATAAATGCTGGCTTGGAATTAATAAACCAGTTGAATGGTAGAGTCTACACTCAAGAAGGCACACAAGACCGCCCCCTACCTGCTGGTAGGTGTTGGTGGCAATGATTGGGCGGATCACAGGTGCAGGCTCCACAGCTGGTACAACTGGAGCTGGAATCCCAGATATTGGAGCCCCCAAGACTTCCTGCTCAAACCTGTGGGGCAGAAATATGAAATGATTCAGACACACAGAAGAATCACTAGGTTTGATGCCAGAAGGGTTCTCAGAAGCCACCTGGTCAGAGGGAGACTTTAGAATGCTCAGAGATAGAAAAAATATAAAGAAACAATGAAAGACATAAGACAAAATGTTTAGAAAGTTTGGGGTTAACGACTAAGACCAGGATGTGGATAGGGAAAGAACAAGGGAAATTAAAAAAAATCAGGAACATGCAGAGCCCCCACACGATGAAGAGATAAGTGGAGAAAAAAACAGATTCAGAAACAGACACAGAGAGACACCAAGGAGGGGCAGAGACCTCCACATTAGAGCCGAAGGTAAGAGACACTCAGACGCAGGGAGGTGGTGACAAGGCAAAGGAAGGGAATAGAGGAGACCGGACCCAGGGGAATGGGAGCACGAGAGACAGGGGGAACAGCTGGCTCACCCACAGGAGGGGTCGGAGGCAGCGGGCAGGCGCCCCTTCCCCCTTCCCTGCCCCAGCTGGTGGTTGGGAGGTAGGGGGCAGGCACCCCTTCCCCCTTCCCTGCCCCAGCTAGGGGTCGGGAGATAGGGGGCAGGCACCCCTTCCCTGCCCCGGGGGGGGGGACGACAGCCAACTCACCCCCAGGAGGGGCAGAAGGCAGCGGGCAGGCGCCCCGCCCCCCTCTCCCTGTCCCACCCCCACGAGGTCGCTTCTCCCCGCTCCCGGCACGGAGGCAGAAGGACTGCCACCCTGGCCCCGGGCGCAGCGGGGTTTTGGGGGGGGGAAGGGAGGGGCTCACAGCGCCATCTCCGCCTCCATCTCTTTCAGTCGCTCCTCGCCGCTCTTCCCGGGCACGCCGGGCCCTGGGCCCGAGGGCAAGGCTCCTCCCGCACCCGGGAGTCCCGGGGGCGGCCCTGTCCCAGCCATCGTCGTCGCCACAGCCGCTTCCGCCGTCTGTCGGTCTTTGCCGGCGCACGCCGATGATGCACAACGCACGTGTTCAACAGGAACCAATCAGTTTCGCGCTCTGTGGCCTGGCAGGCGCGCAAGCGCACTTGCTGCCTCGCCTCCTGAGCCAATGAAAGCTCAAGGAACAAGAGGCCACGCCTCCCCAGCCCGTAACTTTGTTTCCAGAGGTCTGCTCTCTTGTGGGAGGTTTGTTTTCCAGAGGGGAGGGCAGGGGCATTCCGGGCCCGTGGGGGAGGTCCCTCCTCGCTGTCGGCGGGGCCCAGGGTCCAATCACTAGCCTCCATATAACTGACCCGTGTGTTACCTGGGCACAATCAAATTCTCATCCCTCTGGCTTTTCAGCTTGGAAAATCCAGGGGCTACGGCCTGGAACCTTGGGGTGAGCGGAGCCTTGAAGGCCGGTTTTCAGGAGGTGCTGACGGGCTGGGCAAGGTTGGGAGCTGGTGAGCCCCCTGAAAGCCTTTGTGGGCCCCCGGGAACGAAAGGGTAGAGGCTCCGGGGGCACTCCCCCTGGGGTCAGGACAAGGAACCACTTTAAAAAGGAAGGGGAAATTGTGAAGCCTTTCATTTAAGACTGGGGAGACTCCAAGAGTGTAAGCAGATGGGAAGGGGCCCAGGACAGGCATGCGCCGTACACCACCTCGGAGTCTCAGTGCCCTCATCTGTAAAATAAAGACAACCTGCCTGCCTCCCGGGATTGTGGTGACATGTCTGCCCAGTGTTTCCTAAGCCTAAAAGCGTTATATAAATACTATTGGCCGCTATTAAAACCGATGAGGGACGCACTCCTGAGAGAAGAGGGGATGGGACGGATCCCATCTTTGCCAGGATACAGGAAGAAGACGCTCTTTTCGAAGACTTGTCCTGCTAGAAGCCCAGATGAGCCTTTTCTAGGTAGAAATGGGTGCTGGCAGGGGCTAGCTGAGGTCACAGGCCTCGAAGCGTTCCCCCTGATTCTTGGATAGAGGCAGACTGGGCCATTGGTTGGGGCCCCGGGAGGTCCCCCTTACAGTCCATTCTCATGTCTTGCAGGCTCCTCCCGTGGAGAGCTGCAGCTGGGCTTGGCTATAGCCTCACAGGAAACACTGAAGGTAACTGGAGAGCCCTAATTCCTGAGTTCAGGGAGAAGGGGGTTGAGGCCTCTCCTAAAAGGGGAAATCCTTGGAGATCATCTGGTCCAGTCCCAGCCCTTGGTCTGCTGAGGCCCCAGAAACGGGAAATGATTTCTCTTAAAGTCATATTCAACTCTTTATTAAAACACAAACTGAGGAATAATAAAATAAAACCCAAATTTCACCCTCCTAAGGAACCTTAGAGACCCCCTTGTCCTGCCTCAGAACAGCAAGGAAACGGGAACCTCAGAGCTAGGGTCAAAATTGGATGGGAGTCAGGATAGGGTTCTGTCCCTGATTTTTCAGCCAGGCTATGGGAATTTAGGTTTCTTGGGGAATGGGGAAAGCCAACCTTCCTGAGGTTCCTGGTCACTTGCCAGGGGGCTGGGGACAGCAGCCAGTCCATTAGTTTTCCAGGTTCACCCTGTCCCCAGCTTGGATCTGTGGGGACCTCTAAGTACTTTGGGAGGGCAAAGCTTTGACAGCAAAGGGCTGGGACTGGAGGAGGCTGCAGCATTGCCTTCCAGAAAGCATGGCTCTCCAGCAGGTGCTCAGGGTCTGGCGCCTCCATTCCCCAGTAAATACACTACTACTCTCCTAAGGGAGACGTTGATGAGAAAATGGCCACTGAGTGCTCCAAGGCCTGAGGAAGCATTTCTCTCACTTCTATAGGGGTCCAGGATCCCTGAAGCATCTCCCATGACCCACTTAACATACTCTGCACATTGAAGCAGGCCCTCCTGCTCAGTCTCTGAATACTGGGAAAGAAGCTAGGAAGGACAGGGTCCTCAGGGAGATGTGGCCCTCCACAAGGAGTAAAGATGCCACTGTATCCTCCCTAGGGAAGGTACCCCCATAGCTCTGGCCAAACCTAGGTGGAGGGAGTGCCTTCCCAGTCTGCTTCTAGTCCCTAGGGTGCTCCTTTCTCATGTGTAACATGTGCCATGAGGGAGCCAAGGGCACCCTGAGGGTACCAGTGTGGAGACTAGCTCTTCGATCAGGGCGAGATTTCTTTCCCTGTCCAGGGATGGATACTTACCCCAGGTCAGGGATCAGCCTCTTTCACTCTCCACTCCCAATCCCATCACCTGGTCCACCTGCCACAGATCTGCTCCCCTCCACCCCCTTCCTTAGAGGAGTATCTCAAACCTTTGATTTCCTATCCTTAGGGAAATATCCCCCAGGTGGGAAACACTGCCCTGGGGGAACCCTGATTGTCCTTAGTTTAGCTGAGGAAACAGGCCAGGCAGGTCAAGGGTCAAGGGGACAGGAGCACAAGTTGGTCCAGGGGCACTGAAGGACTGGAGAAGTTGGAGGGTCAGAGATTAAAGGCACAGAAAAAAACCCTGATTCCCGAAATCTCTAGGCACTTTACCAGGAGGAGGAGTTTGTCATTTTAACAGTGAAAGGATGGAACCAGTTCTATTTACATCCAATGTCTGTCTGGCTCTTTGCTCACTTCCAAACCTCGGTATTCAGGCTCTCTTCCCATGGGCCCGGGCCCAGCGAAGCTTCCATTGCTGGAGGGAGAGGCTGTCCTGGTCCTGGAGCTCTCCAGGGAGTGCATTCTGTCCTGGCTGGTCCCACCTGGGGGCAAGGCAGCAGGCAGAGGCTAGGTCCCCGAAGGTCCTGGATCCTCCTCCAGCCCAGACCTGGAGCACCCCCTTCCCAGCTCTCCTTGGCCTGTTCCATTAGTTCCCAGCCCAGGTCCCTCAGCCCCAGGACTGCCCCTCTCACCAGTCCCCCACAGCCTTCTGCAGCTGGGGGATGCGGTCCAGCCCCCACTCCATCAGCTCCTCAAGGCGATGCAAGATGGGGCCCAGGTGTTCTTGCTGCTTCTTCTCCTCAGACTCCTGGATCTGAAGCAGTTCTGGGGGGAGGCAAAACATGATTCAGTGAGCATCCATTAAACACCTCCACTGGGCAGGACCATGTTTGGTGGTGGGATTTTAACATACATGATCCACTCCCTGTTCTCAAGGCTTTTCAGTCTAAGAGGGGAAAGGTCTTACATGGAAACAAGTATTCTAATAAGAGAGAGTGAAAAGGTTAGAAAATAGAATAAGATGCAGTGTTTTAGGAAGATCTGAGGAGGTGGTTAACCTCCATTTGGGGAAACCGCTTTGGGTTTAACTAAGGAGAGATGAGGGACAGTCTTCTCTTCAGGCAGACGGTACAGGCACAAGGAAAGCACTAGAAGCTTGGCTTGACCGTCATTGTAGGATTCAACCTCCGTGGAGCCCGGAAGTCCAAGAACTCTTATGGGCCAGAGCATTTCAGACACTTAAGTGGTTCAAACTCACCTCCTCTGGGTTAATATGACTTCTTTCTCCTGAGGTCTGGGCATTCAAAGTTGCATGTGTTTGGAGGGTAGTACCTTGGCCATTTCCTCCCATGAACCTCCACATTCTCCTCAACCTTTCCCTTTCTTTGACCTCAAATACCTACCCAGTGCGGGGTCCCAGGCATTCTGCCTCTGCACCATCCTATCCATATGTACCTTTCTACTGCAAAGAGACGGTTACATGGAAGGAGAGGGTGCAGAGATGGTCAAGGGGATTGGGACTGCGGCCGAGGGGATTTCTGGCTGAGATGGCTTGTCTGTATGCAGGCCTACCCAACTCCCGGACACCTACTTCAGCAAAAACCTGAAATCCACACCAGAATGAATAATGACCAAGAGACTGGCTGAAAACTGCTATGACTTCTTCCACCCCAGAACTGCACCAAAAGCCATCAATCCACAGGCCAAAGGAACAAGTCCCACCAGCACAGCAAACTTGTAACACAGCTAGGAAAGGATCAGGGCCAAAGGCAGCCTTTATGGGCTGCAAGAGGGAAGAGCTCCCCTGAAAAGCCCTAAATAGGAAGGGCCCTGATGAGGGAGAGTCTCACTCAGACCAGGGCACCGGGGTTCCTGTCCTCACTTAGCAGAGAGGGTCTTGAAAATCTAGAACTCTGGACCTTGGAAGAGCAGAGGGCTTTGAAAGGAGGAGGTTGGGGTGGAACCCAGATAAACCAGGGTCAGACTAGGCAGTGCCAAACTCTCCAGCCTCACATACAAAGCTGGGCAGTGAGGATCCCGACCCCTACAGAGCCCCAGTTCAGGAGCTGAAGCTGGAGACATGGGAAGAAAAAAAAAGAAAACACCAACTAGTATCACAGATTACTATCAGTCTAGAAATCCAGCCAGAAGAAAGAGAGAGTAACTCTGTTAACATCTGCAGGTGGAGGCTCAATGAAAAACAATGGATTTATCTATAAGGACTATTTGAATAACTGGAAAGTGGAAAGATAAAAAATGAAATAAAAGCTCTTGAAGGAAGAATAAATAATAAATAAACAGCTTAGAAGAGAAACGAGTAAATCTTACACCTGAAAACTAGAGTTCAAAGAGAAATTCATGACTCCATGAAACAGTAAAAAGTATCAGAACAAAATTAAATGAAAAAAAAAAGTAGATAGATATCACAAACAACTGGCTTGAAGAACATCAAGGAGAGGTAACTTAAGAATCATTGTACTTTCTGAAAACGACGATGTATTTAAAAGAAAAAAAGCCTAGACATGATATTTCAGGAAATTGTAAATGAAAACTGCTCAGATTTATGAGAACCAGAGGGTGAAGTGAAAATATAAAGAACCCACCAACTGTTTCCTGAAAGAAGTCTCCAAAAGGAATGTTCCATATCAAAGAAAAACTACTGCCAGCATCTGAAAGGAAGCAATCCAAGCAGACCAAGATACCATAATCAGGCTCACAGAAGACGGATAAGTTTTTCTAAAAACAAAGGGAGATCTGGGAATGTGATATTTCAAACATCAATAGAGACAGGCTTCCAACTAAGGATAATTTACCCAGCAAAGCTGAATATAACCCTAAGTGGAAAAAAATGGATCTTTAATGGAACAGAAGACTTTGCAGTATTTTTGTGGTAAGGATCAGAACTGAGTAGAAAACTCTAGCATACAAACACAAGAGCGCAGAAAAAGCCAGAAAGGTAAATGTATCTGAGCACTGAAAAGGAGCCATATGATATAGTGCTAACATTCTACAGAGGAAAAGAAACCGGTGTTCCTTCAGGACTTAATTTCATCAAAGGGAGTTAGATAAAAGCAGAGGGCCTGGGGATGAACTGGTCCTGCTCTAAAGAGGAGAAAAAGGAAGAGTATAAGGACGAAGACACCACTGAAGACAGAAGGAGAAAAAAAATGGGGGCTGTTGCTTCTCATAGTTGGAGTAGAAAAAAAAGAAGTTTACAAACACAGTGGAAAGGGTGAGGGAGCAGCGCCAGATGAAATTCACTTCTACCAGAGGTGGACAAATGCACAGTGTGGTGTGGAAATCCTGCAGACTCCACAGGAGAACAAGTGGAGATAAGGGCTGGGAGACAGGGTAAGAGGGAGCGTGACAGAGGGGAAGGAAGTTATGTAAGCAGTACAAACTTCTTGATCCTAAAGGGGAGGAAACAGGAAAAAAGGGAGAGTCAAGAGGAGTCCTACTCTCTGGAGAATAGTGGGATAAACTGTGGCGTGTCAGTACAAGGACACAGGGAACTGTGGCAGCATGAACCGAGCAGGACAGAGACGAGTCCGCACAAGGTTTATCAAAACTGTGTCTGCTGAAGGGCCTGACTCAGCACCTGGCAGGGAGGAGAGGGGACGTTTCTGGAAGTGGCCAAACAGGGTAGATTTGTTTGGTTCGACTAGGCTCCTTTTTCACAAGGTTTGTTTGTCCGTCTGTCTTAATTGTGTGGGACTGGGAGAGAAAGGAAGGGTGAGCAATAATGATTTTCCCCAAAGAGAGATTTTTTTAAAAAGCACAGAAAAGAAAAGAAGGAAGTTCACAGGGAAACACAGACAAGCAGGAGGGTTTGAAAGTCAGTGGCCTGAAACAGAAGGTCATGGCTTCAGAAACGTGTGTGAGTGTGTGTGTACGTACATGCAAAGATTTTTTTTGGAGTGTTTATTTTCAAGAATTTTTTAAAAGTAAAAAAGGTTGATTGGGAGGGATTTGGACTTGAATCCCAGAAACTGAATTTTGGGAGGAGAAACATGGGAGAGCTTGGAGCAGTGGAGAAAAAGGCACAAAGGAAAAGGCTCTGAAGGTTCCAGGGAAAGGAGAAAGGGAGTGATAAAGATACAAATCAAACAAAAGCTAAGCGAGAGAAGGAAACAAGACAACAAACAAGACAACAAAGACAACAAGGGACCATCCATAAACAAGTTGAAAGACCAAGAGGAGTCTCCCTATCACTGAAGCACCGGGAAAAGGGGCTGTGGCCGACCCTGCACCTGCAGTGCTGGGGTCTCTGAGAGGGGCAGGTTCCCAGGTTCAAACTGAAGGCCGGTCAGGCTCTCTCCTGGAACCACAAAGTAAATGTCAAGGAATTCCTCTGGAGCTGACCTGATATGGGGCAAACCACCTGTTTTGGTAATACCTGGAGAGCATGGAGCAGGGGGTTACTTGTAAATAAAGTTTTATTGAATTGTACAGGAAATGTAAAAACCTGTGCTACCAGGTAGGGGAGCTGTCCAGCTCCTGCTCTAGGTCATTAGGAATGACCGAGTGTCGCAGTGGTCAATCCCGATGGTCTTCCCTGCTGCAGACCTCACTGACCACCCTCTTTTCTTTCATAGTCTTAGTAACATGAATTTATGGTCTCTACACAGAGGACTTTCCCTGAGATTTCAATTTCACATCACTAATCATCTATGGGACATCTCAAACTGGATGTTCCGGAGGTATCTCAAACTATACGTGTCCAAAACAATTTCATTTTCTTTCCTAACCTCGTCCCTGTTTCTCTCAAAGACACCCCCAAAAGGTTCTGGTTCCTAACCTCAGCACTACTCTTGACTCCTTTTCTCTCTCTCTTCCTGAATCCTGCTCTTTCCCTCACTCATCCCCCCTCACCCTCAGTCAGATCACCATGACCTCTCACCTCGATTCTCTATCCAGCCCATCCCTCTCTCCCCAAGTGACTTTCCTTAAGAGAAGACCTGACTATATCCCTGTCCTATTCAAATGCCAATGGCTCCCTACTGTGTCCAAAATCAAATAAAAACTGTGGTTTGGTTTTAAAGTCTTCTCCAACATGGCCACAGCATCTCTCACTTCACATATTCTTCTTCCTGTCCTTTCTAGTCCAGCCAAACTGGCCCTCTGTTTGTTTGTTCCTGACACATGGCATTCATCTCCCACCTTAGTAGCTTTGGCCCACAGACTCCTCTACTCCCTTTCTCCCTTCAGGACTCAGCTCTGGGGGCAGGTCCAAGATGGCGGCACAGAAGCAGGAAAACTCCGGAGCTCCCCCCATAACCACCTCAAATACCTAGAAAATATGACTCTAAACAAATTTTAGAGCTCCAGAACCCACAAAAGTGCAGAGAAACAAAGCTCCCACTGAAGGCAGACTGGCAGGTGGGACAGGAAGGGCTCATTGCAGCACAAAACCAGCCCAGCCTGAAACTGGGGTGGCGGGAGCTTTCAGGAGAGCAGATCACCAGCAGCTGTGCCAGTTTCCAGAATTATCAATCCATAAGAAACAAGGACAAAGTGAAAGGTCAGTGGAACTTGGCTGAAAGTGGTAGCCTTGCAGCCACCTCCACATGGCTTCTTCAGAGTTCTTGGCTTACAGATTGCAGAGGGGTCAAGTGATCATTCAGAGGCTAAGTGCTCTTGCCTTAAGCTGTCTGGATTGGGACTGTGGTCTTGGATGGTGGTCCTGAGGTATGTGAATAGTGAGCCAAAGCTGGTGGGGGCTGCATAGACAGTGGCCTCCTAATAGCTCCAGCAGCTGCAAAAACCTCAGTGATTTGGGATAAAGCTCTCCCCTCTGGAAGCAGAGTTCCACAGAGCTAAAAAGTCAAGTATTAGACTGTCAACATGAGCAGACAAAGGAAGCAAAGTAAGAACAGCAATCCAACTTTAGATTCCTTTTTTGGGG
>CM053596.1:18900843-18918860 GCA_028646575.1 Pseudocheirus occidentalis | reverse complement strand
GAAAATTACAAAAGTTGGAGGGGCTATGGGAAAACAGGCAGGATAATATACTATTTTCTAAAATAAATGTTTATTGATATTCTTTGCTTTTACATCATCTAAAGTATCCATATGTGCAAAAATATTTATGGAAGTCCCTTTTATGGTGGACAAAATACTAGAAGTAAACTCATCAGTGCAGATGTGGAACATTAATGTGATGTAATACTGTTGTGCTTTAAGAAGGGATGTTTTCAGAGAAACCCGGGAAGACTTGACTTGTATGGACTGATACAAAGTAGAATAGAGAGAACTAGGAGAATTCTCATTTTCTTTATCCTGTTGTACACCTTTGAATACCTGCAGTTGTTCAGATAAAACTGAATATTGAGACGACTGGAAAAGATGGGGACGCTGTGATGGGCTTTGATCGCCAAACATCCTGGAGGTAAAATAGGAAGCCCCATGAGTTGAGTAGGGGGTGTCCCGGTCAGACTATCTGGGAGGATCACCTGGGCAGCAGCTGGGAGGATGGTCGGAAGAGAAAAGGATCTGGGGGTCGTAGTTTAAGGGAGAGGGAATGTGGACAGGGCGCTGCGCAGTAGCCGGCGGGGAGAGGGAACCGAAAAGCGGGAGCTGCTTCCCCAGGATGCTCTCCCCCACTCCACTCTCCCCCTCCCCCTCCTTCTTCTCCTCCCCCTCTATGCCCCCTCCCTCCTCCCGCTTCTTCTCCCGGAGATGAATGACCAAACCACAAACAGCCTTCCCAGACCTGGGAGGTGTCCCTGCTCAGCAACCGGTGACGTCACGAGTGTGTCTAGACCAACCGGGAGAGCCTCCTCCGCCGGTCCCGCCCCCTTCTTCGTGACGTCACCCGCCAGCGCCCGGTATTCGAGCGGGAGAGCGGGAGCGACGCCGCCATGGACCCCGCGACCCTGGCGCAGGAGGTGGGGACCTGGGCGACCCGAGAGATGAGCTGTCCCTCCGCCCTGCTGCCCTCCGAGCCTGCGCTGCGCAGGTGAGAGCCGCCCCCCCCCCACCGGCAGCGTGTCCCCCCCACCAGCGTCGACTCCAGCCACCTTACCCCTGCAGTTTAGACCCAACCCTGTAGCGCCACCTCCCCCCAGTGCGGACCTTCTCCTGCAGCAGCCCACCTCCCCGTCCCCACGTGGACCCCCCCATCGGGACCCGGCATCAGAAACCCCACCTTGCAGCACTGCCCCACCCTGGCAGCGGGGACCCTCCCACCCCCGAGGCAGCTCGGACCCTCCCCTGCCATCTGCAGTACCCCTCAAAGAATCCAGCCCCCACCTGAGCAGAAACCTTACCCCTGTACTTCGCCCCCATCACAGCCTTGATTAGATACCTTGATTAGATCGCTACCCCACCCCTACCCCCTTCCCGGGGCAGCCCGGCCTCGCTCGCCTAACCCTGGCTGTCAGGGAGCTCTCCCTGGTCTCTGCAGCCTTCACCCCTTGCTCCTGGCTCTGCCCTCGGGAGCCGTCTCGCAACTCCAGTCCTTCTGCCTGGCACCCCTTCAGATACTGGGGGCCAGCCACCTTGCTTCTCTCTGATCCTCCGCTTCTTCGGGCTAAACATTCCCACTTCCTTCAATTCAAATAATCCCCCCTCCCAGGGCTCCTGCCCACCCCCTCGCCCAATGTATACTTTTTACATGGTAATATATGGATCTGTTGTCTCCAAGTAGGCTGGCCTCTGTAAGCTTCTCCAGGGCCGGAGCTGTTTCCTTTCCTTTTTCTCTGTGTTCTGGAACCTCATACTGGGCTGTAGCCCTCACGTAGCAGCAGCCTCTTAATAAATGGCTTGTTGATTGTTTGAAATGAAACTCTGTTTAAACTGCTTTGCCACCCTTAGAGTGCTGTGTAAATTCAGTAAACCTGAATCATCTTCTATTTCACCACGGTGCTAGACCACAGGAAGGAAGGACAGCAAAGGAGAATAATCCCCCGCCTTCCATAAATTTTGGTGAATTTAATTCTATTTCGGGATGGTAGGGTAGGGGTGGAGAAAATTGCGTCAGATAAATAGCCCTTTGCCATTCTGGAAGTACTCCAGCTTCTCATTGTCCTTAAATAAAGCGTAATAATGTTCCATTTGTGATCTGAGCAGAGCAGCAGGACCATGCCTCCCTTGTTAAAAACATCATTTCTCTTTCTTGCTACAGCCTAAGGTTGAATTAGCCTCCTTTTTTTCTGCTGTTATTGCTTCTTGCCCTTGCAGCCCAATAAAATCCCCAGCTCTTTTCCAGGCAAACTGCTTTTTAGCCAAGGCATCTGATCTTGTTGACCATGTTTTTGAATGCAAGAGATTAGTGTTCAAGTTTTCCTTCTGAATTACTAGCTGTATAACCAGGGCCCAGTAATAGGATCACAGGGACCTTAGGAGCTATCTCATCTAACTTCCTTATTTTAGAAGCCTCTTTGAACTGGGCAGGATATTTGGCTCCTGGCTTTGTCATCCATCATGGTCATCCCTGCTGACTGTGTCATCTGCAGACTGGATAAGCAGGCCATTTATTTATCTAAGTTCAAGGGAATACTCCCCAAAGACTTCCTTCCAAGGTCATTGGAATGGAGTTTGAAAGCCATCTAACCAACACCTTCATCTTACAGATGAAGAATAGTGATAGTGAATCATTAATAAGTATTCTTTAGGTCTAGGCACCAAGGGTGGGGAACCTATGACCTTGAGGCCATATGTGGCCTTCTAGGTCATTGGGTGTACCCTCAGCGGTTCTCAACCTGTGGGTTATGTTCAATTTAAATACATCCTGCATATCAGATATTTATATTATGATTCATAACAGTAGCAAAATTACAGTTATGAAATAGCAACGAAAATAATTTTATGGTTGGGGGGGTCACCACAACATGAGGAGCTGTATTAAAGGGTCTTGGCATTAGGAAGGTTGAGAACCACTGCTTTAGATTGAATCCAAGTTTTACAGAACAAATCCTTTTATTAAGGAGATTTCTTCTGTGAAGTTTGGATTCAAAGGACCACACTTGAGGATCTAGAGCCCACATGTGGCCTTGAGGCTGCAGGTTCCCCACTCCTCATTCAGCCATTTTGAAATCCACCAAAATGTGGCGTTCTCCGGTGCTCATATATCTACCGTGCTTACAAGACTAGCATGAGAGGCTTTGTTCAGTATTTTACTGAAGTCTAAGTAAAATCCATCTACCATAACCTCCTCATTGCACAACTCAGCAACCTCATCAGGTGAGGACGACTGATCTTTCCTGGATGGAGCCGTGTTGGCTCTCAGTACAGCCTACTTCTGCGCGTTCTCAGTGCCAATGAGCTTTCTCTTTAACTATATATTCTGACGTTTTCAGACTCTATTCTTGGCCCTTTTATGAATAAAGGTGTTTTCCCATTTCCAGTCCAACAGCACCTTTCCTGTCCTCCACAGTCTTTCCCAGATCAGTGATACCAACCCATCTGTCCCATTTGCTAATTCCTTAAGCACCTGAGATGTAGTTCAGAAGCAAACCAGGCTTTCTCACCGGCTCTTTGCCTGTCTCAGGAATTGGTTCTTTATTAGTCTTTTGCCCTTTCCAGTCCCAAAGATCATTCTCTTTGACCTAAAAAGGGCAGCAAATTAAGAGTTAAGTAATTCTGTCCTCTCTATTGCGCCTGTTCATTTTCCCATCAGTCCAAGTGAAGGGCCCTGTTCTTTCTTTTTTCTTTGAGCCTTCTTTCTCCAAAATAGTGTTAAAAAAAAGAAAACCAAATGTTATCTTTAGTGTTCTCCACCAGGTGTACTTCCCCAACAGAATTTCAGGCTACAAAACCCTGTAGCCTGTATAACTGAAATCTGTTCTCCCCGGATCTATTGCCTGTTAGATTTTGTGATTGAGGAGAGGCAGGTCGGGCCAGAGTCTGAGCTCCCCTGAGCTTCCCATCATCTCCTCCTTGAAAAGGAGAATTAGATCCAGAATTAGCAGTTCCCCGTTTGTCATAAAGGCAAACCTCTCCCTGCTAACTGTGTCAGGCTCTGTGCTAGAAGCATGAGCTTTTCCTGTCTAGGTTAGTCAGTACTCATTAAGGACCTGCTTTGTGCCAGCCATCATGCTAAGTGCTGAATGCCCAGCCTGTACAAGACTTTCATGGGTATATCACCTTTGTTTCTCTGACGGTCTCCATCCCAGAGGCTGTCCACCATTTCCTCTGGATGCTAGGTTTCTTCCCATAAGTAGATTGCATTGTACGGTGCTGTTTCCAGCCCACCACAAGTGTTTTTTCTCATATCCCTTTGAATAAGCCATATTCTAAGCCATATTCCAATTGTTGGCCCCATCTTGTCTCAGCTTTGGGAGCAGGTAGGTGGTACAGTGGAGAGATCACTCACTCTGGAGTCAGAAGGACTTGAGTTCAAATCTAGCCTCAAATGCTGGCCCCTGGACAAGTCACTTCACCCTGATTGTCTCCAAAAAGAGATCAGCTCTGTCTTCTCAACTTAGCATCTCGATTTGACCTTATTGTCCCTCATACCCCTTCAGCACCGTTACTCTCCTGCCATCAGCCCTTCAGTCTCCCCAGATCCTATTCTTTTTTTGCCTCACGACTTCTCTTTCAACCTCACTTCCTCAGAATGTGTATGGGCCCCATGGCTGATGTCTGGACCTTTCTGACCCAGAGGATCCATAGCCAGAGGTGAGGGAGACACAGGGGAAGGGCTGGGTTAGGGAGAGTTCCCTCTCTGGGACAGAAAAGTCTCATGCCAAGCTTGCCCTTTTATATTCTTTGCTTCACTCCAGGACCGTAAGGAAGATTCGTGGAAACCTCTTATGGTATCTTCCAGACCCAGCTTCCCACCTGGCCCTCTTCCTTGTCCTGGATTCCCCGAGCCTTTGTCCTGGCAGTCCGGTCTGGAGCAGCTGGAGAGGGGAGGGGGAGGGAACCTTTGAGTAAAGGGGTCAGGAGGCAGCCTCTGAAGCAGAATGGGGGGACTAGTGGGCCCCAGATGAACTCTTGCTTAGCTCAGGGCCCCCTTCATTTCTTGGGGATTGCTGATTAGGGTCCTGCCTCCCTCTCCAGGTCAGTTCCTCTGGCCAGTGACTGTGTGTCTGCTCGCACTCCTGTGGTCAGCCCTTCCCTGTTCCTCCCTTTCTATGTCCCTGCTTTGTCTCTGCCCTTTTCTTGTGTCCCCTGCCCCGTCCTTCCCCTCCAGCACATCCCTATTCAGCCCCTTAACCCCTCCCCCCCGATTCCTTGCAGGTACAGCCAGCAGGAAGGCCCAGAGGTGAGAGGACAGGGTGTCTAGGCTGGGTGAGTGCCGCCCGGCGGGGGGGGGGAGAGGAAGGAAAGTCCTCTGCCCTCTCTCTCTTCTACAGGTAGTGATTAAATTAGACCTATTATGTGCGAAGCACTAAAGTCACAAGACAACAAAATCATCCCTGCCACAAAGTGGATGCATGTGCGGAGCTACCTAGGGGCCTTTGGGAATAGCAGCCCATTGCCCTTCTCTAAGAGTACCCCTCTGACCTAGGACAGAAACTAGGGCCAGAGTGGGAGGCTCAGCAGGGGTAGGGGAGGGCAGCTCCTGATCTCTGTGGCTCATAGGCTGGCCAGAGGCGAGAGCTGGAGGCAGCTCTGACGAGGGTACGGGCAGAGATCAGAGAAATTGACCTGAGACTGGAGCTGGCTGAGCGTGAGGCTATAGCCCAGGGTAAGTGACCATATGGGGACTCAGGAAGACCTGGGAATGGGTCAGGGTCCTTAGGCATCGTTAACTGCTTTGTGGCCCTGTTCTGCCTCCAGAGGAGGCCCAGGAGCTCACCCTGAAGCAGATCCGGGATGCCCAGGGCAAGGCTTTGCTCCTTCGGGCACGAGCAACAGCAGCCCGACGGCAGCAGCGAGGCCTCAGGGACCAGACCCAGCGGCTCCAAGGCCAGCTCAGCCATCTGCAGGACGTAGCAAGGTGGGCCCTGTCCCCTTGCCCCCAACCCAAGGGTCTGAAGCCCCAAATCTTCCTCACTCCCACAAAATAAAAACAAAGCTACACAAACTTTCTCCCCCAGGAAAGCAAAAGCAGATGTAGCCTTTGGGCTTCCCTCACCCATGCTCTTGAGCCTGGAGCCAGATGTCCTGGTGAGTGTCCTTAGAGTCAGGGAGGGGGGCACCCCGCAAGTGGCAGTGGTGTGTGCTCCCAGGCAGCAACTTCCCTCATTACTGCTCACTCTCTTTCTAGCAAGACGTCATGAGGGTCTGTACTCTTCGAACCCAGTTCCTCCAGGCTCTGCTGACCCCTCATTCTGATCCAAGGACTTTGTGAGTTACCACCTACCTTCCCCCCTCCTAAGCCCTAGAGATGGCCTGTATGTGGCCTCATTTCCCTTCCTCTAAATACCATCTCCCTCAGGACCACCCAGGATGACTTGTTTGCCACCACCCACAGGCAATGGTTCAGTGAAATGGAGGTGAGTAGGATATTTGGAAGGGACCTGGGGAGCCAAGACCAGAGGATGTTCCTGCCCTGGGAGGGTCCAGTCTTGCTTCCCCCACCACCGCTCTGCCACCTGATCACTCCCTCCCGCCACCAGGTCTTGATGGCTTCCCACCCTCCCTCGCACATCCTGGGGGCGCTGGAGCACCTCGCTTCAAGGCAGACGACTGAGCTGCAGATGCTAACTGATCGGTGGGATGGGGAGACACGTAGGTAGGAGCCACTCATGGTGGGAGAGCACAAGGTCAAGGCTTCTTTCCAGGCATCTGATTCTTCCTTGTCCTTGAATAGGCTACAGCTGGCCGATGTGTCAGAGTCCCCAGCCCTGCCTTCCCTGACCCACCTTATCCAGGTAACAGGGTGCCCCAGCAAGGAGGGAGGTTAGATGAGGTGGCAACTTTGTTTTCCCCTCCTTCCAAGGGCTCTTGGGCTGTCAAGGCTCTGGGATTCCCTGTGACTTCTCTAACTTCAGGATTTTCTTCCCTTTTACCACTCCCAGGAGGGTTGGCTATCCGTAGGGGTACTGACTTCGAAGAGGGGCCCTCTCCTACAGCAAGTTCAAATCCTAGCAGAGAGACTCCAAGGCCTAATGAAGGAAGTGGCACAGAGAGTGACAGGGTCCCAGGAAGCTTGGTGAGATGACTTCATGTGTGGTGTCTGTGTCTTATTCCCAAGTCTCTGTGTCACTAACCTTATTTGCTTCCTCTCTCCCTCCCTCCTTCAGCCACGCTTTGTCTCTGGAGCTGCAGGTGGCTGCACTTCAGGCTACCCGTAACTCTCTGAGAGCTCAGAGCCAGAGCCTGAAGGAAGAGGCCAAGCAGAGGCAGCAGGAACTTTGGGAGCTCCAGGTCAAACGGCAACGCATCGTGAGCTGGCGGCAGCGAGTGGTGAGCAGGCATCACCTGGCTGGGGAGTAGCAGGGCCCCCCACATACACTCTGTCCTAAGCCTGGGTGTGTCCCCAGGAGGAGACCCAGGAGAGGATCCGGGTACTGATCAAGGGGAATTCTGTCAGCAAGAGTCATCTTCAGAAGAGCCCAGGAGAGGTGAGAGGCTGCAGGCCCAGGGCTCGGGTCCCAGGGAAGCAAGAAAGGAAGGTCTGGCCAGGGGGTCCCCTGGGCCTTGGGGGTCCTAAGGAGGCAGGGGATAAGGGACTGGGATCACAGCCCTTGGGCTTAACGACTCCAGGGTGGGTGGGGCTGGGAATCTGCCTTTCTGATGCTTCATCTTCTACCCCCCTAGATACAGGCTTTGGCTCAAAGGAAAGTGGTTCCAGCTGCAAGAGCTGTGAGGCTGCAGGCCCAGAATCTGCTAGGCAGACTAGAGGAAGAAGCACAATGGCTGCTGGGCCTGGAGCTCAATCCCCTGCTGCGGCGCCATCCAGGGGGGTAAGAACACATCTCAGAAGATTTCTTCCTCTCCTCCTTCCCCCACAACTGCTTATCCATGGACTCAGAGACACCCCTCTCTCCCATTCCCACAAGCCAGATGTGGCCTGTGGTCCTGATCTCTGTAAACATCCTGACACCTCCCCCTCCAGGCCACAGCCCCTTCCAGCCGTCCTCCCATCTGTTTACTCTCTGCATCCGGCTTGTCCTGGATCTCAGAACCTCATCCATCTGCGCCAGATCCTGCAGCTGCCCCCAGGCAAGGTGAGTCCAGCCTCACCCCTATCCTGTGACTGTGTTCCCCTTGGCATCCTCCCACCCTCACTGAGCCTCTCCTCCCCAGGCCCCAGAATTCCTCTTGCACCAGGCAGTCTCCCTGCGCCAAGATTGGCTGTTTCTCCAAGACCAGCTGAATCATAGGCGTGGCATGCTGATGCGCCTGCAGAGGGATCTGCCCCCAGGACCTTCCACCCAGGGTGAGAAGCACAGGCTCTAGTGATAGCTGCCAGTCACTGAGCATTCCCAGGCACTGGCCAAAGGAAGCACACCATCCTGGTCAGAGTCCCGCCCACCTCAGGGCTCTCCCCTCTTCAGTCCACCCTTCACTTGTCCAAGGGCACAGATCCGACCAGACCCTTCTCTGGGGCATTAGCAGCTGCCTGTTGTCCATAGGAATTCAGCCTTTGCAGTAAACGTTCCTGAGCCTCCTTATGCATAAGGCACAAAGGCTAGATATGGCATAGATCCTGCTCTTAAGAAGCCACAGGTAATGGGCAGAGGAGAGGCTGGGTGAAGGTCCAAGAAAAGGATAGAGCAGGTGGAGAGGGAGCAGAGGAAGCCTCCTGTAAGCCACATTGGCATTTGGCCTCCAGAGCAGTGCTGGGAGGTGTCAGGGAGGAATCTGGCCTAGAAAGAGGGAGTGGAAGTGGGAGAAAGCCTTGGGAGCCCCGGATGGGTGGGCTGACTGTACCAACTGGGTGCTGATTCCTATGTAAAATGCAGGGGGCAGGAGGGGAACATACTAAGAGAATGTGGAGGTAGAATAAACTCTAGGCAGCAGATGGGATTCAGGTAATGAGGGAGAGCAAAGAGGCAGGATGCAGTAGGGATTCCTTAGCCCGGCATTCAAAGTAGTCCTCCATGTTCTGGCCTCTGCTAACCTGTCATTGGCAGCAGGATGGCCAGGGACTGGGCCCAGATTATGTGGCCTGAGTCAAGCCTTGGGAGATGATATCAGTCATTAGAAGGACTCGTGTGGAAGCACGGTACGCCTTGCTTACTGCCTAGATTTAGCATGATGTGTCCGGATGTTGGAGGCTGTGATTGCTACTCACGGCTCCCATCTAGAGTTTCATTCCCAGGGAGCTACACAGTGTTTCAATCAATTGGGAAATGATTCTTATTTTTATAAATCTGGGTCCATTCTCTATATATTTGAGAAATGAGAGTTTTATCAAAGAAACTTACTATAATATTGTTTCCCAGTTTCCTGCTTTTCTTGTAATTTTGGCTGCATTGCTTTTTGCTAATTTAATATAGTCAAAATTAGCCACCTTATGTTCCATGATCCTCTCATTCTCTTGTTTGGTCATAAACTCTTCCCTTATCGATAGATCTAACAGGTAACATTGTTCATGTTTCCCTAATTTGCTTATGATATCCCTTTTATGTCTAACATGGGTATTCATTTTGAGCTTATCTTGATATACGGGGTGTTCCTATAGTCTGGACACATAGGAAATCTCATTAATTAATTTAATTTATTTAATTTAATTTATCTCATTAATATTAATATGGAAAATAGACCCCCAACAGCTAATGAAAGCTTTTATGCCATATGAAATTGTCATGACTAAAATTTATGCTAATTAAATAAAATGTTGAAAATTTCATTCATTTCATTTCTTAAAAACTTGCGTAGTTAATGAGATTTCCTCTGTGTCCAGGCTTTAGGAACACCCTGTCTATGGTGGCAGATATTCTGCCAGGCTGCTTCCCCCTTTTCCCTGCAGTTTTTTGTTGGATCATGAGTTCTTGCCCCAATAGCCTAGATCTTTGGGTTTTTCTTTTTCTTTTTTTTTTTTTATTGACTTGTTTATTTACTTTTAGTTTACAAAGATTCAGTTCCACAATCACTTGAGTTTCAAATTTTCTCCCCTCCCTCTTCCCCTCAACCCCCATGGTGGTGTACAACCAAGTATAGGCTCTGCAAATACTTTCACGTTGTACAGTAGTCTGGTTGTATAGAAGGGTTGTAACTAGTGAAGTGAACAAGGGGAAAAAAGAAAAACAAAACCAAACATGGAAAAGAACAATGGCATGTGTTGCTTCAGTCTCCATTTAAACTCTGGTCTTTCTAGATCTTTTCTCTGAATGTAGACATCTCCTTCCATTCTGAGACTTGTAGAGTTGTCTTATAACTGCGTTGCTGAGAAGAGTCCAGTTTATCAAGGTTGGTCGTCACACGTATGATGTTATCTGTGACTGTGTACAAATTTTTCCTGGCTCTGCTCTTCTCACTTAACATCAGTTCATATAAGCCTCTCCAGGTAATTATGAAGACCATCTCCTTCCCATTTCTTATAGCACAACAGTATTCCATTACATTCATATACAACAACTTGTTCAGCCATTCCCCAACTGATGTGCATCCTTTTAATTTCCAGGATTTTTTGCACCACAGAGAGGGCTGCAATAAATATTTTTGTACATATGGGTCCTTTTCCCACTTCTGTGATCTCTTTGGGATACAACCCCAAAAGTGGTATTACTGGGTCAAAGGGTATACAATTATTTATAGCCCTTTGGGCATAGTTCCATATTGCCCTCCAGAATGGTTGTATCAGTTCACAGCTCCACCAACAATGCATTAGTGTTCCAATTTTTCCACATCCTCTCTAGCATTTGTCATTTTCCTGTTTTGTCATCTATTAGCCAATCTGACTGGTGAGGTGAGATGCGGTACCTCAAAGTTGTTTTGATTTGCATTTCTCGAATCAATAGTGATTTAGAGCATTTTTCCATAGGATTAAAGTTATCTTTAATTTCTGCCCCTGAAAATTGCCTGTTCATATCCTTTGACTATCAATTGGGGAATGACTTGTATTCTTATAGATTTTACTTAATTCCCTGTGTATTTCAGAAATGAGCCCTTTATCAGAGACACTGGTTGTAAATATTCTTTCCCAATTTCCCACTTCCCTCTTAATCTTGGTTACATTGGCTTTGTTTGTGCAGAAACTTTTCAATTTAATGTAATCAAGATTTTCCATTTTGCATTTTATAATGCTCTCCAACTCTACTTTGGTCGTAAAGTCTTCCCGACTTCATAAATTTGACAGGTAAACTATTCCTTGCTTCCCCAGATTATTTACAGTATCAGCCTTTATACCTAGAACATGCACCCATTTAGACTTGACTTTGGTGTACAGCGTTAGATGATGGTTTATGCTCAGTTTATGCCTTACTATATTCCAATTTTCCCAGCAATTTCTGTCAAATAGTAAATTCTTAACCCAGAAACTGGGGCCTTTGGGCTTATCAAACAGTGCATTACTATAATTGTTGACTACTGAGTCTTGTGTACCCAATCTATTCCACTGATCTACTACTCTGTTCCTCAGCCAGTACCAAGCAGTTTTGAGGATCGCTGCTTTATAATAGAGATTAAAATCTGGTACAGCTAGGCCACCTTCCCTAGCATTTCTTTTCATTAATTGCCTTGATATTCTGGACTTTTTGTTCTTCCAAATGAATTTTGTCACTATTTTTTCTAGTTCTGTAGAGTAATTTTTTGGTAGATGTGATTGGTATGGCACTAAATTTATAATTTAATTTAGGTAAAATTGTCATTTTTATTATATTAGCTCTACCCAGCCACAAGCAACTGATGTTTTTCCAATTAGTGAGATCTGCTTTTATCTGTGTGAAAAGTGTTTTGTAATTGTGTTCATAAAGGTCCTGGGTTTGTTTTGGCGATCTTTGGATTTTTCAAACACTAGATTACTGTGGTCATTTATTTCTGTGTATGATGTGCCTGATCTATTTCATCGATCCACCACTCTGTTTCTTAGCCAGCGCCAGATCGTTTTGACAATACTGCTTTGTAATATAGTTGGAGGTCTGGCACTGCTAGGCTGCGTTGGTTCACTTTTTTTTCCCCCCTTGATTCTTCCCTTTAGTTCCTCCAGATGAATTTTATTATGATTTTTCTAGCTATTTAAAATAACTCTTGGATAGTTTGACTGTTGTAACACAGAGTAAGTAAATTAATTTAAACAGTATTCTCATTTTTATTACATTGGTTCAGAATGATGGAGTAATATTTCTCCAGTTGTTTAGATGTCTTTATGTGAAGTGTTTTGTAATTGTGTTCATATAGTTCTATGCATGTCTTGGCAGGTTGACTCCCAGGAATTTTATACTGTCTGCAGTTATTTTAAATGGAATTTCTCTTCCTATTTCTTACTGGTGAATTTTGTGGTAACATATAATATTGGTGATTTGTATGGATTTATTTTGTATCCTGCTTCTTTGCTAAAGTTGTTCAATGTTTCGACCCTTGATCAGTTGATTCTCTAGGGTTCTCTATACCATGGTTTCTTGTTTGTTTGCATTTATTTATCTTTAGTTTTCAGCATTCACTTTTATAAGATTTTGAGTTCTAAATTTTTCTCCTTTCCTCTCCTCTCCCTCCCCAAGACGGCATGCAATCTAATATAGGCTGTACACGTACAGTCATTTTAAACGTATCTCCACATTAGTCATGTAAAGAAACATCAGAACCAAAGGGAATAACTATGAGAAAGGGAAAAAAAGAGAGAGAATAATTTGCTTCAATCTGCATTCAGACGCCGCAGTTTTTTTCTCTGGATGAGGACACATGTACCAGGACTTTTAAAACATTTTTCCACTCGCAAAACTTTCAGTGCTTCTTAAATTGTGGGTCGCAGAGCAGTTTAAGAAGCACTGTTCTACCATCATATCATCTACAAAAAGTGATGGTTTTGTTTCCTCATTGCCATTCTTGTTCCCTTAATTTCTTTTTCTTGGGGCAGCTAGGTGGCACAGTGAATAGAGCACTGGCCCTGGAGTCAGGAGTACCTGAGTTCAAATCCGGCCTCAGACACTTAACACAAAAAAACTAGCTCTGTGACCTTGGGCAAGTCACTTAACCCCAACTGCCCTCAAAAAAAAAAAAAGATTCAAAAAATAAAAAAATAAAAAATTTATTTTTCTTGTCTTATTGCTATAGCTAGCATTTCTAGTACACTGTTGAATAATAATGGTGACCATAGGCTTCTTTACTGCACCCTTGAGCTTACTGGAAAGGCTTCTAGTTTATCCCCATTTCAGATAATGTTTGCTCTTGGTTTTAGATAGATACTACCTAACATTTCCCAAAAAAAGCTCCATTTATCCCTATGCTTTCTAGTGTTTCTAATAGGAATGGGTGTTGTACTTTGTTAAAAAGCTTTTTCTGCTTCTACTGATATAGTCATATGGGAATTGTTTTTGTTTTTGTTATGAATATGGTCAGTTATGCTGATAGTTTTCCTAATATTGACCTAGTCCTGTATTCCTAGTATAAGTCCCATCTGGTCATAGTATATGATCTTTGTGATATGCTGTTGCAGTCTCTTTGCTAGTGTTTCATTTAAAATTTTAGCATCAGTATTTGTTAGGAAAATTGGTCCATACTTTTTCATTTTCTGTTTTTGCTCTCCCAGGTTTAGATATCAAAATCTTATCTGCATCATAGAAGGAATTTAGTAGGACTCCTTTGACTTTTTTTTTTTTCAAATAGTTTATATAGTATTGGAATTAATTGTTCTTTAGATGTTTGGGAATATTTGCTTATAAATCCATCTGGCTGTAGGGTTTTTTTCCCATAGGGAGCTAATTTATGGCTTGTTCAATTTCTTTTTTTCTAAGTGTAATTTAACTATTCTGTTTCCTCTTTTATTAATCTGGACATTTTATATTTTTGTAAACGTTCATCTTTTTCATTTAGGTTGTCAGTTTTATTGAACAAAATAGCTCCATTTGGGGATTTCAGGAGCTGATTGGCAGATTCTTTCAGTTTTTACTTTGTCCTCTGCTTCTATGATATCTGGGTATTTTTCCTTTATATTTTCTTGAAATATGATGTCTAGACTTTCTTTTTGGATCACAGCTTTCAATATACTTTCCATGTCATTTGTTTTTCCAGTGAGATATTTCATATTTTCTTCCATTTTTCAGTCTTTTGATTTTGTTTTGTTCTTGGTTTTTTGTTTTGGTTTTTTTTTGTTCTTGATATTTCATGGAGTCATTAGCTTCTACTTGACCAATTCTGATTTTTAAGGAGTTATTTTCTTCAGTGAGGTTTTGTACCTCTTTTACCAAACTGTTATTTTTCTTTCCATAATTCTTCTTTTCTTAATTTACTTGCATTGCTCATTGCTTTTTTTTCCCTTATAATTGCTTTTATTTCATCTTTGTTAGTGCCATATTCACCCTTTTCATTTTTTTTACTTAATGGTTTTTCATTTTTCCCAATTACATGTAAAGATAGTTTTCAACATTCATTTTTATAAGATTTGGAGTTCCAAATTTTTTTCTTCCTTGCTTCCCGAAGACAGCAAGCAATTTGATATAGGCCATACATGTATAATCATATTAAACATTTTCACATTAGTCATGCTGTGAATGAAGAATCAGAACAAAGGGAGAAAACCATGAGAAACAAAGAAAAGAGAGAGAGAGGAAAGAGTGTGCTTAGATCTGCATTCAGACTCCATAGTTCTTTCTCTGGATGTGGACAGCATTTTCCATCATGAGTCTTTTGGAATTATCTTAGATCATGGTATTACTGAGAAAAGTTAAGTCTGTCAAAGTTGATCTGGCGCTTTGTGGCTGTTACTGCGTACAACGTTCTCCTCATTCTGCTCACTTCACTTAGCGTCGGTTCATGTAAAGTTCAGGTTTTTCTAAAGTCTGCCTGCTCATCATTGATTAGCATGATGTATTCCCTTTCATTCATATACCACAACTTGTTCAGCTATTCCCCAGTTCATGGGCATCCCCTCAATTTCCAGTTCTTTGCTATCACAAAAATACATTTAGGCTCTTTTCCATATTTTAGTTTCTTTGATATACCAACCTAGTAGTGGTGTTCCTGGATCAAAGGGTATGGCGTGTATAGCTCTTTGGCATGGTTCCATATTGCTTGCTCTCCAGAATGGTTGGATCACTTCACAACTCTACCAACAATACATTAATGTTCTGATTTTCTTGTTCGTTTTTTTTTTTTTAGCCTTTTGGTGAGCTGAAGGTAGGGCAGTTGGAGCTAAGTGACTTGCCCAAGGTCACACAGCTAATTTTGTGTTAAGTGTCTGAGACCAGATTTGAACTCAGGTCCTCCTGACTCCAGGACTGGTGCTCTATTCACTGTGTCACCTAGCTGCCCTGATGCTTCCCTTGTTTCTTTTTTTTTCTTTGCTTTTAATGTTCCAATTTTCCCACATCTTCCCCAACATTTATCATTTTCCTTTTTTGTCATATTAGCCAATCAGATAGGTGTGAGGTGGTACTTCAGAGTTGTTTGAATTTGAATTTCTCTGATCAACACTGATTTAGAGCATTTTTTCATATGACATGAGGCCTTTATCAGAAACACTGACAGTAAAAATTGTTTTCCAACTTTCTGCTTTCCTTCTAATCTTAGTTGCATTGGCTTTGTTTGTGCAAAAACTTTACAATTTAATGTAATCGTAATCATCCATTTTGTATTTCATCATATTTTCTATCTCTTATTTGGTCACAAATTCTTCCCTTCTCTGACAGGTAAGCAATTATTCCTTGCTCTCCTAATCTGCTCATGGTATCACCCTTTATGTCTAAATCATGTACCCATTTTGACCTTATCTTGATATACAGTGTAAGATGTTGGTCTATGCCTAGTTTATGCCATATTATTTTCCAGCTTTCCCAGCAGTTTGTCAGATAGTGAGTTCTTATCCCAGAAACTGGAGTCTTTGGGTTTATCAAGCAATAGATTACCTATAGTCATTGACTACTGTGTCTTGTGTACCTAACCTATTCCACTGAGTTACCACTCTATTTCTTAGCCGGTACCAAGTAGTTTTAATGATTGCTGCTTTATAATATAGTCTTAGGACACCTTCCTTTGCAAATTTTTTTCACTAATTCCTTTGATATTTCTTGACCCTTTGTTCTTCCAGATGAATTTTGTTATTATTTTTTTCTTGCTCTATAAAATAATTTTTGGTAGTTTTATTGGCATGACACTGAATAAGTAAATTAATTTAGGTAGAATTGTCATTTTTATTATGTTAGCTTAGCCTACTCATGAGCAATTGATATTTTTATAATTGTTTAGATCTGACTTTATTTGTGTGGAAAGTGTTTTGTAATTTTGTGTTCATATAGTTCCTGGGTTTGTCTTGTCAGGTAGACTCCCCAATATTTTATATTGTCTACAGTTATTTTAAAGGGAACTTTTCTTTCTATCTCTTGTTGCGGGACTTTGCAAATAATATGTTAGAAATGACAACAATTTATGGGGGTTTGTTTTATATCCTGCAACTTTGCTAAAGTTTTTCATTATTTCAGGTAGTTTTTTAGTTGGTTCTCTAGGATTCTCTAAGTGTATCATCATATCATCTGCAAGGAGTGATAGCTTTGTATCTTCATTGCCTTTTCTAATTCCTTCAATTTCTTTTTCTTTTATGGCTAAAGCTAACATTTCTTGTACAATATTGAATATCGGTGGTGATAATGGACATCCTTGTTTTGCCCTTGATCTTATTAGGAAAGCTTCTAGCTTATCCCCATTACATGTAATACTTGCTGATGGTTTTAGATATATGCTACTTACCATTTTAAGGAAAATCTCATTTATTCTTCTGCTGGTGTTGTTCATAGGAATGGATGCTATATTTTGTCACAAGTTTTTTCTGCAGCTATTGAGATAATCATATGGTTTCTGTTACTTTTGTTATTGATATAGTCAATTATGCTGATAGCTTTCCTAAAATTGAACCAGGCCTGGTATAAGTCCCTGGTCATATATACACTGGTATAAATACACTGATCATAGTTTATCATTATCCTCATGATAAATTGCTGTAATTTCTTTCCTAATATTTTATTTAAAATTTTTGCATCAGTATTCGTTAGGGAAATTGGTCTATAATTTACTATGTTTTGACTCTTCCTGGTTGTAATGGTAATGGGAATTTGAAGATCTTCCCTGCCTCTTAAAAAGCCTAAGTTGAATTTGAGGACCTTTCCTGATTTGAAAACATACTCTGCCCCCTTAGAGGCTACAGGTGCTCACCTGTGGTAGGAGGCTTGATTTTCAGGAAGGTACAACTTTTGTTACTTTGTAGGCACATGGGTCATGAGGGTTCGGATGTTCTGTGACTCTGGAGGCAGCTATATATACCTCTGAGGTGAGGTTTTGCTTCGGGGTTCACTTTGGGAAGAGTTGTGAGATTTTACCACATGAGACTCTGGGCAGCTGTTGAGTCCCCTGGCTTTGAAAACCCAGATGTTGGTGCTTCCCTCTCTGGTGACTAACTAGGTATGGATGTAATGGTCAGACAACTAGAAGCCCTGTCTGTTGAATTTTATTATTTTCTCTATTTTTTTCTGCTTATAACTTCTGTTTGTATTCTCTGCAGTTCAGGGTGCTGACTTTTTCCCCTGAACTAGGTTAATGATATATGTTTGATTGATTAAAGTAAGTTTGTTAACCCTTTTTGAGTTGCTTTCCTTTAGAAAAGCAGATCAAAGAACCTGTGCTAGCAGCCACCCTGGGTATGCTAGGGTGCTTGCTGCTACACTGGTTTAGGTATCAGCACCATATTTATATCATAAAAAGAATTTGGTAGAATTTCTTCCCCTATTTTTGTTGCTGCTCTGTGTTGCAGTTAAGCGCTTCTCCCTGCCTTTCCTAGATACTATTGGCACTGGGCTATGCTCCCTTTTACCCAAGTGAGACAGACCTTTCCTGAAGTCCTTTTAAATTATCTTAAGTTGGAAGATTATTTTACTTTTTTTGTAGGCTCTATCACTCCAGAATCCTTTTAAAGGCTTGATTTAACATTTCTGGGGGAAACTGGGGAAAACTCAGGCAACTTCCTGGCTTCTGTCATCTTGGCTCTATCTCTC
>CM053596.1:18884813-18900343 GCA_028646575.1 Pseudocheirus occidentalis | reverse complement strand
CCCCCACCCCGACTCCTCACTTTCCACTCTCTCCCCTCTCTCAGACTACCAGTCCCTGAGGATTGGAGGGCTAGTTTTTGCTGGCATCCTCTTCATCCTTGGCATCCTCATCATCCTCAGTAAGTCTTCCTCAATACCCATGGGATGAGCTAGGTGTGGGGGAGCCAGAGTGGGGCAGTGTATAGAGGAAGGGCATGTGAGGGCATTTGCCCTGTGTAGACACTCATTGGGGTACCTGTTGTCTCCTGGATAGAATGTAATCTCCTTGAAGGCAGGCACTGTGTCCATTTTTTTGGTCTCTGCATGCCCATTGTCTGCCACATGGCAGGCACTTAACACAAACTGACCCACTGATTGATTGATTGATCCCCACCAGGCCGAAGATGTCGCTGCAAATTCAACCAACAGCAAAAGTGAGTGATGGACATTCTCTGTGCCCTCCCTCTGCCACACCAGTCCCTCGGCTGTCTCTTTGTCTCCACAAAATCTTTCCTCTTCATCACTCTCTCCATCCATCCTTGACCCTTCCATCTCTGTCTACCTTCGCCTCTGACTTATCTTCTCCTCTCACCTCTTCATTATTTCTCCTTTTTGTCTCTCTCTCTGTCTCTCCCTAGTTCTCCTCCGCACCCCATTCTCCATCCTCATTTCTAACTTCCTCTGTCGTCTCTCCACCTGGGCTCCTCCCACCGCTGTTTCTGACCCCAACTTCATTTCTAACACTCAGTCTCTGACTCTTTTTTAAAATTTCTTTTTTTTAAAAATTATGAACTCGACACACATGACATTTTAGTGCAAAGGAAGGAAAAAGGAAGATCTCATGTAAAACCATGAACTTCTGTGATGTAATTCTTTTGTTTTTTACTTTGTCATCCCATCTCTGCTTCTAACTCCATCTTCCTTTCTCCCCTTTGCTCTGTAATTGAATTGTCATCTCTCTCTACTTTTTGTTTTCTTTCTCTGTCCATTCCTCTCTCCCTCCATTTCTCTCTCTCCCTTTGATCTGTTTCTCCATTTCTATCTTGCTCCGTCTTGAATTCTATTTTCATCTCAATCTCTCACTGTATCTTTTCATCTTTCTCCATCCTGGACACACACACACACACACACACACACACACACACAATCTCTCCCCTTTCTGTTCTTTGTCACTGTCTTTCTTCTCTCTTTGTCTCTTTCTTCTCCGTCCCCTTTCTGTTCTATCTCTTCCCTCTCCCCTTTCTGTTCTCTCTCCTCTTTCTTCTCTCTCTCCTTTCTGTTCTCTCTCTGTCTCTGTCTCTCTCTTCTCTCCCCTTTTTGTTCTCGCTTTGTCTCCCTCTCTGTCTCTTTTCTGTTCTCTCTGTCTCTGTCTCTCTCTCCCCTTTCTGTTTTCTCTGTCTCTATCTCTTTCTTTTCTCTCCCCTTTCTGTCCTGTGTCCCTCTTTTCCTCCATCGTTCCCCTAACATGGTTCTTTTTGCCTTCTCCCACTTCCCAGAACTGGGGAACCCGATGAAGAAGAGGGTACTTTCCGCAGCTCCATCCGCCGTGAGTTTGCTTTTGGAAGCCCTTACCCGAGGAACTTAGAGAAGGGGGTGTGGTCATGGTCATTCGGGGGAGATCACTGGCTGCCTCAGAATGGTGCAGAGAAATCCCCTTGCCCGGGAACATCGTTGTCTAAGGGAGGTGGGTGGGCAGAGATAAGACCCAGCGGAGGGAATTTCCCAGATGGCCTCCCAGATGACATCCTCCCCAATCTCTGCCTTCCCTCCCCAGGCTTGTCGAGCAGAAGGCGGTAGGAGCCTGAGATGAAGTCAGAGAGACTGACCAGGTAATAAGTCGTTATCGGGGAGGGGAGGGGAAAGAAGGGGGGTTATCAGGGTCCTGAAACCCAGGAGTTGGGGACCAAGATCCCCGCCCTGAGGTTTGCTCTGCTACAGGTCCCTCTCTGGATCTAACCCTCTCCTCCCACCCACTCTCCACAGGTTTTCCAGGGTTCCTGCCCGCGCTCTCACTCCCACGGTGCCCCCAGCGCCTCCAAACCTGTAATAAAGGCCAGTCTTCTTCCCCGCGCAGTCAGTGTCTCTGTCCCACAGCCGGGTCCGGCAGCCCGAGTCCCCGAGACATTGAAGTTCTCTCTCTCCCCCCACTAGGAGGCGCCCCCGCCCACGGGCTCCGCAGACACTCGAGGCGGGGACTTAGGCTTACATTGGGAGGGGGAGGGGTCGCCGAGGGGAGGCGGGGGCGGGGAGTCCGGGAAACCCGCCCCCGCCCCCCCCACGGAGCCCCCATTGGCTGCAGTGTCCGCCTCCGCCCTTTCCACCGCCCCCAACCCGGAGGTCTCTCTCGCGTCCCCCCCTTCTAAGTCTGCCCCCCTCCCCCAGTCAGATCTGGGCTCCCTCTGCAGCTGCAGTCTCTGCCTTCCGCGCCCCCGGCCCAGCCATGGTGACCCCCGGGCCCGTCACACCGGGTGAGAGGGAGCGAGGCCCTGTCAAGCCCGCAGCCACAGGGGACCCCAGCCAGGAGGATGGAGGAAAGGGGGACCCTGTCAAGGGAACAAGGGAAGTGGACTCCTGATCTAGTGGGTATGGGGGAGCAGGGACGAGGACAGGGGACCCCATTATGAGAGAGGTGAAGAAGCAGGAGTCCCATTCTAATGGGTCTGAGGAGGGATGGAGGGGGCACTTGCGGAGGTCTGGGGGAGTAGGAGAATTAAAGGGACCCCATGGGGGGAGAGAGCGGAAAGGGACCTAGTTTGGCACGGGGATAGAGGGTTAGGGAGGACTCAGGTCTGAGAGGGTGGAGGAGTGAAGACCCTGGTTTGGTGGGGCTGGAGGGGGAGAGTGCCTGGTCTCCAGCGGAAAGAAGATGGGCAAAGGATCTCATGGGGGGCTGAGAGCGGGGCATGACGGGGGAGGTGGGTGAAGGGGGAAAGCTTCTGACAAATGGGGAGATCTTCCCTGGGGAGGAAGGGAGGAAAAGGAGGATGTCACTGGCCCTGAATATCGTAAACTGGATAAATGTTTGCTGAATGAGTGACTGAGCTGAGCCGTAGCCATGGCAACTCGATGGTCCAGCCTGGGGGAGTGCAGCGGGAAGGTGTTTTCTGGAGGGAGGGCCTGTGATGCTGTAGAGGATGGATAAGTGTGCGCGGGAGTGTGACTGTTTATTGGGGGAGGGGGGTTGGAGGAGACATCCAGAGCTGCATATATGCGGGTGCACGACCCTGGGACTGGCATCTGTCTCAGTCAGGGGCTCCGTTTCTATCCGTGTCTCTCGAGGGTTCCTGACCCTGGGGCGGGAGCGGGTGGGTCTGGGGGATGGGTGTGGGTGGGGTAGGTGGGATGAAATGTTACTGTCGATCATTTCCACCGGCTAAAAGGCCTTGGTTGGACAAATACACCCCCAAGACAGGGGAAGAGACAGAGCCGATGTTTGAGAGAGGTGGAAAGACAGAGGCAGATAGACCGAACCTAAGAAAAAGACAGAGACTGGGGCGAGGGGCGGGGAGAAAGAGAGTGCACGCAGTGGGGACTGCGTGCCTGCCGGGGCTGTAAGCCGCAGTGACCCCACCCATGGAGGGGAGGGGAGGGACGGGAGCTGAGAGGACCCTCCCCTCTGCTGAGCCTGGGGGTGGAGGGTAGGAGAGCCTTCCTCTGGGGTGTGCCCGTCGCCTCAGACTCACTCGGGTCACCTGGGGTCGCTGTGTTTGAATGCAAGCCCTCCCGCAACCTTCCATATATACAGTGTCAGCTATACGCTCCCTCAAGCCCCGCAACCCTCGCCTTTCCTTGACCCACTGAGCCTCAAGTTTGAAGCAGCTTCCCAAACCTGGGACGCTCAGATGCTCCTGATGATGGGGGTGGGGTGGGGAGAGTCCGGGGAGAAAGCTCTCCCACCTTGTCTCAGGAGAGGAGAGGGGGAGGCTGATGGGGACAGGGGTAATGAAGAGTACTGGCGGAAGCCGGTGGGGGGGGGGTAGTTTCGTGGGAGATGGAGTCGCATGGGAAAAGACTCTGGGGAGGAAGGAGCGGAGAAGAGAGTCTGGGGGGGGGGGTGTGGAGAAGAGGCTGCAGTCTCTAGGTGGGGAGGACTTGAGGAGAGGAGAGGTTGGAAAGAGGAGTTTCTGGGAGGGGATAGCAGGGGAGAAGGGTCTGGGCAAAGAGGAGCTGGGGAGAAAAGACTCTGGTGTGCCTGTGCTGGGGGGTGGGGTGCATCTTCTCCAGACATCTGTCTGGCAGGAACCCAGAGACAGCAATTTCCCGGAGATGCTGGTTTGTTCTGATGGATGACCAATGGGCCTACACAGACCTCACACCAAAGGAGTCCAAACCTCATCCCGACCCAACATCATCTGAGGGGAATCTCAGGTCTCAGGAAATCCAGGGGGAGGGAGACAGCCACGTGTTCTGTCCTGCAGTCACTGAGAAAGCTCATTTTCAGAAAGGAGAGAGGTGACCTAGGGGGAAAGAGCAAAGGGAAAGACTCTTCCCATGCCATCCTCACCTAGATGGAGAATCTGGTGGCTCCAGAGTGAGATCTGCCCAAATACCCTTCCCCATAACCTCCCCCCCCCCCAGACTACCCACTTACCCAAGGCTGGAAACAAAAAGGTTAGAAGCTCCACACCTTGGAGCCTGAGAACGAAAGAAGAATAGAGGTGTCTGACCACCTTGCCCGCTCCCCCCAAAGCCCTTTCCCTAGCCTAGCCTCCCCTCCCCCATCACACTCCCTCACTTTCAGAATGCCCCAGTTGCTGCAGCAACCCCCTCCTTCCCTAGCTTCTCCTTGGCAACGGGCCTGTGGTAATGCATCCCTTCTCCTTCCTCCACCCCCTACCGATGCTCCATCCTGGGGGGCCTCATCCTCCCACCTTCCCTGAGCTTTGGGGAATAAAGCAGCCAGGATGGGAGGAAATCTTGGAGAGGGAGAAGCCCTAGGTACCAAAAATTGATCCTTCAGCCTCTGTGTTCTACATTCTGGAAATTAAGAAAATGAATCCTAGAATCCTAGAACGCTGTCAAGCTGAGTCTTTTAGAACATGAGAATTTTACGCTCACAGAATCCTAGAATCTGAGAGCTGCCTGGGACCTGGGAAAAGTGTCTAGCTCCCCTTCCCAAATCATGGGGAAACCTCTTCCCAGACTCCCCGATCCTTTGTGCTAAGCTTCTTAAGCGGTCTGAGTCATGCTCCTCTTCCATCTGAGGCAGAAGCTCAGGGAACCCCCAGACTGAGGGGAGAGGCTGGAAAGAGGTACACATAAAACACAGACAGGGCAGGAGTAACAGGGTAGGAACTGAGCTGGGGAGAGTCTAGGGAGAAGGCTGCGTGATCCTGGAGAGGGGGTGGGGGTGGGGTGGGGGTGGGGCAGGCGATCAATTCGTCTCAGTTTTTCCTCTTCTGTGAAATGGGGATAACTTTGCAAACCTTAAAGCATTATATGAATGTAAGTTATCTTCCTCAGTGGACAAAGGATAAAAGTGGAAACCAGGAAGACTTCCCAGAGAAAGAGGAAATTCTGAACTGGGTCTAGAAAGATGAAACAGAGGAAATTAGATATAAGTATAAGGAGGTGGAACAGACTTACTTCGAAGATACTTGCCAATCAATCAAGCCCTGAAAGAATTCCTGGAGCAAGTAGTCAGTCCACAAGTATTTATTAAGCACCTACTATGTAGGAACTTTGATGGATACCAAAGTCATGAAGACAAAAATGAACCAATCCCTGCCTTCAAGGAACTTGCATTCTCTCAGGGAAATAGATGACATATAGAAATATAGATGGGTGGATGGATGGATGATAGATAGATAGATGGATAGATGGATGGATGGATGGATGATAGATGTAGATAGATAGACACAGACAGATGGATGGGTGGATGGATAGATGGATGGATGATGTAGATAGATTGATGGATGGATGATAGATGTAGATAGATAGATAGAAAGATAGATAGATAGATAGGCAAATGGATAGATGGATGGATGGATGGGTGGATGGATGGATGGATGGATGGATGATAGATGTAGATATATAGACAGACAGACACAGATAGATAGATAGATAAATAGAAAGATGGATGGATGATATAGATGGATCGATGGATGATAGATGTAGATACATAGATAGATAGATAGATAGATAGATAGATAGATAGATAGATAGATAGATAGATGTATGGATGGATGTAGATGGATAGATAGATAGACAGATGAATGATAGATTTAGATAGATGTATGATATAGATAGATAAACAAATGATATATATATAGATAGATTGATGAATGATAGATGTAGGTGGATGGATGTAGATAGATCAATCGATAGATTGATTCATTGATTGATGAATGGAGAGATAGATGGATGATAGATGCATATGGATGGATATAGATAGATAGATGAATGGATAGATGAGTGACAGATGTAGATAGATAGATGGATGGCTATAGATAGATAAATAGATATAGATAGTTGGATAGATAGATGGATAGATGAATGCAGATAGATAAATAGATGGATAGATGGACAGAAAGATGGGTGGATGGATGGATGACATAGAGAAATAGGAGAAGAGAGCTTGAGGGATGTTGAATAGAAGATATTGGATAGATAGAGATAGAAGATAGACATAGATAGAAGACAAAGATTACATATATCTATAATATACCTGATATAGATACATATAAGACCTACATGAAATATATTCAAAATCAATACAAGTTAATTTTGGCAGGAAGTTGCTAGCCACTAGACCAGGGGATGAAACTGAGCTGAACCTTGAAGTAAATCAGAGATTCCAAGAGCTAGGGTGGAGGAAGGACTGCTTTCCTGGGCAAAGACACAGAGATGAGAAATGGAGCACTGTGTGTGAGAAACAGCAAATAGGTCACAGAGTGAGTGGAGAGGAGTAATGAGGTGGCCAAGTCACACACTTGGAGTCAGGAAGGCCTAAGTTAAAATCCTTCCTAGTCAGTTATCAGCTGTGCAGCTCTGAGCAAATCACTGAACCTCAGTTTGCCTTAATTCTAAATGCAGAATCTGTAAAATGGAGATCATAGAGCCTGTCTCCCAGGGTTGTGAGAATCAAATGAGTATTGTAAATATTGTACAAGTATTTGTAAAGTACTAAAAAAAAATGCTAGATGGAAGGGCCCTTTGGAGAACATGGTGTCCAGTCTCATTTTGCAGGTGAGGAAACTGATGTCCAGATTAGTTAAGGGAATTGCCTGGGTTCCCAAAGTCAGGAGTGGGGAACTTATGGCCTCAAAGCTGCAGTTTCCCCACCCCTGTCATAGGTAAGTAGCAGAACCAGGATCCATCCTGTAGTGTCAGGGATGGAGAGGAGACAGAGAGTCTTAGGCCTCTCTCTCTCTCTCTCTCTCTCTCTCTCTCTCTCTCTCTCTCTCTCTCTCTCTCCTCTCTGTCTCTCTCTCTGTCTCTCCTTCTCTCTCTCCCCCTCTCTCTCCTCTCTCTCTCCTTCTTTCTCTGCCTCCCTCCCTTCTTCCCTCCCTCCCCCCCATCTCTCTCTCTCTCTCCTCAGCCACTTCTCAGGAACCTGACCGTTTCCACTATGGTGAGTTGGGGATGTGGTGGGAGTGGGGCTTGAGGGAGTTAGAGGTGAGACCCAGCCCTCTCACTCAGCTGCAAGAAGAGCACCAAGCATGGCTGATGATCCAAATATCTTTTCTGGCTGCCCCAGGTCTACATCCTGTTGGCTTGGGTTTGCCTGGGAGGTTTCCCACCCCCCGCCCCTGAAGTTATTCTGGGCTCAAACTACTGTTAAAACAAATATAGTGGTCGTGGGGGTTTTTCGAGGTCATATCAGCATTTGGAAGGGGCAGCCTAAAGCAGACAGACATCTGAGAGTTGGGAGCAGGGCACCTATTGGGGGAAAGATAGGAAGTAGGTTTTATTCATCTCTCTTTTGTGTTAAATTCAAAATCTGAGTTCTGACCCCCCCACCCCCATGGGCCCCATTTGGCAGATAAGGAAACTGAGGTCTAGAGAAGTTGGGGTAAAGTAGATGGAGGCTTGGGGAGAGGGGCTGGTGAAGAGTCTACATACAGGCGGGTTACTACACGTGCTATTTTCCTTCTCAGACTATGACTCTGTTCGTATCGTGGGACTTACTCTGGCTACTATCATGTTTGTTCTGGGCATTCTCATTATACTCAGTAAGTGCTTTCTCATTACCTGCACAGAAACTACCCTCCTCCAGCTCCTAATCCACAGCTCTGGCTCCCTTATACAAACCCTCCTTCTTCAGACCACAGCATCCCCACCCCCCGGGTTATGCACCCGGCAACCGTGCTGAGTTTGGGTGGGTCCTTTCCTGACTATTTTCCCTGGCTCTCAACTCTAGTCTCAGATTTTCTTCTTTCCTTATTCCTATTTCTCATTCCACAGGCAAGAAAGTGAAGTGTAGGAAGTCAGACTCCAGGTCAGAAGGGTTTTGGGGGGGTTAGGGATGAGGGTGGGCTTCCTCTATTTCCCCCAGTCCCTCTGTCTGGCTTGTACTCTCCCTGTATGCCCTTCTGTATCTACCTCTGTGCTTCTCTCTCTCAGTCCATCCAACTGCCTGTCTGTCTGTCCCTCTGTCACCTTCCTTATCTGTCTCTGCCTATATACCACTGTCTCTGTGCCTCCTCTGCTCCTGTCTGTCTCCTTGTCTCGGTCTCTCTCAGTATCCTTACAATCTCTTCTCATTCCTTTCTTCCTGCAGTCCGACCATTAAAAACTGTAAGTCCTGATTCTCATCATTAGGGAATGTGTGTGTGTGTGTGTGTTGAAGTGGGTGGGAATAGTCTGTACCTGGGTGGATATTACAGCAGAAAACTAGCTGCGTTTAGGAAGGACTTTCAGATTAAGTCTTGGTCCTCTTGGGCTGTTCTGAATAGGGAGCTGTCCTACAAGTGAGAAAGACCTAGCCTCAAGTTCTAGATCTGATACATAGTAACTGTGTGATGCTGGACAAATTACTCTATCTCTTGGATTAAGGCTACTAATGCTATCAGAGGAGACCTGGGAGTTTCCTCTACCTATGAAATTAGTCCCTAGCCCTGTCACCTTAGGGGGAGGGGGAAGAAAGGCAGTAGTAGGCTGGGATTAACCAGCCACCAAGTGTATAGTGCACAGGATCCAAAGATGAGAGTGTGAGAGTGTGGTGCCAGTGTGTATGGGGGAAAGGGGAAATTGGGGTGGGAGGTTGTATCTCTCTCTATCCCCCTGTCTCTTTCCCCACAGCCCCAGGGGGAGCCGTGTAACATGAGGAAGCCCATCCCGCTCTGCTGCTCCCCCATCTCAAAGACCCCAGGGGTTAGGGATGGAGATTGCTGGGGCCCCCTGCTCCCAGCCTCCCCCACTAGTGAATATTCCCCTTCTATATGAGCTGCCTGTGCCCCAAACTGGACTCCACACCCCACGGGGAGTGCCCAGGGCCCAGAGCATTGAGCCCCTTTGGGGGCAGGGCTGGCCCCCCTCCCTGAGACTTCTGCAATAAAATCCACCCCTATTCCTCTTTATGGATCCAGGCATCCAATACCCTGGTCCCCTCCTAGGAACCAGACATCCACTCCTTGCCTTGCCTCCTTCCTAGAATCCAGGCATCCACTCCCCAGACTCAACCCCTCCCCTAGATCCCAAGTATCCAGACCCTCCCCCCCCCCAACCCCTGTTGCCCTCCTGGGACTCAGGCATCTGAGTCCTGACCCCCTGTTTGTTACCTTCTGAGCTCAATAAATGTGGATTCAGGGTTTTTCCCCTCTGGTCTTTCTGTGTCCTTCCTGGTTCTTGTTTGGGGGAAAGAGGAGAGAATAAAGTGAGTGCACCCCCAAGATAAAGGGCAGGGAAGAATGGGAATATCCCAAGGACCCTGAATCTCCTCCTTCGCCCCTCCTCCCAACCTGACTGTCCTGGTCATTTTCCCTAGGAGAACACATAGGGGCCTCCAATATGTCCAGCCCTGGCTGGGTTCCTCACAGGGCTTCTGCTATATCTCACCCCCACATTCTCCCATACTGGGGTGTCCCCCACTCTACCCTTGCGTAGTCTCTCTCCAGCTCCCGCCCCTGGCTTTGAAGCCAGGAAGCTGAAGAGGAAATGACTCTCCCAGTCTTGGCCCCCGCCCGCCCCATTCTCACACCCCCCTCCCACCTCGGCTCCCCACTCCGCCCTGCCTATCCCCACCAGGCCAAGGCCACCAGCTCCGGACCCCCCAGCTCCAAGGTAAAGCCCTCTTCTGCGGCCGTGGGCTCTCGGCAAGGGGGCAAGATGTGCCCAGCATCACCTCCTGAGCCTGGGCCCTTCTCCTCCCTGCCCATGTGGCCGTCCCTTTCTGTCTCAGTGGCTCTCCTCCGATCCCTCCTTTCTCCTCTGCTTCTCCTAGCTGCCTCTGTCCTCTCTGAGTTCCCCTGTCTCTCAGTTACTCCCTCCAAGCTCTTGCTGGTCTCTGAGTTTTCTCTGCCCCCTTTGCTCTTCCCCACCCTCTCCCCTTTCTCTGCTCTGTCCCCTTCCCTCTTTCTTAAGTTTCTTTTCTGTTCCCAGTATCTCCCACCTAGTTTGACTCCTTTGCCTCCTCTCTCTCTGCTCTTTCCCTTTCCCCACGGCCCCACCTCCAGTCAGCTCATTTTTTCCTGCCAGAGCAGGAGACCGTTACTCATGAAGCCTTTCTGCCCTCCCTCTCTTTGGCCCCTCAGCTCAGGGGGGACAGCCCCAGAGAGGGAGAGGGAAGTGGGCCCATCTATTCCAGCTCCTTTCGGTTTGACCCTGGCCCCCTGGTAGGGTATGGGACTGGGAGAATCCTGTGCCTGGGCTGAAAATGAGGTAAAGGGGGGGGTGTATGAAGAGGAGGGCCGCTTCAGCTCTGAGCAAGCTCTTGCATCAGTGGCAGCCAAACCTTCCCTAGGCTCGTTGCTTCCTGTTTCCTCTAGGGGAACAGGGGGCGGGGTGCCTTAGATGAGGATGAGTATGGGAGTGGGAGTAACAGAAATTCATTTTTCCCCACTTCCTCCCCTGGGGTCTCTGCAGAGGAAGGGCTTCTGGGAGTGAGACTGGTCTGTGATGTTCCTCAGAGACAGACCTGAGTCCAAATGCCAGAACCCCAGCTCTCCCCAGATTCCACTACTAACCCCCAATTTCCAGCAGCCCCTATAGGAAGCTGGAGACCCCCTCCCCTCATATCTCAACCCCATCACCACCCCACCTCCTACAGATGTCAGCTTCAGGCTCCCTCTACTTCCTCTTCCTCCTCCTGGGCTTGGCCCCATCTTCATGGACCCAAGGTGAGTCACACTAAGATTTCCCTTCTTCCCTCCTTCTCATCAGATTTCAGCCCCACCCCCCATTATTTTCTCCCTTTGGGGCCTTCTGCTCCCCGAGGGTGGGAAGTGGGTCACTTCTTTCAAACCTACGATTCCTCAACCCCAGATTACAACCCATCCATGCTGTTCCTCCCCATCCAGCTCCTGTCAGTGAGCTCCCTTGAGTACAACCCAGGAGTCCAGGGAACGGATGGTTTTTCTTGAAGCACATGAGCCTGACCATCTGCTATTATGCAGTCTTTCCACTGCTCTAACCCACTTTCCTCCACAAACATGCATTTCTTGGAGAATGTCCTTTCCACAGCTTCTCCTTCCTAATTCCTTATTTGTATCACAGCCTACTCATTCTCAGCCATGTACCTCTCCATAACCCTCTGGGACATACTCTCTTTCAAATCTCTAGCAAGCCTGGATGGGCTGCAATCTGCATTGTTGGAGGAAATGTTCACATGGATAGGAGCCCACCAGGACAATGCCTTTTATACGGTATCCTGGATCGGGACCTCCACAGATACTTGTTCCAATCCCTTCTTACAAATGAGGAAAGTGAGCCCAGAAAGGAAGTGGCATAAGGTCCTGGGGAAGGAAGGGACCTCAGAGGACATCTAGTCCCCACCCCTCATCTTACAGAAAGGGAAACTGAGAAAGTGAAGTGATTTACTTGAGATCACACAGGTAGAAAGGGCCAAGGGTAGGGATTTGAACCCAGGTTCTCTGACTTCAGAGTCAACACTCTCGTCATTGTAACTACCAGGAAAGAAAGAAGCATTTATAAAATACCTACTGGTATTTTATACCAGGCACTAAGTGCTAAGAACTTTCCAAATAGGGGAAGGAAGAGGGATTTAGAGAAGGCTTCATGTTGTCCCCTGAGCTGGATCTTTAAGAAAGACAGGGCTTTCCCGGGCAGAAATGGGAAGACCTTTGCCCACAGGGTACAATGAGCAGATTGGATTTGGGTCCAGCCCTGATTATGCTCCTTCCTGTCTTTGTGAGACCTTGGTCAAAGGAATGTCACCTCCCTGGGCTCAGTCTCCTCTGTAAGATACATCAACTAGATGGCCCTTTCTAAGTCTAGATTGATGGTAAAGGGGCCTCTAAGTTTGAATGTAGTTAAAGAAAAATGTTAAGGGGTTGGGACATTCCTTCTTAATCCCCAAAGCTACCAATGAGAAGGACTTGATTATATAGTTCTGCCTTGAGTAGGAGGTGGCGGGGGAGGTTAGGAAAGATGGTGAGGGTGGAAGGCCCTTCCCTCCCCCATTCCCAACCCCCACTGACCCCCCAATTAGACATGTCCACGGTGCCCCACTTAGGTACATCGATGGTCCCTAACTTAGACATGATGGAGAATAACCATTCCACCTCATCTGAGGAGCCACCTGCTTCAAGCTTGAGCACAGGTGAGCAATAAAGGGGACATCAGGAGGGAAGAGACTCGGGGGAGGGAGCATGGTAAGATGTAGGGGCTTACCATGGGGGCTGCAGCGAGTCCCAAAGATCCCTTCCACCCACTCTGCTCCACCTCTAGCTCTAAGCCCAACCACCTCAGAGCTCCAGCTGACTTCGAGGGATCCTATCAAGGATGGGGAGGGTAAGTGGGGTTCATGGGTACTGGAGGAGGAAGAGGAGAGTGACCTGGACCCTGGTCCTGGCTCCTGGATGGCAACTCCACACCTATCTCCCAGTTCAGCTGCAAATGGAGTGAGATGGGCTGAGACTTGAGAGTTTGAAACCTTGGGTAAACTTATCCAAGGGACAAAGGGTCTGGGGCCCCAAAGTCTGTGGGAAGGAGGCCTCCATTCATTTCTCATGCCCTATTCTCCTCTCTTTCCTTGGGGGAAAGACACAGGCCAAACCCAGCCAGAGAATAAGATGGAAACAACCTCAGCAATGGGTAAGTGGGAGAGGGGAGAGCAATGATGAAGGACCCTAAGATTCTCATGCTGTGTAATTCAGCCACCTTCTACTTGTCTCCTCTTTCCCTCATGCCATGGTGAGTCCTTCTTCTAGCTTCTCTAAATCTTCCCCTTCCTTTCAGGGCCCAGCTCAAGACCCCCTTATTCAGAAAGCCTTTCCCCCCCTCCCACTTTTCCCCATATAACAGTGACATTTTCCCTCATCAGATTTAAATTTCCTTTTTATTCTAAGAGTCAGTGTGTCTGGTAGATGGGGCAAAGCTGGGTTTGGAGTCAGAGAGACCCCAGCTTCAAATCTTGTTTCGGACCTTTGGGGTCACATCCGAGGCCATCATGTAATACTCATTTCACAGTTTAGAGAATGAGCCTCCTGGAGAGGTCCACAGAGGTGAACCTCGCTCTTTCCCCTAGAAATCCGACTTTCTGACTGTGCACCCTGAACGAGTAACTTCTCCTCCCTGGGCCTCACCTACTGAATTGGTGGGAGGCTCCTGTTCCACAAACTACAGACCCTTTCATTTTCAAATATTATCTCTTTTCTGTGTAATGACCATCAGTGGAAACCAATATTGTGAGGCACAGATTCTGGCGTCCTCCTGTAAAACACTGCGATTTCTATAGATAACGTCTAACTACATAGTCGATTTTTTTTAAAAAGTGCATTATCATTCAGCAAGATAACCAAAATGTTTGTTCTACCCGTGCCTGGTGCGGGTCTCTCTCGAGTCCGTAAGGTATTTTGTTTTTCAGATTTTTCTGGCTCTTATAATTTTCATCATCATTATTTTGTTTTTTCACGTTGCTCAGCTGATCCTTCTCTTTTTATACATTCATCTCTTTGCCTGTATTTCCTTCTATTCTTCACCTTTGACACTTCTCAGAGTGTTCTGATGTTTCACCAGCTCCAGTAACCTTGTACCATGGCCTCTGAAAGTGCCTCCCCACCAACATGGACTTTCATTGCTTTTAACTGTCTTTGTTAGTGTAATAATAGTAATAATCACTGACTTTACTTTAGCACTAATATTTGTAGAGTGCCTCATAGATGGCATATCATTTAATAACTTAATTTAAATTTGCAAGGCAGATAGACAACTGATCTCGAAAACCTGTGTTCCAGTCTTTTCTCTAATGCATACTAGGGGTATGATCCTAAGCACCTAGGCTACAGGGTATTGAGAAAACGCTGATCTGCACTGATAAAAGGAAGGTTCCTTACCAGAGAGTTTCCTAAGCCAAAGAAACCAAAGGATTTTGTCCCTATCCTGATTTTTTTTTTTTTTTTGCTTTTTGGAGGGCAGTTGGGGTTAAGTGACTTGCCCAAGGTCACATGGCTAGTTTTTTGCGTTAAGTGTCTGAGGCCGGATTTGAACTCAGGTACTCCTGACTTCAGGGCTGGTGCTCTATTCACTGCACCACCTAGCCGCCCCCCATCCTGATTTTTATTTACTAATGATTTAATGGGCAGTATTGTGGAGGTAGGATTAGATGCTCCAATGGCACTTCACTGGATATTATGGAAATGAGAGGAAGTAGAGAAGAGTGAGTTCAGGATTTTGAACTTGTACTCTAGACAAGTGGTGGTGTTCTGGATGAGAAAATTAGGGAGAACAGAGGGCTTAGGGGCAGGGTGGGGGGAGATAGTAGAGAGAGAATACAATCTGTTGAGGACATTAATTAGACTATAAATTTAGTTCTGGAAGAAACCTTAGAGGTCACTTACTCTAACCTCCCCGTATTACAGATGAACTGAGTCCCAGAGAGATGGAATGATTTGTCCAAGATGTTGGTAAGGGCAGGATTTGAATCCAGATCCATTGGCTTTAGCCTCAGCATGCCTTCTGTCCCACCATGCTGCTGCCCATTCAATTTGAGGTATCTATGGGTCACCTAATTGGAGATGGAATTGGTGGCATGGGGACAGATCAGAGGAGAAAGATCAGAGTGGGCTGTGTGGATCTGAGATCATAGATATATAATAATATATTAATAAATAATAATTGTATATTAATAAATATAATAAAATACAATATTGGTATAATAAAATAAAATAAGAGATTGTAGATTTTAGAACCAGAAAGAATTTTTGAAGTTACCTCGTCCAATCCTTCATTTTATAGGTGAGCAACCAAGGACCAGAGAAGTGTAATGATTTTCCCAAGATGATTCATGAAGCAAAAAGTAGAGTCAGGATTTGAACTTGGGCCTTTTGACTCTAAATCTCTTTCCTTTGTAGCATGCTGCTACCCAATTATAATTGCTGAATAGGCTGGAGATTGGATAGATAAATCTATAGAGATCTATATTATATATA
>CM053596.1:18855555-18884313 GCA_028646575.1 Pseudocheirus occidentalis | reverse complement strand
GCTGCTGCTGCTGCTGCGGCTGCGGGGGCTGCTGGTGCTGCGGCCGCGGCGACTGCTCCGCGCCCGGCGCCCCGCTCCCCGCTCGGCCTCGGCCCGGCCTGGGCGACGGCTGCCCCGGCCAGGGCCCGGCTGGGGCCCGGGGAAGCGGCGGCCTGGGCCTGGGCCTCCCTCCCGCGCCCGCCCGCCGCGCTCGCTTTTCACAGCCCGCTCCTCCCGCCCGGCTGCTCTGCGGCCCCGGCCCCGCACGGCCGCCGATCGCTCGCTGCTACGGCTGCTTTCTATTTTTCCCCCTTTTTCCCCTTCTTTGCAAGAGCTGCGCGCGCGCAGCGGCGGCGGCGGCGGCGGCGCGAGCCCGGAGCCGACGCGGGCGGGGGCTGGGGGGGGGGGGCAGGCCGCCCTGGGGAGCGCGCGCGCGCTCTCCCTGGCTCGGATGGGCCGGGCGCGCGCCGGCCTGGGCCTCAGCGCGGGGCCCCGCTCCTCGCCGCTGCGCGCTCACGCCCCGCGCGGAGGGGGACCCGGGGCCTAAGCACGGCGGGGGTCGTGGCACCAGGGGATGGGGCAGGGGGGTACACTACGTTCCACGGATGGAACGCAGGCCCAGATGGAACGTTGCGGAGGGCCGTGGTGGAACGTGCCGGAGGCCGCGAACTGAGCCACCAGCTCCGTCCGAGGGGAGGGGCCGAGGGATCGGAGGGGTTCGGGGAGGAGTACCAGGGGACTGGACTTGAAAGGGGTCGGTCTGGAGAGTCTGGGGGCGCGCGTGCGGGTTCACGAAAGTGGGGGGGGCGTTGTTGAGGGTAAAGCAGGAGGCGCATGCGCACGCCTGGGCGGGGCCGCGGCGCGCACGCAGCGGGCGGGGCCGGGGCGAAGCCGGAACGGGTTGTTCCCAGAGGCCCGGGATCGCAGCCAGGGGTTGGGAGCTGGAACCCCAAGTGGTGGATCCAGTCCCCTTGTGACCTTCACTGCCCTCTCCTCCCCGCTTCCCCAAATCCCAAAACAAATCAGCGAGACAGGAACCGAGTGATTAAAAACTTTATTGAACATAAGCAGAAGAGAGCCTCCCCCCTCCCCCCCAAACGTTAAAAAAACCCACAAAAACTACAAAAGTCGAAGAGAACTGCAACAGGTCAGACCACCAGGCTTTCCCGGCTCAGGGCTAGGTTCTGTGGGAAGCAAAGAGAGCAGGTGAGGGCTGGGACTCCCCCTCCCCCCAAGCAGCCCTCTCCCAGGGCACCCACCACTCACCTTCCTGAGCCGCCTTTCCCGGGAAGACTGTGACTCCGTTTCGGTGTAGGGAGGGGGCGCTGGGGGGTAATAGGGCTCTTCCTCTTCCCTCGGGGGTCTCCTCCTCTCCCCCACCTCCTTTTTCCTTAGCACATCTTCCAAGAAGCGCCCGTCATACTCGGGGTCTCTGGACCGGCTGTGGCTGCCATGTGGGTCCCGACGGCTATCATCCGGGGCTCTGCCCCGGGACCTGAAATCATCATAGTAGGGGTCTCCCGAGCGGGAGCAGAGATCATCCCTGCTTCGGCTCCGGGCTGGTGCATAAGGCCGGCCCCGGCTCCTTTCCGAAGGGGATGTCCTTCCCGATTCCACGGAACTGGGTCTGGCCAAGTCATCCAGGGCATCCACCGAATGGGCTCGTGGCCGCCCGGCAGCCCAGCCTCTATCCCGGTCCCGGTCCCGATCCCGGGGACGCTCCCGCTCCCATCCTCCGGGGCTTCTGGAAGAGCGATAGTCCATGTCTTCATCTTGGATGGGGGTGAGGGCAGGACCTCTGTGAGGCCGGGAGCGCCAGTCATCTTCGTGAAGGGAAGTCACTTCACTCATGGCTGGGAGGGCAGGGAAAGACTGGTTGCACAGGGGAGCAACCCCTGTGTTGCAAAGGGAGAGGGGTCGGACAGCACCAGCCTGGGCTGAAGGGCAGTTTGGCAAAGTATGGAGGGGCCCAAGCCTCCCCTTTCTAGGACTTGGGGATCCCAGCCCTCCCCCCCATTCCTAAACAACTCACCCCTCTCCACCCGGCCATTGGGCAGGCCAGGTCGTGAAGGGTCAAAGTTAGCAAGCTCCTTCTCCATGTAGTACAACACCTTCATGGAGTCGTCCTGCTGGTTGGCCTGGATCCTATATCCGCTTCGGATTTCTGAAGGGTAGGGGAGGAGTTTGTGGGGGGTGAGCAGGGGGATGTGGTGGCCATGGCTCTTTCCCTTGGATCTCACTTCCCAATGTCATCCCCACCCCTTCATCCACACCCATTTCTGGGGCCAGCATCCAGATCTAAATATATGACTCTTACCTGAGTTTCTGGTACTGTCTGTGTCACGAAGAAGGGGCACCTGGGAGCTGTGGCCACCAACTGAGGGAAAGATGTGGTCAAGATCCAGCCGGCCGATGCCCAACCTTCCTCTCTATCCTTCTTCCACCCCATCACCCTGAGACCTGGGCATCTTATCCCCAAACCCTTCCCTGAGACCTAGACCTTCAGCTTATTCTGTCCCCCTCATCAAAGTCCTGTCCCCAAGAACCCAACCCATATCCCCCCACCCTTTTCCTAACACATGAAGGCTTCTGCTTTCCCCAGTCTTCACCTGAACTCTGTCGGTCAAAATCCCCTGCAAAGCCGTTGTGGACAGGACCCATTGAGATCATGGGTGGAGGGGAAGCAGCCTTGACTGGAGCAAGGTGAGCACAGGTGCTGGGTGCATAGACACTGGGTGCGTAAATGCTTGGGACTCCAGAGGTGGCAGCTTTACCAGCAGCATACACTGAGAGAGGCATAACATAAGTTTCTTCACAGCAGGGGACAGTTCTTTATTACAGCAAAGGGCCTCAAATATGGTAAGTGCTTATGAAATGTCACATTGACAAGGGAGGGGACACACTGATGCCCTTGCTACATGTTCACCTCCAATTCCCCCCCCCCCATACACACAAGGTTCCTCACTAGCCCCTAATGCTTTAATGCACTGTCATCAAGGGCAGGTACCCGAAAGGGGTACTGAAGGGAGAATCTGAGTGTAGTTAAGGCTAGGAAACCCCCTCCCCCCCTCCAGGTGACTAGAGTTTCACCTGCAGCCTTATACACTCTTATGTTCCTATTCCCTGACAAACTGTCATATAGAGACTACCTGTCGTACCTGCATGATTAACCTTGAGGAGAGGAATATTTTATGGTTGGGGGAAGGAGGCCCAACCCATGCAATGAAATAATTGTTTCTGGCATCAGAGGCAATGGCTCATCACAGGGAGGGGAAGGAAGATCTTCAAGCCAAATGGACATGGGGATGGGTCCATATTTAATTTGGTTCTCAATTATGTATGATAACCCATCAATTTCCATCCATGCTTTCTGATCCAGAGTGTTCCCTGGAAATAGAATGCCTAGCCGGGGATGCTGGCAGTCATCTGGTGAGGGGGAAGGAAGATGCTAAGGAGGGGTTGGGGGAAACGCTGCAATTAGCAGTTTACTAATTAGCAGTGGGAACAGCTGCTACTTGCTGACTCAGTGGGTTTGGTTGTGGTTGGGAATTAGTCGGCCTAGTTCTGATTCTCCTAGTGACTGTGTAAAACCTTTCAGGGGTCCATGCCTTACTTTTTCCCATCTGTGCAATGAGGCTAGCACCCTCTCTCTACCCAGCTTCTCCCTGCCATGGGCTGAAAGTCACTTTTTGGACAAAAGCCCCTCAAGAATGCCATGGGCAGTAAGAGTAGAAAACGAGGGTGGCCCTTAAAAGCAACCTCTACCGCTCTTGATTTGGTGGGTGACCCTGGACAAACAACTTCCCTTCTCTGTAAAGGAAGGCAGCTGTACTGAGATGCTTTCCACCACTCATGCAAGGAACATAGGAAAAATAGAGCTTCCTGCAAAGCTCAGCTCAGATTTCACCTCCTCTAAGAGGCCTTTGCTGATCCTCCCTCCCCCTCCCCAATTAAGCAATATGCATCAAAGACCTACTATGTGTCAGGGCCAGAGACAGTATGACAGAAATAAGTCTCTGCCCTCAAACTAGCAGAATGACTGGCTGGGGCAGATGACGTGTGCACTAGTGTGAATGCAGACATACAAGACAGATACAAGGTAAGTGCAGGGGTGAGCACCAGCAGCTGGGGAGGAGAGGCCCCTGAATGGAGCTGGACACAGGCAGCAGGATCTGGGATGGCCAGAGAGTGAACCCTCATAGGCTCTATGTACATTGTATGTGGGTGGCATTTTCATGGAGAGAAAGTTTCTGGAGGGCAGGGATTGTTCTGTTTGTCTGTGTATCCCTAGCACCCAGAGAGTTATCACTAACTAAATGCTTACTGATAGTATCTAATAATGGGTTATTGATGGATAATATTTCCCCAGCTGATAATGGGGCCACTAACCCATACCTAAGGATCCCCGCAGGCTGAAGACTAACTTTGTTTTAAAATGTAATGGCATTTCCAGTTGATTGATTTTTACTGATTTTGTTAAATATTTCCCAATTACATTTTAATCTAGTCTGTTGTTGAGCTGCTTCAGTCATTTCTGACTCTTCATGACCCCATTTGGGGTTTTCTTGGCAGAGATTGGAATGGTTTGTCATTTCCTTCTCCAGCTCATTTTGTAGATGAGGAAACTGAGGCACACTGGGTTAAGTGACTTGCCCAGGGTCACACAGCTAGTAAGTGCCTGAGGTCACATTTGAACTCAGGTCCACCTGACTCTAGGCCTGGCATTCTATCCACAGTCTCACCTAGCTGGTCAGGGCTACACATTTGACACCCATGTCAAATCCAAGCTCTCTTTAAATTATTTAAAACTACTTGATGTTTAAAAGCAAACAAAACCAAAATCAGAGTCAAGAAAAGAATCTCATTCTCTCCAACATGCCTGATCTGGATACAAGAGAAAATCTCACTATTGGGGAAAATTAAAAAAAAAACAAAACACAACCATTCCTTTTCTAGACACCTACTTATGGCAGCTAGGTGGCACTATATTGGACAGAGCACCAGGTCTGGAGTCAGAAAGACTCATCTTCCTGAGTTCAAATCCAGCCTCAGACACTTACTGGCTGTGTGACCCTGAACAAATCACTTCATCCGGTTGGTCTCAGATTCCTCATCTGTAAAATGAGCTGGAGAAGGAAATGGCAAACTACTCCAGTATCTCTGCCAAGAAAACCCCCAATGGGGCCATGGAATTAGACACTGAAAATGACTGAACAAAATGGTTTGGGAGTTTATCCTTGAAATGAGCCCGCCAAAACCACCACTTTATAACCTAATAGGCCAGATTATCACCCCCTCCCAAAAACTGACAGCCCAATAAACCCACACCTCCTCTCTCTACCAGACACATCTATTACACACACACCTGTTCTCACGCTGTTCCCTGCTTCCAATAGTCCATTTTCACCCTGGCTGCTGCCTGGTCCCACCCAGTGAGGGCCCTCAAATCAGTACTTACAGGCTGCAGGACAGCAGCATTTGTCTGGGCAACAAGGACAGCGTACATAGCAGCAACACGTGTGGGGGCAGCACTGGCACCAGCAGATACCCAAGAGGAGGAAGACCAAAAAGGCAGCCAGGACAACGACAACCACAAAGAGCCAATCTATAAAAAAAGATGAGGCCAGAGCTGAGGTCCTAAGGGTTGGGCAGGGCCAGAGTCACACTGAAGAGTACAAGGCAGGGAAAGGGGCAGGGAGCCACTGGGGCCTGTGATGAGCCTGTAGGAGCAGCAGGCAGCCAGGACAGACTTGGCATCTGTTGACGCAAACCAGCACTACAGGCTCCATTACCAACCTTCTCAGAGCTCTCAGAAGTCATTCACTCACTCGTGCACTTTTCAAAGTTCAGTTATGCTGATGTTTTGGGGCTTTTTGGTCATAAGAGAGGAAGGGCTAATGTAGAAATTATAGTGATGTAAAAAAACCAAAGACACAATGAAGAACTTTTTTTTTTTTTTACAAATCGTAGAACTGAAAATTCCAAGGACAACTGAGACAATGTTCATCATCACAATGCCGTAGGCTACAAGTCTCCCAGAGAAGAGTGGTGGAACACAGGTGTGGAGTGGGGCATGCTTTTGTCAGATCCAGTCACTGTGTTGATTTGTTTTCCTTAAGTGTATTTCCTTGTTATACGAGGATGAAGGGTGGATGTGGGAGTCACTAGAGAGAGAATTATGTTTTGGATTTTTAAAGAGCATTAGTAAAATATTTAAAGGAATTCACTGAGCTTTCATTTGAAGACCTCTGGGGGACTGTAAATGATGAGCACCAGTAATGGCTTTTTGTCTTTGGCCCAATGTTTGCTGAATTCAATTGAAGCCTTAACACTGTCCTGTGAAATCAGAAGAGTGGGGGTTACAACCCCCATTTCCCCGATAATGATAACAGCTAGCTAGCATTGGCCTGGCACAACGATGTTGCTGAGGTCTCCTCTGATCCTCACAACAACCTTGTGAGGTAGGCGCGGTTACTTATCCTCCTTCTCCAGTTGAGGTAATAAGTAAGGCAGTAGAGATGAAGTGACCTGTTCAGGGTCACACAACTAATAAGTGTCTGAGGCCGGATTTGAACTGTGGTATTCCTGACTCCAAACCAACTCTCCTCCCTGCCATATTACGTATCTGAAATGACAGCCTCAGAGGGCTGGAACCCAGGTCCTCACCATACCTGCCCGAGTTCTTCCACACACCCTGCACTGGTCTCTTCTGGCCTTTGTGGCATGCTTTTGCTGTCCTAACTGGCTCAGGCTGAGGCTGCTTTTGAGCAAATCCACATACCCTGAGCTCTCAGGGACCAGGGCTGAAGCAGCTGTCCAGCACTGAGTCAGTACCTTGGGATAATGCACAGGAGAGAAGAAAGCCTGGCTGGCCTTCCAGAGGGCCAAGGGGGAGGGAGACATTGCATGTTCTAGAGGCCCAAAACCCACACCACAGTTCCTAGTTACTATGCTACCTGGAGCCCCGGACACTGGTTAGTTTTTGTTTCTGAGGGGGGTAGGGAGAAGAGGCAGGACAGTAAGAGCGTTTAGGTATAAAAAGGTGAGAAAGAAGACAGGCATTGGGGAGGAGATTTGATCTTAGGCTGGGAGCTCTAAGGAAAAGTCAGGAACAAGGAGCCCCTGACCTCCACCCCGTACCTTCCATGGACCCTATCTGAAAGTCTGGTAAGAGTTCAGCCACCCCTGAGGTCCTGCCTGGAGGGACAAAAGAGAGACATGATTATTCTAGCAGGAAGCTGGCCAGGCTGGGCAGCCTGGTGGGCTCCTCCCCGCCCCCAGCCCACCATGGCCCTGACTCCTGGCTGTCTGGTCAGACAGAGTCCTAAGCATGCCACCTCTATGCCATGTGCTGAGCTTTTTACCAGGACAAGTAACCACAGGCTGCCTGTGAGCTCTGGAGTGGGGCATGCCCCAGCCTGGCCCCTGGGCGCAGTTCTCACAAAGAGCCATATGTCCTAATTGTTTCTGTGCTAAAATGGCACCTTATGACATTCGCAATCACATATACTGCAAAATATGTGCATTAGCCCATCAATATATATGGACCGGCATGTCAATATATATCTGGCATCACTGTAGCATGTAGCCGGGTAGAGCTGGGTAACATGCAGTAACAGCCCACACTCAGTGTCCTTGGGTAGACCTAGACTGAGTGGCCAGGCTGCCAGCTGTCCCTGCCTGACACCGCCTTTGCTTCTGCAGGGTTCAAGATCAGACAGCTCACTCTGTTCCTCTGTGGCCCTCCCCACCTCACAGAGGGCACGGGACCTGTTCCCGTTGCTGCAGAAGGACAAGCAGAGGCTCAGGGACTGAGTCAGCCCTGGAATGGCCAATGCCTGGTTGGTGCTGGGTTGAGCTGGGGAGTTTTGTACCATGAATATGGACGGCCGAAGGCAGAACTAGGCACCGAGGAAAGAAAGTAGCCTGGAGCAGGAGAAGGGAGATGCAGCCAGCTCTCTTGGTTTATCCACACTGATGGAGGACAGGCAGGCAGTCCGTAAACGCCAGGGACTCACACCTCCTCCTCCCCTTACAAAATGTTTTTTTGTTTTGGAGTGCATGCTGCTGATGTATAAATCGAATCGCCTGTGCTGTTTGAGAATGCCCAATTTTCTTCCTCATTTAGTCTGACATGGGGAGGGAGGTGCTCAGTTAGATGGTGCTCAGTTGTGTATAAATCTAAGGGTGACTGGGCTGGCAAGGGCAGGAGAACCTCAAGCATGAGCCAGACCAAGGAAGCAGACAGACAGACAGGAGATGAAGGAAGGGACTCTCAACCCTCCCCGCCCCCCCCCAAGCACCCATGCCCCACCCCAGCCCCAAAGTGACCCCCATACCTCCATCCTTGCCCCCTTACCAAGGACGATGAGCTCAGCGTAAGCCTCATTGTTGCCTTGGAGGTCCTGAGCAGAAACCACCGAGCAATAGTAGACGCCACTGTCTCCCCAGGCAGTCTGATCAAAGGTCAGGTCAGCATCTGTGGCAGGAAGACAGAGATATGATGAAATAATTGGCAGGGGGAAGGGAAGAGCTTGTACGCCCTGGTTTCTCAGGCTCCCATCTCTCCTAGAGTGCCTAGAGGGGGTAGGCAGGGCCCAAGCCCCTGGACATGTCCCCTCTGGCCAGAGGGACACAAGATAACATTCCTCTCAGGCTCACTATCACCCACGGGCAGGTCACTTGTCCAACTCTGTCCATCTGGGGCATCCTGCCATTCCTTCATTGGCTTGGGGAAGCCTCAATTTACCATGGTCCCTAGAATGGGAATGTGTCTGTCCCTCGGCATTTCCTGTTTCCTCCTTGCCTCACAAGCACTAATTACATCCACTGAGCCACCCACCAAAGGTGGCCAGGCCAGATCCCCTGGGCCTGGGAGGTCAGGGTTGTAGCCAGAGGGGAAAAGGGGGAGGTCACAGACAAGGCAGGACACCTGCCAACCCCCTAAGCAGGAGCTCCTCACCTTAGGTTCATGACCTTGGTCTTTCAAATATTCTGATGACTGGATTTCAATATAATTGGTTTCCTCATTCATCCATCCTCAGTACTTTATTATGAGAAGGGGACCATCAACTTCACTAGCCTTCCTGAGGGGCCCATTACACAAGCCAGGGCAACCCTACCTGACCTCCCCTGTACAGCTGGATCCAATCCAAGGCCTTCACACCGTACCCCCTCCAGGCATTTCTTTGTTACTTCGTCCCCCTGTGTCTCACTTTATCTTTTCCAAATGCGCCTCCTCCAAAAATCCCCAAGGGGCCTGTGTGTGCCTGTGCAAGCATGCTCGAGCTCACATGCATCTTTGAGTGAGTACACAAGGGAGACAGGACCCTTGGCAGGTGACCCACCAGGGACTTAGGATTTGTGGGATTGAATGCACAGTCCTAACAAGGTCAAATAAGGCCACCCAGCAGTTGGCCGCAGAGTCAACAGACAAGCTTTCATTCATTAATTCATTCAACAAACATTTACTGAGCAGCTTTGTATGAGGCACAGAGTGAATGCTGAGCTCAGAGGACACTGGACTACTGAGCCCTAGATGCAAACTCAGTGGGGGAAGGCTCCCTGGCCCAGAGGTCTGGTTCTACCACTAAGCCAGTCTGAGAGTCAGAACAAATCCCAGGCCCTCTCTGGATGTGTTACCTCCTCAATAACAAAAGTGTGTGTCTGGGGCATGGGGGGGGGGGGAATTTTGGAGGGGTTTACACTAAAGCCCCTTCCTGTTCAGCATACAGAAGGTAACCTACCCACCCTCAGCCAGCTCTTTTCCTCCCATACCCTCCTCCAGCTTACGCACCCCCAGTGATGGTGATCCGTCGCCCTTGGTAATATTCTCCTAGAGTCACAGCATTGCCCTGCTTGGTGGCCACCACCCTGACCGTTCGGGAGCTGTCCTGACACTCTACATAGGGGTTGTAGCCTGGGTTGCTAGCCGCGAGCTGGGCATTGAGCTGGCTGTCGGAACTGGCTGAGGAGAAGGCATCGGCAATGCGATCCCGGCAGAAGGACTTATACTTCCAGAGGACGATGGGAGGGCTGGGCACCGAGGATGCCTGGTAGGAGCATGGAAGGGTCACGGGCTGGAAGAGGATGACCACTTGGAAGGGCTTGGACACTGTGACCTGGATGCAGCCCACGGGAGCTGGGAGGTCAAGAAGAGAAGTCAGGGTCAGTGAGGGATGGAGGATGCTCACTTAGCCGTGCTAATCACCATCTTTCTGTGTTTTCATATTCATTACCTGTTTGATCCTCATAGGACACACAAAGTGAGGCACTATTAGTTTGTTACAGATGAAGAAACTGAGGCACCGACGAATGAACTGCCTAAGGTCATACAACACTGAATATTGGGCCAGTGACAAGAACCTAGCCTTGACTTCCAATTGGTTTGTTGGCAAATCACTCATGGTGTAGTCAAAGAGCAAGGTCTTAGATGTCACTAACATTCAATGCCGCCCCCAAAACAGAGCAGGACCCCTGAGGTCAGAGGGGTCAGTAGGACCCCAGGACAAGAGGATGCCCAGGTATGGGTGGGGATGGGATTGGGTTAATAACAGCACCTCCCTCCTAGAACCAAACAAACAGATTAAAGTAAACACTCTGCAAACCTTTAGGCTGGGTATTAGAGTTGCTGTCATTCAATTCTGGGTACAGCAATTTGAAGGACTTCGGAAAGCCAGAGCATGCCTGGAGGGGAGGGGGACCAACAGGGAGAAGAGCCTTGAACTCAGCTCCCAGGAAGAGCAGTTGAAAGCACTGGGGATGAAGAAAAGACTTAGGGGACAGATAAGAGCTGTCTCCCAAGTGTGAAGGGTGGACTTGGAGCAGAGTGAGAGTTGGGCTGAAGACAGAAACATTTTTCTCCCACAGAACTGTGGGAGAAAGACTGAACCCAGATCTACCGTCACCCTGGACAAGTCACTTTAACCTCCAAGAGAAGCAAGCCATAGGTCGTTGGAGAATACTTATTTGAGCACAAAGCCACTTGCAAAAGTAATGCACATCGAATTTATTTGGAGGCAATCTGCTGAACGACCTCAGGCTCTCGATTTTCTCAATCAGCAAGTATTTATTAAGTACCAACTGGATAACCTCTAAGGTCCTTCCTATCTCTAAAATCTTGTGAGCTCCGGCCTGTTTCCTCGTCTGTGAAAGACAGGCAAATCTAGGAGGGGGGGCGGGAAATGTTGGACAGTGTCGGAGGATCTGGTCCTCAAACCCTAAGCCTTGCTGCTCCGGCAAAGTACTTAACCCCCCAGGCCGAAACTGCCATGGAGAGGACTGGCCCAGATGGCCTCTCTAGGAACTACCAGGATTCTAAACACTGATGGATTCATCCTGTGACTTCCACCTCCCAGTATTGTAGAGAGGAAAGCGCTTTTCCTTAAGAGTTTGCAAAGCATCGGAAGAAGCGGAGCGGAGGTCAGTGGTGGTGGCTGTACCCACTCCAGGCGAGCCCTTCCTCAACGAACCGCACCCAGCTGGGCTCTGCCAAGTGCCCGCACTTCCCGCTAGCGTCTACACGCACCTGTTGCTATCCCACTAGATCCCAAGCCTCCCGGAAAAGGGATCGCTGGGGAGTGATCGATCGCCTGCCCTCCCAGCTTGTCTCCCCCTCCCCCACGCCCGGACCCCGAAGCCCCGCAGGGGACCGATCCCATCCCCCCTCCCCTGCCCATTGTCCCAGAAAGGCCAGAGTTGAGGGAAGTTTCGCTTCCTGGCTCCCGGTGGGGGCGGGCCGCTTTCTACTCCCGCCGCCCCGCCCGCCCGGGAAGTCCCCAGAGGACAGCGGGTTTCGGTCATCAAGGGAGGGGAAAGGGGGGAGGGGGAGAAGATCGATGGGGGAGGGGGGCCTTTGCCCGGGCAGCCAGCCCCAACGCCCCCAAACCCACGGCCGGATACCTGAGCACCAGAGGGTCAGCAGGAGCAGCAGCCAAAGTAGAGGCAGCGCACTCGGCCGTCGAGGGTCAAGCCCTGGGGGTGTTGAGGACGCGCCCGTCCCCCCGTGAGGTCCGGGGGCCGCCGGAGCCATGGGAGGTGCGTGCGCCTCCGGCGCCGTCCACTCCCAGGTACCGCGCGACAAGGGAGGGGATGGAAGGGATGGGAGGGGACTGGACGCCGCCAGGGGAGGGGGCTGCGGGGGCAGGGGGGCGGCCTGTACCATCGCTGGAGACGGGAGGGGGGGGAGGCACCCGCACACACTCAAGCGCCGCCGGCTCACCTGCCCATCCTGCCTCCTTGCCGGCCGTCTGCGAGAATTTAAAAGAGGAGGAAGAAAATCCAGTTTCTCCATGTTTGGCTGATCTTTCGCCTCCGAGCTGATCCAGGAGGGTCCCTAAGTTCCCACACCCCCCCCCAATCTTCTTTGTCACACTTTGGAAATGGAATGGCCCAGGTACACCCAGGATGGGAGGGGAGGGGTTTGAAGAGTTGACCCCTCCCACCCTCTCCGGAGCCCCGGAAATGGACCGGTCTAGGTGTGAGCCCAGAAAGGGCGACACCAAAGGACTGATGGATGAAAAGAGGTGGGAAGGCGCCCCCTTACTACTTTCACTAACCTTCGGTCAGAAAGAACATATCTCAAGTTCTGAGAAAGGGGACAACAAGGAATGAACCACCTGTTGAGGGTGGGCGGGACCTGGCAGCTCACCTGTCCGTCCTCCCCCACAGTGACAATGGGCCGACCCAGGTACTTAGTAGGGAAAGGGATCGGGCGGGAGATTCCAAATGGGCATCCCGTGGGGGTAATCAGTGAGTTGGTAAACCTTTGGCTAGTAGTTCAACACTCTCAACTTTCTCCGCACAACTTTTCTTAGAGGCTTTTTCCTCTCGAGTCTCCGCCTAATTAAGTTAATTTAACGGATTAACTGATTTTCATCAAAGTAAAACTCTGGACGTATCCCTCGGGAACTGAGGGTAAGTGGGCCACTATCCTCCTGGTACCCTCCCTCCATTCCTAGTTTCATGGTACAGCTCCCAGGAGTCCGTCCCTGAGGTCAACATCCCTCCTCCTCCGCCCCTTGCCCGGGAACCTGAGCCTCTTAAAGGGGCAGCTGTGGTGCGAGAGTCCTGGCCGAGTCCGGCCCACGAAATGAATACCTCTATTCTTCCTGGCTTCACCTGCCCAAAGGGGCAGAACCCAGGGGAGACTGGCTCTTCCTGCCACCTGGTGGATATGGCAAAGAAGAACGGGACAGGACGGGGGGGGGGGGGGGTTGGGGGAGGGGCACTGAGTGCCTGGGATGCTAGGTCCAAGCTAGACCAAGTCCTGGTCTCGTATTAAGACCCTCAGAAATCTGGCACTGACCTCTTTTCTATCCCTATATCCTAAGACTTCCCTCCGGACAGACTGGACGTTGGTCCCAAGGTGCCTCTGCCATGGGTTACCTTGAGTTTTTCTCTACCTTCCCTAGCACTGTGGGCCTCAGTTTACTCATCTGTAAATTAAAAGAATTGGACCAAATAATCCCTAAGGGGCCCTTCTAAACTCCATGGTCCTCTGACTTTTGCTTATTCCATTCTCCGTGCCAAGAATGCCTTCTTCCAAGTTGTGCCTTCATAGCTCAACCCAAGTTCTTCTGGAATGCTGGTTCTGAGCTCTCCTTTGAATGCCATTGCATTTTTCCTTTGTTGAGTCCGTTCCTCTAGCACCCATCACTTTCCCCTTTAGATATACGGGCTCAGCTGTGATGTTGGCCATGAGACCACTTAACCACTGGACCTTGGTTTCCCTCTTTGTGAAATGAGGAAAATAATATGCCTGCCCCCTGCCAATAGTGTTTTATTTTATCTATATCTTTATCTATAATGTCACAAAGGCTAGTATCAGAATTGACCTTTCTGACTGGTTTTGCTTTAAACACATGAGAATTTTGTATTGGCCCAACGTTGGGAGTCCTTGGCATATCATTATGAAATGGCAGTCTCTTGGTCCTCCTACCCCTTCTTCCACAATGCTTGTGATAGCAGGGGATTTGTGGCACCATGTCAGTTAAAAAAAGAGAGAGCATTTTCCCATTGCATTACGGTGGGGAAAAGGACATTGCACCCTTTCTGAAGGGTCAGTATTTCCAAATACACCTACTGAGACATGAGCCATCACTATGGTCTTGGGAAGGAAAACCAAGAAATGGCACCTTTTCATTAACAGGGTTTTTTTTTCCTTTAGCAATAGCTAAGGTACCAGTACCTAAAATAACTCTTGGCTGTCTTACAAATACTAAACATATTTTCACTTTTTGAAGAGTAGTTCAAATTATGCAACTAACTTAATGGTGTTTGTGGTATAAAAAATACCCATTATTCTTAATTTAATTAGAAAAGTAAACACAGAGATGCCTTAGATAAGAAGAGGAATTTATTCCCTTTCTCCCGGGAAGAAAGGGGTGCCCCATGAGAAGATGTCTTACCCATGTTGATACATGAGATCGGGGCCGGAAGAGAGAGAGCCTAGCCCTGTTCCAAGGTTTAAAAACCTAATTAGGACATCCCTTCTCCTGGCCAACTGCCCTCTTTCACTGGTGAAAAATTCACCTCCCAACCTCCTCCCCAATGAGACTACAAGGGGCTTGGCCTTCACCAGGCTAGAAGAAATGAACAAAGGAAGATAAAAGTAATTGACAAGAGAAGGGGGAGGGTAGACACTGGAGGGGGGGTTACATTCCAGACTGAGAAGTTTTCACTAATTTCATGTTCCACACAATGGTACAATAAGGGGTGAAGAACTTGTAGCCTCCTCTAGGTCCTCAAGTGAGGCTCTTTGGCTGAATCCAAACTTCGCAAGATCCTCAAAATACCCTTTGACTTCACAAGGTCCTCAAGTGCAGCCCTTGAGGACATATGGCCTCAAGGTCAAAGGTTCCCCACCCCTAGTCTCAGTGATAGTTTCAATCTGAAATAATATGTATATTAGTTCTTGAATCTAATATAGAATCTAATTTATGAAATACTAAGGAGAATGAAGCTTGTAAATTTTAGCACTTTGAGTTTACAGAAAATTTGGTTTGTTTTTTTTTAGTAACAGGTCAACCAGCAGTTGGCCACACACACAAATTTTATTTCCGATAAAGTAATTGTTTTATCTGTGTGCTTCCTTCCGTACAGTATGGAGGATGAAAATGTTGTAACTTAGTTGCAATACATCATTCAAATATATATATATTTTTTTAGAAGCCAGTGCTTTTGACTCTGTAGGTGACATCATATTAGTTTGGGAGTGGCCATGGGGGTGAGAAAGCTCTGGCTTTTCTTCACCTTGGTATCATGGTGACCATGCCCAGAAAGGCGTTTTTCCACCCAGAGAGCTTCCTGCATGGAATCCTGGCTGTCTTTTTCTTTTCTGTGTTTCGATTTTCTTTGAATAAACTCTGGTGGCTTCTTGTCTTGATCAAGATCAAATGTGAAATCCTCTGTTTGATATTCCAAGCTCTTCATAAGCTGCCAGCCCCCTTTCCAGTCTTTATACACCCCTTTCCTCACCAAATGCTCTGTGATTCAGTGATACTGCCCCCTAGCTGCTCCTCCCACAAGACCCTCCCACCTTCTGACTGGTAATTTTCACCCACTGTCCCTCCTGCCTGGAATTCTCTCTCCTACTCATCTATGTGTCCTGGCCTCCCAAGATTCCTTTAGGTCCCAGCTAAAATCCGCCTTCTGCAAGAAGTCTTTCCTGAGCTCTCTTAATTATGGTGCGTGCTGATTATCCCTAACTTATTCTGTATATTTATTGTTTGCATGTTATCTCAGTTAGAATATGGGCTCTTTGAGAGCAGAAGCTTTTGTTGTTGTCCTTTACCTATCTTTTTATCCTCAGCAAAGTTCTGGCACATAGTAGGTGCTTGAATAAAGGACTGTTGTTGACTTGAGTGACATGAACCTGTCCAGGGTTCAAGGTGACCTTTTGAGTTTGAGTGGTCCATAGGTTTGTAGCAGCAGCAGTGGCCCCAAAATGACAGGTGCCAGTGGCATTCACCAGGGTGGCATCCATAGCTCATGGCAGGGAATGCATCTGCAGCAGAGGACAGCCACCAGGAAGAGAGATGGCCCAAGCCTGGCCATTTTAGCAGCAGACATGGACTGAGAGTTCACAGTGTAAGTGTGTAAAACACCTAATGAGCAGTCCTGCTAACTGCTTGCTGTTCTGATGAAATCTGATGATCAGCCTCCTGGCAAATAGAAACATTAGTCATGAGTTGTTACTGAATCCTGTTTTAAGTTTCCCCGTGTATGTGTCCTGTGTTTAGCATTCCTTGAAAAAAAATTACCTGTCCCATTTCTGATTCTTATAAAACATTGGATACTTTTTTTGACTCTTCCTTTTTGGGGAGGCTATAGCGATGAGTAAAATCATCCCAGGGCTGCCAGTATGGGAAACAACACGGCAAAGAGGGAGAAAATGAGGGTAAGAAAAGTCTTTCATTAGAGACTTGGGCTTCCTTAGGACTGAACTCTGCCAAACCATATGCTTGGGTCCAAAACAGAGAGTGGATACAGTCCCCTCCTTGGACCCTGTGGTAATCCAGAAGCACTTCCTTGAGATTAGAATTTTATACATCTACCTCATTTCTTAAATATATAGAGAGCTGAGTCAAATTTATAAAAATAGGAGCCGTTCCCCAATTGATAAATGATTGAGAGATATGAACAGTTTTCAGATGAAGTAATCAAAAGACATCTATTGCCACATGAGAAAGTGCTCTAAATCACTATTGATTGGAGGAATGCAAATTGATACTATTCTAAACTATTAGATTGGCTAACAGGACAAAAAAGAATGACAAATGTTAGAAGGGATATGGGGAAAATGAGATTACTGTACTGTTGGTGGAGTTGTGTACTGATTCAACCATTCTGTAGAGCAATTTGGAACTATGCCCAAAGGGCTGTAAAACTATGCATACCCTTTGATCCAGCAATACTACTAGATTTGTATCCCAAAGAGATCATTAAAAAGGGGGAAAGGACCTGTATGTATAGAAATATTTATAGCAGCAACTCTTTTCTGGTGGCAGGGAGCTGGAAATTGGGAGGATGCCCATCAATTGGGGAACTGTGCTATGCGATTGTGATGGAATACTGTTGTGCTATAAGAAATGATGAGCAGAATGATGGAAAGACTAGAAGCCTGGAAAGACTTTTGCATAGGCTAATGCAAAATGAAATGTACTATGTACAAAGTAACCACAATATTAAGTAAGATGATCAGCTGGGAATGACTTAGCTCTTCTCAGCAATACAATGACCCAAGACAACTCTGAAGAATTTACAGTGAAAAATGCTATCTGTTCCCACAGAAAGAACTGGGGGTGTCTGAATACAGATTAAAGCATACTTTTTTTTTACTTTCTTTATTTTTCTTGAGGGTTTTTTTGTCTATGTTTTCTTTCACAACATGATCCATATGGAAACATGTTTTGCATGACTACACATGTATGACCTATATCGAATTGCTTGCCTTCTCAGTCAGGGGAGGGAGGAAGGGAGAGAATTTAGACTCAGAGTTTTAAAAATGAATGTTAAAAATGGTTTTTACATGTAATTGGGGGAAAACAAAATACTAAAATTTAAGAAAAAAGAATTTTAGGTGTCTGCATCTGTCCATATATCTATATGTGTATAACTCGGAGGAAGGTGCTTTGAAATCAAAATGAGTTGTTGTCTTTTGCTGTGTTATTTAACACCTCTGTGGTTATATAAGACACTGATGTCTCTGAAGAGTGTGGGAGGAAGGGGCCTGGGGGAACCGAACCTGAGATGCCAGGAGGGCATGGGGAACAGCAGCTGGAAGGGGAGGCAGGTTTCCTAGGTTCCATAACTGTGACTTCACAATAACCAGACCACGCCGCTTCCTCCGCTATCCCACTCTGCCATGCCTTCCATCTTGCTGTTTTTCTGTCTTTCTCTTCCTGGGCTCTGGGCCTTGGAATCCCTTAGATGTCCCCCAGGAAGTCATTCCTGCCTGGCCTTCATCACCCCCAATCCAACCACTCTACCTTGCCCTGCCAAAGATTCTACCTGGTTCTTCCAGCCCCTATCCCGTCCCTTCCCCAGGAAGAAGTTAGCAATTCCAGAGGTCAGTGGAGACCTCCATCTAACACACACCTCCACAGACCAATCAGGCATCTACAGCTGCCAAGATGAGGCAGGTAACACCAGGGCAGTGTATAATGTGGACTTTCAGGATGGGACCAAGCTCTATCTCAGCCACAGGAAACTGGAGCATCAGCCCCTGAGGAACCAGACCGTGGGAAACAGCAGCCAATGGACACTCTTTACCCGGTGGGGGCCCTGGCAGGCTTGTGACCGCTGTGGCATTCAGGGGGAACGGAAGCGTGTGGGGCTCTGCTATGCCGTGAGATCAGACCGGCATGGGCTGCCCTGTGGGCTGGCTGACCTTAGCCCACAAGAGCTCCAACGGGGGCCTGAGCTGCAGATTGAAGGCTGCTTTGTCCCCTGTGGGCCCAAGAGCCCTGAATCCACCGTGGTGCTTTATGGAACTTACAAGCTGGAGGAAAATAGCACTGTTTGGCTGAACTGTCCCTTTGCCACCATCTACAGGTAACAGGATCCAGGCATCTTGCCCCTAGACTGTCCTTTAACCTATAAAGCACCTCTGTGCCTTCCCCATTCTCTTGGTAAATCGTCCCTCTTAGACAGCACCTCCCTTTGGGAGTTAGCTCTTGTTCTCCTTAGGTAGTAATTACCTTGACTTATTCGCCAAACTCTTCATTTGTTTTCCTGCCCCAGGGTTCCCTAAACTAGCTTGTGGTTGCACCTTCCTCAGCTTCCCCCTTGTCTCTACTCCTTCCTTCCAAACAGCTGGAGAGCACACACTCACCTTCTTCAGAGTTCAGAAACCTGTCTAGCTGCGCGACACACCCCAGTTCTTAGAAATTCTGTTCCCTCAGCACTTGTATACTCAACACACCATTTGGTTAATGAAGTAGGATTAGTGGTGAGGTTGTTGTCTAGGGCTTTGGACCTGGAGGCAGGAAGATATGGCTTCAGGGCTTCAGATGCCACCTTAGCCACTTGGCTGCTGTGGGATCTGAAGCAAATTCTCTCAAAGCTCTGCGATTCCATAAGGGGTTAGACTCAATGACCTGGAAAGGTCTCTGTGACCTTTGGATTTGTTTTTAAATACTCTAAGTACCATTGCCTTCCTTTCCCTTCCCTCCTCTAAAACCCTACAGGGATTCCAAGAGTGTAATGGAGGGACAGTGGTGTCCCCTCAGGGGATTGTCTTTAGGTCAGATGCAGACAAAATGAATTTTGAAGGGGTGACTGGCATGGTGACCAACAACACTCTAGAGCTAAAAAAAAAAAAAAAAAAAAAAAAGAGCTGGATAGATAAGCTCTGGTCAATCAGCAAACATTTATTAAACACCCTACTGTGTACTGGGTACTTTGCTAAGTGATGGGGCTACAAAGAAAGACCAGACAAGTCCTGCCCTCAAGGAGCTTACAATCTAATTTTTTTTTGCGCTTTTTTGGGAAGGCAATTGGGGTTAAGTGACTCGCCCAAGGTCACAACACTAGTTTTTGTGTTAAGTGTCTGAGGCCAAATTTGAACTCAGGTCCTCCTGACTCCAGGGCTGGTGCTCTATTCTCTGCACCACCTAGCCGTCCTGAGCTTACAATCTAATGAGGAAAATCAACACGTGAAAAGACATGAGAAGCAGGGAGGGAAGGGAACTGAAGAAATCCAGAGAAGTGCAGCCCCTGGGAAATGTTGAAGTGACCTCCCTGGGTCCCCTCCTCAGACAGGACATGTGGGAGGAGCTCTCAGATCCTCCCCAGTCAGAGGGAGGAAGGGGTCCCAGGGATTGGGGTGGGGCATCCTGAGGAGGCTTAAGTTTCAGAGCTGATATGCTCTACCATGCTGGAATCTAGCAATGGGATTGGGATATACATTCAAAGTCTTAGGCTTGGATTCAAAAATCAATTCCACAGGTAGGAGATGGAGGGAAGGTGGCTAGACTTTGGGTCTGCCTAGCTGTGGGGATGCTCAGACATCAGGAGTGGAAGGGAGACAGCCTGGCTCTCCATGTTTTCCTGACAGGCCAGTGAGCTGGGAGTCTGACCAGATCTCACCAACCTGGCTGCAACAGCTGGCTTCCAACAATTCGGGCCCAATCCTGGATCTCCCCTCCGGAGGCAGCCGCCTGCAGGTGTCTGCTTCTGGCGCTTACCGATGCTACGTGGGCCACAAGCTCGTGGGGCGCTTCCATCCTGCCTGGAGTCACGACACACCGGTGATCCACACCCGGTCTGAGCTTGTCCACATCTACTCCGTGGTTGAGGCTGTCATGGTCATGGCTGTCTTGCTCCTTATTCTGCTCAGTTTTATCCAAATGTGCAGGACTAAGCTGAACACCAATGTCTAGTAATGAAATAAAGTGGGACAGTGACATTTGTCTCTGGGTCTTTGGAGGACTGGATGGGGACTGAGGGAGGAGGGCTGAGCTTGATGAGGCTATGTGTGCCTGTGTGCACACGTGTGGGGGGGGGTAGGTTGTGTGCATGTATGGTAGGGCATGTATGTATATTCTATGGTGTAAGTCTAGCCACCCTCCCTCCCTCTCCTACCTGTGGAATTGATTTTTGAATCTAAGCCTAAGACTTTGAATGTATATCCCAATCCCATTGCTAGATTCCAGCATGGTAGAGCACACCAACTTGAAACTTAAGCCTCCTCAGTATGCCCCACCCCAATCCCTGGGACCCCTTCCTCCTTAGGAATACCCTAGAATCCGCATTCTCCATTCCCCATGTATGTTAGGGGCATTTATGATAGGGCGTGTGCATGTATGGTAGGGCGTGTGAGTGTGATTGAACAGTAGTCATCAGTCCTTTCAAAATTCTTTCTCATTTTATATCCTAAGTCAGAGGTTCTCAACTTTTTGGGGTTTCCTGGACATCTTGAGGAGCCTGGTAGAACCCATGGACCTCTGATCTTAGAATAATGATTTAAATGCATAAAATAAAATACATTGTATTACAAAGGAAACCAAATATATTGAAATAAAGATGCATTTCCCCCCCTTCCAAATTCATGGATCTCTGCTGAAATCTATAGGTAGACCCTGCAGAGGTCTGTGAACCCTCAGTGAAGAATCCCCATCATAGATTAACATGGAAAGCTAAAAGGAGCCTTTAAGAACTGTTAGCCTGTCTTCCACCCCCAAGCCCCTTATTTTACAGGTGAAGAAACTGAGGAACAGGGAACTTAAATAAATGGACTGAGATCACACAGGTACTAAATAAAAGAGGCAGCATCTGAACCCAGATCCTCTGGCTCTAGAGGGCAGTGAGATGGTACAGTGGAGAAAGTGACAGTCCTGGAGTCAGGAAGACCTGACTTCAGATAGTTCCTATATGTGACCCTGGGCAAGTCATGTTACCCTGTTTGCCTCAGTTTTCTCATCTGTAAAATGGGCTGGAGAAAGAAATGGTCAACCACTCCAGAGTCTTTGCCAAGAAAACCCCAAGTGGGGTCACAAAGAATTGGACACGACTAAAAACCACTCAACAACCCCTACTCTTTTTTTGTGCTTTTTTTTTGAAGAACAATTGGGGTGACTTGTCTGAGGTCACATGGCTAGTAAGTGTTAAGTGTCTGAGGTCAGATTTGAACTCAGGTCCTCCTGACTCCAGGGCTGGTGCTCTATTTACTGCAGCACCTAGCCGTCCCAACAACCCCTACTCTTAAAGTCAATACTTTCCCCCCCCCCCCAGTGTGCTACATCTCAGTGACAGTCTTTCATTTTACAAATTAGGAAATTGAGCCCCAGAGAGGTCAAATTCTTTGCCCAAGGTCACCAGATAGAAAGTGGCAGAGGCTGGATTTGAAACCTGGACCTCTAACTCCAAACCAATGAATCACATTTGAGACTCAGCATTTATTAAGCACCTGCTGGGTACTAGACACTGTGCTGAGTGCTAAGAATGCAAAGAAAGGCACGTCTCTGCCCTCTAGGAGCTTACTGTCTAATGGAGGAGACACCTTGGGAACAACTCTGTATATAAAGGATAAATGGGAGGTCCCTGGTGATAAGTCCTGAAAAATACCATCTCCCCTGTTTTTGAATGACAAAATGGAGGTTCAGAAAGACGTTTGGCCTTGAGATGGGAGGGACTCCATGTTTCTGTGTCTCACAGCGCCTGTATGTGATGGTCTTGGGCACCTCAGCAGGTGCAGCCGTGCGGCTGAGCGTGGGTCAAGTGTCTGCATTTGCAGCTTCCCAGGTATGTGACTGTTAATGTGTTTGCAGGCAGTGAGGACTCCTCCAGGAGCCCACAGTTAGGCGGTCTGATTCTACCTCTGCCTGGCCTTTGCCCTTCCAGACACACCTTTGTGTGGCCCACCCCCTGGTTGTTCCTGTCCCAGCCCCTGCGCAGGGTGACAATTAACCAGACACAGCCTGTAGTTTCAGAGGAGGCCACCTCCTAGCTCATCTATGTCCTTGGGAGGCGGGTAGAGGGTGGGCAGGGCTGGGGCTGTGATTTCTCTCTCTATAGATAGGGGAACCAAGACAGCAGGGCAAGGGCCCCTGGTGAGGATGGGGCCTATTGTATTGGCTACTACTCAGCCAATTCTTCTTCCTTCTGCCCCTCACATATTCCTCTACTGACCCTTCTGGGCTCCTGCTGCACCAGGCCACAGCCTTCCCAGAACTTGGCTCCCCTGGGCAGTGCCAATAAAACCCAGGCGGGTGGTTCCTGGCGGTGCAGTGCACTCCCAGCCAGCTGGCTTTCACCCTGGATCTGCGGTGCAGCAATGCTCCCTCTGATCAGGCCTCACGTCAGCCCTTAGTCATTCTGGGTAGCAGACAGTAGGTCTGCCAAGGGCCGAGGGGAGCCGGAGATGGGACAAAGCAGGGTGGGGCCTGGGCAGGGCAGCCACCACAGCCCCAGGCTAGAAGTCATAGAACCTTAGAAACAGGCTAGTGCAATCTCCTTATGCTTCGGAAGAGGCCATTTGAGGCCAGACAAAGCCAAATTATACTGGTCATTAATAGCCAAGGTCAGTTTCAGCCCTGGATCTTCAGCCTCCAAATCCATCATTCTCAGGAGACTTAGATTCAAGCCCTGGCTCTGAGGGTCCTTAGCAGTAAGAAGTCAGACAATCCATAAACATGTATTAAATGTTTAAATGGGCCCAGGGAACAAAAACAAGAAGGGAACAGTCCCTGTCCTCAAGGAGCTTACATTTTATCCAGGAAGATAACTTTGTCACCCACACAAATAAATTTTAGATATGTACCGGGCAATTTCAGGGGAAAGACCTAGGTGAGGGGGGTGGGAAAAACCAGGAAAAAAGGCCTTATGGAGAAGGTGACATCTGAGCTAAGAAGAAGCTAGGAATTAGGCAAGAATGCAAAGGTATGGAGGTAGGAGATCAAATCCAGTGTAAGGAATGGTAAGAAAGCCAATTCACTTGGATGGTACAGTAGGTGAAGGAGAATGACTCATTTTACAGATAAGGAAATGGAGGCAAAAAGGGTGAAGTGACTTGTCCAGGGTCACACAGCTGGTAAGTGTCTGAGGCCAGATTTGAACTTGGGTCTTCCTGACTTCAGGTCTGGTGCTCTCTATTCCCTGTTCTACAAACAGGGTAAATATAATGGAGCTTTGTATTGTGAAGCTGCTAGGCAGAGCAGTGGAGAGAATGCTGGACCTGGACTCAGGAAGACTCATCTTCCCAAGTTCAAATAGGACCTCAGGTGCTTCCTAGCTGGGTGACTCTGGGCAAGTCACTTAACCTCTCTCAGACTCAATTTCTTTAACTATAAAATAATATCACTTGCCTTGCAGAGTCATAGTCAGGATCAAATGAAAATATTGGCAAAGTACTTTGTAAACCTTAAATGTTTGCCTATTATCATTTTGTGGGGCTGGAGAACATGAAGAAGGGTAGGAGAGTTTGTACCATTTCTCAATTTTCTCCTACCTCACTTTGTATAAAGCAGCACCTCCCTCCTTCCCTCTCTCTTGCTCCCTCTCTGTCTCTGTCTTTCCTCTCTCTCTTCTCTCTCTTTCTCTCCCTCCCACCCTCTCTCCCTCTCTCTCTTTGTCTCTCTCTTTCTCTCTCTGTCTCTGTCTGTCTGTCTCTCTCTCTGTCTGTCTCTGTCTCTCTCTCTCTCTCTCTCTCTCTCTCTCTCTCCCCCCCTCTGTCTCTCTCTCTTTCTCTCTCTCTCTGTCTCTCTCTCCCCCCCTCTCTGTCTCTGTCTCTTCTCTCCCTCTCTCTGTCTCTCTGTATATATACATATATATGCATGTATATACCTACATGTACACACATATTTACACACACACATAACATTTTTTACTGAATTCTATTACTTCTCTTATCAGTTCTACCTCCATAGCTCTTGCATCAGTCAATCAATAACAATTTGATAAGGAGACTACTATGTGCCACGCACTGGGGATACAAAAAGAAGCAAAGACAAGCCCTGCCCTCAAGAAGCTTCCAAGCCAGTGGAGGAGACCACGTGCAAACAAATCTGCACAAAGCGAGCTCAATACAGGGTCAACAGGAGATAATTAGCAGAGGGAAGGCGCTGGGATGAAGGGGGCTTGGGGAAGGCTTCCTGGAAGAGGGAGGCTTTTAGTTGGGAAGTCAGTGATTGGAGCAGAGTAGGGACGGGAGACAGCCAGAGAGAATGCCCAGAGCTGGGACAGGGAATGTCCGGTTCAGGGGACAGCCAGGAGGCCACTGGAGACATAGGAGGGCGCAGGGTATAAAGGGCTTTGAATGCCGTCAGAGCACTTTGGATTTGCTCTCAGAGTTTATTGAACAGGGAGGCTGACGTGGTTGGACCCATTCTTTAGGAAAGTCAGGGTGGTGCCTGAATGGAGGATGGGTTGAGGTGAGGAGAGACCTGGGGCAAACAGAGCCCCAACCCCCACCCCAGCAGCTACTGAAACAGTCCAAGTGGCCAGGACCTGGACCAGTGTAGGGGCAGTGACAGAGGAGACATGCTGCAGATGTGACATCGCCAGGCCTTGGTGACAGCCTGGATGTTGGGGAGGGGCTGAGAGAGGGCATCTGTCTGGGATGAGGGACTGGAGAAGGGCCCTGCCCTCTCCAGTGATAGGAAAGGGGGAAGGGGGGAGCATTTAGGGGAAAGATAAGAAATTGTTTTGTATATACTGAATTGCAGATGTCTCCTGGACCTCTTTCAGCATCAGGCTCCTTATCACCTCTCTGGACACCAGTTGAGATGCTGAAAGGCATTTGGAGATGTAAGATTGGGGGTCAGCAGAGAGAGTGGGGCAGGGAATCATCAGCATAGAGATACATGGTCATTAAATCCATGGGAGCTGATGGGATTTCCAAGTGAAGTCATAAGGAAGGAGAAGAGAAGAGGGTCCAGGACAGAACCCTGGGGGACACCTAGGGTCAGAGGGCAAGATCTGGAGCAGGATCCAGCAAAGAAGAAAGAGGGGGAGTAGTCAGATAGGTGTGAGGAGAATTGTTTGAACGACACTCCTCTCAAACGGGATACACAATGCTGCTGCACATACACTACTCCTAGGGAGCCTGGGAAGGTCACGAGGCGTGCATACAGAGAACACACGTGCCCAAGGGGGACCCCACAGCTCCCGGCTACTGGAAATCCTCTTCCCACCCCCATGGGGTTCTCTGAATTTCCCTGGAGTTGGAAAGTGTAGCTTTCTTCTGGGTTCCAAAAGTCTGTGTCTCTGCTGCATCTGCGGAGGGGGGCTGAGAGGGGGGGCCCTTCTAGCTGCCCCAAGGGGTCTCCCTTCCTAAGGCAGCTACCATCTTGTGCTTTTCATCGGTTACACATCCCGTTTCCCCACCCCTCTATGGGCACTTCTCCTGTAGCCATTAATACTCTGGCGACCACAGCTGTCACTTCCAGCTGCTGGAAGGATCTTTAATGGGATTTGGGATTTCTCCAAATCTCCAGGCTGCCTGGGTACTTTCATCTCAGAATACTCCTTTGTTTGAGATCAGGAAAGAGGGAAAAGAAGTCAAGCTGCCTGGTCTGGACTACACCTGGGGGCTCTTCCCTTTTGCCTTCCTCAGAGCATTAGCCCTGAGGCTTCTCAACTTCCAGGTCAGAGAATGGAGAACTGAAGCCTAGCCTCTCCTCTTGGGAAAACTCCTACCCTCATCCCTTCCACATCTCAAGTTTCCCCATCAAAGTTTCATGTATCTCAGGTCAGCATAAGAAATTACTGTAAATGGGGATTTAGGGGGCTTTTGTGGAAACCACAGTTTTTTTACTTAATGTTGACCTACATATAGCCTATCACCAAACACTTAATCCAAATTTTACAATAAGGTAATGCCCCCAAAAGAAAAAATTCAGATTTCTCTGATATGAAGGGAAAAGCAAAAATTGTAAGCAGTTTTTCCAGATGGGGGGAGGGTTGCTGCCCCCCAACCCCTGAGATGTGGAAAGGATACTTGTTTTTGTCTTCCATATGTCCTCTGCTCTAATATGGATGGGTCATCTTCTAAGGGTCTCATTTCTCCAATAACAAGGTCAGTGGCAAGGGGAAGGAGAAGGAGAAAGAGCCTCCTCACCCTCTCACAAAAGCTTGGGTCCTACTCACTCTTGACCACCAATCACAAATGTTTCCTGGGTGGCTGCCATCTGATGCCCAGATTAATTAATGACTTGTCAGTTTCATCCCACCCATAGTGTGATGAGCTTATAGGAAAATCTCTTAATAATAGATTATTTAATTGATTGATTGAATGAATGTTTGATTAACTGGAGAGGGGGATGGAAGCCCACCCTTCCAAATTCATCCCCTTCTCTTGACTCATCCAGCCATTCTCCCCTTCAGGCTCCTTATCACCTCTCTGGACACTGGACCATGGAAGTAGCCTTCCAAATCACTCTCCAGGATTCCAGTCTTTTCCATTTCTGAGTTTTCATATAACTGTTAAAAATTATTTTTTATTAATTAAATTAATTAAGTATAAATAGTCCTGGAACACAGGTTTGACATCACTCTTCCATTAAAAAATTTTCAGTAGCCCTCTAAATAAAATAGCACTGATGTAGACAGATAGACAGATAGTGTGTATTGAGGTATGAACAGACATATAAGGTGGATAGATGGAGGGTAGAGAGACAGGCAGACAGACAGACAGAGAGGGAGATTGAGGTTCAAGTCCTGCACGAATGAAATTTTTACAGCAGTACTTTTTTGTGATGACAAAGAATTAGTAACAAAGTTGGGGTTTCATAAGATGAGGAATGGCATAGGAAAAATCATAGAAAAATCGTGGTATAGGAAAGTACTTGAATGTTATTGTTCTATAAGAAACAATGGATTAAAAAAATTGGGGAGACTTATATGATCTAATGCAGATTGAAATAAGCAGAGAAATGTACATGATGGGAAGGGAAAACGAAAAAAACATTGATTAGGTACCTACTGTGTGTCAGGCTGTGTGCTAAGCACTTTATAAATACTATCTTATTTGAGCCTCACAACAGCCCTGTGTTTCAGCCCCATTTTACAGCTGAGGAGACTGAGGCTGATGTAGGTGAAGGGGCTTGCTGCAGTCACATTTGAACACAGACCTTCCGGACCCAGAATTCTACCCGTCACATGTGCCACCTTGTGGCCTCAGTTGGGATGGCTACAACAAGGTAAATAAAAGTGAAGGTTGGCTCCGCCACCCGATCCAAGGCTGCCCAGCTCCAGCCTCGCCCTCTAGGCAGAGAGGTGGTGGGCAACGGGTATAGGAAAGCCAGGGCAGGGGAGGGCTCTGGGAGGGGGTGGGAGTGAGAGTCGTAATGAGAGATAATAGAAATCCTAACAGCTGCATTTGGATAGAACCTTAAAGCCTCCAGAGCCCTTCAATTACGACCTCATTTAATTCACACAATAATCCTGAAAATGGCACAAATATAGAAGAGACCACTGGATTAAGAAAGAGGCTGTTGGTGACCTTAGAGAGAGCCATTTCAGGAGAGTGATAAGGACCACGGATGTGTGTGTGTCTGTGTGTGTTTCTAGTTAGACTGTACCTAACCTGAAGGCAAGAATCATAGGATCAAAGACCTGGAAGGGGACTTTGGACAACCTCAGATCCAACTTCCTCATTTACTGAAGAGGAAACAGAAACCTAGAGAGGTCAAGTGATTTCCCCAAGGTCACACAGCTAAGAAACATTTGAACTCAGATCTTCTTTCTTGATCCTCCCTCCATTAGTTCTCTCTCTCTCTCTCCCTCCCTCCCTCTCTGTATCTCTCTTTGTCTCTGTCTCTCTCTCTCCTCTCTCTCTCTCCCTCCCTCTCTGTCTCTCTCTCTGTCTCTGTCTCTGTCTCTCTCCCCCCTCTCTCTCTGTCTCTCTGTCCCTCTCTCCTCTCTCTTCCTCTCCTCTCTCTCTCTTCTCTCTCCCTCCCTCTCTGTCTCTGTCTCTGTCTCTCTCTCCTCTCTCTTTCTCTCTCTCTCTCCCCCCTGTCTCTGTCTCTGTCTCTCTGTCTCTCTCTGTCTCTGTCTCTGTCTCTCTCCCACCTCTCTCTCTGTCTCTCTGTCCCTCTCTCCTCTCTCTTCCTCTCCTCTCTCTCCTCTCTCTCTCCCTCCCTCTCTGTCTCTCTCTCTGTCTCTGTCTGTCTCTCTGTCTCTGTCTCTCTCTCCTCTCTCTTTCTTTCTCTCTCTCTCTCCCCCCTGTCTCTGTCTCTGTCTCTGTCTCTGTCTCTGTCTCTGTGTCTCTGTCTCTCCTCTCTCTTTCTTTCTCTCTCTCTCCCTCCTCTCTCTGTCTCTCTCTCTGTCTCTGTCTCT
>CM053596.1:18785221-18855055 GCA_028646575.1 Pseudocheirus occidentalis | reverse complement strand
TCCCCTCCCCTCCCCCGGGCCCCGCGCCCCCCCCGCCCCCACCCCCCCATGGACATGCTGGACCCGGGTCTGGACCCCGCTGCCTCGGCCACCGCTGCTGCTGCCGCCGCCGCCGCCGCCGCCGCCGCCGCCGCCAGGTAAGGGCCCCGGGCCGGACCCCCGGGCTGGCCACGCTCCGGGCGGAGCACACGCAGGGCGATGCACAAGATGGAGGCCGCAGTCGGGCGGGCGGGGGTGGGGGGGGTTTCAGGGGAGACCCCTACGAGGCCGGCGGGGGGGGGGGGAGGCGGTGCAGGGGAGATCTCCCTCCTCTGAACCCGGTAGAGGGTGGGCTCTCCGCCCCTCACCCCCGCAGTGCCCGGGCCCGGGTGGGGGGGGTCGGGGTCCTCGCGGGGCTAGCGCTGTCCCGGCCCCCAGCTGACCGCTGCCTCCGCGCCCCCGCAGCCACGAGAAGGGACCCGAAGCGGAGGAGGGCGTCGAGCTCCAGGACAGTGAGTGGGGGCTGCGGGGGGCGCCGGGGGGCGCTGGGCGCAGGGAGGGGGCCGCCCGGGGCTCTGAGCCGGCCTCCCTTTGCCCCCAGCCGGGGAAGGGCCCGGGGCCGAGGAGCAGACCGCGGTGGCCATCGCCAGCGTCCAGCAGGCGGCGTTCGGGGAGCACAACATCCAGTACCAGTTCCGCACAGAGAATAATGGAGGACAGGTGAGGGAGGGGCAGGCCGCACAGCGGGGGGCTGGTGGGGGAGGGGCGGGGGGGCACCCCGCGGACTCGGGCCCCCCGGACCTCACCTTGGCCCGGACGGCTCGGTGCCCTCTGCTGCCCCCTGCAGGTAACATACAGAGTGGTCCAGGTGACGGACGGCCAGCTGGATGGCCAGGGAGATACCACGGGCGCCGTCAGCGTGGTGTCCACGGCCGCTTTTGCTGGGGGCCAGCAGGCTGTGGCTCAGGTCAGCCCCGGGCGGAAGCAGGACCAAGGGGCTGGAGGCCCCTTTGGGCCCTGATTAACTGCCAGATTCTCCTGCCCCTGCCCTCTCCCTCTCTGCTGCTGTTAAAGTGTGGGAGCCGGAGGGGAGGGAGCCACTGGCCTGCGGAATCCTGCACAATAGGGGGGCAGGGGACCATTAAGACAGGGATCACTCTCAGAGGAAGAAGCAGAGGCAGCTGTGCCCAGGCCACCCACCCCTGATCAGAGCTGAGCCAGGGTGGTGGGCAAGGAGCAGCCTGGGGCAGCGCTCCATGCCCCCTCCTGCCGTCACCCCCAGGCTGTGATCCAGAACCCCTTCAGCAATGGGGGCAGCCCAGCAGCAGAGGCGGTCAGTGGAGAGGCCCGCTTTGCCTACTTTCCGGCATCCAGTGTGGGGGATGCCACAGCTGTGTCAGTGCAGACCACAGACCAGAGCCTCCAGGCAGGAGGTATGGCATCTAGGGCCCACCTGCTGGGCAGGCACGGGAATGTAGGCCTTGTGGGAAAGGTCAGTGGGACAAGACATTGGAGGGAGCTGTCCAGGGCTAGTGGAAGGAAACCTGTATAAAGATTCCTGGGGGGGAGGGGAAGGAAATGAGTGTTTATGAGAGGGGAGGTGCTGTTGTTCTATCCCTTTTACAGTTGGGGAGACCAAGGCAGGCAGAGACCAAGGCCCAGGGTCACATAGCTAGGAAGTATCTGAGGCTGGATTTGAACTCAAGGCCTCCTGATGCCAGATTCTGAGCTCTCTCCACTGCACTACTTAGCTGCCTCATAAGTATACCCCAAAAAGAGACTTAATTCAATCAAATGAGGAAGCTTGAGGCCCAGACAGGTGTGTCAGCATAGCTGACCAGCTCTCAGGGGTACTCTCTAATCCTGACCCCAATCCTCCCTCTCCTAGGCCAGTTTTATGTGATGATGACGCCACAGGACGTGCTGCAGACAGGAACGCAGAGGACGATAGCTCCTCGGACCCACCCGTATTCTCCGTAGGTGGAGGCTGGGGGGGGGGGGGGGAGGTGCAAGGCTGAACAGGCCAGATGCCATGAATCCTGGCCTGGGGGTGGGAGAAGGGCTGATACCTAGGTGCAGAGGGGCAGGTGTGTGTTCCCTGTCTTCCAGAAAAATGGATGGGACAAGAACCCCCCGAGATGAGAGGCGGAGAGCCCAGCACAATGAAGGTGAGGGCCGGAGGTCCTATGTATCTGTCAGGTTGTAGACTGAGGTCTTCCCTCCTCACTGCCCTCTCAGCAGCGCCCATCCTGGCTGCTGGGCTAAGGTTACCTGGAGTGGTGGGGGATGAAGCTGGGGAATCTCAGCAGCAAGGGCTGAGGCAGAAATAAGGCCGTGATAGGAGAGAGCCCGAGCCTTGGGGCCGGCACGGCCAGGCCTCCAGCCAGTTACTCTGTGTGTCCAGGACAGACAAGCCTTTCTGAAGCCTGGTTCTCCTATCCCAGCTCAGAAAGTGACAGTTGGGTCCCTGTGGGCCCCCTGTCCCAGCAGCCAGGCCTTGCAGAGCTGAGTCAGCAAGCTTTCTCCCCAGGACACCCTGTAGGAGCCATCTGCTGCAGGCAGGCCTCCCCTCCAGGGAGGGACCTTACAAGTTCTTAGTGCTGAGCCTTCTTCTCCACCCTTCAAATCCAGCTGAAGGCCCCCCATCTCTTCCTGAAACCTTTCCCGATGCTCTCATTACCCCTACCCTGAACTCTTCCTTTATGCTTGGAAGCTCCTTGTGTGGTCCTCAACCCCAGCCTCTTTAGGTGTTCATTGGCTGTTCAGGGGAGGTCATTGCTACCTGGGGGTGGGGGGTGGGGTGGCATTGCTCATGGAACTCTCCGGTGGGAATTCTTTTCTCCCTGCAGTGGAGAGGAGGCGGAGGGACAAGATTAACAACTGGATCGTTCAGCTCTCCAAAATCATTCCAGACTGTAACACAGACAACAGCAAGACAGGAGCGGTGAGTGCTCCTGTCCTCCTCCCCACCCTCCCTCTGGCTTACCTCAGAGCCAGCATTGAGGTTTGCAAAGTGCCTCTCTTCTGGGGAGCCCCCACCAGCCTGAGGATGGGGTCTGGGTTCCCTGAGGCCTTCGGTGGGCTGTTCGTGTGGATGTGGTCAGGCCTTATTTCAAGAGGCAGGAGAGGAGAACCTGGGAGGCTACCAGGCAGAATGAGGGCCTTCAGGGGAGTGGCAGCTGGTGGAAGTGGGGGGATTTCTCAGGGACACTGCCAGGCTTGCTTGGCCTTGGGACACTCCCAGTATCTGCTTCTAGCCCTGTTGCCATCTCTTTGCCTTCGTGCCTTCAGAGTAAAGGAGGGATCCTTTCCAAAGCCTGTGACTACATCCGTGAGCTCCGCCAGACCAACCAGCGGATGCAGGAGACTTTCAAGGAAGCTGAGAGGCTGCAGATGGACAATGAGCTCCTGAGGCAGCAGGTGAGACATGCAGGGGCCCAGAGAGGGCCTGAGATCTGCAATGGTCAGAAACTTGGGCAGGGTGGTAGTGGCCCCTTGTGGGAGTGGAGAAAGTGGGAAGCGGGAGCCAGCTGCATGCCTCAGCCTTTGCTCTCTGCTGCCCCCTCCCCAGATAGAGGAGCTCAAGAATGAGAATGCGTTGCTCCGTGCCCAGCTGCAGCAACATGGCCTGGAGATTGTCGGGGAGACGTCCCGGCAGTAATGCCCCTCCCTGCCCCCTCCCCTGTGGTCTTTGGGGGAGGGTTCTGGCCCCCAACCCTTAGCACAGAGAGGGAGAGAGTCTGCCCCCTCCCCCAGCTGCATTTTTTATAGTAGATTTTTAACAAAAATGGGGAGAAAAAAGCATTTCCATGAATACAGCACCCCCCCCACTCCCACAACAAAAACAGCCCCATGGACATGTCCGCCTTCTCCCATCTCTGTCTGTGTTCTCTGACTCTCTCCCTTTTCCTCTCCTCTGCCCCGATTCCTCCACTTTGATTCCGTCATGCCACCCAATGGCTCCCTGCCGGGCTTCCCTTTCCTGCCTTCACCTTGATGGAGGGGGGCAGGACGCAGGGAGAGAGATCCCTTATTTGTCCCCTGGACCCCGTTCTGCTCCCCTCTCTCTTCCCCTGGAGGTACAGAGACAGTACTGCTAAGAAGGGGGGAAGCCTTTGGTGGGGCCACCCCGCGGCTAGGGGCCCTTTGGACTTGTGCTCCGGCCTCCCCACGTCCCGGCTCACTTCCCAACACCGTTACCCCTTCTTTGGGTGTGTGTGTGTGTGTTTTAATTTCTTTATGAAAAAAAAAAGACCAAAAAAAAAGAAGAGAAAGGTATTTAAACTGCAATAAACTGGCCCGTGCGGCCCCCGCCTCAGCTGTCCGTCTCCCTCTCTTGATTCGTCCTTGGGTCCTTCCTACTGATGGGAAAGGGGGAACGAGGGCTAGGCTGGGCTTGGGAGTCAGGGCTACGATGGGGTGAAGGATAGGGCTTGGTGTCAGTAAGAGAAGGGTCGGGCTGATGCCAGGGCTGTGGTTTGGCCCCCACCCTCACCAAGTGGCAGTAACTCTGGCCTTGAGCCCCCCTCCTTACGGAAAGGGGAGGGGAGGGAAGGGATGATTTCGAGCTTGGCCCGTCTTTCTGTCGCCTCAGGCCCCAGCTCTGGCGCCTCCACGGTGACCCCTGCCCTCAGCCCTGCTGATGATGAAATCTGCCCTGAAGTGGTGGGATAGGCCAGACTGGGAGGGGAAGGGGCGGCTTCTGGTAGCACCCATTATTTGGTGTTATGTTTTCATCCATGAACCTGCCTCCCATCCTTGTACCCCCAAATCCAGTCACATTATCTTCTATGCCATCAACTGCCCCAGAGTGTCCCGTGACCCCTGGGCTGTGTGGCCTCCCTCCCTGGCCCGTGTCCCTAGGGTCATTGCCCCAGTCCTGGATGGGTGGGAATGTATGTGGCGCCTTCAAGTCTACCTGGGTGTGAGGGGAGTTGGGGCCAACCTGAGCAAACAAGCTGGGGGGCCAAAGACTGAGCAGAGTGACCTACATTTTCTTGGGGTGGGGGGTCTGGGCAAAGACCTCTTGCTCTACTGGTTCCCATATGGGATCCTAAATTTGGGTTTGGGAGAGCTTTACAACTAACTCCCTCGTTTTTACCTGAGGAAGTTGGCCCAGAAGTGAATTGACCAAGGTCACATGGGTAACAAAAGGCTGAGATGGAAGAATTTTGGCTGGGGGGATGGATGAGGGGACAGAAAACTTCTTTACCATCCTTCCTCAGTAATGAAGTAATACTTCATATTCATCTAATACTTCAAAAAGTGTCACTAAAATCTTTGCAAGAACCTCTGGGAGGTACACGATACAAACCTCCCATTTACAGAAGAGACAGGGTCGGAGGGGATTAGTGTGTCATACATGAGCACCCCTGCCTGCCAGACTCAGACCCCACACCTAAAAAAGAACTTGTCATTTCCCCCCAAACCATCCCTCTTACTGCCATATTTTCGTTCCACCTTCCTGGTCACTGAAATGAAGACTTGGGAATCACCCTCCGCTGCCGAGCATGGTCTTTTGTTTCACATCTGTCTCCTGGACTCGCTGGTTCATTTCAAGGTTGAACCCAAGACCCTCCTTTCTACAGGAGACCTTTACTGATCCTTAGAATTGTTGGTGTTCCATCTTCCTGAAAACATTTTGGGTTTCTTTTAAATATTTTTGTGTGTGTATTTATCTGTAAAATATGTTTTCCCCCAGTAGAATAGAAACTCTTTGAAGGTAGCGATTGTTTTGTTTTGTTTCACTGTTTTGGGGTTTTCTAGAAACTAAGTGCCTGGCATATAGTAAAATTCTTAATAAATGTTTGTTGAATTAAGAGATTTATCTAGCTAGTCAATGTCAGGGTCACCAAGATTCAGATCCAAGACCATGTCTTTTGATTTACCCTATGCTTTCTCTCACCAGCTGGGGACCCCAGAGGGAAGACTGGCAGGAGGAGGGGTAAGGATGAGGAAGTCACCTTCCTATGAGGAGTGAAGATGTAAGTCATCTTGGCTCTTAGGAAAGGCTCTGTGGAGGCCAGGGATGAATGGAGAGGAAAGGGATTTCTCTGGCTCTTCTCCTGCAGGAAAGGAGGTTCCCAAGAAAAACTCATAAGCTCCCTTAGAGACCCTTAGATTAGTCAGAGGAACTTCCTCAAGTCCAAAGCTCTTTTACAGATGAGGACGTGGAGGACCGAGATGGAAGTGGCTTGTTTGCAGAGACAGGGTTTGAATCCAGGACCTCTGACTCCAAGTCTAGGGTGCTTTCCCCTGTGCCACGATGTGAGCCCATGAGTCTTTCTCCCGTTCTTGGGTCATGTGTATGACCCTGGCTGCCCCACCCCCTATACACACCAACTCCAGACCGTAGGTGACTCAATCATTTGTTCCCGGGTGCTCTTTTCCCGCTTATCTCTCTCCCACCCTTTGACAACACCACCTTCTTGGAAAGTAAGTTGGGTCAAAGGGGAGGGGGCTTGGGCCTCATAAAAGTGCTGGGCTCAGGGCACCAGACAGAACCCTGAGCTAAGCAGGCACACAGAAATGACGCTGACCACCCAAGTCCAGACCGCTTGCGTCTGCTTCCTTCTCCTTTCTAATTTTGTTTGTCCTTCGGTTCTCCCAAGCAAGGTAAGAGCCCATGGGTGCCTGGCCCTGGGAGGGGAGTGGGACGTGGAGGGTCAGATAGGTGGGTGGGTGGCTGGGGGTCTCCTGCTGCTAGATAACTAGTGTTGGGAGGTAAATGGGAGTGTATTCTGCACACAGGACACTAGGAGAGGAGAGAGAGAAACAGAGACAGAGGAGAGACAGAGAAAGAGACAGAGAGAGACAGAGGGTAACTAGGGGAGTGTACTTTGATGGGGGCTCTGGGCTGGGATCTCCTTCCTCAAGATCTCGGGGCTCTTCACAGACACAGGACCTCGTGCAGATCCCATTCCAAGAGGCAGCTCCAGCTCACAATTACTTAATGGTGAGAGATTTCCCTAACAATGGCAGCCCATTCCCCCCACACCAGTCCCACTGTTCTGCTCCTCAGCCCCATCAGTCCACTCCTCAGCCCCATCAGTCCACTGACCTCCTCTTTTTCCCCCCCAGCAGCCCCTGCTTCAGAGGACAAAGAGATTTGACAGCCACTTTCCCATCTGCTCATACTGCTGTAAATGCTGTCGTAATACAAAATGTGGCTTCTGTTGCCGGATGTGACCAGAGCCTGTTGCCTTGGCTCATCTCCCTCTTCCCAAGTTCCCTTCCCCACTTCATTTTCTAATTTATTCCCTTCTCCCCTGTCCCTCCCTGTTGTGACTGTCTCAAAATAAAATGGTCTGTTTTTCCCCAAAAAAACTCCAGAATTTTTCTTCTTTCTTGAAACCGTCGCCTCACCTTCCAAATCCCCATCAGAGGCCCTATTTGTCTTCTCAGTAGTTTTCTGAAGATAAAACAGTGAGGGAGGCAGGCAGAGGGGGGGATGTGGGGGGGGGGCTGAATGGGAGGGTACTCCATCTTGGCCCACACCCAACCCCAGATGTAAAGTTTCAATTCTAGCAGAAGGGCTGGGAGGTGTGGGGAAATCTTCCCAGGTCATTCTTGGTGATGAGGTCTTCCTTCACACCTGTGTGTTGGGAAATGGGTCGTATTCAATGGGCATGAAATAGAAATAACAGTACCATTGGAAAAGGTCTACCTCTGGGCCTTGGGCCCCCCAAGACGTTCTTTGGAGGAGGACGCTACATCAGCTTCCCCAGCCTCTTCTCTCTTCACCTTTCCCTATTTCCTAAACTTTCTGGGTCACTGAAGCAGGCCTTTGGTCCCTAAGCCTCCTCACTATTCTGAGTAGAGCAAATCCGTAGCACCTGAGAGATGATTGCCCATCAACTGCCCATCAATTGCCACCCTAACCCCCAACCACTGCAGCCAAAATTTCTGTGTAGCCTGGCCTGGACCTAATACCCGCTTCCATCTTTCTCTTCCACATCCTGTCTCCACAACAACAGATCACAAGGAGCTAGTGTTTTCAATGGTTTATTAATGGTAGAAAAAAGGAGTGTCCGTCAACCCAAGGCCAAGCTTTGTGGTCCCAAGCTTCTTGGGTTGACATTCCCTCCCTGACCCAGGGAAGATAAAGGACACCATCTTCATTCCCCCAAAGCTCTCCGTGGTCACTAGCTTTGGACCTTCTCATTGGCTCATTCTTCTCATCCTGGGCTCACTGACTGCCAATCAGGGAGCTTTCCTGCAATCTCCTGATGGAGCGGATGTGACTTTGACTTCCTAAAGGCTGGACAATGGGCCTTGGATACTGGTTTGTCCAGCTGAGTTGGGGACGGACTAGATAACTGGTCTGGGATCAGGTTCTGTCTCTAATGTTCAAGCTCACAGTAGGCTCATTACTAGAAGATGGGTGCCCAGATGAGGACACTTTCTTGGCCGTGGCAATGCACCCCGATTTTCTATAGCTCTCTGCTTCCAGAGCAGAGACGGCAGGAAATATGGCAGACCTTGCTTGTAATCACAAGGTTTCAGACCATTTACTAATGAGGGTGTGGAATAGTAAAAAAAAAATATGGGGAATCTGCAGTTTTGGGTTCAAATCCTGACTCTTCAATTTCCTGCCTATGTGTCCCAGTTCTCGGGACCTCAGAATCCTCCTGTAGAATTTGGTTGGACCAAATGACTCCCAAGGTCCTTTTCAGTTCTCATCTTCCTGGCCCTCTGTTTCCTCAATCTGGCCTCTGACACTTACTAGATGTGTGACCCTGGCCAAGTCATGTAAGTCTGCTTGCCTCAGTTTCCCCATCTGTAAAATGAGCTGGAGAAGGAAATGGCAAAGGACTCCAGTATCTCTTCTGAGAAAATCCCAAAATAGGGTCATGAAGGGTAGGACATGATTGAAATGACTGAATCACAAAAGTAGCTTCTGAGCTACTAGATTCATCATTCTAATTCTATTTATCTGGGCAGGCATTTTATAACCCCTATTAGACTGTAAACTCCATGAAGGCAGAGACCCATTAGGTTTGTATTTTATTGCAACCTGGCACAGTGTATTGATCATACTAGGCACAAACTCGGGTCTAATTGACATAAAACCTTCCTTGTGAGCAGAGGGGTGAGTAGGGAAACCTGTCCCTGGGAAGGCGGGCCATTTGTACTGTCCATGAAAGGCGGTCATGACTATCGTGGTCTATTTTCCAATTTGAGCAAAGTAGTTGCTACCTTAGCAGGTCTGCCTGATAGGACGAGGGAGGGAATAGGGCCAAGCTGAGAAGCCTGGTCTTTCTCCTCCTTCACTCCTTCAGGGAATCTTCCCGAAAGATCAGCCCACAATGATTTAGGGGATGAGGAGAGCATGGCATTAGAGCTGGAAGGTCTTATTTCACAGATGAGGAAACTGAGCTCGAAGGGGGAGAAGCTGCTTATCGAGGTCACAGGAGTTGTCAAATCCAGGATTTGAACACTGGTCCTCTGACCCCAAATCCAGTCCCTTTTCCACAACCGCTGTCTTAACACTCCTCAGGTGCCTTCTTCCTCCGTGTCACCTCCATACCTCCCAGCACCCGGGCATCTAACTCCTCAGCTTCTTCTCCCCTTAGGGACCCAGACGAATGACCCCCTCTCCCCTTCTAGGACCTGGGAGCTCATCCCCACCCCCTCCCCAGTTGCTTCCTCAATGGGTCTTTGTCTCAGTCTCGGGAAAGGCACGGGCAGCGTCTGACATCATGGAGCCGGAGGTGGGGGTGGCAGGACCAGTTCCTCCCCCCAACCATCTCCTTTACCCCTGGGTATTTCCCCACCCCTCACTCAGGGATTCCCTCTTGGGGAGATGGCACCCCTCCTCCCTCCCTGACTTTGGGGTGGGTGGGCGGATGGGAAAGCTGTCGTGTTTGTAAGGCTTATAAATCCAGTGATATATCCATGAAGTCCAAAGGAGTGACTGGCTGGCAGGCTGCCTGGCATCCTGGCCACTGGGATTGGAGTCCCAGAGCCTCATACAATGATAATTACCTCTACAGTTGCCTCCGTTTCAAATGCTTGAAGTGGAGAGCTAACTTTGCAGAGGAGCAACATTACCAGTCCTCATTCCCATTAGTGTGTGCTTCACACACGGAGCATTTGCTTCTTACAACAACAGTCTTGGGGGAAATCTCCATTTCACATATGGAGAAACTGAGGCTCAAGAGCCAGGTCTGACCTGGATCCAGATCTTTCCCTACTCCAGGCCCAGTGTTCTTTCTACTCCCCCAGTGCAACCTCTCATGGCAGGGGATGGGTTCGCCTTTTCCCCAAGCCTCTGGGAATGAGTCACTGCTAGGTTCTCACCCATACCTTCTTAGAATGGCAGTGCCAGAGGCTTCTCTGCCCACAGGACCCTTGGACTTAGGGATAGTTATGAAGGCTGCAACCTGCTACAAGTCTCACTGGGGAATGAGGTTCCAGAGGGGAATGAAGGAGAGGGTGAGGAGTGAGGGAGAAACAGGAGAAGTCTATAAATCATCTTCTCCATATATCTTTATACTCATGTAGGACCCAGGCATCCGGTAGCCCAGCCTGAGCCCCAGCTGTGACAAGGGCCCTTTTGTGCCCCCCCCCTTCCCTGGGCAGGGAGGAGCCGGGTGCTGGAGGCAGGCGGCCCCTGGCACCCTGGGTGTATGTGTATGTGTGTGTGTGTATGTGTGTGTGTGTGAGTGTGTATGGGGGGAAGGGAAGGGCTGGTCCTCGAAGGCCTAGACCCTGGGACAGGGGAGGGGGAACTGGAAGGGTGGACAGGCTGAAGCTGAGGGGACAGGAGAGAGGTCAGCGCAGTGAATCCTGAAGGCAAGGGAGCAGGGGCTGGTCTGGGCTGGTCTGGGCTGGACTGATTAGGTTGGGAAGGTGAGGGGTTGGATGTGGGGAGCTGGTGAACAGGGGAGCCCAGTAAGCTGAGGGGGATTGAGGGATGGGGCTAAGAAGCCAATGGGATGCTTGGGCCAGGATCCGCTCTGAATCTTGGGGGTGGGAGGTGGATGTTTACAGATGCCCGGGCTGGGATGCCTGCATCTACCTCCACCCATGACTGTGTCCGAGTGGCTCTGCCTCTGCGTGTCTGTATCTGTGAGTGTATCTGTGAATCTATCTGTCCTGTGGTTTCCAGGGGGGTGAGTGTTTCCTCTATTCCAGGCACTGGGCTGAGGGCTGGAGTGTCAACATTTCATGTGTCTCTGTGTAGATGTCTGTGCGTGTCTGAGCTGTCTCTCCACGTGTCTGTCTCTGTATGAGTGTGTGGGTACATAAGAAGGGTGGGAACAGGAGGGATAGCTATAATGGGAAAGCTGTAGAATCTGGGTTTAAACCTTGGCTCTGTTACTTACGATCTCTGTGCCTCAGTTTCCTCTTTAGTGAAATGAGGAGGTCCCTTCCAGCTCCAAATGCTATCATGGTAGGGCATGGCAGAGTTTAGGAAAGGGGCATCAGAACTTCCAACCCCAGGGACCTCCCACCCTCCCCAAGGGAGACAGCCATGTTCCATTCATCAGTGCTGGGTGTGGGGAAGAAGGGCTTTCTTTCTCACACACCTCCTATCCCAGAAGCCCCCAGGGGGAGAGCGGGTAGCTGAGCCCCCAGAGGGAACAGCACTCCTTTGTGCTGGGGCCAGGGGCCAGGCCTTAGCTGGGGGGTGGGGACACAGGGGTCCGTGGGGGGGCAGAAGGCGGCAGGAATGCTCCTGGCATCTGGGGAATGTCAAGTTAGTGAAACGGAATCATTGACGGGATGGTCTCCATGGACCCAGGCCCCCACTCCCTCACATCTCGCGTCCCACCTCACCTCCTACAATGGCAGCTGTAGGATTTCTTCTTTCCGTGCTCCTACACCCCCCCAGTCACAGCTGTAGCAGCTCGCCTTCCCGACAACCTCCGTCCCCCCTCCCCATCCAATCGGAGCTGCAGGGTCTTCTCCGCTCTGACTTCCTCACGCTGCCACCTCACCCTGCTGCCTCCCACCTGGGGGCCTCCTCAGGACTCTCCCTGGTGTTTGGGGAGAGGGGGGAGCAAGCGCTGTCATGATGCAGGAAACTCTTTCCGCCCCCTCACCATAGTCCCAGCTGCTGCCAACACTGAACAGGGAATGTGTGTGGGGGCCCCAGGCGTCCGGGCACATGGGGCAGCCAGATACTATGGGCCGGGGGAGAGGTAACTGGCCACCAGGTCCCATCCCTGGGGGTGGGAGAGGCGGAGGGGAGCGTGCAGAGTTGAGAGTTGGACTGGCCAGCATTTGTCCAGAGGATGGGGAGCAGATGGCTTTGGGCTTCTCCACTCCATTTTCCCAACTTTCATTCCAGGTCGGCTGGCTCACAGCTTCAGGTTGGCATAAAGGATCTTCTGCATCAGCTCAAAGGACCCCGTGAAGACCTGATCTCTAAGGCAAGGTGTGTCATCTCTTCCCAAGTCCCCTGGCCCCACAGCCCACGATTCCTGCACTCTCCATCCACTTTTCTGTTTCTGTACCTGCAGCACTGAGCCCAGTGTCTCGTGTATATAGTGGGTGCTTAATCAGTGCTTGGTGGATGGAGTGATGCTTCTTTTCTAGGATCCCTTGGAGAGTCCTGGCACACCTGCCTTTAACCCTTTCCTCTCCCACCCCCAGCTGCTACCCTCCCAGTTCTCCCTGGGGAGCATCATGAGGTACCTCACTACCCTGCCTCTGTGTTGGATTATGATAGCAGGTAAATGCATGGCCAGGGGAGTGGGGATGATTAGATGCATGCCTTAAGGCCTTGAATCCTGGGGATGGAGGTAGGGATCAAGGGGGTAGGGCAGACAGCTAGGTCCCTGGAGAAAAGTAGGGCTAGGATGCATGTGTGCATGCGTGTGTGTGTGTGTGTGTGTGTGAGAGAGAGAGAGAGAGAGAGAGAGAGAGAGAGAGAGAGAGAGAGAGAGAGAGAATGTGTGTGGGGGGAGTGTGAGAATGGGTCTGTGGGAGTGTGTATGAGTGGGTATGTGTATGTGAGTGTGCATGAGTGTGCACGTGTGTGCACAGGCACACGAATAACTCCAGGGTAAGGCTGCCTGAGTCCTCAAAAGGGAAGATCTGGGTCTAGATCTGTCACCAACCTGGGTCTCCTTCTTCCCTGAAGCCTCAAGGGGTGGTCAGTGGGGAGCCTGGATGCCCTCATCCATCTCAGCCTTTGAGAGGACTTGTGTCTCCATCCCGTGCCGATTCGATTTTCCGGATGAGCTGCGGCCTGCTGTGGTCCACGGCGTCTGGTACTTCAACAGCCCCTACCCCAAGAACTACCCTCCAGTGGTCTTCAAATCCCGGACCCATGTTGTCCACGAGAGCTTTCAGGGTCGAAGCCGGCTCCTTGGGGACCTGGGTCTCCGAAACTGTACCCTTCAGCTCACGAGCCTCAGCCCTGAGCTCGGGGGCAAGTATTACTTTCGAGCAGACCTAGGAGGTTACAATCAGTACACCTTCTCTGAGCACAGCACACTGGACATCATCAGTGAGTAACCCACGAGGGTGCGTGTGTCTGAAGGCATTGGTCAGCTGAGTCTTGGGGGATCAGGGGACGGAGGAAATCCTGAGTCATTGTAGAAAGAGAGAGACAAGGGATTTGTTTGGATCAGTTGAGGCCCAAGAGAAGAGATGGAATGACCCCATTCCCATGATCCCTAAGCTTTCTCTCAGTTCTATGACTTCCTGTCACTCCTAACCACAAAAGGCTTGGTCAAACTGGGAGAGTAAAAGGGACAGCAGCTGCTTATCTATAGCTGTTTATGGTTGCTCAAGCCCTCACCTCAGGCTTTGGAGACAGATGCTTTTCTCATCCCTCACTTCATAGGGGAGGAAGTAAGCTGAAGGGACTTGCCCCTTATGCACCTGCAGACCTGTCTGTCTGAGACTGTAGGCTGACATTGCCTCTCTTCCCACCTCAAGAGAAGGACCAGTCCAGTGGAATTCCCTTTACACTAGGCTAGGGTCACATGTAATTAGACGCCAAGAATTCTCCAATGGCAGCAGGGACTGTGCTGGTAAAGAAAGCGGGTCAGTCAGTCAATGAACATCAATTAAGTGCTTACTGTGTGTCAAGCACAGGGTTAAGCACTGAGGATAGTAAGGCCAGGACCAGTCCCTGTCCTGAAATATCTCCCTTCTAAAGGGTTCAGGAATAATGAAAAACAGATTGGGGGTCTCAGCCGGTCTTCAGCTAGGAAGACAGGATTCAAAGGCAGATTCCTGCCCCCAGGTCCAGAGCTCTGTCCATGCTCCTTCTATGTTCCCACCTACGGGAGTTCATTCCTGGCCCCCTTTCATCTAACCCCACCCAACTCCCCAGCCTTGGACCACTTACTTGACTCAGTGCCAGAATCTCGAAAGGACTAGAAGGTGGAAGAGGGGAAGAAATGTTGAATTGATCGAGCTAAGACTCATAGTTAGACCCACAGCTTGCTTTTCATTATTTCGATATGTTGCTTTCCTAGAGGTCTTATAAGATTCCTGCCATGTTCTTGATTAAATTTCCAAGACTCTAGACCAAGAGTCTGCTTACACCAAAGAGAGGGAATTATACAGCTACCTGCCTGCCGTAGGGTGGTGTGAAGGGGGCCATTAGCTAAGACAATGCAAATACAGATCTCCATCTAGGTTCTAGGACAAGGAGGTGTGAGTATTGAACCAAGAAAAGAGGTGGACAGCAAATAGGAATGCTGTGTTATTTAAGTAAAGGGTCAGTGCAGATGGGGATGGTGCTTCCTAGGGAGGTGTAGGTGTGTGAATGAGGAAAGAGAAGGAAGAAGACTGTCTTGGGACAATGGGAGAAAAGTTATGGGTGCCTCCATTACTTGGCAGATACCCCCAGTATCGTGGTGCCCCCTGAAGTTGTGGCAGGCACAGAAGTGGAGATCAGCTGCATGGTGCCCGACAACTGCCCGGAGCTGCACCCAACACTGAGCTGGCTGGGTCATGAGGATCTGGGGGCTCCTGCTGTGCTGGGCAGAATGAGAGAGGATGGAGGGACCTGGGTGCAGGCATCCTTGCTGCACTTTGTGCCCACTCGAGAGGCCAATGGGCACAGGCTTGGCTGCCAGGTCACCTTCCCCAATACTACCTTCCAATTTGAAGGCTACGCCAGCCTGGATGTCAAATGTGAGTTTGGGAACAGACCCTGGAGGTGGGGAGGGCAGACCCTTGAGCCTTGAGGGCTCCTGAGGTATCCGACTCTGAAGAGGGAAGCAGAAACTTTTCCATGATTTCCTGGGCCGTGGGGGAGAAGGATGAAGACACCTGGTGTCTGGGAGAAGATTGGCAGGATTTATAGATTGATGTCTGGGTCTTGGGAGAGAGCTTTAGCCAAAGTTGGGTATTCAGGTTAAAAAAAGGAAACATCTGAGTCTCACGAAACTTCTTGGTATCTGTTCTTTGTCTCAGACCCCCCTTTAATCGTGGAGATGAATACTTCTGTGGAGGCCATTGAGGGGTCACAGGTGAGCTTGCTCTGTGGGGCAGACAGTAACCCAACGTCTCTGCTGACCTGGATGAGGGATGGGGCTGTGCTCAGAGAAGCCGTGGCCAGGAGCCTGGCCCTGGAGCTGGAAGACCTGACCCCTGAAGAGGATGGCATCTATGCCTGCTTGGCAGAGAATGCCTATGGGCAGGACAACCACACCGTGGGACTCAGTGTCATGTGTGAGCCCCCTTCCCTGGGGATGGGAACGGGGAGAGAGAAGAGGGCTGTGCAAACTGACCAGTTCATATCTGGGGGACTGACTCGTCCCTTAGTTCATAGGTTTTCTAAGGAAGTTAAAAGATGAGGCTGGGGTTGGGTTAGAGTTTAGGGGCAGGCATTTGAGCATCAGGCTAGGTCTGTGGTTATCCTAAAATTAGGCACTAAGTTAACATTTGGGATCTGGACAAGGGTAGGGCTAGGCTTCTGATTCCCAGGACAGGGTGGCAGTGTGCATGTGTGCATGCATGCGTGAGTGTGTGTGTGTGTGTGTAGATGATGGGGTTGAATGAGAATCCCAGCTCTCCCACTCTCCCCCTGCTCCCATGTCTCATGCTCCTTCTCCACCACTCTCAGATGCTCCCTGGAAACCTTCAGTGAATGGGACTGTGGTAGCTGTGGAGGGTGAAGCTGTGTCCATCCTCTGCTCCACGCAGAGCAACCCGGACCCCATCCTCACCATCTTCAAGGAGAAACAGATTCTGGCCACAGTCATTTACGAGAGCCAGCTGCTGCTGGAGCTGCCAGCTGTCACTGCTGAGGATGATGGAGAATACTGGTGTGTGGCTGAGAACCAGTATGGCCAGAGGGCCAGCGCCTTCAATATCTCCGTGGAGTGTGAGTCAGCTCTCCCATTCAGCTGCCCCTAGCCCTGTGGTCTCCCTGGCAGCTGGGCATGTGCGGGTGGTCCCTGCTTAGCTTTTGATCCTGGAATCCAGAGCTCCTCTGATTCCATTGGACTGTCATGGGGAACTCAGGGAGAGGTGTCTTGTCTGAATTCGATTCCCTCCAGACTATTTATTAATCACCAGAGTAGGGATACAGAACCAAGATGAAAAATAGTCCCTGTCCTCAAGGACCTTACATTCTACTGTGTGCGTGGGGGGGTGGTGGTGGTGGTCAGAGTGGGAGTGGTGCAGGTACAGTGTTTATACTGAAAAGTAAATAAAACATCATTTGAAGGGAGAGAGTTCTAGAACCTAAAGGAATCAGGGGAGGCTTCCTGTAGGAAGTAGCACCTGTTATAGGTTCTGAAGGATTCTAAGGCGTGGCATTTGGGAGTGAGGGCATTCTAAGCATGAAGGGCAGCCTGTAGAAGGTACAGGTATGGGATTGGTGGAGTAAGTCTGAAAAGGCAACCTGGAATCAAACTGGGCTTTAAATGATGAACTTGCACATTTTTATCCTGGAGGCAAAGGGGAGCCAGGGAAGTTTCTGGAGTAGGGGAGTGAATACATCCCAAAGGTAAAACAGGGTGCACACTTCAGTCACTGTCCCCTTGCAAATCAGCACAGAGAACTAACATTTGTCCCGACTTCCTATTAAGCCATATCACGGAGACTGTTAAGCACAGTTTTTTCATATGCAAAATGAAAGAGTTGTTTCTGATAATTTCTAAGGTCCAGGACTTTCCAACTCTAAGATTCTGTAATGTTTTTCCTATAGACAATGGAGGCTCTTTGGCAGGAGAGGAAATGGAGTCAGAGTCGTGGGCTTGGTGGCCTGGACAGGAAAGGCTAGGGTGGAGAGAGTGGAGAAGAGGAGACCCCCCTCAGGAAGTCAGGTCCAGGTCCTTTCCCTCTAGCAGGCTCAGGAATCCCTTTTGGAAGAGGCAGATTTTAGGATCCAGTGGAATGAGAGATAGTTCAGTAAACTGGTATTAGGGTTTGGCTTGTCAGAGGCGGTGCAGGTTAAGTATTGCTACCATCCCCACTTTCACAGTTGCCCCTGTGATCCTCCTGGAGTCCCATTGTGCAGCAGTGAGGGACATGGTACAGTGTGTCTGTGCTGTCAAGTCTAACCCAGAGCCTGCCGTGGCCTTTGAGCTCCCATCCAGAAATGTGACTGTAAATGAGACCGAACGGGAATTCGTGTACTCTGAACGGACGGGCCTGGTGCTCACCAGCATCCTCACCCTCCGGGGGCAGGTGCAGTCCCCTCCCAGAGTCGTTTGCTCTGCTCGGAATCTCTATGGCACCAAGACTCTGGAGCTGCCCTTCCAGGGAGCCAGTGAGTAAGCCAGACTGGGTGGCAGTGGGAGGCAGAGGGAGGTTTCCCCAGCTGGCTCCGTATCATGTCCAGGACCTCAGCCTCCTCCCCCTTTCACCCTGTCCCGCTCGCTGGAAGCCCCGGGGCCCTTCCCCTTTACTCCCTGATGGGCCTCGTGGCTGTTTCCTTCTCTCCTGGCTACAGACCGACTGATGTGGGCGAAAATTGGGCCTGTGGGAGCGGTGGTCGCCTTTGCCATCCTGATTGCTATTGTCTGTTACATCACCCAGACGCGCAGGAAGTGAGAGTGCTGGGGCCAGGGGGCTCCTGTCCCGGGCAGGGGGGCGGTGGATTCTGGGGGCTTGGGAACGTGGGGGAGATGGAAGGTATTTGGCCTTGATGGGATGGTGGTGATGTTCTTATCAAGGCCCCTATATGGATAATCTTATGCTATTCATTGTTGAGAGGGACATACAGGCAGGAGGAATATAGCCATTGCTCTTAGGAATTCCCCCTGGAAAAGTCAGGACGTGAACACATGGGGTTAACAAAAATAAATCCAGCCAACTCTCAATTATTTGTAACACAAAGGGAAGATTCTCACAATTAATCCTGAAATCCCAAACTGTCTTGAATGCAGTCATTCATTTTATTTATTTTTATTTTTTAAATTTTAATTTATTTTCTTGGTTACATCATTCATTTCCACAAGGTTTTGAGTTACAAATTTTCTCCCCTTCTTTCCCCTACCCCCCAGCCCCAAACAGTGATCCCACTGTAAAGCCCCTCCTCCAACGCCCTTCTAACGAATGCATTCATTCATTCAACAACGTGTATTAAGCACTTGTTATGTATAAAAGTAGGTGCTGGGCAATAGGGACCCGAGGACCGAATGAAAACCTGTTCCCAGGGGCAGCTAGGTGACTCTGTGAATACAGCACAGTATCTGAGTTCAAATTCAGTTCCGACACTTTTTAGTTGTGTGAGTTGGGGCACCTCTTTTAACCCTAATGCCTAAAACAAAACAAACAACCACAACAACAAGAAAAAAAAAGCCTGTTTCTAACCTCAGACTATTTACATTTGCCATTGACTCTGATAAGGAAGTCAGGGAAAGAACCCAAGAAAAAGCTTCCTGGTTCCTGATTAGAGACCTCACATCTGCAATTCTTACCCTAGCTAACTGCTTGTCCAAGTTCAAGGCCGGTCTACCTCCCCAGGGTTGTTATTGGGTATCAGTCCCAGATCTCTATGACTTGTGAATCAGGCCAGGCCTTGAAAATGGGTTGGGAAGGAGCTCAGTGGGCGGAGTGTTTTGTGGCCAGCCTCTTTCTCTTGAGTGGCGTCTGTGTTTGCTCTCACCACTTACCGCCAGGGGGAGAGGGAGGATGGCCTAAGGCAGCCAGAAGGTCTAGGGTCCTGGGAAATGACCAGAGGGAATCCACAGGTATACTCCCACTCTAAGCACAGAACCGAGAACTCACTGAGTCCCAGAGTGAATCCTCCAACCCCCAACCCCCCACAACCTCACCAAGGGTGCTGCTGCTGTGATGCCCTTTCTCCCAGGGCCTACCTCACCCTCTCCTAACCCTGGAACCCGAGTGATCCCAGCCATGTACCTCCACCAACTGTTTTTGCCCCAGATGAAAATCTTTCTAGTTATAGCTCTGGGAACAGGTGTGGGGACTAGAATGTGACCAGAGGGGTAGGGGCTGGAGAGCCTGATGGATGCTGCCCTCCATTAGGAAGAACATGACTTCGAGCCCCAGCTTTGCAAGTGGGGAGAATCCCCCTGTTCTGTTCAGCAGTGACTTCCGCATTCCAGGGGTGCCTGAGAAATCTGAGGTGAGGACCAGGGAAAAAGAAACATGGAGGAGGGGCACAGGGGATGACAGGAACTAGATTGCCAACCTGTGTAGGGTTGAGGACAAGGGGATGCTGGCTGCTCTTGGGGGAGGAGGGAGTGGCTCCTGGGGTCGGTTAGTGGCTGCTGCATGTCGAGGGCAGCAGGGGATGGAGCCTGGGTTGAGCTCATGGGGCAGGGGGAGGGAGATGTCTGTTGTCCCCTAGTCTCCCTGAACTGTGACGACGTTTCCTTCTCTGATAGTCCAAAGAGGTCTCTACCCTGGAAAGTCACTGAGCGCCCCAGGTAGGTCGCCTGCGGCCTCAGTGTCTCCGTTTCTGAGACCCTTTGGGGGTCTCGGGGCCTATGTGTGTGCGTGGGTGCATGTATTTGCGGATTCCTAACGATGAAGGCTAGCCCTGCCTGTAAGGAAGAAGAGGGAGGGATGGGGGGGGGAGGGAACTGGACACAAGCCGCCCTGTTCTGTCTAGCTGCCGCTTCTCACCACTGTCTTTGTCTCTGTTAGAGCTCAGTCCTTATTGTAAGGCATCACAATGTCCTAAGCTTCCCCTGTGTATAAGGCTGTGGAAGGATGGAGGGGGGAGCCATTGTCTGCACATAAGGGAGTCACCCCCGCCCCCTCCCAAGCAGGGCTCGGGTGGGGAAAGGCCAGGAATATATACAAAAGGAAAAGCTGCCCAGCACCGAATACAATGCAGTTGTTGAGGGCCGATCAGGAGACAGTGGGTTTAATCAGGGAAGGCTTGCCGGAAGAGGGCGAGTGGGGAAGGGTCATGAGCTAGCAGAGAGGTAAAGGAGACAGCAGTCTGGGGGCTGGGCTCTAAACCAGCCCAGCCCAGGTGGCACTTTGAGGAGTAAGAGGAACTGAGTCTTAGGGGGCAGGGGATGGGGGAGCTGGAGAGTCTGGCTTTGACTCAGGGAGCAGCAGGAAATGGTTGAGATGAGAAGAAATGCTACAAACCCTCGGTAAGCTGGGCGAAAGTCCTGAGCTGGAGGTGAAGGACAGAAACTGCCCCTGTAACTTGTGGTTGCCCTCTCCTAGAGTGAGAGGCGCCTGGGCGCTGAAAGGAGGCTGCTGGGCCTTCGAGCGGAGCCCCCTGAGCTGGACCTGAGCTACTCCCACGTGGACCTGGGGAAACGCCCCACCAAGGACAGCTACACCCTAACTGAGGAAGTGGCTGAGTACGCGGAGATCAGGGTCAAGTGAGGGCCGTAGGGGCTGCCTGCCTCTTACCCTGCCCCCAGCACCCCCTCCCCCAGAATCTCCCCCCCAACAGCCACTCGTGGTTTCCAGGACTGGCTTCTAGCTCCCCTTCCTGTTAGGGCAAAGGGAGGGGAGCAGAGGGAAGAAGGGCACCTGGTGCTCTCCCTCCCCTCTACCCCTCCCCCTCCCCCTCTCCACATCATGACTCCCCTATAACCTCCCAGTCCAGGGGGGAGTTCTTGTCTCTGTTATTTATTGCAACCCTCCCCCTTCTTCCTTCCTCCTATGTGGCCCCAGGGTCTGTACAGAAGAAACACTCAATAAAATGTCCTTGAGGCTGCCTTCTTGTCCTAGTTTCAGTAATTTCTCCCCTTTCCCTAGGGGTTTGGTACCATCAGCATTGAGCATGGCAGAATCTAGAACGGGGGTGGGGGACTCAAATCCAAAGAAGAGATTAGTGGTACCCACAATCAGGAGGCTTCCTGACCCTGCCCTTAGGGAGTTCCTGGGCTTGAGGGGGCAGAGGCGGGGGAAGATAACATAGGACATCAGGCACTGAGCTAGACATGGAATTAGCGCCTCCTAAATACATTGGGCCTGGTCCAATCAATCAGCAAGTACTGATCAAATATCTACCACCTGCCAGAGATGAAGGGATTTGCCATTTGTCCAAAGTCTGCTGACAGACACTTAGGAAATCATGTTCTCAAGGAGTGGGAATAAAGTTACGGGGACAGACTTGCCAAGATCTGAGAAGATCCAGAAGTAACCCAGAGTCCTTCCCTGTTACCCTCCTCTTCCTCTTCCACTCACAACTAGAAGAGACTTTATCAGCAAGTCAGTCCAAGCCCTCCTTTTAGAGAGAGAGAGAGGCTGGGCTCTGGCCCAGAGAAGGGTCTAAAGTTCCCTGCCATGGGCTGTATGGCTTCATGTAGATGGTACGCTGAGCAGCATCTCAGAAGAAGAGGCAGACTGTATGGAGGTGGAGGTGAGGAGGAAGGGCATTCCAGGCAGGCAGCACGGCTGGAGTACAGGCACAGGAAATTGTGCCCCGTGTGAGGAACAGAGGAAAGGTCAATTGGATTGGGCTCCCAGAGTTGGAGAGAGGGAAAGATGTCCAACCAGGTAGGTCGGGGCTATGAAGTATAAGGCCTTACATTTTACTTTAGAGGCAATAGGAACCCTCTGGATTTGATAGAAGAGGGGAGTCATAGGGCTAGATTTTAATTTTAAGGAAAATTACTTGGGTGATCATGCAGAGGAGGGGCTGGCCTGGGGAAGGGGTTGGAGGCCAGATCAATTAGGAAGCTATTGGAATAGGCAAGAGCTTATGAGGGCCTGAACTAACATGGCAGCCGTATGAGGGGAAGTGTTATATAAGAAACAGCATGATTTAGGAAGTGATTGCAAATGCGAAGGTGAAGGATGGTAGGGAACTGAGGATAATGCCTTGGTTGTAAGCCTGAGAAACCCCAAAATGGTAGCACCTTCAACAAAAATAGGGGAGCTTGGAAAAGGAGAGGGTCTGAGTGGTCACCTTGGGGGCTCTGTTCCTGTCCTTCCCTGCCTCCCTATTTATTCAGTTCAGAGGGGTGTAGGCTCTACCATCTGGACCAGTGAGGCCTCGTATCTTCCCTGCCAGCTCAAATAAACAGACTCAAAAACCCTGTTATTTCTGACTTTGGGCTCTTCATAGCATCACAGATTTGGAGAGGGAAGGGACCTCAGAGGTGCCTAACCTAACCCTCTCATCTTACAGATGATGGAACTGAGGCGCAGAAAGGTCAAGTGATTTGCCATTTGTCCATTATTCGAATGTCATACAGGTAACAACTGGAAAGACTGAGAATCCAAGCCAGAACCTTTGCCTCCTCATCTCTGCTCCCTCCCACTCCTCTTCCCAGTGTAAAAGTAAGGCTTGATTGGGTAAATCAGTCAAATGCTCCCCTCCCATGTAAAGTAAGTGATAAGATGCTACCCCCCCCCCTTCCTAGGGTACAAATGTGTTTCAAGCAATCTCTCAAAAACTTTGTGCACAAATCTAAACTAATGCCTTGGTTGATTGACACAGTGCTATAGGATGGGTTTGATCATGGTCTGATGAAGTTTTTTTGTTTGCTTTTTGGAGGGGAAGGCAGGACAATTGGGGTTAAGAGACTTGCCCAAGGCAGTGGGCAAGTAAGTGTTAAGTGTCTGGGGTCACATTTGAACTCAGGTCCTCCTGACTTCAGGGCCAGTGCTCTATTTACTGTACCACCTAGCCATCCTGTGTCTGATGGTTTAAGCTACCAACGTTTTAAAACCCATTGCAGAATTGAAACACCCCACTTCCCCACATGCCCCTCCATCCACTGCCCACTGTCCTGGAGAGACCCCATCTGGAGACACTCCAGCAGGTCCTCACTCCCAGTGAGTTAAGGCCTACTCTCCCTTTTTATCCTTCTGCTATTCTTTGGGGAAAGGCATGGAATTAAGCATTTTGGTCTTAAAAAGTCTTCCCTCCCAGGCAGGAATAACCAGAGACAGTATCAGTAGGACTGCCCTAAGCAGCAATGTGAAATAACTGTGTCTGGCAGAATTTGATGCACTGATACCAGGGAGTGAGGAAAGGAGCGCAGACCACCTGCCTGGACCCAGGCACCCTCCTTTCTGAAACTCTCTGCTGTCCACAGTTCCTTGTCCCGGCCAGGGACCCAGGTGTTCCAATTCATTTATTCATTCAGCAAGAATGTATCAAGTCAGAAATGGCACTAGGCATTGAGAATATAAAGATCAAAACCAAGGGATCCTGCCCTCAAAAGCTTGCATTCTTCAGGGGTTGCATTGGGGGTGGGGGTGGAGAGTGCCATGTATGTGTACACAGACTACAAAACTGTTCCTTCAAAACCCAGGACTGAATCATAGAAGAGGAGCTGATAAGTTGATGTTAATTAAATGTCAAGGTATGGGGAAATGGGCAATCATTGTTCATTCAGTGGCATCTTACCTTCTAAGTCAGAGAGAAGGGTCAGTGGTGTTAGTTATACTTGGAGAAGGATAAGAGAGGGTTAGGGCTTGACTCTCTTGCCCAGTTGCTAGAAAGCCTCTGCATGGCCTTTCTTATGAAGGGTAGACATGCTCACTGATGCCTAGCTGATAGAGCAAAGAGAACTGACTGGCCAAGGGTCAGGAAGGTGGACTCTTAAGCTGCTGCTGTGCCCACCCAACCGGACCACCAAGTTGGAGACCAGGCCCCATAAGAGCTAAGCCACTCAGCTTTGGAGCCCCCAATCCTTGAGTATGTGAAAGTAACCTCACATCGCCTACTGTATCTAGCTGCCCGCAGACTTCAAACATCTTCCCACCATGCCCTCATCACTTCTGGTCTCTACTATTGCAGCAGCCTAATCCTTGGGCTCTGTCTCTCAAATCTGTCTATTCCGATCCAGAGGCAGCTGGTGGGACAAATGGTGGTGCACTGGGCTTGGAATCAGGAAGACCTGAGTTCAAATCTGACCTCAGACTAGCTATGCCATCCTGCCCCAGTTTCTTCAACTATAAAATGGTGCTGAACTCACAGGGCTGTTGAAAAGATAAAATTGCATAACATTTGTAAAAGTGCCTAGCTCAGTACCTGGGACACAACAGTCTCTTCATAGGTGCTGATTCCCTTCCTTCCCCTTCCATCTAGCACACACCTTCCCAGGTGATTTGCCACAGCATGCTCAAAAAGTCCAATGTGCCTCCCTATTATCTCCAAGACCAAACACAAACCCCTTTGTTTATCTTTTTTTTCACATTCTAAATATGTTCCTCGTCATCGCAGTAAGCCAAGTCCATCTCCTTTCCCCTCTCTGAAAGCCATCCCATATAACAGAGGATTTTTTTAGAGAGAAAAAAAGGCAGGATGGATGACTGGTCAATACATTGAAGAAGGACAGTGTGTAGCATTCATAGTCCTTCCACCTTCACCGAGGTGCATCGAGGTGCGCTCTGGGTGCATCTCCCTCATCCTCCTTCATTCCAGAACCATTTGATCTTTAAAATCTTAAACTGTCTTCTGGTATTTCGGTGTGTGGTTGGTCTTTTCACTTGCATTGTTGCAGTTACTGGGCATGCTGTCTTGCTGGATCTGCTTTCTTCATTCTGCATCTGTTCAAGATTTTTCCATGATTCTCTGGACTCATCCCACATATCATTTCTTACAACAACAGTCATATTCTATTACACTGATGTTTCACAATGTGTGGATTCATTCCCCAATCGATGGGCATCTACTTTGTTTCCAGTTCTTAGCTAATCACAAAAAGTGTTGCTATAAATATTTTGGAGTCTATGGGGACTTTTTTTTTTTTTGCCTTATCAGTGGCTTCATTGGGGTAAAAGCTCAGTAATGGAGTGTCTGGTTCAAAGGGTATGGACATTTTAACCATGGGGAATGGCTATTTTATATCTATTTATTAATTGTTTATATATGTTGAATATTTGTCAGAGAAATTTGATATATAGATTCTCCCCCCATTTGACTACTTTCCTTCCTGTCCTAGATGCATTAATGTGGTCTCTATAGAAGCTTTTCAGTTCCAAGTTCCCTCTTCTGCTGTAGACATAGTATTAGGTTTCTTCAGCTGCTTTAATCTTTTTTTTAAGGTGACCCTGATCCTCCTGGCTGTCTTCCCCTCACCTCCGATCCCCTTCTCTCATTTGATATTCCCCCTTTCTCTCCTCCCCTTCAGCTGGTCCTGTCCCTTAGTTCTTTTTTGCTCCCCTTTCCAAAAATGGTTTCTTTCACTCTCTTTATTAACCATCTTCTCTGTCTACTCTAGACCCTCATTCTCTGATTCATGACCCTCATAATTATCTGGTCTCTCTCTTTTCTCTGTATTTTTCATGCAGCCAAAGCTTCCAAGAGATCTATTCTAGGCTCTGCCTTGTAAGACTTGACCCCCAAAGATTACCAGACAAATGCTAGCAATTGCAGATGTCAGAGAGTGCATTGGCCCATGGTCGGGCCCCTCCTCCACCGTGTCCCTAGTTGTGCAGGCCCCCGACTAATCTAGACCTTCTCTTGTTGACCTTTTCCCCCCTACATTTACTCTGAAATCTCCTTCCTGTGTCCATACTCTTTCCACTGTTCCAGCCGCCAACTGCTCTCAAGGGGTCTAAACTCTCTTCCTCCCAGGATGAGTAGATTTCTCAAGTACCAAATCTCTCAGGCCTCATCTCCTTTCACTGGTCGTCTTTCTTTACCCATAGGGGCATTCATCAGTGGAACCTTTCTCACCTCCAAAGAAAGGCCTCCTCCCTCACTCCCTTTTCAATCTTTCGCTCCTCCTCCTCACCCGCTCCTCTGTAGGCTCTTCTCTTTCTGAGACCACAGAAGTCACCTTACCCTAACTTCTAGACCTCTATTTGACCCCAATCCCTCTTTTCTATTTCCCTGCTCCTCTCCCTCCTTTTCATACCCTCCCATGTTGTAATGTAGTCCCATAGAGAAGCATTCACCTGTAGGCAGTGTGTCTCCAGGTTCTGTCCCTATGCCCCTGTCCTCTTCACTGTGATCTCTGCCAGATTTCCTTCTTCATCCCTTCTCCTTGTGTACATTTATAAAGAAATGTCTTTGTTATCATTTATTGCAGTTGTGGTCTGTATTTATTCACTGTGCTTACATTTATGTTGTTTGAAGCGTCCAAGAGGCAAATAATCTCTTTGGTTCTGGTTTTCTTTCCAAAATGTCTCAAACTTTTCTTAATATTGAGCACCTGTATTTTGACTTATATTGTTAGGATCAGATTTATAGGACAGGTCACTCTGAGCTCTGGTGCTCTTCAGAATACATTATTCCATTCTCTCTTCCTTTTCCTAGTGGCTGTAGAATAGTCTTACATTATTAAAATGTCTTTTCCTTTATATTTGGAGGTTTTTCTCCCCATGGCTTGAAGAACTTGTTTTTGAATTGAACCGTTAAATTTAATCACTAGAAGTGATTTGCAGTCTTGGTTTTTTGTTTTACCTTGGAGGCAGTTTGTGAATTCTTTCCACTGAAATTTCATTTTCTATGTCTAAAAGTTCTGGACAGTTTTCTTCTATTATTTCCTTCATTGTGGTGTCAAGGTTTTGTCTCCTATTGTGTTTTTCTGGTTTGTCTCTGCCTCCTGTCTTTGGGTTTGGTATGTTTTACTTGCATAGTGAGCATATTTTTTCTTAATCCTCTTGGTTTTTTGTTTCTCTTTTTCTTTTTTTTTTCAGGAGGCAGTTTATTTTTTATTTTTCTAAATTTATTTATTTATTTTCTTGCTTATTTTTATTTTTAAATTTTTTAAAAATTAATTAATTTTCTTGTTCACATCACTTATTTCCACGAGATTTTGAGTTACAAATTTTCTCCCCATCTTTCCCCTACCCACCACCCCAAAACAGTGGTCCCACTGTATAGCCCCTCCCCCAATCTGCTCTCTCCTATGTCCTCCCCCATCACCCCTCTAACTTTCCGGTGGGGCAGGATGGGTCTCCCTACCCCAGTGCCTGTATATCTTAATTCCCAGTTGCATGTAGTTAATAATAATAATTATATATGTATACATATATATTTTTAACATTTGATTATAGAACTTTAAATTCTAGATTCTTTCCCTACCTCCTTCATCACCCACCCCTTTCTCCCTCATCACCCACCCTGTTTCTCTTTTTCTGGATTATCTTTCACATCTGTATATTTGCATTCCCAATCTTTTGTGCTCGCTTTTGTTTCTTTCATGGGGCTTGCCATTGCAGATTCAAGTTTTTCTAATCTGTTCATTATTTTTACTGTGCAGAACATAGATTCTGCTCTCAAAATTCTCACTTCTCTTTTAAACCATTCAGGAACAGTGAATTGTGATTCCATGTTCTCCTCAACTCCACTCATCAAATGATGAATCACTTTCCTTTATTTTGCAGAATGTTTCATACGTATTTGAACTCATTTACTAGCTTTGGAGGCCATATTTTCTTCTGTTGTTAATGTTTGTCTTATTGATTTATCTGTTTATGTTCAAGGTCTTTAAGTCTTCTTCCTGAAATCTTTAGTACTTTCCGTCTCCCCCCCCCCCCCTTTATTTCCCTTATCACTCACTTCCTGATTCTCTCCTCTCTGACCATGGGCCAGATCTTAAAGTGTCCCAACCTCTACCCATAATGGGCAATTCACAGTTTGCCAACATAAGCCTCTGACCCAAATGACTTTTGAGTGGTCAGAACTAACCCTAGCTGGATTCTGTGCTCTTTCCTCAAGCTTGGTGGAATACTGCATAGCATTCCACATGCAAGGTGTCCTGTCCTGGTGACCTTTCTGCTCTCTCCATACCTCAGATCTCTGGCCTGGAGCTAGACATTTAGAACCTGTTTTCTCTGGCACTGGAAGTTTAGAGCTTTGCAGCACTGGACCTCCAAGGTTGTAACCCCTGGTAGGTTTTTGCTCCTGAATGGCTGTGGCCAAGCTAACTGTTGAGGTCAGAGCAAACTTCTACAGATAGGAGCTAGGGTCTCCATAGTTCAGGAAAGAGAGAGGAGGTATCAGGATACTAGGATGGGTTTTGACATAAGCCTGTATAGTGTTCTTGAGTCTGCTAGTGAAGTCTCATGACTGGTAGTATGGAAGGCCAGGGTGGAGTTCTGCTGAGTGAGCTCAGGGTCAGTGAGCTATCAGTTCCTCTTTTTCCGTGTGTGTGTGTGTGTGTGTGTGTGTGTGTGTGTGTGTTTAAAGCTTTCTTTTGAATTCTGTGTGTCTTAGACCATGGAGATAGCTGAAGTTGCTTTATCTTTGGCACTTAACTTCTGTTTCAGAGAGGTCTGAGAAGGTATGCGGATCAGAGGAAATGTCTTGTTTGTCATCTTGTGCTCATGTGACCCCTGTTTAACATTTAAAGCTCTTCATAACCTGGTCCCTTCCTCCCTTCACAATCTCCTTACGCCTTATTCTCCTCCACACACTCTAGCCACACTGGCCTACAGTTGAATTCCCAGGTCCTTGAACATAATGCTCCATCTGGCTCTCTCTGACTTTCTGATAGCTGCCTCCCACACCTGGAATGGCATCTAACCCTAGGCCTCTTGAGCTTCCTGACTTCCTTCGAGACTTAACTCAAATCCCACTCACTGTAGGAGACCCTTCCAAGTCCCCCCCCCCCACTAATGTCTTCCTATCTCATATGTGTTCCAGTAGTCTGCATAAATCTTGTCTTTATAGAGCTGTTTGCTTGTTACCATTCTCATTAGAATGTAAGCTCTTTGAAGGCAGGAATTGTCTTTTTTTGCCTTTTCTTTTATCCCCCAGGGCTTAGCAAATCAAATAATGATTCTTAAATTCTCTCTCCTTGGTTTGATTTTCAGGTCAATCATTTTTGATATGAGATATCTTATACTTTCTATTATTTTTCCAGTATCTTGACTTTGTTGCAATATTTCTTTTCTCTGGAAACATTAACTACTTTTTAACCCATTCCAATTTTCCGAGTCTGTTGTGCATGTCAGGTTTTGTACCTCTTGGGCCAAGATGTTCATTTTCTTTCCAACGCTCATTTCTTTCCCAATCATTTTCTCTAACACTCTCATTTCATTTATAAACCGTGTTTAGCTTAAGAAAAACAAAAACAAAACCCTCTTACTTCTCTTCTAGGAATTCTAGTTAAATTTTTGCCCTGCTCTTTCCTCAAATTTCTAGGGGTAACCATAAGGGGCTGGGTTTTCTAGTACCATTGCATAGATGCCTCCAACAATGCGCTTCTCATTGATTGTTGACAGGAGCTGATCATCTTTTATAAAAGGTATTTACTACAGCCGTATAGCGAGGAGAGTTGTCATAGAAATAGCCTTTCTCCCTAACTGGGGCAAACTCACCCCATGCTTTGCACACACAAGGTCCTTGGGGAGGGTGAATTCACACATAAGAGCCCACTTGTGGTCAAAGGGAAAACTTCCAACTTCTGTTCCTCCCATTGTAGAGTTCTTATGATGTTTCCCCTAGATAGAACTTTCCACTCAGCTCTGAGGGTCCTGAGACTACCTTTCCTCAGTGTCCAATGAAGGTTCTACGGTCAACTTTTACTATTGCCTGATGCCAGTGGAAACTCTAGATCTTCCTATCTTTTGAGATTCCCATGGCCGTCACCAAGTGGTCAGTGGTGTTGGGAAGGGGAAAATTTCCTCTTCCCTTCTGCCAGATTTGGATTTTGACCCCTACCCAACTCCCTGCTGCTGGAACACACAATTCTGAACTGAACAGAAATGTGTCTGATTCTTTCATTTAATCACAAAATATTTTTTTAAACAGGGCACCATCGCTCATCTTTATCTAATGATCAAAGTGCTTTCCTCCTCCCAAATTAATTAAGGCCTTGTTCACACTTAGTTACACTTTAAATGGATTGGTTCAGTCTCTCTGTCTGGGGTTTCCTGATGGATAGGGATGGGAAAGAACGTCTTATCTTACACTATGGTGATTTCCCAGGTGCCTGTAAAGTTTGAGAAGCTACAAAAGTCGGAGAAGTAAGCAAAAAGAGAGTCATGAAAATTCAAGAAGATGGCGGCCAGGAAGAGAGAAGGGGATGGTCAATGCCGTAGTGGTCAAGGAGAATGAAGCCAATCTCCCCAACGGTTGGCTCCCTACTGCTTACCCCATTACAATTCTTTTTCTCTTTCATTATTTCCTTTTTTTTTTTTTTTTTTGCTTTTTGGAGGGCAATTGGGGTTAAGTGACTTGCCCAAAGTCACAGGGTTAGTAAGTGCGTCAAGTGTCTGAGGCTGGATTTGAACTCAGGTCCTCCTGTCTTCAGGGCCGGTGCTCTACTCACTGCACCACTCAGCCACCCCTCTTTCGTTATTTCCTGGTAGCTTTTGTGGGGAGGGAAAAACGAGAAGGAGCAGAACTTTCCCAAGAAGCAGGATCTGCATAACTTGACCTCAATTTGTCTCCACTTAGAAACACCAAGCAGGGTGTTGATGAATGATAGGGTTTTTACTGTAAAAACTTCCTCTTCAAATCACCCTCAGTACAAGATGCCCTCTCCATCTAGAAACTTTCATTGCAGGTTCAATGTGAAAATGAAAACCACCAACCACCAACCTCTCAGTTATCTTTTTTTTTTTTTTAACTTTTTGGTAGGGGGAGGGCAGAGCAATTGGGGTTAAGTGACTTGCCCAAGGTCACCCAGCTAGTGTGTTAAGTGTCTGAGGTCGGATTTGAACTCAGGATCTCCTGATTTCAGGGCCGGTTCTCTATTCACTGCACCACCCAGCTGCCCTTCTCTTTTCAAATGGAGGAGACTCTCCACATCTCAGAGCTGGGAGGGACACAAAGACCAACCCATCCCTGACTGAGAATCCCTTTCACGTCACCTTGGACAAATGGCCATCCAGCCTTTGATGGAAGGTCACTGTTAGCTGAGACAGCCCATTCCATTTCTAGGGGGCTCTCTAAGTTCTACCCCATTTTTCTAGTTTTGTGATAAGGGGATAAAGGATACTTTTTAAATGGCAGATAATCCACAATGGGGCCGCTAGGTGGCACTATGGAGCATGGAGAGCTAGGCCTGGAATCAGGAAGACTTCTCTTCCAGAGTTCAAATAGGATGGCCAGACATTTACTAGCTGTGTGACCTTGGGCAAGTCACTTAACCCTGTTTGCCTCATCTAAAAAATGAGCCGGAGAAGGAAATGGCAAACCAGTCCAGTATCTGCCAAGAAAACTCCAGATTAGGTCACAAAGAATTGGATAAGACTGAAATGCCTGAACAACAAATCCACAATATAATTTCTATTTCACTTCATGATGCTTTATGTAATTTTAAAAACCATATTGGCCTTTGAAATTTGCTTGGCTTATGGATTGTACTGAGAGGGACTTTAATTTCCTGAGCTGTGTTGGTAGAAAAGGGGAAACAAGCAAGGTAGCGGCCGGGGGCAACTGACCCGATATTAAACACATTTCACCCTGTACAATCCATCACCTAAATAACCAAGACCTGCATCTAAGTAAATCAGTCGTTCCTCTTCACCCCAAGTTCTTTCTCTTCCCACTCCATTAAAACATTCACATTGGTTCTCAGTTACCCCTGATACCTCAAGACAGAGGAGGAGACTGACTGAGTCCCTGGCCAGGGCTTGATGTAAAAGCAAAAAAACTTCCTCTTTCTCATTGATGCTGTTTTTCACCCTCAAGGAGGGAGAAACGGCGGATGGGCAAGAAGCAGGTAAAAAGGCACCCCGTTCTTTCCTTCTCTTACACCTTCCCTTTCTCTCTGGCCCCCTCCCCAGACAGCCTTGTAACCCCATTGAATTACCAAGTGCCTTTCTTGGTCAGCACTAACTCTCCTCTCCTTGGTGTTATCCTGAAACCAACTTTAACATGGGCTACAACAAGCCCTCCAGGTCTGCGTCCTGATTTATTCCCAACCTCCTTCTCTTTCTCCTCTGATCACTGTGCTAAGGTGGGAGCACACCTTAATGGTAGTCAGCCTGAGACTTTCTGGTGGCTTCAAGCAAGGATACGTAGCCCACTGTCCTTGCTTCTCCCCCTGGGGTCCTGAGCCCGGTTTCTGACCAGGGTGAGGCAGGCGTGGACTTGGCCTAAGGCTGAGGACTTTGGGGAGTTGGATGGCATGTGCTGGCTGGGGTTGGGCCTAATAATTGAGAACTACAATCATTACTGTGTTATGGACCTATTTATCCCCGGATTTAGTCCATCGTGGGAGCCCTGGGAGGTAAGATTTGATCACATCCAGCTCCTCTAGGCCATCTCTCGCCACCTCTAACTTTTAAATTCTATTTATCCCAAAGCATAGCCTTGACCTTGCAGCCTTTTGGGCAGCTTCCTGCTTCCTATGCTCGCTTACTTTGCTCCAGTACCTGTCCCATATCAGCTCCTTTTTTTTAAAACAAACTTTAGGAGAGGAACCACATGGGGAGGGCAAAAAGGGTGGAGATGGGAGTGTGTCTGATATGACCGGAGACACACTTGATCAGCACATCCTGGTCATTCCCCAAGGGACCATGCTAAAGGCACCTGCCATGAAAATAGAGACAAATTTAACTTTACGCAAATGTTAATCATAACCAGTGACAAGAAAGGCAATATATATGCATTCAGAAAGTGAAACAGATGTTGGGGTGGGGTGAGGGTGGGGGGCCCTCCTCATCATGCCTTGATTCCCTCATCTCTTGGACTTCATGAGTCAACACCCTTGCAGTGCTGAATTCTGGACTGAATGTCACAAGACAGAGAAAAAACAGGAGGAGGAGTCTTCTCCTTGACTCCCAATCTCAAAGGGGAGACAAGATAGATAAACACAGATATAAATGGGTGTGCCTCCCTCAAACATGCAAAGGCATGATGGACCCAGAAAGCTCCACAACCACAACTGAGAACAGTGGGCTGCAGAGGAAAGCACTGGGCAGTGCTGGGTGGCAGTGGTACTTCCAAGGCACATCCTTGACTGACCCCAACACCGATTTTCCCTTTTCAGGAATTCTGACCCAGACAGAGGTGCCATCATGAATCTCCTTCACCATTCATTTCTGACTGTTGGTAAGGACTGTCGCCTTACCTGGGAGCAGGAGATGAGGAGGGAGGGAGGTTTTAGGTAAAAGGACAGTATGGAAAGGGGTGGGAGAAGCCATCTTCATAGGAGAGCCCACCAGGGAGCCTGCTCTTATCTGTGTCTCCTGTGCCCTTCCTCTTTCTCCACGGGCTCCACTGTGTGTGTGTGTGTGTGTGTGGTTTCCCCTCTTGGTCTATTCTTTGTGTAAACTGTTTTGTGTTTTTTCTGTCTTGTTATCCCCCAAACAGGATCTGTTTGATCCCACTCCCTCCCTCTCTCTCTCCTGCCTGCCTTTTGGGGGCCTAGGATTCCTGGTTCTGGGTCTCTGCAATCAGAATGTCAAGCTGCCACGCACCCTCTATGCCTGGGAAGGCACCTGTGTCCAGATCCCCTGCCACTACAGTGAAATCCCAAGACTGAGTTACTTTGTCTTGTTCCACAATCCTCAGTTTGAGAAGGCGAATGGGACATTCTATGGGACTGTCCTCTTTGACATGTTCCATCCCACAAAGAACATAAGGACGCGGCTTCTGAGACCCCAAAGTGAAGATGACTGTAGCATACTTATCAGTCCAGTGCAGATCTTTGACAGTGGGATCCTGGGGCTGAGGATGATGATCCCCGGGGATAAATGGATAACCAAGGTGCACCTCAACGTCACGGGTGAGGGGCCAGGGGAAGGGGAAGAACGGCACTGCTGCCAACCCCAGGCACTCTGCTCATGGCTCCCCGCTCCCTAAGCAAAGCATGCCAGGCTTTGCTCTAGGCTGACTGGGCAAGCCTGAGCTACTCTGTGCTGGGCCCTGGCAGGGAGGCACAAAAGGAAAAAATGATCCAGTTCCTGGTCTCAGGGAACTGTTAACCCGGCAGAAGAGGCAGGTCCTCAGTCCTAGGGCTGCCCGTGGTCTGATGCGGGGTAGAGTCCCTGCTCTTGGAAAATTCTCCTTCGGACAGATGAGCAAGAACAGATAGAACATCCCTCTCTAGAAAAAAGGCATAACACTCATTGTAATAAAGCAATCCTTTATTAATCACTCTTCCTGGGTGCCAGGCACTGTGCAAGAGAGATGCAGAGAAAAAGTGAATAGGCCCTGTCCTCAGGGAGCTTGCATTCTGGGGCTGGAGAGGACAGGGAGTAGAACATGCACAAAGTTACACACAAAGACAAAAAATAATTTCGAGAAGGGCAGAGTGAGCTCCGGCAATTTGGGCTCCTTGCTACTACCCCCCCCTTCTGGGGCTCGGGTAACCAAAGTCAACTTAAAGGCATGATAGAAAAGGGGAGAGTTTCCTTTATTGTGTCTCCTTATCATTACCATGATGATGATGATGATGATTACTACTTTTATTATTGCTACTACTACTATTATGAATACTTACAAGGCAAGCTGCAAGAAATGACTGTTTCCATGGTGCAGATGGCAGATTCCTTGCAAAGGGGCCCCTGGGCAGACGGGTGGCTGGAGTCAGGCAGCGCTAATAGGGAAACTGTCCTGAAGGAGATTCTGAGAAACCCCCTAGGAGGAGGGTGCCCTTCTCCAACCGTCCCAGATTAGAGCTAAGAGGCCCTCTTCCTCCTCCTGTCCTAGCTCTCCTTCCTTTTCTCCCTCAGAGTCTGTACCTCAACCACACATTCAGCTCCCCCAGCAACTCCAAGAGTTCCAAAAAGTAACTGCAACTTGCTCTCTGAACTACTCCTGTTCTGAGTACCCTGTGAGCTTGCTCTGGTTCCTGGATGGGCAACAGGTTCTACTGGGTCAGGTTGAGAACACATTGTCCATGGAAGCCCAGAAGGTCTTGACGGAGAGCAAATTCACATTCAGTCCGGACTGGACTTACCACGACAAGCAGCTGGCTTGCCAGCTCTGGCACACTGACCAACAGCGTCTCTCTGAGAAAGTCGTGCAGCTGGATGTGAAGCGTGAGTCTCCTCAAGCAATACCTTCTCTATCCATGTAGACTGGATGCATCTGTCCTGTAGAGTTCTAGAATCACAGACCTTCGAATCTTCCCAATGATTCCTTCCCTCAATCTCTCTGACAGATTCTACTCTCTGCCCTTCTAGATACCCCAAAGATAACCATTGAGATGAGACCCCACCAAGAAGTGAAGGAGGGAGAATCAGTGACTCTGAAGTGTCTGCTCCAAAGCAGCAACCCCACAATCAAAGGCAACTTATTCTGGTTCAAGGATGGAGAGAGTATGCAGAAATGGGGTGAAATTCTGACTCTGTCCAACGTGAATTGGCAACAGGCTGGAAAATACCATTGTGAGGCAGAGAATGAAATGGGCCGGGGGAGATCAGAGCCGGTGCACCTGCAAGTCCTATGTGAGCTGATCACGGGGTTGGGGACTTAGCAAGGGATCAGAGAGTCTTTGGAGTAAGTTTGGGGAATGGAGGAGGGACAGGAGCTGATTCATGATGGTTTATTGTTTTTTGGGTTTTTTTGGTTATGTGTGGGGGTGTTTGAGGGGGAGAGATGGAAAAATGGACTGGGACAAGAGCAAAAACAGGGGTTCTCAGGATTATTTGCTGGTCAGTGAGATCACCCCACCGACTTCATGCCAGCTTCTATCTTTTCCCTCCAGATTCCTCCAAGCTTTCTGAGGTTCTCCCTGCTGACTTCAGTGTGATGGAGAACAAGACTGTGGAACTGTCTTGTGTGACTGTTGCCTACCCTACCCCAAACAATTATGCTTGGTTTCAAGACGAGAAGAAGATTCAAGGAGAGAAGGAACAGAAACTCAGATTCCAAGAGGTCAACCGGCAGCAAACTGGCCAGTACACCTGCATGGCTGAGAACAGTGAAGGCTGGGGCAAAGTCAGCAAGAGAGCGAGGCTGGATGTGCAGTGTAAGGGGGCCATGTGTACACTGTCTGGACCGGGCAAAGACATGGCAGGTGGAGGGAGGACTTGAGGATGACCAAGGAGCTATGGATAGAACTGGTCCTGGACAGGGAACTGAGTGAAGGCCACCTCATTGCCATGATCACTAAGCCTTCATTAAAACATGAATTCTTACTAACAACAATATGAGGTGGCATTTACATAGCATTTCATGGTTTACAGAATACCTTAGACACATTATCTCATTTGAACTCTCAAAAGTCGTGAGGAAAGTGCAAGGAAATACCCATTTTACAGATGAGGATACCAAGCCTTGGAGAGCTTCTGTCATTTACCTCTGTTCACCTAGCTAGCAAAGTGCTATACTTTGCATTGGGTTAGAATAAATTCCATAGGCACAGTCTATAATTCTCAGGAAGCTTACAGCTGGGGATACACAAATTAATAGATAGAAGGACAAAAGCACTAGATGAAAATGTAGCTATAGAGGGACTTCTGCCCTTCTCCTGTTGAATGCCCGAGCGAGGCCATCAACTCTCTCCTGGTGAGTTCAAGAGTTCTTTTAGTGATGGGAGACAATAAATGGCAGGAGCAGTAGAGTGGAAAAGGAGAGTTTGAGAGAACAGGTGGGATGACCGGGTCCTCCCTGCTAAATTCTCTGTTTCCCAGATCCCCCCACTGGTGTGACCCTGACTATCAGTAGCCGAACACCAATCCGAGAAGGCGACTCAGTGATCCTCTCCTGTTCCTACGAACAAAGTAACCCCCCTGCTGACAGATACTTATGGAGATCACAATTCTCTCAAAAAACCGAATCTTATTCCAGTGTTTTCACCATCCAGAGCATCCCCTGGAATGCCGAGCCAGTCACCTGCTCGGCCTGCAACATTATATGTTCCCAAGCAACCCCTGTCAACCTGGATGTACAATGTAAGGGGGCAAGGGAATGTAAGAGGAAGAGGACTGAGGGCTGCAAGGGAGAGTTGCCCAAGGGGACTCCAGAAGGGGAGCCAAGGGGCAGGACCAAGATGTCTAGGGGCTTGAAAGGAGAGCTAGGCATCAGGATGGTATGTGGGGGTGGGAGGAAAGGAAGCCTAGGTCCTTTGGTTCATGAAGGAGAGTAGAGTCTGGAAGGGAGGCCTGAGAGAAGATGGTTAGGAAGTGTGGGTCCTGAGAGGGCTAAGAAGACAAGCCACCTGGGACCTAGGTTAACTCAGCAGTGAATCCTCTCCCTAGATGCCCCAAGAGATGTTAAAATCATTCTGGTAACTCCCAAATCTGACATCCGGTCTGGAGACCAAGTCCAACTTCAATGTGACTTCAGCTCCAGTCGCCCCAGAAATGTGCATTATTCCTGGACTCAAAATGGAAAGCATTTTCAAGACGGGAAGTACTTGAATTGGAGCTCCATATCCCCAGAAGACTCTGCGCTATACAGCTGTTTTGTCACCAACTCTATCGGACAAACTCAGTCTCAGGAATGGGACTTGAGAGTCCAATGTGAGTGGCAGGGCTTGGGAGATAGGGTGAAGAGGTCTAAAAGGGGCAAGGAGGGTGACCAGGTATGATGCTTTGGGCCTGGGAGGGAGAGCAGGGATTGGGTATCTGGGTTTCTTACTTTCCTGCTCCCTGCAGATGCACCCAGACACCTTCAAGTGTCCATTGTCCCAAGTGACGTGGTGATGGAGAAGACAAGTGTGGTCCTGACCTGTGAGGCTGATGCTAATCCAGCCATTGACCTTTATACCTGGTTTGATTGGAAAGGGCAAAAAATTGATAACTATGGTCAGAAGCTGACCTTGTGGCCTGTGATGACCCACCAATCCGGAGCCTATTGGTGCCAAGGGACCAACAAGCTGGGCACGGGGGAGTCGCATCCTGCCATTCTCACTGTCTATTGTAAGGCCTTCTACACCCTTCCATTCCCATTCCAACTTTCTCCCTGAGGGATAAGCCTGCTCCTCATCTTGATTTTCTAGGTTCCCCCCCGAACCCGGCCATATCATCCTGCTTTTCACCTCTTCTTTCATTATTCCCTACCAAGCCCTTGGCTCCAGCCAACTCCTGCTTCTTCCTCCTGACAAACTTTCCAAGAGACCACTTGCCTAGCCCAGGGCAGTATACCCCATTTGGTCCACCAATCCATGTTTTCCTCTGCCTTTGGAAGCCTGATTCAGAGCTCACCTACTCCTAAGAAACTTGTCCAGCTGAATCTCACCTACTTAGGTGAAGCCCTCCTTCTTGGCCTCAAGAATTCAGTTTGTCCTAATTATTTTTCCATATTGGTGAACTGTCCCCTGTGTATGTCCTGTCACCTCTCATATACTGTAGCTCCCCACAGGGAAGGATTTTGTCTCCCCAATAGGCCAGGAGCTCCACATTAGCAGAAAGGCTGTCTCCCTTCTGAAGATAGTCCCACCAGACCCTTGTCTGGGGGACTGCAAGCTGAGAACAAGGATGGCTGAGTGATGGAGCCAGCCAGAGACAGGACAAATGAGAGAACCAGCCTCTAGCAGTGCCAAAAGGTGGTCCTGTAGCAGAGCCTGATGATTAATTAACAGCACCCACAAAAGGAATCTTTCCTTCCTTCTCCAGACAGCCCAGAGACCATTGGCAAGCGGACTGCCTTGGGGTTTGGGGTGTGCCTGGCTCTCCTCGTCCTGGCCCTGTTGGGGTTCCAATCTGTCCGATGGTGAGCTCCCCTTTGGGGTATTTTTCCTGTCTGCCAATCCTAACCCTTGGCTCTGCTCCCAGGCCCCAAGTGCTCTGGGTCCTGGCATTCACCTCTTACCCCTTCACTCTCTTTTGCCCTACAGCTGGCAGAAGATCAGAGGAGAACAGGATTTTCAGGAGAGGCCCAGAAGACAGGGCTCTTTCTTTATTAGGAATAAGAAGGTAGGGAGCAAGGACAAGGAGACCGAGGGTAGGCTGTTCTGGGAGCTAGCAGAACAGGAGGTGTGATAGGGCAGCATTGGAGATAGCCTAGTATGGGGGAGAAGTGACTTGAGTTCAGGCCTCCGTTTCTGGGATTATTGGCTATGTGACTGAACAAATGGCTAAGCCAGTTAGCCTTAGCTTCTGAATCTGTCAAATGTGGATAAGAGTGCTTGGATTACGAACCTCACAGGGCTGATGGGAGGATCAGATTTTAAGAGTACCGTCAATGTGCTTTGTGACCATAGAGTGTGGCTCCAAAATGTGTGGTGATTTATGATGTTGTGGGGTCATCCTGGCTAGAGGGGAGGGCAGACCCCAGGCAGCCAAGGGCGGGCGGAGGGACAGGAGAAGGGCTGGGGCTGAAGACTTGTTTCTTTCTCAGATAAGGAGGCCCCACTCTGCAGCAGCTCCCCAACCCTTGGGTTATTACAATCCTGCAGTGGAAGAGAGGATTGATTATGCTACCTTACAGTTTCCTGACAGGACTCAGTGAGTGCCAGGAGCTGGGTACTGGGGAAGGAGAGGAAGTGGAAGGATATTTGGGTGGGGCTAGAGAAGGAAGAGCTAGAAGCTTAAGGAGTTGGGGGCCTAACTTGAAATAGAAATGCAGATGGGCTGGGGGAGGAAGAGGCGGAAAGGCCCACAGAGAAAAAGGGATTAGAGACTATGAGGGAGACATAGATGGACCCCAGGATGCCTGGGTCCTGGAAGGAGAACCAAGGATGAGGCTGGGTGGAAGGCTGTCTAGGTGAGTGAGGCCACAGGCACCACAGGGCTGGGAGGTGGCTGGAGGCAAAGGGGAGGTCTCCTTATGCCTGTTTTCATTTGTCAGAATTCCCAGCTATCTGGAGACCTTACCGGTCAGTCTTCAAACTGAGGATCAAAGTGTTACCTATTCTGTGGTGCAGAAATCTCATGGGGTAAGGAGATGTTGAGGAGGGTGGAGACAGCGTGAAACTGGTTTAAACTGAGCGACTGGCTGCTGGGCAGAGGCTGAGTCAAAGCCTGGACCACACATTCCAGAATGCCTCAGCTCAGAAGCTCATGAGGTGGTTATCCAGGGAGCTTCTCCCTAACTCCTCTCATGAGACAAGAAGAACACGTCTCAGATTCTCTGGTCAGAAATGAAGAAACTTGGGGCAGCTAGGTGGTGCAGGGAATAGAGCACTGGTCCCGGAGTCAGGAGGACCTGAGTTCAAATCCAGCCTCAGACACTTAACACGTACTAGCTGTGTGACCTTGGACAAGTCACTTAATCCTAATTGCCCCTCCAAAAAGAAAAAAAAAAGAAAGAAAAAGAAATGAAGAAACTAATGACAGAGAGAGAAATTACAGTAGAGAAAAGTGGGCTGGAAAGATGACTAAGGACTCTCACTGGCCTCTTTTTTATCCCCAGGGGGATTATGAGAATGTGATGCCCCAGTCTCCTCCTGAAGAAGAAGGAATACATTACTCTGAACTGATTCATTTTGGGGAGGGTGGGAGGCCGCCAGTCCAGGAGGGGGTGGAGTATGTGACTCTGAAACATTGACCATGGAGATGAAGAAGCTTCGTGCATGGATAGCCTTTCGTGAGGGCAAGCTGAAGAAATCAGTGCCTAGTGCCTAGGACCGGGCCTGTCTGGTCAGCCGCTCAGTGGGCCGTCACACCCTACCCCTCAATGAAGTTTCTCCCTGGGACTTAGGCCTCTCGGCACCTCCACTGCGGCCCTTTCTGCCATGCTCTGACAGGCCACACTTCCAAAAGCCCACATCTGGTCCCTGCCCTTTCTGCCATGTGGACGTGTGCACACAGATCACCCGCTCCCAGCCTCCCCTCCGTTCTCCCCAGTCACTTCCTTTTACATATGTAGACTCAAGCCCTTCCCACCCCAGTCTTGTCTAGCCTTTCTTCTTCTCCTTAGCTGAATCCCAAATCCCACACTGGCTTCCATGTCCCACGAAGACCCCCCATCGAAGGGAGGATGCAGAGCATGCTTTGGATGGAGACGGACAGTAACTATTAAGGGAGCTGAGTTCTATCTGTCAGTCCCTTCCCTAAAGCCTTAATTCAGTTTCTAAACACCCAGCCTCTGCCCCTGCTAATGGGAGAGGTCAGGGGAATGCTGCTTCTGAGATAGAAAGAAATAAAAACGCGGATGGCCAGCGAGCTATCTTTGTTCTATATAGGTCAATGCATTTGGGGAAGGAGGGGAGAGGGAACAGGGAAGACATCACAAGGTGGGGAGCCGAGAGAAGAGCCCTGGACACTTCATGGCCAGATTGTCAAAGACAGAAGCCATCATAGTAACTCTGTAGAAATTCATTCTGTGTGTGTGTGTGTGAGTGTGTATGTGTGTGTATGTCTGTGTGAACATGTGTGTGTCCATAGGTCTGTGTCTGAGTGCCTGTGTGTCTGTGTGTGTCTATGTGTGTGTGTGTCTATATATGTGTCTCTGTGTGTGTGAGCATGTGTGCAAGTGTGTGTGAGTGTGTATGTGTGTGTGAATATGTCTGTGTGTCTATGTATGTGTGAACGTGTGTGTCTGTATGTCTGTATCTGAGTGTCTGTGTATTTGCATGTGTCTATGTGTGTGTGAGTATGTCTATATGTGTGTCTCTGTGTATGTGAGCACTTGTGTATGTATGTGTGTGTCTATGTGTGTGTGTCTATATGTGTGTCTATGTGTATGTGAGCATGTGTGTGAGTGTGTGTGAGTGTGTATGTGTGTGTGAGTATATCTGTGTGTGTCTATGTATGTGTGAACATGTGTGTCTGTATGTCTGTGTCTGAGTGTCTGTGTGTTTGCGTGTGTCTATGTGTGTGTCTATATGTGTGTATGCATGTGTGTCTATGTGTGTGAGAGTGTGTCGATATGTGTGTGAGCACGTGTATGAGTGTGTGTGTGTGTGTGAGTGTGTGTGTGTATGTGTGTAGGGGCAGGGGAACCAGCCCACCCTTGTTGGGTGCCAATCAAGCTGGGAGAGGAGATGCCCGTCCTACATAGAGCATTAACAGCTGGCATTCATATACCACTTTCTATGTGTGATTATTTCCATTGAAATCTCACCTGCTTCTCACAGTATCTCTAGGAGGTAAGTGCTATTATTATCCCTTTTTACAGATGAGGGAACTGAATCAAATGGGGTTAAGTGACCTGTAAATGTCTGAGGTCAGATCTGAATTGAGGTCTTCCTGATGCCAGGCCTGGTGTTCTACCCACTGCACCACCCAGTACCCTTAGGCCGGCGTGGCCCTGACCTCATAGCTATTGAGAGGAGTGGTGGGTTAAGGCAAGTGCTAGGAGAGGGGTACAGGGGTTGGAGGGCTCTCAGGAGCGACGGCCTCGGCCCAGAGAGGAGAGATGGGGGCCACTGTCTCTTTTGGCCTAGGACGAGGGAAGGTCAGAGAAGGGCAGGTCAAAATGGGCCATGGGGAGGACAGGACATGCAGCCATGGAGCTGAGCTGCCCTTGGCCCTGTGGGGCTTATAGGTGGGCAAGCATCAACTCTCCTCTGAAAGTAAAGGTTTGTCAGATTCCTGCTTCAGAGATACCACCAGTGACTTCTCCGTCTCATTTTTTTCCTCTTTTAAAATTTATTTATTTTTAGTTTTCAACATTCACTTTTGTAAGATTTTGAGCTTTAAATTTTCTCCCCCTCCTTCCCCTCCCCTTTCCCAAGATGGCATGCAATCTAATATAGACACAGTCATATTAAACATATTTCCACAATAGTCATGCTGTGAAAGAAGAATTAGAACCGAAGGGAAAAAACCATGGGAAAGAAAAAGGAAAATAATCCACTTTAATCTGCATTCAGACTCCACAGTTCTTCCTGGGGATGTGGGCAGCATTTTCTATCATGAGTCTTTTGGCATTGTCTTATTGCATTGCTAAGAAGAGCTAAGTCTATCAAAGTTGGTCATCATACAACGTGGCTGTTACTGCGTACAATGTCTACCTGGTTCTGCTCACTTCACTCAGCATCAGTTCATGCAAGTCTTTCCAGGTTTTTCTGAAGTCTGTCTGCTCATCATTTAGTAATCTATCACATTCGTATGCCACGACTTGTTCATTTGCTCTCCAACTGATGGGCATCCCCTTCATGTCCAGTTCTTGGTCACCACAAAAAGAGCTGCTATAAATATTTTTGTACACATGGGTCTTTTCCCCATTTTTATTATTTCTTTGGGATACAGACCTAAAAATGGTATTGCTAGGTTAAAAAGCGTGCGAAGTTTTACAATCCTTTGGGCATAGTTCAAAATTGCTCTCCAAAATGGTTGGATCAATTCACAACTCCACAACTTCCAATTTTTCCACATCTTCTCCAACATTTATCATTTTCCTATTTTGTCATGTTAGCCAATTATGGTAGGTGTGATGTGGTATCTCAGAGTTGTTTTTATTTGCATTTCTCTAATCAATAGTGGTTCAGAGCATTTTTTCATATGACCATAGATGGCTTTAACTTCTTCATCTGAAAACTGCCTGTTCATATCCTTTGACCATTTATCAATTGGGGAATGACTTGTATTCTTACACATTTGACTCAGTTCTCTATCTGTTTTGGAAATGAGGCCCTTAATCAGAGACTGGCTGTAAAAATTGTTTCCCACCTTCCTGCTTCCTTTCTAATCTTGGTTGCATTGGCTTTGTTTGTGCAAACCCTTTTAAATTTAATGTAATCAAAATGACATCCCATTTTGCATTTCCTAACATTCTCTGTCTCTTGTTTGCTTATAAATTCTTCCCTTCTCCATAGACTTGCTCTCCTTTCTTGCTCTCCTAATTTGCTTATAGTATCACCTTTTATGTCTAAATCATGTACCCATTTTCACTTTATATGGTATAAAATGTTGGTCCACACCTGGTTTCTGCCATACTGTTTTCCAGTTTTCATCAAATAGTGAGTTCTTATCCCAGAAGCTGGAATTTTTGCATTTATCAAAAAGTAGATTACCGTAGTCATTGATTACTGTGTCTTGTGTACCTGACCTGCTCTGCTGATCCACCACTTTACTTCTTAGCCAGTACCAAGTAGTTTTGATGATTGCTGCATTATAATACATTTTAGATATGGTACACTTTATCTAGTTAGGAATTATTATATTATATTATAATACACTTTAGATATGGTACAGCTGGGTCACCTTTCCTTGCATTAATTTTCATTAATTCCCTGGATATTCTGGACCTTTTGTTCTTCCAGATGAATTTTGTTATTATTTTTTTCTAGTTCTATAAAATAATTTTTTAGTAGTCCCATCTCATTTCTTTAGAAAGTCTTCTGGGGAAAGCAAAATTTTAAAGCAACAGGAAAAAGATGGGTCCCAAAGTGCCTCTGGGTCAGGAATCTCTGGTAAGGATAGATTTGTGGAGCACAGTTAGAGCATGAATTAATAGGTTGAAAGTAGGGCTACATATGAGAAGAGGAAAGCAGTTCCTCGGGGCACTATTCATGGAACCAAGAGTTTCCCCAGCAACCAGTGGTTGCTTTCCCATTTCATCTCCTGCCCTATTGACATAAGGCTGCTTCATGGCTAATTGACTGGGTGGTGTGGCTGTAGACAAGAGCCATTGAGGCATGAGGAGAAGCCAGAATGACTCATGTTGAGGGAGGCCAGGGGGTTTGGCAAATAGGGACAGCCCCCTGCCCAGCTCCTAACTGAACTCCTTCTGCCTTCCAGCTTCAACCCCCTCCCAAGGTCTCCTTCCTAACTAGATAAGAGTTCAACTGTCTTCCTTCCTAGTCCCCTACTTTCCCCACAAACACTCTGCAGCCTACCTAGAAGCCAGGAGCCTGGCCATAGTCCACTTTCCTGCCAGGATCCAGGCACTGGGCCCTGAGATTCAAAGCCCTCTCCCCTCCCCCTGGCTGAAGCCAGAGATGCCCCATTAGCTGCTCACTCAGGCTGCAGGGTCTCTTCTACTTTATGGCCCTGATCCCCTCCCTCTGTTCGTGCCTTGGCCCTCTGACCATCTTTAGCCCCTGAGGGTTGGTCCTCAAGGCTCAGAGGCAGCCCGCAGCTTCCAGAAGGTGAGTGCTTCCTTTCTGCTCCCCTTCTGAACTCAACATTCCCCAATGGGAGCTCCAGCTTCCTCCCCACCCCGGGCCCTCGTGCTCTCGATGCCCCCTAATCTCTGACTGTTATTCCTCAGGACATCCCCAGAGGTTACTCTCCCTTCTCAGCACCTAGTCTCCCCCCACCTGTGCCCACTCCAGTTTTTTCTGGTTGCCTCTCACTGTTTACCAGGCGTGCCTACACCCTTCCAACTGTGCCTGTTTCCTCTACTTGCCCAGCTGTCCTCTCTACTGGCTGCTCAGCCAGCTGCCCAGCTGCCCAGCTACCAAGAGGCTGAATTGGGAGGGGGCTGGGGCTCCACTCAGGGGAAGGTATGGGCTGCATAGATGTGTGTCTGTGCCTCTAACTGCAAGCCTCTCTTTGCTTCTCCCTGTGTTACCTAAGATCATTAAGAAAGAAGCACTTGGTGATTCTACCGTACTTTGACTTGGAATTCTGCGGGTCCATTTGATTTGAAACATGGATTGTTCTCTTCATTTTAAAGACCAGAAGCTAAGTCCCAGAGAGTGTGAGTGGTTCCCCAAGTCCCACAAGAAGGGCTGGTGGAGGTGAGGCCCGGTTCTCCTGTTTCTCAGCACCATGGACATCCCGGCGCAGCTCACCTTTGCCCTCTATGCCACGGCCTTTACACTGGGCCTTCCCCTCAATGTCATACTCCTCACTAAGGCTGTGTCCCACGCAAGGCTCCACCTTACCCCAAGCCTCGTCTACACCCTCCATCTGGCCTGTTCCAACCTGCTGCTGACCACCTCTTTACCCCTGAAGGCAGCTGAAGCCCTGGCAGGGGGAACCTGGCCTCTTCCAGCCTCATTTTGCCCAGCCTTTACCTTAATACATTTTGTCCCACTTTATGCTGGGGGTATCTTTCTGGCCGCCCTCAGTGTTGGCCGCTACCTTGGGGCGGCCTTCCCATTGGGATACCAAGCTATACGGAGGCCCTGTTATTCCTGGGGGGTGTGCATAGGGATCTGGGGGCTGGTCCTTTTCCACTTGGGGCTGGTGCTTGGACTGGAAAGTCAGGAAGGCCAGGGGAACAGCACAAAGTCCCTGGGAATGACCATTCCCATCAACGGCTCCCCCATCTGTCTGGAAGCCTGGGACCCAACATGGGCTGGCCCTGCTCATCTCAGTATGGCCCTTTTGCTCTTCTTCCTTCCTTTGGCCGTCACCACTTTCTGTTACGTGGGCTGCCTGCGGGCCCTGGCCCGCTCGGGCCTGAGTCAGAGTCGGAAGCTCCGAGCTGCTTGTGTGGCTGGAGGGGCACTGCTCACTCTCCTGCTCTGCCTTGGGCCTTACAATGCTTCCCATGTAGCCAGCTTCATGAAACCAGAGGCTGGGAACCACTGGAGGAAGCTTGGGCTGATCATGGGATCCTGGAGCTGTGTGCTCAACCCACTGGTGTCTGGGTACTTGGGGAACAAGGCTGTCCAGAGGCATGGTACCATAGGGACTCAAGGTGGGACAGCCCAGAAATAACTGCCTGTGGGCAAAAGGGGTATGGTGCCAGATGGTCCTGGGCATCTCCTCAAAGCAAGAGGGGACTCCCAGGTCCTGAGGCTCCAAGTCAGAAGGGACCACAGCTCAGCCTCAAGGGGACTCACTCACTGGCCATTCTCTGTCTGCCCCACGGGAGACTGAGCTTCAGCCTCCTTTCAAATCATGAAGAGTCCATGGAGGAGGCAGATCCTGACAAGCAGGAGCAGAGCCTGGCATGGAAAGAGGTAACCTCCCCCACCCCTGCCCTGTCTAAGACCATTTGACAGTGACCCCAGAGTCCTTCGTTATCAACCTCAGAGAGAAACAGAAATCCTTTGGTGGTGGAGTGAGAAGGGGGCGAAGGAAAGGTGCAGCCTCAGAGCCAGGATCAGAGCCTCTGTGGGGGCCCAAATGGGCATCAGCTCTGACATCCCTAACACACCATCATGCAGCCTCCAGAGCCAGGGGGACAGGGTGGGGAGGGGGTTCCTTACCTTCTCAGGCTCTCACTTTAGACGCAGACAGTTCTAAATGCTAGCAATCCTCTTCTTGTTGTCTCCCCCACCCCTCAATCCTGGAGGAGCCAAGGGGAACAAGTATTTACCCTCTTTTACATGACAGCCCCTTAAATACCTCAAGATAGCTATCATGATCCAACAGTCCCTGCCCTCAGGAAGGACGTGGGAATGTGAATTTGAGGTGTAAGTTGGAAGGTGGGAGAGGACAAGTATCACTGGAGAAGGGAGACAGTGGGAGAAAATGCACTGGGCAGGGTGTCTGGCCTCTCACGCGGCCACCAGAGGATAGAAGTAAGGTCAGCAGAGCAAGATGCTATGGCCACCCCAAGGAAAAGAGAGGAGGCAACTCCCTAAGACAAGGGGGAGTGGTCTTGGAGAGCAGCGGGACCTGAGCACAGTGGAACATGCCTGAAATTTTCTGCTTTTTTCAAGATTCAGGGGGAAGTATCTGTGACCTGAGCCCCCAGGAGAGAAAGTCCATTTGGACCACAGCCAAGTCTTTCTACCCTCCTTAGCAGGGTTCGGACTTGAGCTATGAAATTTGACTATCTGTTTGCATATTTTCATATTCCTTGGGATAAGAGATGAAAGTACCTCTTGTATTACCGCAGTGACCTCACTGCTCAATGTTTATGGTGCCCAAGAGATAAGTAACTAAGCGCCCTGCCTGCTCTGACAGTACTGGCAAAGGGAGGGGACACTCAGATGTGGGAAAGGAGCAGACTGGGGCTGAGGTGAGTAGGGGAGTGCTTGGGAAGCGCCGGGAGGAGGGACAGGTCTGGACAGTTGTGAGGACTAAGGATCAGGGAAAAGAGAGAAGGAGCCAAGAAAAAGAATGCACCTTCTGATGCCTTGGAGGAGAGGAGAGAAAAGGTAGTTTCCACACAGACAATTTACAAGACTGGTGAAGGGAGCGTGAGGGTAGGGAGGGGATGAAGGACTAAGAAGCTACAGAAGATCAGAGCACTTCAGGATCATAGGTTTAAAGCCGGAAAGGACTTGGGAATCCTTTTCCTTCCTTTTATAGGTGAGGAAGCTGAGTCACAGAGAGGTTGGTGGCTTGTCCATGGTCACACAGCTCTAAATGGTCTTCCTAATTCTAAGCCTAGCATTCCATCCAATACCCAGAAGGCTTTCCCATTCTGAATCCTTTTCTTTCTCTCCCCACCAGAAACCACCATGGACAGGAATGCAGCGGAGGGCTACTTCCCTGGAAGCCACTGGCTCTACTTCTCTGTCTATCTCTTCACCTTCCTCACTGGCCTCCCCCTCAACCTGGTGGCCCTGATTGTCTTTGTGGGCAAACTGAAGCGTCGCCCTGTGGCCGTGGATGTTCTTCTGCTCAACCTGACCATCTCTGACCTGCTGTTGCTAGTCTTTCTGCCCTTCCGGATGGTAGAGGCAGCAAGCAGCATGTACTGGCCTCTGCCCTTCCTCTTATGTCCCTTCTCAGGCTTTCTTTTCTTCACCACCATCTACCTTACCTCCCTCACCCTTACAGCTGTGAGTGTGGAACGGTTCCTGGGGGTGGCTTACCCTCTGTGGTACAAGACCCAGTCAAGAACTGGCCAGGCTGGCTTTGTCAGTGTTGCCTGTTGGCTGTTGGTAGGTGCCCACTGTAGTGTGGTCTATGTTGCTGAATATCTGGGGGATGCTTTCCAAAAGCACCAAACCAACAGCACCTGCTACCTGGATTTTAGGGAAGACCAGTTGGCTATTGTGCTGCCTGTCAGGCTTGAGATGGCAGTGGTCCTTTTTGGAGTCCCATTGGTTCTTGCCAGCTACTGTTATGGTCAAATGGTGTGGATCCTGAGCAAGGGGAGCAGCTGGAAGAGGAGAAAAAGGGTGGCAGGGCTGATAGGGGCCACGATGCTCAATTTCCTCCTCTGCTTTGGCCCATACAATGCATCCCACGTCGTGGGTTATATCCAGGGCGAGAGTCCAAGATGGCGTGGGTATGTGTTGCTGCTCAGCACCCTGAACTCCTCTGTTGATCCCCTGGTTTACTACTTCTCGTCATCTGGCTTCCAGAGGGACTTTCACAGGTTGTTTAGGAGTCTGATGGAGGCTTCCGGTCTTTGGGGAAAAAACGGATCAGGGACACAAGACATGAAAGGAGAGAAGGAACTGTCCAACAGTTAAAAGAAGCAACATGGAGTTGAGGCTGTGGAGTGGGAGCGAAGATGGGGACGAGCTCCCTGGCGAAGGAAGGTGATGCTGACTTACTTACAAAGTCTCTGGGGCTAGAGGGGCAAGGATGGGATAAAGTAAAGTGCATGGGAGATGGGAAATTTGCAGGGAGGAGCCCACTTGGGAATACAATTTTTCTACAAATTTAGGTATGACTCAGCACAGACCAGTCAAAGATGTGTTGATCTGAGGGGGTCAGACATAGCCAGCTTTCAAAGGAATCTTTTTCAGTTCCCACTTGCAGAAAACATCCATTGTTTCCATCCATCTCTGGGAGGGGGCAGGAAGGAATGATTGATAGCAAGCTTTTCTGCCTTTTTTTGGGGGGGTGTAAAAAGATATGAACAACAACTTGGAAAACTGTTCGGTGTCCTAAAAGGTATTTCTAGAGTTTGCCACTGACTGGGGTGGCGGGTTAGCTCTGTATAGGCAGTGCCACCCCTGCCCTCCTGGTGCCCCTGTAAGCCACCAGGGATGTGGGAGAGAACCTGGTTCCCCAACACTTTTTTTTCCAGTGAGTTTCTGCTTCTCTTGTGAAATCAAGATTCTCATTAACATTTATGTAAAATCATAAAAGCTCAATTAAACAAATAAACTTGGTAGAGAGAGTAACCAAGAATGATGCTTGTCTTCCTTTCTCAATTTATGTAGGAGGTTTGAATGTAGGGGTAGTGTTGGGAGCAAAGAGATAGAAAGTAAAACCACTGGGTTCTGGGTGAAGACAGAACAAAGAGCTGGACCTTAGAAACTGCTCCACTTTACAAATGACAAAATAGGCCAGAGGAGTCTAACCAGCTTGGCCCAAGGACCAAGAGGTGGTAAGCAATGAAAGTAGGATTTGAACCCAAGTCCTCTGCATTCAAGGCAGCAGACTTTCCATCATATCCTATGGACTCCCTCCCTCCAATCGACTCTGACCCCAGACTGCCCCATCCATGAACACCATTCTCCCTTCTACTTAAAGCACAGCTCATGGCAGGCTCTCTTGGAGGCCCTCCCTGGCCCATCTAGCCAGGAGGTCTCCCCCTTGTTACATGTATTTATTTTGTATTTACTGTATCTACTTTGTTTCCCTTGAAAAGGGGGGGGGTGGGAAAGAGAGAGAGAAAAGGGCAGGCTCCTCTAAGGCAGGGAACCCTTGGCTTTTGGCTTTGTATCCCCAGCCCGGCAGCTAGGTGGTGCCATAGTGCACAGAGTGCCAAGCCTGGAGTCATGAAGACTCATCTCATCTGGCCTCAGACACTTACTGGCTGAGTGACCCTGGGTAAATCATTTCACCCTGTTTGCCTCAGTTTCCTCATCTGTAAAATGATCAGGAAAAGGAAATGACAAATTACTCCAGTATTTCTAGCAAGAAAACTCCAAAGGGGGTCAGGTCACAGTCGGAGACAGATAAAAGAAAACAACACCAGCAAATCCGCAGCACCATGCCTGATGCACAGCTGCTGTTGTTATCCGCCAAGCTAGAAGAAGACCAACATGACATCGCCATGCTGGGGTCACATACAGAGCATCCAACAGTGGCTGACCAGGCCAACACCAGCTCAGAAGGCTCTACCACAGGGCAGGCACAAAGAGTCCGCGTGAACATTTGGAATGGAGGTGGCTCTAAACTCAAGGTTCTTTTCAGCTACGGACACTGTTTTACTCATAGAGCACAGCGTCGTCTTTGATGTGGGCACCCCTTGCTGAGCACTCCTATGCCAGGTTCTCCCATGTCTCACAATCAATTCCAGAGTTCTTCAGAGGGACCTCGAGTGTCTTGAATGGCTTCTTTTGACCTCCACGTGAGCACCTTCCTTGTGGGAGTTCTCTGTAAAACAGACTTTTAAGCAAACATATATTTTGCATTCAAATAATGTGACCAGCCCATCAGTGCTAGGCTCTCTACAGTACAGTTTGAAGGCTTGGCAATTTAGATGAAGAAAGGATATCTTCCTGCCAGATGATCTTCAGAATCTTCCTAGGACAATGCAAATGGAAGTGATTCAGTTTCCTGGCATGGTGCTGGTAGACTGTCCAGGTTTCACAGGCTTACAACAATGAGGTCAGTATTATGGCTTTGTAGACCTTGGGTTTGATAGTCAGTCTAATACCTCTTCTCTCCCACACTTTCCTTTGGAGCCTCCCCAACACTGAGCTAGCTTTGGCAATGTGTGCGTCAACCTCATTATCAATGTGTACATACCTGGAAAGCACACTATCAAGGTAAGCGAACTTATCCACAGCATTCAAAACTTCATTTGCTGTAACCAAGGGTTCCAGGGATGGATGGTATGGTGGTGGCTGATGGAGTCACCTCTGTTTTCTTGTTAATTGTTAGGCCAAAATTGGTGCAAGCAGCAGAAAATTGATCTACCTTTGTTGCATTTCAGCTTCAGAAGCTTCCATTGAGTGCACAGCTGTCTGTGAACAAAAAAATCATGCACCAACACTCCCTCCACTTTGGTCTTGGATTGTAACCTCCTTCAAGTTAAATAATTTATCATGAATGCAGTAGCTGACCTTGACACTGTTCTCATCTTCTTTGAAGGCAGCTCACAATATTGGTGAAAATATCATGCTAAAAAGTATGGGAACAAGCACACAGCCTTGCTTTACTCCATTGGTGATGGGGAAAGCTCAAGAGCATTGTCCATTATCCAGAACTTATGCAAGCATGATGTCTTGAAACTAATACATAATTGATATATGGTGAGTAGGAATTTAATAAATGCTTAATTGATTTATGTGGAATCTCTGTCAGTAGAGAGCAAGAGTTAGGGAAGAAATAATATGGGAGGGAAGCGACCACTGAAAAGAGTTGTTGGTCTGAATTGTAAGGCTCAGGGAGAGCAGCAAGTCAAGGGGAAAATTGGAGGTGGGAGTATCAGTGCATCTCAATTCAATTTAACAAGAATTTATTAAATGCCTACAGTATGCTAGGCACAGTGAAGAGAAGGCAGCTTTGGCAACCTTGAAAGATGTCTCTGTAGAGTGATGGGGGAGGAAGTCAGATTGTGAGGTGTGGGGAAGTAAGGAAAGGGACATGACCCATGTATAGGCAGCTTTTTCTAGCATTTTGGCTGTTTTCACAGAGAGTGGAGTCATAACTTGAGGGGATGTTATAGTTAAGTGAAGGCTATTTTTAAGGATGTGGGAGATCTGGGCATGTTTGCAGGCATCAGAGGAGGAGGTGGCAGTTAAAAAGAGACTCCAGGTAAGAAAGAGAGAGATGATCACCTAAGGGGTAAGCTCCAAGAGGAGACTGAATGAGAAGACATCCAGAGAGCAAGTAGAGGAATTGGCCTTGGCCTTTTCAGGAATCGCCTCTTCATCTGAGACTGGAGGGAAGTAGTGGCTGCAGTTGGAGGACCAAAGATAATTTCCTATCAAGAATAGAAATGCCATTAGCTATCAGCAATCCTCTCCCCTAACTAATAAATGCTGAAACAGTTGGTATCTATGTGGAAGAAGGGAAGAGGAGAGGCTTAGCTGCAATGACATGGTTAGGGCTTTGCTGACTCTCCTTCCCTCAAGTAGAACCAGGTTCTCATGTTCAGTCTGTGTTAGTCAGGAGACCGAGAGGAAGGGGGTAGGCAGGAAATGCCAGGGTCTTGCAAATGAAAAAGGATTTTAAGAGCTTGGGATGAACCAGTAGATTCTACCTCATGCAAGTCAATGTTGTCTTTCTTCTCCTCCAGAGTTCTTGGAGGGAAATTTCTGAAGTTAAGAAATGCCACGAGTGTCATTTCCTGTCACTATCTGTCAGAAGAGGGAAGGATATGGGGTTCAGAGGAAGTTTTCTCTGGGTAACCCAAGATGTATTCTCCCCAGAGATATGCAATGGTCCGTCTAGTAGCTAGAGCTTAGTATTTAGCCTAAAGCACAGTCAATAATTGTTCTCAATGATATTGATATGGAGAACTAGAGACACTTCAGATCCAAGGAGGCAGCTGGGTGGTGCAATGGATAGAGCACTGGGTCCGAAACCAGGAGAAATTGAATTCAAATGTGGCCTCAGACGCTTACTGGAGGGGTGACTCTAGACGAGTCACTTAACCTGTATTTGCCTCAGTTCCTCATCTGTAAAGTGGGGATGCCCTGGAGAAAGAAATTGCAAGTCACTCCAGTATCTTTGCTAAGAAAGTCAGTGTCCATGGAGTCACATAGAGTCAAATGGGCAGCTGGGTGGTGCAATGGGTAGAGCGTCTGGTCTGGAACCAGGAAGGCTTATCTTCCTTAGTTAACATATGGCCTCAGATACGTACTAGCTGTGTGACCCTGGGCAAGTGACTTAACCCTGTTTGCCCCAATTTCTTCATCTGGAAATGCCACTTCAGTATCTTTGCCAAGAAAACCCCAAATGAGGTCACAAAGAGTTGGGCATAACTGAAAACAACTAAACAAGCCTAAGGGTCTGGGATAAGGGGAGACTCCTGACTCCATCTCTTTCCCCCCAAATAGAATGACTTCACAGACTATCACTTCCCTTGACTTTTTAATCCATGTCTTGTCTTTTCTCACTGGTGTCTCCAAAAAGCTTGTGGCCCTTTGGGTCTTCCCACCCCCACCCACTGTCCCTGCTCAGTTTCCCATTGGTGAACCTCTTACTGCTAACTCTCTGAAGAATTTGAGGCTACAGCTGACTTCCATTGGTTCTTGCCTGAGATAAGGCTGTGCCTTCATTGACTCTGACTTCTACAGCAACACGTGAAGGAGGCCACCAAGTGGGTCAGTGGAAAGAATGAAAGACCCAGAGAACCTCAGCTTGGTTGTTCTGGTTTATCTATCCTGGCCTCAACCCTTCCTTTGATATTTTATATAATCTCATCTTGTGCTGAGCCTTGGGGGATGGGCTGAAGACCTACCAAATCAGGGGTCTTGCTTTTGAGACCCTGGGAAAGTGAGGTTGATGAGGCACCCAACGGAGAGGAAGAAATGAGTCAGGGAGCAAGTGTGGCAGCGGGAGCCTCTCAGATAGTTCTGTTAAGTATTCCAGTTACATCTTGGTTTTCGCTAACATTTATATAAAGATCCTAAAAGCTACGTGATTCCATAAGGTTGGTGGAAAGCAATGGAAAATGGTCTCTTCCTTCACTCCCATGCCTAGCACATGGTTACACTTTAGAAATACTTGTCGGGGCGGCTAGTTGGCACAGTGAATAGAGCACCAGCCCTGGAGTCAGGAGGACCTGAGTTCAAATCCGGCCTCAGACACTTAACACACAAAACTAGCCGTGTGACCTTGGGCAAGTCCCTTAACCCCAACTGCCGTCAAAAAAAAAAAAGAAATACTTCTCAATGAGGAAATGAATTGCCATTTATCTGCAAGGTTTCAATATTGGGAGAAGGTGGTTAGGCTCTGAATCACAGATTTGGAATGGCAGGGGACCCCAGAGATGTATGCCATTGGTTGAAGTGCTTCACTGGATAGGCTGTGGAAGCTAGGTATGACAGATGACAGAGACAGTGACCAGAAGAACGGGGAGGCAAACCCAGGTTGTCTGACTCAGAGCCTTCTCCTCATGCCAACAGGCTGACTCTCAAAGGATAGTAGCTGAAGAAAATGGAAGGGCTGGGAGATAACATGCCTCCAGTCCAGAAAGATCTATGGAGCTGGGGATCATTTCTCCCAGCTAGGCAGCACAGACAGAGTGCTGGCCTTAGCCCTACAATCCTACTTCTGATCCTTCCTAACCTTTCTTTTTTTTTAAATTGATTTGTTTATTTACTTTTAGTTTAGAATGGATTCAGTCCCACAATCCCTTGAGTTTCAAATTTTCTCCCCTCCCTCTCCCCCCCACCCATGGCGGCGTGCAATCAAGTATAGGATCTGCAAATGCTTTCACATTGGACATTAGTCTGGTTGTATAGGATTGTAGCCGATGGAGTGAACATTGGGAAAAAAGAAAGAGAAGCAAACGTGAAAAAGAACAATAGCATGTGTTGCTTCAGTCTCCATTTAAACTCTGTTCTTTCTAGATCTTTCTCTGAATGTAGATATCTCCTTCCATCCTGAGACTTGTAGAGTTGTCTTATAATCGTGTGTTGCTGAGAAGAGTCCAGTTTATCAAAGTTGGTCAACACACATATGACGTGTCTGTGATCATGTACAAATTTTTCCTGGTTCTGCTCTTCTCACTTAGCATCAGTTTGTGTAAGGAAAATGACGAATGCTGGAGAGGATGTGGAAAAATTGGAACACTAATGCATTTTTGGTGGACTTGTGAACTGATCCAACCATTCTGCAGAGCAATCTGGAACTATGTCCAAAGGGCTATAAATAATTGCATACCCTTTGACCCAGTAACACCACTTCTGGGGTTGTATCCCAAAGAGATCATAGAAGTGGGAGGAAGACCCATATGTACAAAAATATTTATTGCAGCTTTCTTTGTGATGGCAAAAAACTGGAAATTAAGGGGATGCCCATCAACTGGGGAATGGCTAAACAAGTTGTGGTATACGAATGTAATGAAAATACTATTGTACTGTAAGAAATGGGGAGGAGATGGTCTTCATATTCACCTGGAGAGGCTTCCTAACCTTTCTTAACCACAATGTTCCACTGGACTTCCTGTGGTTTGGGGAGAAAGTGAGGGACAGTATTGGGGGAGGACATGGACCAAGAGTGGCACAAGACGGACAGGCATGAAAGGGCTGCAATCTACCTCAATGAATGAAATGACTGACTGAATGAGATCTCTGATTCTTTGAGACACAGAAGATGCTTTGCAACCTAGAGGTTCTATGTCAATGATCATTTCTCACAGTTATTATGGGGTCAGAGACCATTCCCTGATCAATCTGATGAGCTTATTGGACAAGTGAGTGTGTTGGCTTAGACTCTTGGATGGCTATGCTTCTCCCCACAGGGTGACACTGTCACCTTGCTGAGGACAAAAAACAGCCCCTGAGTGAGTCACAGTGATTGGACCTGGTTATTTGGTTGCTTTGCAGTGATCCTTCAGCACCTTAGGTTTTAATGACTGTGTCTGCCTCCAAAAATGAATGGGTTGGCTAGGGCTCTTGTGGAAGGAGCCATCCCTTCATGTTGTCCCATAAGGTACCAAGTTAGTATTCCCACAACACTCCTCTATTCAACAGACTCCAGGGACTCCCTATCAGCTCTAGGAACAAATATAAATGCTTCCGTTTGGCACTTAAAACCCTGAAAATCTTGCCTTTAACCTACTTTTTGAATTTCAGTATACATTAGCTTCTCCATCCATCCTATAGTCCAGCTAAACTGACCTTCTAGCCATTCCTTACATGCAGGGATATGCCAGAGTCAGCTTGTATTGGCTCAGAAAAGTGGACTGAAATTTTCAATGTACATGTTTACACCTCAGAAGTCAGCAAATGCTACCAATTTTGGCTTGATTTATTGCTTTGATGACTATCTGATGGATAAAATGTCAATAAGTCCCATGAATTTGTAAAGAGCTGGTTGTTAAACATTTGCCAGCACACCTCCTACTTATCTTGTACACATGGTGCTCCACCTCCCTCCTCCGGGTCTTTGCACCTGTTGTCCCCTTACTTGCAATGCTCTCCATCCTTACTTGTGTCTCTTAGAATCCCCCTTAGAATCTTTCCAAGATCATTTCAAGGCCTTTCTTGCTGCACCCCCCCACCTCTTAGCTCCTAGTGTCCTCCCCACCCAAACGAATGACCCTGTCTATATTTTGTATATTTTGCATGTGTGTGCTCTTCCCTCGATAAAATGTAAGCTTTTTGAGGGCAGAGACATTTTTCTCTGTAACCTCACTGCCTAGCACATACTGGATATTTCATTAATTCAGTAAGCATTAATAAAGTGTTTAACATATACCAGGCACTGTGCTAAGTATCTAATAAATCCTCGTTGATTGACTAATGAGAAAAAGAGTGAGTCACAGAACCGAGCAGCCCTCTGGGGTTTCCTTTTCTCCTTGTCTTTAAGATCCTGACATGGCAACAGAGCCAAAAGTGGACTTACATCCTGGGCACAGGGGACATTGTCCCTTACTTTCCCCTGGCACCCATAAATGGCTGCCCCGGGGCAGGAGCAGGTCATCACGTGGCATTCCGGGTGTCCATGGAGGACATGGCATTTTAATTTCCTAGTCACAGTGATCTCACCACCTAGTCTTTTAGTCATAAAAGGGAGATTTCTTGGGCAGTACCAATCTGAGGAATTGTCTCTTGAGAAACCCCAAGTTTGAGCCTTTGGGTATCTGGTCTTTTAGAGAAAGGAAGGATGTCCCTAAGCAGAATGCCTCTTAGAACAAGAAGACTTAGGGATTAATAAGAGGTGAAATCTATAATATGGCAGAGCAGAGGACCTATACTTTACTTCACACTATTATCATTAGTTATTTAACAGTACAAGCTTGACTCTCCATTAGTCCCCAAATATCTTTGCCTTCTGGAGAAGTTCAAACCACAGGGTGGCACTACAAGTTTGGAAGAAACTTTGTAGACCCCTGTGGCTGCTGTCCCATCGGCAACCTTAAGATTTATTCCATTTTTGGTGACAAAACCTTGAAGGTTTCTAGGACCCTGGTGGAAAAGTTGAGACCTACCAGAAAGATAGAAGATAATTATGTTTATTGTTTATGAATGGTATACTCTAAGTACTCCATATATTTCTTGTATCTGTGTATATGATTCTGTAGACCTTTTGCAACTTTTGCACTCTGTGTGTGTGTGTGTGTGTGTATGTGGTGTGAAATGAAGGCTGTCCTCTACCTGCTATGCATTTGTTACCTTGAATGCTTATACAGAAGCTGGGCACCCTATTATCCCCATTTAGAAAACTAAAGACATGAGAGCTATAGTCAGAGATTTCTCAGAATAAATACTATGTGGGGGGCATAACTAATAAAGAGAGAATAAAGTTTTGGGTCAGCCCCCGAGATCAAACCTAGTCCATGTGAAATAAGAGGCTGGGAGTGCTCAGGTCATGGATCATGTTCTCTGTTGTATGGGGTGGATGACCTCCAAGATCCGGTGCTAAAAATCTGATTCTATAACTTTTAAAAACTTTAGGGTGGTTAGGGATAAGCTATTCCTACAAATCTCAGAAAGGAAATCATAATGAAAAGGTAGTATGGGAGGGCTAGGTGGCTCAGTGAATAGAGCACCCGCCCTGGAGTCAGGAGGACCTGAGTTCAAATCTGGCCTCAGACACTTGACACACTTACTAGCCATGTGACCTTGGGCAAGTCACTTAACCCCAATTGCCCTCCAAAAAAAAAGCAAAAAAAAAAAGGTAGTATGGGTACACAAGAATGGATTGTAACTACCTGTGGGAAGAAAATAAAAGCTAGGGGTGGGGAAGGGATAGGAGTAGAGCTACATTTCTAAGAGTATGTATATAAAGCATGTATGTAGGACATCTTCAGGAAATGTTCTAAGAGAGAAGAGGAGCATTTGTTTCCAGAGGCTTTCAGCATTTTTCTCAATGGCAAACAATTGAAGCATCTGTAATTCCATCAGCATTGTGGAACATTAGACTGGAGCCAGGAAGACTTGAATTTTAATTCTTCGTTGGACACTTACTAGCTGTACAACCCTGTACTTAACCTTTGCTAACTTTTGTTTTATGTCTTTAAAATGAGGATAATAATTTCTAACCCATAGGGCTATTGCGAGAATTGAGGTTAGAAGTATGAGAACTTGGTTCAGGGCTCTCAGGGGAGATTGTTCATGTACTGACCTTCCTCTCTCTGACCATGTGATGTAAGTTGGTATAAAGGCCCTCAGCTAGCTAACTTCCCTGCTTGTTTACCTCTGCATGACATTGAAGTAGCAGCATCTAAAATTCTGTGCCTTTACCTAGAAGACTGAAGATTTCTACTTGAACTGACTTCAGCAGCCATCCATCGGACATCAGGATAAGACAAGACAATCAGGTTCCTATTGCTTGTGCTCTTGGAAATGGAATGCTGGGATGCTAGCTGAAGGTGTGGTGGTGTCAGGGGATGCTCTAAAGATGGGATTTAAGGATGAGGCTTGGAGGCAGGGGAGGGTTTGGGGGGGAACCCAAGAAAGGAAGGACTAAGCCCACAAAAGTCACTGGGAGAGACTCATAAGAGGGGAGGGATCAAAGGTGATGTTGGACTAGGCAGTTAGTTTGGGCACCAGAAAGCCTAAGTGGTTTCTAAGCAGAAGTAGAGGCAGTAATAAAAACTGCCCTGTCTAAATTATACATGTGTGCACTCCTTTGAGGAAATGTGAAATGTGCAGCAAACCCAAAAGTGAGAACATTTCACTGGTGCTACCTCATCCCTTCCTGCCTCATTTACTCCTCACTCATAAGTCTGTCCAGCTTGTGAGCAGCTTCTCCTATACACAGTTTAAACAAAGATAAGACAGGCATGGGATCTGAGAAAAAAAATCTGCTTTCTGTAAAGGGGGAAGGGTGAGGTGGAGAGCCAGCTGGCCAGCCGCTGTGAAGGCTGGGTATGCTAAGGTCAGAACCCAAACTAGGAATTTGGAGACCTGGAGCAAACACCGCAAACTACCTCTAAGGTAAGGGACATGAACTAGGGCCCCTAAGTAAAGGGGGTAGTTAGGAACAGAGTAGGAGAGGGGAGCAGCTCAGCCCAGACTGCCAATTTTATTCTTGTTAACCAGGAGCTAACATTTGTTGACTCAAAAACAGTGAAGACTAGAAGCTGCTGTCAGTGCCCTAGACTCTGGGGGGACAAAGTCCAGGTCTGCCTGCTGAGAGTCTTGCAAGACAAAGTCAGATGTTGCTTGCAGGATTTCTGACTTCACATAATACCTGTCCAATCCCAAGAAAATGACCCACCCTCCATGATGGGGCCTGGCTCCCCACTCCAAAGTGGAGTGTGGCAATAGCCTCTTCCTGCACTGCCAGATGGGATTGGAAAGGCTATGGGAGACAAAGAGAGCACGCCCTTTAGAAGCTATATGTTGGTCTCCCCCAGAGATACATGACGGCAAATGTAATAACTGGAGCTAAATATCCCGCCCAAGGCAAAGTCAATAATTACTCTGTGGGGCACTGACAGGTGGTGTGAGCAGGCAGTGCTGACAGTGAAATTCCTGGGAGGGGAGACGGGGTGACCCAAACTGAAGGGGGTTCCATCTAATTTTGCCCCTTTCCACCCCAGCTGAATGGACCAAGAGACAGAAAAGTATTTGCTCCTTCCCATCTACATCATGATCTTTCTCGTTGGCCTTCCCGCCAACCTCTTGGCCCTTCGAGCCTTCATCTGCAGAGTCCGGCAGCCCCACCCTGCCCCGATCCACATCCTCCTGCTCAGCCTCACACTGGCAGATCTCATTCTGCTCTTGTTGCTGCCTGTCAAGGTCTTTGAGGTTGCCAATAACTTTCGCTGGGTCCTGGGGAAGCTGGCCTGTGCTTTCACTACCTTTGGCTTCTACAGCAGCATCTACTGCAGCACGTGGCTGCTGGCTGCCATCAGCATCGAGAGGTACCTAGGGGTGGCCTTCCCAGTCCAGTACAAGCTCTCCCGGCGGCCCGTGTATGGGCTAGCTGCTGCTCTGGTGGCCTGGATCCTGTCACTTGGACACTGCAGCGTAGTCATCGTGGTGGAATATTTGGATCCCAAAACTGAAACAAGTGACAACCAGACATACTTTGAATGCTATGACAATTTTAATGCCAAACAGCTGGAGGTGGTTCTAGCCTTCCGGCTGGAGCTCTGCCTGGTTCTCTTCTGCTTGCCCATGGCAGTAACTATTTTCTGTTACTGGCGCTTTGTGTGCCTCATGCTGGGCCAGCCACAGGTGGGAGCCCAGCGACAGCGGAGAGCCGTGGGACTGGCCGTCGTGACTCTCCTCAATTTCCTGCTCTGCTTTGGGCCTTACAATGTCTCCCATGTGATAGGGTTTGTCCAACGTAGGACCCCAGACTGGCGAAAGTATGCTGTGTTGTTCAGCGCCCTCAATGCTGGCCTCGACCCCCTGCTTTTCTACTTCTCTTCCTCGGCAGTTCGCCGGGCCGTTGGAGATGGACTAAAGGCATTGCGGAATCAAGGGACCTCCCTTCTGGGGTGCTGGGGTCGAGGTGCTGCTGAGGGAGACACAGGGGACACTGGTTTGAACCAAGGGGATGGTGTGGCAAGTTCTGACTTTACCACAGAGTAGGTCTCCCAGGGGTTACCATTGCTGGCATTTGCATGGGTCAGGGCTGGACAGGTTAGGGGAAGAAGGGCATAAAGGAATCCAATACTGCTGTAGTCTTGGGAATCCTTCCATTACAGCCTAACCATAGGCTTCAATGTGGGGGCCAGGGGCATGGAGGAGTGTTTCTTTTTGAAGAAATCTCTCAGCAGCTCTCAGTCAAGGAACATGGCTCTAATAACACAAACAAGAAACAGAAAGGAGGATCAATCAAGGAGGGTCCTTTTCTTGCCCCCCTTGCATACCCCACCCTCCCCACAGGTATGAATATACAAGAACGTTTTGAGATTTGGATTAGGATCCTCCTGATGTAGATGGGACCCATCTCTGGCTTCCCACAGTCTTAGGGAGAGGCACAAAGACTGGCCCAGTTTTAGTCTGGATTTTAGCCTTCACCTTCCTGACCTGAAATCCAGTTCCTTCTCCACAATGTTCAGCTGCTATAGGCCATTGAAATGGCCCCAAGTAAGCCCAGCTGGATTACAGGATACTAGTGCATGAACTGGGGCCTGGGGCCTAGGGTCTGGGGCCTGGAACTGAGCAAATTTGAGGCACTGGGTTCTGAAGAACATGATACTGCCCCAGGTTTAGAAGTACGTAGGCACAGTGAGGGCCCTCAAAAGATCCGAAAAGGTCAGGAGTCAAAGGACAAAGGCAAGATGGAGCAGAGGAAAAGACATGGGGGAGAGGCTCCCTAAAGGAGCAAGAAGGATGGGAAACACCACCATTAACAAACAGGTTGTTCTGTTTTCATTTTGTATATGTTTAGTCACTCCACAATATGCACCTTGTCTTTCTTATTAAGCTGGGAACTTCCTAAAGGCAGAAATTGTGTCTTTTTCCTCTATAGCTCCCACAATGTCCAGGCCATAGCTTGGTATGCAGGGAATATTCCATCCATCCTATGGATTTACTGCCTGACCATGGGAATAGGTGAAGAAAGATTGGGGGGTGGGATGGGAGTCATACAAGAAGATCCAAAATGACTTGTAATGGTCACAGATTTACAGCTCCCTCAGGTCTTCAGAGGACTCCTCAGTACTGCCCCGTAGGTAGGGAACACAGTTGTATTAGGCCCATTGTACAGACTTCATCATTGGCCCAGGGCTCCTCCAGAGCTTGAAAGTATAGAGCTGAGATTTGAATCCTGGTATTTTGAAGAGTCCAGTGCTCCTTTGACCATATAACACACTGCCCAATAGTTAAGAAAAGGAAATTTCTGCTTTTCCTTGGGGACTAAGGCTCTAGGATAACAGCACACTTACCTTGTTCTTCCTGGTAGACAATATTCCAGGTCCCACCTCTGTGCCTTAGAACAGGCTGTTCCCCATGCCCAGAATGCTCTCTCTCCTCACTTCTTCCAAAAGGACTTATTTGGAATATTTCATTGGCATAGAAATGGGTTTTCCGCTACATTTGAAAGGCCAATCAACCTCTCACTCTTATGAGAAGCTTTAGTTTCAATTGGGATGTTTTCAGATGTAGGAGCATGGTGATATTACCCTGAGGGTCATTCAGCAGCCCCATTTCCTTTTCCTTATTGGCACTTTTAAAAAAGTACTACCACTTCCCAGTGACTCCTTCCCTTACCTCATGCAGCCCATCTGAGCCTTTCCTTCCAATAAAGCACAGTCAAGCAAAAGCAAGCCAACACATGGTGAAGGTATGGTTCATTTTGCACTCCACAGCCCCTGCCTCTTCCTAGAGGAAGGAAGCTTCTCCATCGGTCCTGTGAAGTCACATCGGGTCACTAACTGCTTCCAGCTCTGAGCTCTTGCCAGGTTGTCCTTACTTACACTAGAGTCACTGGCTTAGCTGTTCGTCTGTTTTTGCTTCCTTAACTCTGGCATCCAGTCGTGCGAGTCTTCCCCCAGTTTCTCTGAATTTGTTATCATTATTTTAACATTCTATTCTATTAACAGTTCTATTTATTATTATTTTAACATTCAGTTCTATTCAATGCCACAATTTTTCAGCTTTCCCAATACTAGTAATTATTATCATTCTTATTGTGTTTTAAGGTTTGCAGAGCACTTCACACAAATATTATCTCATCTTCCCTTCACAAGAACCCGGGGAAGGAGGTGCTATTATGACCCTCACTTTACAGCTGAGGAAACTGAGGCAGACAGATGTGAAGTGACTTGCCCATAACATATAATAGTGAACTTCGATGATATTGATTAGTTTTTTTTGAACTGTTAGAAAGGATGGCTCTCTGAACGGGGAAGTGAGAAGGCTATGGGAAGTGTACATGATGGAAAAACAAAAGAGCAATAAAGAACGTTTTCAAAGAAACAAGAAAGGTCAGAATATGTTCCAAAACAAATCTCAGCTGCTTGACAATTGTATGCACAGATGTGGCTGATGGAAAATAAGACAGAGACATTTTTCAGGATAAGCATTCAAATGCAATATGGATTTTCTGAATGAAATACGATTCTGATTATGAAAATGTATTTTAACTAATTATAAATTAAATATTTATTTTAATATTCAAATTACTAAAATTTAATTTTAAAATCATTTTAATAATTTAAAAATATTTAAATTTTATATTTAACCAGGAAATATATATCTTTGAAGTGTGCCATCTAGTTTCCTGCATATGATCTTTTTTAAATCTACTAAATTGCACAGAGGACCTCTCTCTGTATGCTCATAATTGAATTTAACAAGGCACTATATGGGCATGCAACACAAGTAAATGTAGTAAGAGGAAAATTTAGAAGGGAAATCACTAAGAAATGGGAGAATCAGGAAAGGTTTCATGGAGGGACTAGTACCTGAATTGAATTTCTGAGGGCTGGAGAAAAGAGGGAGTGCATTCCAGGCATGGAATATGTGACTGCCTGCAAGTTTGGATTCAGGCAAAGGGTTGCACTTGAGGGCCTAGAGGGCCACATGTGGCTTCAAGGCCACAGGTTCCCCATCCAGGGGTGTCCATTTGTAGGAATGCTGACAGCACAGTTCAGCTCACACAAAGGATCTGTGAAGGGTAGCAGTATAAAAACAAAGCTGGAAAGGTTTCTTAGAGAAGAAACACCACTCCCAGGATGATGCTGTGGCTGCAAGAATTAAGAAAGTCTCAGCCGGTGCTGGGCCCAGTGCCTGGCACACAGCAGGTGCTTGGTAATTGTTACTCACTGACTGACCGCAAGCCATGCCCTGATGACCAGGAGATCTGGACCTGCAGGTACAGAGATGACACAGAAGAGATCTGTAAAACCCAACTATCCGTCCCATAATCCCAGAGTGTCTTCACTTTTCAGAGAGGTTGTAACGATGGTGATGAGTTGTCTTCTGTTTGTTAATGCATGCTTATGAATTATTTGTGTCAAGCATTTCTTTTGTGGTGGAGGAAATTGCTGTCCTATAATGGAGAGGATGTGGAGGCAGACTGGAAAAGGAGGCAGTAGCCAGTTGGATTTGCATTTTCTCCTAGAGCAAGGGCTCTAGAATGGGATTCACAGACCCTTAAAGGGACCGTAGAGAGACTTCAGGTGGCCAGGGAACTTAGAAGAAAAAAATTACACCTTTATTTCAATGTAATTGGTCTCCTTTCTACGTATTTTATTTTATGCATTTAAAGCATTATTCTCGGAAGTCGTCTGTAGGCCGAGGGATTCATGACACAAAAAAAGATTAAGACCCCTTGTCTGAGAGGTGATGGGGAGTCAGTGGGAGAAACAAGGTTAGACCTGTGTCTCAGGAAGATTATTTTGGCACCCTGTATGGTTTGGATGGGGGGACATTAGAAACAGGAAAAAAAATTATAAGCTATTATAGGTATAAGCCCATCCCAAAGCCCGTTGGTATGGGATCCTCCTTACTGATAGAAATAAAGACCTAGCCCTGTCCTGCAATGTGGGGTGGGTGGACTTGGGGAGAGTGGGAGAGTTCCAGCCTTTCTCAAGCCTTTTCCAGACTCTTCAAGCATCAAGTCACTTCAGGAGTTCCTGGCTTCCAGCTTTGTTGGGTTTTTTTGCTTTTTGGAGAGCAATTGGGGTTAAATGACTGGCCCAAGGTCACACAGCTAGTTTTTTGTGTTAAGTGTCTGAGGCTGGATTTGAACTCAGGTCCTCCTGACTACAGGGCCGGTGCTCTATTCATCGCATCACCTAGCCGCCCCTGGCTTCCAGCTTTAAGAGATATCAACCAGCAGTCTCCAGCACGCCCCTAGCCCTAGCTCGATACACTGCAGACTGCCGTGAGTTTCCCCTTGGATGAGATTAAGTTCTATTTCTTTTGGTTGAGCCCGGTTATCTCACTTCCAATGTGAGAACTCCTTTGTTCTGTATTGTCTGTGATATATGCTCCTACTTAGACCTTCTCTAATTTCTGTTTTGCTACTGATTTGGATAAGTGAGTTTTCTTTGCTATTTGCTATCTGTGCTCATTGTAGAATTGGTGAGTGGTTGGAAAGAAGTCAAGCCTTGGATAAAGCCCTTGGAGTCTCCCGTCCCCCAATAATAATGACAAAATGATCAGCAGTTGGATGGAACTCAAGCATAGGCGTGGAAGGAATACCTCCCCTGGAGAAGTGTCTGCAGAGAAAAAGCTAGAGATGTTTATCCTGCCTCCGACTGAGTCACACAAGGACAGGCCTCATTATACATGTGGGGTACACTCCAGTTACAGAGACCAGAAATAAGGAGGGCCTGAACTAGACAGGTACTTGTATGCAGGTAGAGGAGGGATCATCTGCCTTCTGAAGTCTCACAGAGGTAGAATTTCCAAATCTTGGCAACTGACTGGCTCTGCAGGGTGAAGGAGAGGACAGAGGAAGCAAGAGAGAAGAAGGAACAAGCATTTATTATCAACCACATGCCAGGCACTGGGTTAAGAACTTTGCAAATTTATCTCATCTGCTCCGCACAGCTCTGGGAGGCAGTCACTGTTATGATCCCCACAGATCGAGGGAATAGAGGCAAACAGAGGTGAAGCAACTCATTCAGGGTCACACACCTAGGACGTGTCTAAGGTGGGATTTGAACTCAGATCTTCCTAATTCCAGTCCCAGGGCTCTATCCACTCTACCACTGGAGCAGCCGCGTGCTGCAGAGCAAAGGTGTCAAACACATGGGCTCTGGGCCAGATGCGGCCCACGGCGCTCCTGAGTGTGGTCTGAACCAGATGACAATGTAATTGGGAAATATTTAACCAATAAAATACAATAAGACAGAGATGATATCCATATGCATTTTTCTAAGTCACTATGCAGTCTACAGGGATCTTCCCGAGGGGTTAGTGGCCTCCATTTTTATCCGTTTGACACCCCTGCCACAGTAGATGGAACCCTGAGCCTGAAGTCTGGAAGACCTGGGTTTGAATCAGAGGCAGTTGTGGTGTTAGTGAAGAGAAGACACTGGAAATGGGTTAAAAGTAACAAGATCCATCAGCTCATTAGGTACATGGCCTGAGTGAGAGTGAGATAGAGAGGGTAGCCATGAGGCTGTGAGTCTGGGGGCAGTAACAAGGAAGTCTGGAAGAGGGAAGGGTTTGGGGTAAAAATCACGAGTTCTGTTTTAGGCAGGTTGAACTTCTGTCTATGAGTCATCCAGTTTGAGGTATCCAACAGGCATCTGGTGATGCAGGTCTGGAGCTTGGAAGAGCCTCTGAGAGTTGTCTGCATAGAGATGATCGTTAAAACTCAGGGGAGGTGAATTCACCAAGTAAGAAAGCATAATGAGAAAATGAAAGAGAGACCAGGATGGAGCCTTGGAGGATATATACCCAGGCGGGCACCTGGGAAAGGAGAGAGAGAACAGGGAAAGGGAGGAGTGAAGCCCGGGCAGACTGACTTATCAGGAGCAGGAGGCTCCATGCTGGCCATGGGTACAACTTAGTGGAACTGTCTGCTGTCTAGGGTCCTATAATGAAAAAACACCATGTTTGTGCAGTGTTTCCAATGAGAGGACATTCCAAGGACACAGACTGATGAGCAGCTTCCAGAAGATGTTTCACATGTGGAACATGCCCTCTGCTTGTGCCAAGGCCACTGTCTGAGGCCTTGTTTCTTCTGAGGTTCAGTCTAGTTTCTGGGGCCCTGGGCCAGTTCTAGGCCTTTGCCTTTGGTCCCAGGCTTGCTGGCTCTAGGAGTAGCCCTAACAAATGTGGGAGGGGAAATTCAAAGCCATTTTTTTTTACCACGGTTTCTTTCCACAGCAATCATTCTATCTCCAGGCCTTGCCCACATCTGTGTGTGTGTGCATGTGTGTACATGTGCATGTGTGTGTGTGCACACATGCTATGGAAGACTCTGAAGCATGCCATAAATAGAAGATTCTATTATTATTGTCAGTAACAAAACGGTAGCAGCCTAAAGGTAGGGACCATCTCTCCTGGGTGACTGGGCCCTCTGAGAAGGCAAGCCTGAATCCTTGTCTCTATCCTCCCTGGGCCAAAGACCCCTGAGCTAGAAGATCCCACTTACGTTAAGCAGTTTCTTTGTGTAGATAATCATGACAGGTGAACAGAGGCCCTGGCTAGATTCTTCACTAAAGATGAAAATACAAGAGCTTAAAGGCTATGGTCCTGGGAAGATAACTGGGTAACCAGGTGTGAGCCTAGTTAATGGATAATGGTAAGAGAGGGTTCCTGGCAACGGACAGAGGAAGAAACAGAAACCACCTGGGCTGGGCAGCACTGCCTGGATCACTTCCCTGTCAAGATGGGGATCCGTCCCATTCTCAGAAATCCCCATCCAGCCACAGAGGTGGGGCTCACCAAGCTGTGGTTGCACGGTAACCACGGGCCTTGTTTCCAGGCCAATTACATTTCAGACATCCTGTTGGCTTTATCTCAGGATCCCTCCCCTCTCCTTTGGTCTATTTATGTCTATTTTTTCCCCTTTCCCTAACTCTTGTGGCTCATCACTGCGTATTACTTGTCTGTTTTTTCCTCTAGTCACAGGAAATGAGAACATTTCTCATATCCAAATTGCAATCTTGTCCAGGAAATTAGGCCAAGGATCACCAAGCCCTCAGATGCAGCACCCCAGTAACCTACTTAATGGTGCTCTAGGCTGGTTGTCTATGGCATCAGGTGATGGGGGTGGGGTTTAGGATTTGAAAATCAGCTTTAAATTACCCACAGACAGCCTATCTATTTAGGGGATTAGCCACAGCATATGCTGAACTTCAGACTTCCTTTCCCTGGCCACGAAGGATACTCCAAGACATTATTATTATTATTATTATTATTATTATTATTATTATTATTATTATTATTATTATTACTAAATAACTGACATTTCTATACAACTTTAAAGTTTCCAAAATACTTTCTATATATTATCTCATTGAAGCAATCAATCCCATGAGGTAGGTACTACAGACTATCTCCACTTTACAAAGGAGGTTCAGAGAGGTTAAGTGACTTGCCCGTGGTCACACAGATAATAATATTAAAGGAAGTATTCAAACTCAGGTCTTCCTGACTCCAAGTCCAATACCCTCTCTATTGTGACTCTGGAATTTTATGCTAATATTGGCCTGAAAATAGCCAGAAAGAAAAATCTGCTATTTAGAAATTTACACATGCATGTATATATGTGTGTGTATATACACAACAATACCTAATTTTATATCTTTTTTACAGATGAAAAACACTCTCAATTAAACTTAGTCCAGCAAATATTTAAGTCCCTACTATGCGTAGAGCACTCTACCATGTACATTGGGGGAGACAGAAAGCCTAGCTATGACATAGCTTCTATCCTCATGGAATTTATGTAAAACCCAAGTACTTTGTAAGGTACTATAGGAAGAGATGGGAAGGAAGGAGCTCCCTTTTGACAGAGAGAGAAGGGAAGATTTCCCCGCAGTGAGAGCATGTGAGTTGGGCTCTAAAAAGTAGGCCAGGATTCAGCAGCACATCAGCCACCACAAATGTGGGGAGGCAGCAGGCTAGGCTGGTGGAGAGTCACGTAAAGGGGAGTCACGTGAGATATGGCCCAGAAGATGTGTGTGTGTGTGTGTGTGTCTGTGTGTGCGTGTATGTGTGTGCACTAGCTTTGATGAGTCTCAAGAACCAAACTAAGGATTCAGTAGGCCGTAAGGAGCCAAGGAAGATTTTTGAGCAGAGTACTAACATAATCAATTTGGGTTTTTTTGTAAATATTTTTTTAAATTAACTTTTGTTTATTTTTCATTTACATCATTCATTTCCACATGATTTTGAGTTACAAATTTTTCTCCCTGTTTTTCCCCTACCCACCACCCCAAAACAGCGATCCCACTTCATGCCCCCTCCCCCAATCTGCTCTCTCCTATATCCTCCCCCAACACCCCTCTGACTTTCTGGTAGGGGAAGATGGATCTCCCTAGCCCAGTGCCTGTATATTTTATTTCCCAGTTGCATGTAAATAATAATAATAATA